>OZ024732.1:28629490-29829490 GCA_964016875.1 Fallopia convolvulus
ATAGGAGGTTTTTGTGGTGTTTTTATGGAGAGTTTGAACTTGTGAGTTGCTGATTTTTTTGATGATTTAGAGAGCAATTGGTAGAAGGAGTAGAAGAGGGAAGCAAAGGCTTGAATGAGAGCTTGAAGGAGGCCTTATATAGACAAGGTGATGAGGTCTTCAATCCATGTCAATGGAAGATGACCAATGGAGAAGGGGGAGAAGACCATGCATTGGTCACTCTTGTGCTTCTTCCATGGTGAGGAGAGGTGATGACACAAATTGAGTCAAGCAAGCAAAGAGGAGGTGGGAATGGCATGCAATGGCCAAATTCAATTCAACGTACAATCAATCAGACTATTGTCTGATGTTGTCTTTGGGAGAAAGAGTTTATTTGATATAAGAGGAAAAGGCTAGGTAGAATGAACAAGAAATTGTAAATGGTCTAGCGGGATTTGGTGAGGGGCGTGTGAGGTTGGATTGCAAGAGATCTCGGGTTCAAATCCCGGCTCTTGCATTCTTTTTGCAAGACTTGTAATTAATTTTCTAGGCTCTTATGTAATTTATTTTTCTAGAATGAATTAAATTGCTAAAGGATATTATTTTTATTAATTTTCTTTTTATTGATTTACCTCACTTTATTAAACTATACCCCTCAAGTTATTTTATTACATTTTCATCTATTTCGACTTTTGCTAATAGCCTTTTTCGAAGAAAATACGATGAATTAATTCGATATCCAAATCCTTCTTTTTAACTTAGATAAAATAATTGAAAATATTATATTATAAGTGTTTGGAATATTGCGGATATTACATTACCAAGCAAGTTTACGCCATCGTTTAGATCTTACTTGAGTTTATTTGGCCATTTCTAGCGACTCGATTGTTCTTCTAGAAGTGGTACCTCCGTAAGTGCGTGGCGTTCCAGCTACGCGGGATGGACTTTCCTTCTTTAGATTCTAGCCGATAGGCACCCTGTCCGGTGATACCAACTATCTTGTAGGGTCCTTCCCATGCAGGAGCGAGCTTCCCTGCATTTACTTCGACAGTATTCTGGAAGACTCTTCAGAGGACCCATTCGCCGATGGTGAAAGCTCTTATCCGTACATTCTTGTTGTAACTTCGGGCCACTTGTTGCTGGTGTCTGGCCAGGCGAAGTCGGGCCCTTTCCCTCAGTTCTTCTAGTGTGTCGATGTTGGCAGCTAACTTGGCGGCGTTCTGATCGGGCGTTTTTAACCCGTACCGCGCGGTCGGCACGGTGACCTCGGCCGGTATTACTGCTTCGCAGCCGTACACCAAGGAAAAAGGGGATTGTCCGGTGGTAGCTTTTGGAGTGGTTCTGTCGGCCCACAAAACGTATGGCAATTCATCGGCCCAGCGCCCTTTGGCTTTCACTAGTCGCTTCTTGAGGTTGTTGATGATAACCTTATTGCTGGATTCTGCTTGTCCGTTGGCCTGTGGATAGCGAGGGGTGGAGGTTACTAGATCGATGTTCCACCGTCGACAGTAATCTCGGGTCTTTCTCCCGATAAACTGTGATCCGTTATCGCAGACGATCTCGGAAGGTATCCCAAAGCGACAGATGATGTGTTTCTTGACAAAAGCTATCACATGGGATTCCTTGATCTCCTTGTATGCTTCAGCCTCGATCCACTTAGAGAAATAATCCGTCACCGCTAGGAAGAATACTCGCTGTCCGGAAGATGGCGGTAACTTCCCTACGATATCCATCCCCCAACTCATGAAAGGCCACGGCGTTAGCATCGGATGCAGCGGTTCTAGCGGCTGGTGAAGAGTTGTGGCGTGCTTTTGGCAAGCATCGCATTTTTGAGAGTACTCTGCGGCGTCTTGACGCATGGTAGGCCAATAGTACCCCAGGTTGAGAGCTTTGTTGGAAAGGTTGCGTCCCCCGGAGTGGTTTCCACATTCTCCTTTGTGCAATTCTTTGAGTATCCTGGGCACTTCTATTTTTGTGACGCAACGGAGTAAGGTCCCTACTGCGGACTGCTTGAAGAGGATACCGTCTTTCGTGCTGTATCGTGTGGCTCTCATTCGGAGTGCTCTTGCTTCGGACTTATCAGGCGGCAGCTGTCCATGATCGAGCCACCGTAGGTAAGGTTCTGTCCAGCATTCTGGTTCTTGGGAAGCACTTGGAATGTTGGTCGCAGGATTGGGGTCTCCCGGCGTTGCTGCCTCCTGGGGATCTCCCTCACGGGGCATGTCACTCCTTTCAGGATCTTCGCTGGCGAGGATCCTCAGGGTCCGATTACTTTTCCTGATCTTACGCTCTTCATCCTCGGCTGTCGCTGGGCTGTCCCTAGCTTCTTGGTCTACCGGGTCAGCTTCTCTTCCGATTGCTGGGGCTAACACATGGACTAGGGGGACTGATGCGAATTCTTCGGGATCTAGGGCAGAAGCCAAGTTGGCCAGAGCGTCTGCCTGTGCATTCTCTTCTCTGGGGACTTGTTGGATAGTGAAGTTCTTAAATGACCGCATGATTTCCTTGACTTTCTTTGCGTATGCTGCCATCCTGGTGTCTCTGGTAGTGAAGATTCCTAGAATCTGGTTCACAACTAGCAGCGAGTCGCACTTCACTTCTATTTCTTCGATAGTCAAGTCTTTGGCAATCGTTAGCCCCAGTATGAGGGCTTCGTATTCTGACTCGTTGTTGGTAGCTTCGAAAGCACACCGTACAACTTGAGCTATCTTGTCCCCCTTGGGTGATTTCAGCACTACTCCGATTCATACTCCTCGAGTATTGGAAGCTCCATCTGTATGCAGAGTCCTTGTTCCGGAATACTCCTTCTCTGTCACGAAGGCTTCTTGCTGTCTGGCTTCTTCATCCATTGTAGGGCTGAAATCGGCCACAAAATCTGCCAGCGCTTGGGCTCGGATGGCCGCCTTCGGCTCGTAATCGATATTGAATCCGCTCAGGTGTATCGGCCATTTGGCCATTCTGTCGGTGATCTCTGGTTTCCTTAGGATGGCCTTCAGTGGGTAATTGGTGCGGACTGTGATCGTGTGTGACTCGAAATATGGCCTCAGTTTTGTAGAAGCCATGACCAAAGCTAGGACTAGCTTATCCAAGGGCGAGTAGCGTGTCTCTGATGCGAGCAAGGTACGGTTGACGTAGTAGACGGGAAGCTGGTTGCCCTCATCTTCCCGTACTAATACTCCACTAACAGCGTTCTCTGTCACCGCTAGATATAAAGGAAGATTCTCACCTTCCTCAGGTTTGGACAGCAACGTCGGACTGGACAGGTAGTGTTTGAGCTGCTGGAAAGCCTCCTCATGGGTTGGAGTCCATTCGAACCTTTTGTTTTTCCGTAGCACATCGTAGAACAAGCGGCACCTGTCGGAAGATTTTGAGATGAAGCGGTTTAGGGCAGCCACTCTTCTAGTCAATTTTTGTACATCTTTTACACATTTGGGTGATCGCAAGGCTGCTATGGCTCGGATCTGATCGGGACTGGCTTCGATCCCGCGTTGGGTGACCACGAACCCGAGGAAGCGTCCTGAGGTTACTCCAAACACGCATTTGGGTGGGTTCAGCTTCATACGGTAGCTATCCAGGATCTTGAAGGCCTCTTCCAAGTTTTGGACATGATGCACATCCTGTTTGGATTTTACTAGCATATCGTCGATGTAGACTTCCATTGTTCTGCCGATGTGCCTTTGAAACATGCGGTTGACCAGCCGCTGGTAAGTGGCTCCCGCGTTCTTGAGTCCGAAGGGCAATACCTTGTAGCAGTAGGTACCCTGGCTGGTGATGAACGAAGTTTTCTCTTGATCTTCTTGATGCATTCTGATCTGATTATAGCCGATGAAGGCGTTCATGAAGGTGAGCATCTCGTGCCGGCCGTGGCATCTACCATGGCATCGACGTGCAGCAGGGGGAACGAATCTTTTGGGCAAGCTTTGTTAAGATCCGTGAAGTCGATGCAAACCCTCCACTTGCCATTCTTCTTGCTTACCACCACGACGTTCGCCAGCCATTCCGGGTATTTCACCTCCCTGATCTTCCCTGTTCGGAGCAGGTTTTGTACTTCTTCGTCCACAATCAAGTTCCGCTCCGAAGCGAACTTCCGTCTCTTTTGTTTAACTGGGGGATGGCGAGGATCCACGTTCAACCGGTGCGTGATGATGGTGGGGTCGATCCCGACCATATCTTCGTGCGACCACGCGAAACTGCCGCTGTGTTGCCTGAGGAAACTGATTAAGTTTGCTTTCTTCTCTGGAGACAGGTCTTTCCCGACTCGTATAGTTTGCTCGGGTTTCTGCTTGTCGAGGATGACTTCCTCGATCTTGTCGGCTTGGGGTCCGCTCTCTGCGTGGGCCCCTTGGCTCCCTGTAATTGCTATGCGGTGTGGGCGACGGTCGCCTTCATGGCGGATTTGAAGCACTCCCTCGCTAGCCTTTGGTCTCCTCTGATCTCCCTTACTCCCCAGGGCGAACTTTATGGTCTGATGATAGGAGGAGGGGACCGCTTTCATGTCATGGATCCAGGGCCGCCCCATGATGATTTTGTAGCAGGACGGGCAATCGAGTACGAAGAACCTGACGGGTAGATTGATTCCTTTAGCGTAAGTGGGGAGAGTTATCTCCCCCAAAGTGTGAGCGATCTCTCCGCTGAATCCTACCAGGGCTACCGACTTTCTGAGGATGTTTTCCTCTTTCAGCCCCATCTCCTTGAGGGCGTCGAGCGTGATCATGTTGGTAGAGCTTCCGGTATCGATGAGGATCCTCCTCATCAATACGTTCCCCACCGACAGGGATATGACAAGCCCATCGTGATAGGGCCCTACCAAACCGGCCGAATCTGAGTCGCTGAAGGTGATGATATCCCCCGGACGTCCATCGGATTGGCGGATGTTCGCTACCAATGGTCCCTTTGGGTGCCCTCGAGCGTGGCGTTTGGCTGTCGAGTAGGTAACACCACAAATGTCAGATCCGCCGCTGATGACATTCACTACTTTGGCGTACTCTGGGGGATGACAGAATATCCATGGGCTCCGTCATGTTCTGACTGGCGGGAGGATTGATACTGGCGGAGATTTCTGACAGGAGGCCTCTTGAGTGTAGGTATGCTAACTCCTTTCTGAGGGCGAAACACTCGTCTGTCTCGTGCCCAGAGTCTTCGTGGATGTCACACCATTTAGTTTTGTGCTTCTTGGGATTCGGGTTGTCTGCCTTTTTCGGCCATCTAATGCGATCTCCGAATCTCTCCAGGCTTCTCACGATCTCGGCGTTCCCCAAACCCAGGTTGTACTCATGAACCTTTGGTCGATTGGGCGCGTCTTTTTTCCCACTTGGCTGTTTGGTTCCTGCCGTGTGTACTTCGGGCGCTTCGTGCCTGCTTTTTGGATATGGTTGCCCTCGGCGCTCCCTTCGCTGGTCGGAGGAAGCTTTCCTTTCGACCCTGTTAAAGACCGAAGCGGTTCGAGCAGGGATTTCGTCCTCTTCGAGCCAGATGTGCGCCAGGGCTTTTACTTGGACGTCTTCGAAGCTGTGGCACGGATATTTAGTTAGTTCCCTATTGAGCTCGTTGTTGGGCAGCAGGCCTCTCCGGAAAGCTTCTATCGATGTGGGCACGTCGCAGAGTGGTATTGCTACTTTCTCCCGGTTGAACCTGTTCAGGAAGGCACGCAGAGACTCTCCCGGTCTTTGGGCTATGCGGTACAGGTCGTTAGACTGTTTCATAAGTTTCCGGCTGCTGGCGAACTGCATCCGAAAGGTATCCACCAACCCCGTGATGGATGAGATTCCCCCCTTGGGGAGGTTGATAAACCAGGTCAAGGCGGCACCGGAGAGCGTGGCGCCGAATCCTTTGCACATAATCGCCTCTCTGGATTCTCGCGGTATTGAGCTAGTCATCATTTTATGCTTGAAGATAGCCACGTGCTCGTCGGGATCCCCCGTTCCATCATAAGTGGGGACTGCTGGGACCGTGAATCTCTTTGGGATATCTACGCTGGCGATCGGGGTTGCAAAGGGGGATTCGTCGTATCCATCCAAAGCTTCTTTTTCCAAGGGTGGTGGTACTCCGGGTATCTGAGCGATCTTGTCTTCCAGTCCCTTGAGACGATCCTGCATATACTTGTTGAAGAGTACTTCTAGGAAAGGTTTAGTAGGGGTTACCTGCCTTCCGGATTCTTCGCCGTATTGAGGGTGGAAGACTCCCGTCCCTGTGGCTCGGTTCCCCGGTGTCTGGGCACCAGGCACTCCTGGAAGGGTAGCTGCCGGTGTGGCCATATTCACGGTGGGGGACGGTCCTCCGATTTGCGAATTAAAGGCTTCCCCTAGGTTGAGGCGGGCAGTGGCTTCATGGACAGTTACGGCTGGACGGGATCCGTCGTGCGACACCGAGGCTTCCTGCAGTTGCTCGCGAAGGTTCGCGTTTTCCGTAGTGAGCTGCGTGATGTAATCCATGTGTGTCTGGCTGCGATCTTTCTGACTAACCATATCCTGCTGCAGGGCGGATATCTTTGTTGCAAGCTCGCTCAGGACGCTGCGCAGGACTTGGACCTCTTCGGGGGTGCCGGCGACGACGTCTTTTTCAGGGCGGCCGTCGTGGCTTCTCCCTTCTCCTCCGTTCGTGGGAGAGGACGGCTGTGAGTTCGTCATCTTCTTCGAGTGAGGATGTTCTTACTTTGATCGAGAGAGCAAGCGGAAACCATCTAGGGCCCCACGGTGGGCGCCAAATTGTTTTGGTCAATTTCCGACCAACGATAACCAAAGATAAACTTGTGAAATTATGGGGAAAATCTAACCGATCAACGCAATTTCGCTGAGCAAAGCAATCAAGTATATTCGAGAGAAATTGGGAGTTACAATGGGCGAATTACAATTGTTCCATCTGACTCTTAATTTCTGGGCTAATCCCCTATTAAGTATAGGTTTTCGTCTCCACGTCCCCTCTCACGACTCGATCTTCCCACGTCGCTCGCTCCACCTTCCGAGTGGTTTTTCTTGAACTACAACCGCCGAGTTTCTCTCCCGAGAAACGATGCTGGTGATCCGAGTTTGGCTTCTGGGCCTAAGCGTTGATGGGCCGGACCGATTGCTTGTCTGGTGATTCCTTGGGCCCAACACATTGTATAAAGAAAATTGAAGAGAGAAAAGGCATGGAAGAAGACTGTCATCTGTTTCCTGATCAAGACAGAATAATATATCATACAAGAAATTAATTAGATTAACTATAATTGTCTGACCTTAATGCTCGTTCTTGTTCAGGATTGTGGATCGACCAGAATCTGAAGGAAAGTATATTTTGCCGGCAACTTATATTAATACGGAGTATTATGTTTATTTCATCTTTTCTCAGTTGGACTGAGCGAAAAACTTAGTGGCCTAGTGGGGGTGGGGGGCGAGCTGAACAAGTCTTTCATTGCCCTTCTTCCTGCTTTAATTATTCTCTCTCAATTTTTTTATAAGAAAAATAATTTACCTCTCCAATAATTTTATAATTTTATAATTTTTTTTTGGGTAAGTCTTGGTGGCTATAAAAGAGGGCGAGAGAGGCTGCTTTGTTAATCGGATGAAGCTGGAGGGTTTCCCATTAAACTTATTAATTCAACCACATAAACTGTGTATCAAGGATTCAAGGTAAGGTCTGTTTCTTTTCCCACTCTAGCTCCTTTTCATCTCTATTAATTAGTACTATATTCTATCATGTATTACTGTGAATATATGAATGAACTAGGGTGGTAATTTTTGAGGTAGACACAGAATTACCAAATGACAAATGCAAGGTCCATGTTTGAGAAAATTTCACATTATAAATTTCATTCATGGTGATCCATATATTTCTTTATAAATAGCCGGTGATATCATTTTACCTTAATTATCAAATTGGTAAGAATCCGCAAACGAAATGCGGAACAAACGTCTGCCTTGTTACATTATTATCAACTTCTACTTTGACAATTGTTTTGGGGAAAATGCTATTTTTTCATTTCATGGCTACTTTTGTGTATCTTTTGGACAAGAGATCCACAACTACACATTATTATCTACATATCAATCTACCACTTGTCAATATATAATTGATTTTGATTAATAAAAGTACCTTGAGAGGACGGAAAATGCCGCTTCTCCTTCAACAAAAAAAATATATATTTAGGTGATATTGCTTATGTGTCATTACCACTTTCATTTCTCATACATGACACCAACTCATCAAGCCTCTAAAAAAAATAATTTTTTTTTTATTAATAAAAGATATGTATAACTAAATATATCTATTCTTATCTAGATTTTTGTTAAAAATAATTACTAAATCTAATATATCAATTCAAATCTTCGATTTCTCCTTTATTAATTACATATTTTCTTCCTTAATTACTCCATCCGTGAAGGTAAACTTGTCATTTTAGCTCGATTCTCTTGTTCAATAAAAGTTGTCATTTGACTTATTTTAACCCATTTTTTCCAATAATATCTCTATTAATTATGAATATTTACATAAATCTATACAATAAGGTGAAAGATCCTAACAATATGGAGGATATTTAAGTCAAATCAAATAATTTTCTTAATTTTTAAGACAAACACTAATATGACAAGATTACCTTAACGGAGTATATATTACCATTGGCTTAATAAAAAGTATTTAACATTAATCCTATTTTAAAGATAAATTTAAAATAAATATTAATCCTATTTTGTACTATTATTCTAACTTATCCAAATTTTGAAAAAAAAATATTGTTAAAATTTCCACTTTGAAATATTTGAATTTAAAAGAAAATAATATCACTACATTAATCCTATTTTGTTAGATGATTTCTGAGGGATAAAACTTATGGTTAAAATTTTAGGAAAATTAATAAAGAGTTATTTTAAGCCATATTGATTAGCTAACATGTTAAAATCTAACAATCATGATTATAGAAAACTATTTATACCCGTCGTGCCATGCACGACTACATAGATTTAATACTTATAATTTATTTAATAAATATATTTTAAATTTAATATAAATATAGGCAAGTAATTATCTAGATATTGAAAAAAACATTTATCAAAAAATTTGATTTAAGATAAATCTTTTGCATATAAAGATAAAAAGATAAAGATAAAATAATTTTCGTTATTTTTTAATTAAAAATCGAATTTAATTTGTTTACACATAAATAGATAAATGGAATTTGATTGGAAAGTTGAATTAATATAAATAAAAATAAAGTCTTTTAAATATAAGGTGGGGCCATAATTAATGTGAAATTTTTTTTATCAAAAAATTTGATTTAACATAAATCTTTTACATAAAAAAGATAAAACGATAAAGATAAAATAATTTTTGTTGTTTTTTTATTAAAATTCGAAATTTTCTTTCCACATAAATAGAAAAAATGGAATTTGATTGGAAAGTTAAATTAATATAAATAAAAGTAAAGTTTTTTTAAATATAAGGTGGGGTCATAATCAATGTGATGGGTCAAAAAGATACAACTTTAATATGTAGTTATAAATAATTTATTTTAATTTTAGATAAAATGTTTTAGATATAATCAATTATATACTCAGAATCTATCCTAATATATACTCTGTACTATAGTTTATTTTATGTTAGATAGAATCTTTTTAATATATATAAGTTGTCAAAAATAATAATAAAAATCCTTTTTGGCAAAATCCTGAATGGATCAACATGAGAATGGCATGTACGAAAAATCCTAGGTGACATATGGTAAAATCCTACATGGCAGATAGCTTATATTGTGATAAAAAAAATAACTTAAATAAATTATTATAAATAATATTTATCAATAATATTTTACCAAATATTTAATGTTTTTATAGTTTATTTTATTTTAGATTTAATCTTTTTAAGTTAAACAAATTATCATATCAAATATTTAACATTAATATTTATGATTTAACATTAGATAACATCTTTATTTTAGAAAGAATCTTTCCTAGATTAATTTATCCTATTTTTATATTATCCGAAAATAATATCAATATATGTAAATTTTCAAAATAAAAAAATCCCATGTGGCGAAATCCTAAATGACTTAGTGTGGAAACGACACGTAAAAAAATCCTAGATACGAGTACTTAGGCTAGTAATATGCTATAATTCTTGTCTTTGAATGTATGTACTTTAACGGCATGCATACAATGGGGGTTTTGTACATAATGGATTTTATAAACTATTTGTCACTTTTCGCTTTCCTCCATTTAATCTAACAAATCCATCAAATTAACTTTTTTTTTCCCACAATGGTGGTCTAAAATCTAAATGGTAGATTTCATAACCCATTTTTAATAAAAATAAGTGAAATGTTAGACATATACTAATGGTGTCTATAATAGATTTTAGCTAAAAACAAGATCCAACCCAATTTGAATTTTTTCCAACCGTCGAATTTATGCCCACCCAAAGATTGCTAACTTGAGAATTGACACATGAGGTTTCATATTATACAACTCTTGGGTAGGTTTAATACAAAAAAGTACAAAATAGTGAAAATACTATGAAACTTATTATTACTTGCATATATATGAAACTCCAATGGCGGTCTAACAATATGGTGATTGTCTTCTTGTATTGTAGTCGTAGATAAAAGTTCATTCTTCCACTGGGCTATAAACATGGAGCTTTATAATAGTACTCATAAACAAGCAGATTACTTATCCAAAGGCATCTCTACTTTGCTTGAACTATCGGCTGTGGATGATTTGGTGAGCTTCAAGCACGCCATTGAGCAAGATGGCCAAAACATAGACGAATCGGGTTTATGGTACGGGAGGAAACTCGGGTCGTCGAACAAGATGGGATTCGAGGAGCGAACACCTCTCATGGTGGCTGCCATGTTCGGAAGCATAGAAGTCGTAAACTACATCCTCGAAACCGGCTCCGTAGATCCAAACCGCGCTTGTGGGTCGGACGGTGCCACCGCCCTCCACTGCGCTGCTGCAAGTGGCTCGTGCCGTTCCTACGAGGTGGTGAAGCTCTTGATCGACGCCTCTGCCGATATCAATTCTCTCGACACCGACGGAAATCGACCTTGCGACGTCGTTTCCAAGTGGCCCAAGTCTCTCCCAAAGACCCTCAAGGTCATTTTAAACGGCGAATCTCCGATCGATCCAGAGGTTGTCGGCGAGGCAGAAGAGAACAGCAACGGCAAGCAGCCGCCGGATTATAAAAAGGAGTACCCTGTGGACCCGTCGCTCCCCGACATGAAGGACGGGATTTACATCACCGACGAGTTCAGGATGTACGTTTTCAAGGTGAGGCCTTGCTCAAGAGCTTACTCTCATGACTGGACCGAGTGCCCGTTCGTCCACCCTGGGGAGAACGCGAGGCGGCGCGACCCGAGCAAGTATCACTACAGCTGCGTGCCTTGCCCCGACTTTCGGAAAGGCTCCTGTACGAAAGCCGACGGATGCGAGTTCTCGCACGGAATCTTCGAGTCCTGGCTACACCCTGCGCAGTACCGCACTCGTATGTGCAAAGACGAGCCCGTTTGCGCTAGAAAGATCTGCTTTTTCGCCCATGGACCCGAGGAGCTGAGGTCCACGTCTTATGCTGATTCGGCTGTTGCGTCTCCAAGATCCATGTCGTCCATCGGGTCTCCTGCGTTGTCTCCCTCCAATTGGGGACTCAGGGCAATGTGGCAAAACCAACCGCCGTCCTTGCAACTGAATACGGGTGCCAAGCTAAGAGATGCCGGGTTGGAGGCCGAATTGCGTGATCTAGAGAATCAAAGGCGAAGACGGCAACTTTTGGAAGAGTTGGCGAGTTTGTCTCCTCCTGAAGGCAATGGCCATAGCATGATGAACTCTCACACTCCTCCATATAGTAGTTACTCTCCACGTTTCTCGTCTTCGCCATCAGCAGCTACTCAAAGTCCGAGATCAAGGCCGATTGCCTTCTCATTGCCGACTCGATCTTCTCCTACTATGAGGCCTTCTCGCCTCTCGGATTGGGGATCACCCCCCGCTGACGCTGACAGATCATCCGGTTTTAGTTTTCTCGGAGAAGAGCTCGGCAAGCTGAGGAATTCTACTGTGAGTCCTGACGTTTCGTGGGTGCATTCAATCATCAAGGATACTCCAGCAAATAACGCCGCGGAGCCTGGTTTTGACGAGGATTTGACGGAGCGCAAGCAGTTTTGCCTCGACCATGGAGACTCCGAGGTGATCCCTTCTTGGCTGGAACAACAGTGGATGGTTGCTTAGTACTCTATTGATCTGAACATCAACAAGTGACGAGTCGGAGAGATACTGAATTCTGCTAATCAATCAGTACTCAGTAGTGGTTGGAAATGTGCACATAAAATAAAGTTCAGAAAGCAAGAGTGATTATCACTGGCCTCACTGAAGTTTCGATTTTACTCTTAGTGGGCCTTTTGTTTCAATTTAATTTATTGGTTTATGGGTTTGTGTACATAAATCATTTGTTACTTGTTGTCAAGTTATATAACTTCAGCTGTAACAAGTTTGAATTTCAAATAATTTGATTTTTGTAAAAAAAAAATGTATAAAATCATTAATTCTTTCACAGAATTTATTACATTTATTGGAACATAAAACTTATCAATTTAAAAGTAAAATTCAGAGAATTTCCACGTGAAACTCATGCAAAATTATATTTACTCCATTGACAAATACTTGCCATTTACGAATTAACAAAAATATTAGCATGCTACTTATGTTTACCTAAATACCAACTTTAAAAAACAGATTTTTATTTCATTTTAAAGAACAAAACTGGAAAATAATTTAGCAAAATATATAGAATAACAAACATTGTAGAAAAAAAAAATGCTAAAATAGCAAGTAGTTCTATATAGAGGGAATATCAAACTATCATTTAATAGGCCACTCTCATAATCGGTTTTAGTCAGATGCTGATTCTCGATCGGACCATTTTCATTGTGGTATGAAGCCAAACTGCCAAAGGTGTAGCCAAGCAGATCAGCTGGGTCGGTTTTTGTAAGGACTACCACGTAAGAAATCACAAATGGATAATTGTCGCATCACTTTCCGTTGCATATGACCAGGGAAGCAACGGGCAACTTGGCAAAGGTTTCCAGAACGAGGCACTTCTAGAAAAATCATGGTTTCCAAAGGGGTTCTTAAAGTAACATACATGTGATCAGCAAAACTTGCGGAAATGTACCAAGAAAAGTGGCAATCTTATATAAAAGCATGGCTCAGCAACAACATAATGATACACGAAAAAGAGTTCTACTTTGAGAATAGCTTCTTCCATACCCTCTACTTCAGTGATCGCTTGGCATGTTCTTGATGATATCAGAATCACCTGAGGAACAACAAAACATGTCAGAACAAACAGTATGAAACACTTAAGATTTGGGGAATGCGACTGGTATTGTATGCTTTGGCGCATGGAGTACCTGGGTCGATGATGCTTAGGCAGCACACTCTGAAGTACTTTCCACAAGCAGTTCCTAGATCAACATTATCTGCCAGAACAAAGAAACAGTTTTAGAAAGATGAAATCATAAAATCTTAATGACATTCAAAAATTATTTATGCATTAATGCACATGAAATAAATGGAACCCTCGCTGCCAACTATGTGTGTAATGTCAGATTAAGAAGATTAGGGTCTGTTTAGTGATATGTGATGTGCTGATAATCTAATGTGATGATACTTTAGGCTCACAAGGTCAATGATGAAGTTCCGTATAAGAACATACTCATAGGGTATCCAAAAGACACCAAAAGCCATACAGAGTACAGACCCTTGTGGATTATTCTCAACAATGACATCTTGCAATCAACATTAACCTAGGTAGTACCAACTTAGGGATATATAGGATATGGACACAGCAAGCACATACAGAAAATGTCACCATCAAGTATATGGATATATAGGATATGGACACAGCAAGCACATAAAGAAAATTGTCACCATCAAGTATATGTTATTTTAGACCTATATAAGGTATTAAAAGAGCATATAAAGACCATTAAAAACATATTAAACTCATCATCATAAAACTAAATAAACAATAATATTAATGCATTAGCCAACATATTAAACTCAAAAAGCTGCTAATAATAACAATTGCTACTAGTAAAAGATTAATCTTCAGTAAACAACTAAATAATAGACACATGCCTATCCCCAAGATCAAAAATAAAAACCAAATTGATCAAAAATAATTCAAAACCCAGAAAACCATCCTTCAAATCCTAGAAACCTAGCTAGCCAACCCATCCAAACAAAAAGATGTAGAGAGATGAGGGACAAATAAAGAGAGAAACAAAAAAAGCAAAGAGCCAGAGAGTGAAATTCAAATGAAAAGCTTATGGCTGCTAGAAGGAGGAGGAGTCTAGCAATCTCTTTGTTTCCCTCTGGAATTGGTGTTTTGTATAGAAGCCTCCCGTTCCTGTCTCACAGCAAGTGGCATTTGGCACCAATTTGTGTTTCAGAATAAAACTAGAATTCAGTTTAAAGTATATATTTTTTTTGGTAGAATATATTACATGAGTTTGGTTCAAATGAAACGAATTCTTATCCTGAAATGAATTTTTATCCTAAAACGAATGCACTTTTCCTACTTCAGAGTGCACTTTTTCTCATTTGCACTTTTCGTACTTTTTAGTGCACTTTTTGTATCTTTTGTAGTACACTTTTTCGTATTGCACTTTTTGTATTTTTCAATGCACTTTTGTATGAAAAGTGCACTATGAAATAGAAAAAGTGCATTCGTTTCACGTTTTAGGATAAGACTTTGTTTCATTTGAACCAAACTCAATATTACATACCCAAGTTCTATAATTGATTGGCTTAGGAATAGAATTAGAATCAGTTCATGAATTGGTTTTGCTAAATAGTACCTAAGAGAACAAAATCTAGACCTGTGATTTGGTTTTGCTAAGTAGTACCTAAGAGAACAAACTCTAGACCTGGTATTAGGATGAATCTTAATGATTCCAACACAACTTCTTCACACACCCATCAATCAAACACCACCTAAAAGTTCTCATAAATAAAAGCTTTAATTCAACGAAAATGGTAATGTGGAGCGATCATATAGTCAAGGCAAAAAGCATACTGCATTTGACATATAATGCCTATGTAACAGTCTAGAAGAGATCAATAGTATTAGAAGGAACTTACTCCCATTGTAATGATGAACTCCAACCTTCGCCAACATAGCATAGTACTCTATCTCAGACTTTCTGAGGGGTGGGCAGTTGTTGGAAATTATCACCAACTTCGCTGAAAACAGCAAATTAATAACATTAATCACAAGTAAAGCATATAAATGAGATTTTATACTTACAATATCAGATCCCATGAGGAGCTCATCCACACATTGGAAAGACAGTTAATTCACCCTAATAATCATGACAATAAATTGTGAACATACAACTTATCCCCAAGTCCCGTATGATTCAAGAAAGCATGAATGATGTTGAATTTGCAATCCGTCAAGAGTCACCAAGTCCCAGCCTAATTAGGCTTCTTTAGAAATCCCCTGCCTTAATATTTACTCTCTTAACATTGCACAGATTAGTAATGAATCAATGAACTCACATCAAATTCTGTCCATAAACCCGCAAAAAAAAATATCATAATAAACCTAAATGCTAAGCTCTAGCAAGTAGCAACCCAATACTACATGGAGATTTTAAATAAAAAAAATTAAAACCAGACAGCAGAATAAGCACAAGTATCATGATTTAGAATTCAGAAAATCCAAGTTTCCATCCACAAAAAAGAATTTTTTACCTGTCGCAAATAAAATTTGTAGAGATGGTGAAGAGAAGAAATACCTTTAGAGCTTCTGAGAGTCTTGAGCACGGTCTTGTACCCCAAGGTGTACTTCCCACTCTTCATCACCAGAGCAAGCCTATTGTTGATGCTCTCATGAGTCTTCTTCTACTTGCACAAATCCGGAAATTCCATAATTTCATGAGGTGCAAATGACAGGAAGAAACCGCAATGGGAAACATAACTGGGGAAGAGAATAGAATCTGAGAGAGAGAAGCTTACGGTCTTCTTGGCGGCCACCATGATTGCGATTCAGAAGAGCTTCAAAGAGATAGATAGGTTGCCCTGCGCGAGTGTTCTCTTTGTCGAAGGCAGCAAAAATTGGAGCTCGTAAATGGAGTTTGGATTATATACTCCGCATAGGGTGTTAGGGTTTTCGAACCTTTTCCGAGAAACCTTCTTGGCGCCCATGGACCTGCTACACGGTCTAACTCTCTTCACGCGGCCCAAAACTGGTGGAATCACTCAAACTCTACCCTCTCCACTAAGAGTATATGCAACAGTTGCCCAAATTTTGGGCTAAAGAGAGAGAAATTTTTTTGCTTTTCATTTTTTAATATATAAATTTACTCTTATATGACACATGTCTTCATGTCAATGACTGTCCAAAGTTCATCTTGGTCATCACTATGACCAGATTTTTGTTCTCTCTCCTCAAAAAGTACACTTTCTCCCTATATTTAATAATTGTTTAATGTTTCTATGGCTTGATGCCCAAAACTTGGGCAACGGCTGCCAATGTTCTAAAAAAGTGTCAAAATAATCTTATTAGATTGCACTTTTATGGTCAGGATTTTGGGCCTCTCTTCTTGATAAATACTTTCTTAAGTTTTCTAGTTTAAGGAGTCGATTTTGTGGAATTTTCCAAAACCCTATTAACTTTTAGAGATTTCTCCCTGCAGACATAAGTTGAAGCTTGCTATTGATCTTGATTCAGTCACAGTGGGTGGCTAGGGTCCTCTTGACCCAAGTCCCAAGTGTCGAAAAAGATGAAAGGTCAAGCACAAAATCTTAAACAAGTACTGGTTAGAAGACAATCTTAGACTGTCACTTGAGTTTCATCTTTCTAAGTTATTTTTAGGGTTTAGTAGGGGTAGAAATCTTCATCTTTAGGTTTGCCTCCTAAGAGCAATTTTATCGATTCAAAATAGTAGCATTGGTGCTAATTTTAATTAATATTTTATTCAAACACGGGGGAGAACTTTGAAGCGTGGATGCTCCATTTTAAATTTCTAGCATCCACCGTACATAAATTCTCTTGGCATGTCCTCTCTTAGCAGGCCACGTAGCAAAAAGCACATGTACTGCTTCTCTCTTTTGTACACTTTGACAATTTAGCTTAGAATAATAATTTATTTTGTGAAAAAGTGAGATGCTCCTTTTGCTTGGATAAACATGCTCTAAGAGCATTTCCAACAAATTCTCTATTATTTTCTCTAAAATGGAAAACAAAATTCTATATTCTCTAAATTTTTTATACCCTAACTCCAACAAATTGTCCATTTTGAAGAATCATATTTATAGTAATAATATTTTCATTTATATAATGCTATAAAATCTAATTTAACCAATTGGAAGAAGACATGATTACATATGCATTTAATGCATTCTCTAAATATTTTTGTGGAATTCCCTAAATGTAGAGATGTCTAGTCATATTTTTAAGACTCTCTCTATTTTAGAGAAATAGATGGAGAAACTATTGGACTTAAAACACACACTAAATTCTCTAAATTCTCCATTTTCAAGAAAATGGAGATCTTGTTAGAGATGCTCTAAGGAAGAGGAAACTCACTTGACAATGTAAGGTTACCTCCTAAGGAGAAGAAATCTTAATCTTTAGGTTTCTTCTTTTTTTCTTTCACAAGTAATAAATATATTAAGAAGAAAAAAAATATTATGCATTGTGTGTAAATGGATGTATTCGAATCCCTTGTATACTCTCTTTGCTTGATATGATGTAACTCCTCTTAATATGCTTTGGATCTTAAAATTGTAGGTTTCTAAGAATAACTAGTTATACTCGTCGTGCCATACACGACTATGGTACGGTATTTTCTAGATATTAAATAAAAGTATGATATAAAATTAATGTAAGTAATTTATTGCCTGTACAATGCACAACTTTTTTATTTTTTAGAATTAAATAAAACAAATTAAATATAAATTATTAAGTTTAATGTTGAGAATAAAAAATATTATTAAGGTAAAATAATATACATTTCTCCTTTTCCTTGATGATATTTCATAGATATTTAATTTTAAAAAAAGATAACATACGAATAAAAAAATATTTATATATTAGAATATGGAAGAGATAAGATATACATAAAATAATAATTAAATTAATAAATAAGAAATAATAAAATCTGAATGATAAAGATAAAAATAATTTATTTATAGAAAATAATTAAAAATAATTTATTTTCATTTATGGTGGGGCCAAACTCATTTTGTGGCTCGATAAAGTAAAGATTAGATGCGCTATATTATATTTTTATTACTTTATATGTACCTTAATTTAGAGATTATCAAATATTTCAATATATCTATTAAATATTATATTACCTATTTTTATTATTTCTAAACATTATAAGTATTTAACTATTTATCATTAATTTGTTATTATAAAATAAAATATATATATATAATTCGTGAAAACATATCATGCTAAAAGATAAAAGATATTTATACTTATTTTAAACTATTTTAACTTTGTTATCTTTAATTTTAAATATTTGCATAAGGAAGTTTTCAAAAGATATTATTATACTAAATAGATATTTGTTTGATGTTAAAGATAGATTTATATAGTTAAAGATGAATTTAATAGAAAAAAGTTAAAATATTAGGAATGAAAATTAATTTTGTAAATATGAGGTGGGACCAGAAACGTTCTGGTGGCTCGAAAAGATACAACTTTAATATATAGTTATAGATTTTGAAGATTTGGATGTTTAGTAATTAGTATTCTTGCATGAGCATGTAACTATCATTTGAGACTTTCTAGGAATAAACCTCATGAAGACAAGCCTGTAAGATTATCGATACGATACAATCTGGCTTAAGAATTATTATTAGTATTTTATTAATGTAAACCTTTTTTAAATAGAGTTTTATAAACTCCTTCATGTGTTTTCTTATCGGTTCTTTCTCGATCATGTCGCTTTTATTGAACTGTTAGGGCTGTTATAAATACCTAATATCATTCTCATATTAAAATCAAGAAAGAAGAAAGAAGAATATCATATTTAACCCTAATTCTCCCTAATCTCCTTCCTTTGTCTCATCACCTTCATCCCTAGCCGCTCGACCCTTCTCCCCTTCACCGGTTCGATTGTTACTATTACTGATATGTGATTGCCTCGGATTACTCCTTAGAAACCTCGTATATAACCTCATACGATCCCGATCTTGCCTTGTAACTTAAATTTTCGAACCTACAATTGCTCATTGATTAATGCCTCGTGTGACAAGTATGAAAATGAATGGATTATGAATGACACGAAACTGAATTGGATAAATTGAAAGAATCAACTTTGATAGTTCAATTGGATTGGCTCTAACGCTAAATCCAACTAATTAACTAGAATGATCTTTAAAGATCAATTCTAGACTAATCTCAATTGACTAAGTCAATCAACCAAATTAACAAACAAACAAAGAGAGGGAGATCGAGAGAATGTAGATCGCCGATTGATGAGAATGATGATCGATTGAATGAACTTGCAAGCATTAAATTCACACACGTGTTTTTGGAGCCCAAAGACTAGATAAACCTTTTCTTGGGTTTATCTAATCTCAAGCTAATTTTATTAAACTGAAATTGCAAAGTATTTAAAGAGGTACAAAGCTGATCCTTGGAGAGCAAGTAATCCATGTGGCCGCCCTAGAAAGAGAATTAAGCCCATGTCTTGCTTCCAAAGATATAATAAAATATCTATTTATAACTAACTAGATCTCCCTTAAATTAAATAAATCAAAACTGATTTATTTATTTAAAGGAAAATATCCTAACAAACTCAAAATATCTTAAAGATATAGGAGAGCGATTATCAACCACTAACATAAGCCTATGGCCGAAATCTCCATCAAATAAAACTGAAATTATAATGTTCCATAAATAAAACAAATAAAGATATTTTCCATATTTAAATTGGTCAAGTCAAAGGGTTGACTTTGACCCATGTAACAACTCATCTCACCCGGTCACTTACTAAATTCAGTCCTAAAGTGAGACAAGTTATTTCATGTTTCTAAATAAGGAAATAAGATGTGAAGCTCGCCCAATTGAATTAATCCATTGAATTTGGGCTTAGTTGATGCCGAATGCAAGTGACCCATCTTGTCTTGTTGGACCCTTCAACAATAGCTGCCAATCGAACTAAGATCGTTGTCGTCCCTTGAGCAATCTTCTTAGCCCGATTCCTAGTAATTGGTCCATCAAATGGCACTCGAATCAACTCATCGACGTCGGTAGGAGACATGGCTGGCTTCACTGCATCAATTACAGCTTCGACAATTTAACTCAACCTCGTTGGTACCCTCTTGTCGTTCTCTATGATTTGAAGATGAACTACCAAGAGTACTCATTAAGGTAGAGGTCATGGGCGCGAGGAAAGAAGTTTCGGGCGCGGGGGTAGGTGCCGCGGGCGAGGGTAGAAGTCGCAGGCACCGCTGGGTCGACTTTGCCGGTATCTTCAATCGGAACTTCAAGATAAATCTGTCATTGCTCGCATCACCACTCGAAGCTTCGATCTCACTCAATCCACCGTTGGTTCAGTCATCAAGGAACAACTCCATTCAGCAACAACCATCATAGATGACCCTTCCGTTAAAAGAGTTGAAAGCATCCATGGCGGATTCTTTGTTTTTGAAACAAATTTTTGAATGAAACCCTGTTTCTAGGCTTAAATATCTCAAGGTCCTCCATAAATCCGAACACGAAAAACACTTGCTCCAATGCGTTGTAAGAAACTGGGTAGAATTCCCAATGAATTTTGATATACAAAGTTCAGTTCTCCACCGGAGTAGCTCTATTAGCACTTATTCAATTCTCGAGCAATAACTCCATTAGACAACTCTTTTATGATTAGCATACAGGGATTGCAGAGTTCAGGGATGAAAGCACCAGTTGATACAATAATACTAGGATTCCCGTACCAATAAAGTTGTAACAATAACAATCAAACCAGTGAAGGGGAGAAGGGTCGAGTGGCCGGGGATGAAGGTGACGAGACAAAGGAAGGAGATTAGAGAGAATTAGGGTTAATGACTGGCTGAAAGTCATCGTGCCAAATCAAAATATAATTCCCTAGTTACACAACTAGTATAGCTGGTAAGTCGGGGTCGTACCCAAGAGACACTTGCAATTCAAATTAATATTGTTATCAACTTAACAGTAATAAAAGGGGGGATTTTTGGAATTGTAAACTAAAACTAGGGAAATTAAAGCAAGTAAAGCAATTAAACTGAGCAAAGGTTGGATTTTATTAATTAAGGAAAACAATCCTATTCAAGCATCCACTTTCTTCATCAAGTTATTGATCATAGATTCAAACAAGTTATTCCTTTTGATTATTCCTATCCTGATCAGAAATATAACATGTCAACGAGACGTGCAAACTTAATATCCAAACAACTCATGAAACGATCATAAATAATAGGGATATTAGCAATGGGAACAAGGATAAGCAGGATACATGCAATTGAATTTCAACAACTCAAACAATCAACATGCATTCAAATCTCTTTCTCAATTGTTTTAGTCCAACGAGTCCTAAATCAATTGAGTTGCTACAAAGATTAGGTTTTGATATGAGAAAACCTAGATCTAGCAATAGAGAGTATTAAATTCCAACTAGTTGGCCAGACAAGCAGAAATCAACACAATCAATATTAATTATGCACAAGAGAATTGAAATAACATGTAGAAATAAACCTGAAAAGTAGAATCTCACAACAACTTGAGTCTGAAAAGCTTCAACTTGAATGAGATATAAGAGTTTTAGTTCTCCATAAGAGAGAAAATACAAAAGTCTGAAAATATTGGAAACTAGGTCTAAGAGAGATAGCAAACAAAGGCTGAAAAGTAAGCTTAAATAGTCTCGAACAACACAAAAATAAAAAAGATATAAAAATATAAAATATAAAACTAAGCGAAAGAACATCGCGCGTGTCAACTTCAGTAGGGCCGCGATCGCCATAATGCAGGGCCGCGATCACGACCTTCTTCATTCCGCGGCCTCAACATCAACATTGAACCGCGATCGCCACTTGTGCGCACCGCGATCGCGACCTTCTCACTACTACGGCCTTCCTTGGCGACCATGATCCGCGATCGCCATTAGTGTAAACCGCGATCGCGGCCTTTAATAATCTTCGACATCTTCAAACTGTTGCAACTTCGAACCTACGACCTTCAATCCTATTCTTCAATAATGCTTCTAATAGGCCTAAAACACTATAAAAAGATGTACTAAAAAGTCCTAGATATGTTGTATAAAACACAACATATCAAATTCTCCCATACTTAGACCTTGCTCGTCCTCGAGTAAGCACAAAATCAAGTAAAGCGGGACAAATCAAGTAAGGTCCACAGGAAGCAATGGGAGAAAATGATTTAAAACTAAAAAGCACTAAAAAATAAGCTCACAGCCTGAACCCAAGTAAATGAATGAAAGTGCATACAATGAAATCCTAGCACAATCTATCACTCAAGACAAAATACATATATCAAAGCAAAGATAAAAACCCACAAACAATAATCCCCAAGCCCCAGCAAAAATGTTCCTAGACACTCTATTTTTTTTTCACTCATTTTGCTTAGGTGCCCTTTCGGGTTTTCACCTAACCGCTCATTTCATTTTTCTATAGATGTGCTCACCAACTCACTTTCACTCTTTTTAGCCTCTTATTACCCTAGCCTAATGTTGGTTCGGTCCCTTGATTTTTGCCTAAGCCGCCCTTTCGGGTTTTCAACTCAGCACAAGATTTAATGTTTTTTTTCTTTTTTTCTTCTGAAATGCAGAAATCTGAAATGCAACTGTACATATATACAACATCGAGTACTCCCTCCCTCATACTTAAACCTTTCATTGCCCTCAACGAAATAAAAGACAAATCAGATAAAAATAAAGGAATGGAAAACAACAGACTCACTATGGTGGGGCAAGTGGATGATATTGTGACCAATCAGGAAAGCCTAGCCATATGTGACTGATAAACTCATTGTGCTACCCCTAAACTTGCTGAATGGACTAAACAGTGGATGCAATAGTACGCTGCTGAGCTTCTAACTCTCTCTGTTGCTCAACAATATCTCTCTGGGTAGAAACAATCTCATTCTGGGACATAGTAAGTCGTCCCATCTCCCGAAACATGCGGTTTTGCCAATCTAGATCAGAATGCACACCCCAGAACCTCTACCCGCAGCAGCATCCCAAGCAGAGGTGTCTCCAGAACCTCCATAACCACCTCTGTATGTAGCAGCTCCATCATCACCATAACCATCATATCCTCATGTGGCCCAACTCGATGTACCAATAGGTATTGTACTAGAACTGGCACCCCATCCAACAAACGAAGTACCAACATCAGTTGAGGTACCAACACCACCTCCCCTAAAATTAGAACCACCAGCTCTAAGATCTCCTCCGTCATCACCATCAAGATCCTCCATCTCAACATCTGGAGCAGGCATCTCCTGCTGAGCAGCACCCCCACCAACAAAATCAGACGGTATATATAGATAAGGCAAAGTAGGGACAATGGGCATGTCCTTGGGAAGACGTAAATAATCATCAGCTGGAGAACCCAAAGTCCAAATATAACCCTGCTCTGTTGATCCTTTCAACAAATGCGCCCTCTTGAGCTAGTTCTCATTAAACATATACTCAGTACTATCAGGTCGTCCAAGCACCTCATCCCTAACAAACACTCTAGCAATTAGAGTGATCATTCCACCTATAGTAATCTTGCCAATGTCCTTCTTCAGAATCTTCTTAATACTCATCAGAAACAACTCCACCCAATCAGGAATAGTATCCTTCATTGGCCTAAGACACCAGATCATACTCATGTCAAAACGAGTGCCTTATTAACCTCCCCTTGTCCCAGAAAAGTCATAGACAACACCTTGTGGAACAATCTAATGCAAGGATGAGTTATGCAATAGTTAACAATCAGCCGCGATCGCCTCTTGTTCTGGCAGCGATCGCAGTTTGCTTCCAGTTTCTATGGAGCACTCAGTTAACGAGCCGCGGTCGCCCCTTGTGGTGGCAGCGGTCGCGGTTCCCTGTTTAGTCTTGACTCCGAAAAGCGTGTCATCAGGGAATCGTCCTTGAATCTGCTCTTAACTTTCTGGCTTGTCTTCCACATGTACAAGCTGGATCATGTGGTCAGCCACAAGGTTTTCAGCTCCTTTTTTTTCCTCTTATCTTAATATCAAACTCACTCAGCAAGAGGATCCATCTTATCAATCTTGGCTTAGCCTCCTTTTTCGTCATCAAATAACGAAGTGCTGAATGGTCTGAATAAACTATGACTTTTGTCCCCAGCAAATACTGCCTGAACTTCTCCAAAGCAAACACTACAACAAGCATTTCCTTCTCACTGGTGGAGTAGTTCCTTTCGGCATCGTTTAAAGTCATGGAAGCATAATGTATGACATGAGATGCTCTAGCTTCCTTTTGACCCAAAACAGCCCCAACAACATAATCACTTGCATCACACATGATCTCAAAAGGTTGAGACCAATCCGAGGCTTGAATTTTTGGTGCACTTGTAGGGTGTGTTTTAAGCCCATCAAACACCTTTTTGCATGCCTCATTGAACTCATAAGGCACATCCTTCTTCAACAATTCACACAATGGAGTTGAGATCTTGGAAAAGTTTTAATAAACCTGCGATAGAAACAAGCATGGCCTAGAAAAGAACGCACTTCACGTACATTAGTAGGATAAGGCAAGGACTGAATGATATCAATCTTTGCCTTATCGACCTCAATACCCCTGGATGACATTATGTGACCTAAAATTATGCCTTGCTCAACCATGAAATGACACTTCTCAGAGTTTAGAACCAAATTGGTTTCTACACATCTTTGAAGGACTAAAGAGAGATGGTTTAAACAGGCATCAAAGTCATCTCCATGTAATGTAAAGTAATACATAAAAACCTCTATAAAACTCTCAATATACTCAGAAAAAATGCTTACCATACACCGTTGGAACGTATCGGGTGCGTTACACAATCCAAATGGCATTCTGCGGTATGCAAAAGTGCCAAAAGGACATGTAATGTCGTTTTTCTTGGTCCTCCAATGCAATAGAAATCTAAAAATACCCTGAATAGCCATCTAAAAAGCAGTAATAGGAATGACCGGCAAGTCGCTCAAGCATTTGATCAATGAATGGTAAGGGAAAGTGATCTTTTTTGGTTACCGTGTTCAGCTTACGGTAATCAGTACAGACTCTCCAACCAGTCTGGACTCTTGTGGGGACTAATTCCCCATGAACATTTTCTACCACTGTAATACTGCCCTTCTTGGGCACAACTTGGGTCGGACTAACCCACTGACTATTAGAGATGGGGTAGATCATACCTGCCTGTAGGAGCCTCAACACCTCCTTCTTGACTACCTCCATCATAAGTGGGTTGAGCCTTCTTTGTGTCTGTCTAGATGTCTTGGCACCATCTTCTAGGAGAATCCTATGCATACATGTAGAGGGACTAATCCCTTTAATGTCATCAATAGTCCAACCTAGAGCTGTCTTGTGCTCTTTCAGTACCTGCACCAATTTTTCTTCTTGTTCATTGGAAAGTTTGTTAGAAATAATGACAAGCAAAGTTTCACTATCTCCAAGGAAGGCATATTTCAAATGCTCAGGGAGCTGTTTAAGCTCAACTTCTGGTGCCTGTACTACAGAAGGAAGCAATTTCTCGTTAGGAAGAGTTAGTGGGTTGGCCCAATGGCCAAAGCATCAGCAAGGGATTCACAACAAGCACTTAAATCAGCAAGAATCTCATGATGTATATCAGGCAAATTATAATCCATGCATGAAATTTCAATGTCATTCTCTAAAACAGATTGTAACTCATCACCATAAGTAGTATCAAATACATCTTGCACAATGGGATCAATTACATCAATGGAACAAAGAGAATGATCATCTTGGGGGTATTTTATAGCATTATCCATACTATATTCAAATATCTCCCCATCAAATTCCATAGTTAGGACACCTTTACTCATATCAATTTTTTTTTTGCAGTTTTCATGAAAGGTCAACGGATGGCAATGGGGCGGGGATTCCCCATTACCCGTGGGGATTCCCCGTTACGGGTACGAGTATGGGGATTTTTAGTTGGGATGGGGGCGAGGATGGGGGAAAAAGTAATTACCCGCTAGGGTATGGGCATGGGAACGGGGATAGGTGTTCCCGCCCCATCACCCGACTCGAAACCGACCCCATTGGGGAACCCCATGGGGAATCCCGCCGGGGGACCCCGTGGTGGGGAACAAAATTATTATTTTTAATTATTGATCATTAATTCTATCCTTATATTATGTACTTGATACGTACGAATAGTATGATCACTGGATTTACAAAATTATTGTGTTGTTTGTTTTTGAAGCTCTTGTTAATTATATAAGTTTAATTGGTGAATTTTGTAAATGGTGTATCATTATAATTTTTGAGGAAAGTGTACATGAAAGTAAATGAAAAATAAAAATGAGTAACTCGTGGGGATTACACAAGGTCAAAATCAAACGAGGATGGAGAGTCCCCGCTAGAGATTATAAATGGGGAAATCAAGCGGAGATGGAGAATCCCCGACAGTGATTATAAATGGGGAAATCAAGCGGAGATGGGGAATCCCCGATGCGGATTATAAATGGGGAAATCAAGCGGAGATGGGGAATCCCCGACGGGATTATAAATGGGTAAATCAAGCGGGCATGGGGAATAACCGACGGGGACGGGGACCCGATGAGGATGGGGACGGGGATAAATTTTATTACCCGATGGGTAATGGGACGGGTATGGGGAGCATATATCTAAATGGGTATGGGTACGGGGAGGGTATTCCCAGCCCCGAACCCGACCCATTGCCATCCCTAGGTCAACCTAACAGAATGGGAGCAACATGCACATCATGTTCCATGTCAAGCACAAAGAAATCAGCAGGGAATATCATGTTATCAACCATGACAAGGACATCCTCAACAACCCTTTCGGGTAGACTGTGGACCTATCAGCTAATTGAACAATAACACCAGTTTCATGCAAAAGTCCTAAGCCTAGTGAAGTGTAAACAGAATAAGGCATGACATTAATTGAAGCACCTAAATCAAGCATGGATTTATCAATTTTAGTGTCTCCAATTATATAGGGAATGCTAAACATGCCTGGATCACTGCACTAGTTAGGCATTCGCCTTTGAAATACAGCATAGACATGTTCACTGAACTTAACTTTCTGTTTCCCTTTAGTTTTTTTTGGTTCCTTTTGATAGTGCACAACTCTTTCAAAAATTTAGCAAATCTAGGAACACATTTAATCAAATTAAGCAAATGGATGTTTACCTCACACTTTGAAAACATCTCAAAGATCTCCCTGCCATTCTCGGGCTTCCTTGTTTCTTTGAGTGCTTCAGGAAAGGGAGGGGTGGCTTTTGAGAAACCATAGAAGGGAAATTCGGGCGAACATATTGATCGTCGAAATCTGGGGCATGGCCGCGATCGCCCATCAGAAAGTCGCGATTGCGATTCTTGAGTTTTTCGGAAATCATCGCCACCGCGATCACGCCCCTGAATGGGAGCGATCGCGGTTTCACTTTTCTCAAATCCTGAGGCCTCAATTAAGGGGCCACGATCGCCACTGGTGGGGGCCGCGATCGCGGTTTCTTCGGCCGCGGTAGCACCTTGTTGTGGCCACGATCGCGGTTCTTCCGAACTCACCTCAACTTTCGACAATTCTTTTCCACTTCTTAATATAATCGCACTCACATTCTCCTTTGGATTGATGGGCTGTGCTGGCAGTTTTCCAGAATCTCTGGCCTCCAATTTGCTTACTATAGTAGCCAGTTGACTGATTTGAGTCTCTATATTCTTGATACTAGCTTGAGTGCTCTGGATACTTGTCTGAGTGTTCTGTCCCAACTGGTCTATTGTGTTAGCTAGCCTTGCAAATGATGTGTCTTTATTTTGTGGTGTTTTTATATATGATTTCCTTTGTAAATATGTTTCTTTTTCCCCTTTTCTTGTGTGTTTTGTTCCTTTTTAGCTTAGTTCCCGTATTTCTATGAGATTCAGAGACTATGCGCGTTTTATGTGTTTTGTAGGTGTTTTGGCATGGATCAAGGGTCGTTTTGAAGGAGAATCGGAACATGGAGCAAGGCCCGAGCTTAAGAGGGAAAGAGAGGAGCAAGCCATGAAGAAGAACTAGAGAAAAGCCAACAAGAAGAAGGTAGAACGAGGTCCGGATCGAGTTAGAACAAACACTGGACCCGAGATGAAGTTTTCGACCTCGGACCGACTTGCCCAGTAAGTCGGGCCCGAGGTGCTCCGTGTCGGTCCGAGTTGGTCACTTGGTGGATTGGGCTCCAATGCACGAAATTGTAAACTACCACTTTTGCCCCTCATCTATAAAGGCTCTCTTATCTTCTAATTGGAGGAGGTTCCCACACTTAGCAAGGAACCAACCCTCAAAAACTCTCAAGAGGATACTTGGAGAGCAAGGAGGAAGGAGAGGAGAAGGAGAAGAGAGGGAATCGGCCAAGGAGAGGGGATTGCTAGGAGATTTGATAGGTTTGGTTGATAGATTAGCTTTGACTTGTTTTGATTTTGTGGATTTGGAAACCTTGGATTGGAGTTTGTGGATTGCTTTTGATTTGTGAATGAAACTTCGCTTTGGTTTGAGATTGATGATATTGATTGCTTTGCTTTGTGATTTGTTTGCTTTCTTTGTTTGCCATATGGAGTAGATCTCCTTGATCTTGGGTTATGGGGGAAAACTCTAGCTAGGTTGGGCTAGAAACCCCAATTCCATAAGCCTTGAGTGCTTGATCTAGGAACCTACTCTACATAGAGCTCCAATTCCTTATGAAAGTAAGGAATCAAGGCTTGTGATTGGCAAAGTAACGAAAGTGAACATTTGTCCATCTTAAGACCTTGCTTCGAAGGGGATTTCCCCAATGATCGATGTGTAGAAGTGGTTGGAACGAGGGCGAAAGCACTCGATCCTATTCCGATCATCACTTATTGCTTGAATTGGGGTGGAAAAGCCTTAATCTACTAGAGAAGGAACCCAAAATCCCAAGATCTACTTTCAATCTTTGAGTTCGACAAACCCAGCTACATCGGGCCCGACTTGCTCTACGTCGGTTCCGACTTCCCTCTTGTCGCCAATATCGGGCCCGACGTGACACTTGTGTCGGTCTTGACTGTTCCCTTTGTTTTCCTTTGTTTTAAGTTCTCCTTTCCAGCTTTCTAGTGTCTAGGCACCTCAATCGAGTAGATTTCCCGAGCGTTCGACACCCACCACGTGCTACAACGGGGTCGGGTTATAAATTGTATCTCTAGACCCTCGTATTCCCGAGCGATCAGCAAGCATCTCTTCAACATTGAATGAGTTGTTTTGATTTTGAACTGGAGGTCTAGGAACATAAGGTTGCCTGTTTTGTTGATTTCCTCCTTGCTGATTATATTGAGGCTGATTTTGATTCCCATATCTCAGATTTGGATGATGTGCCCAGCCTGGGTTGTACATATTAGAATAAGTATCAAAACAAGGTCTAGGAGCTCTATATCCTCCTACAACATTAACCTCAGCCTGAGGTTCCTGGAGTTGTGGGCAGGCATCAGTAGGGTGAAGTGTGTCAGCACAAATTTCACATGCCTTCAGTTGTTGAGGGGTTCCTTGCAGCATGAACCTCTACATCATATCCTTCAACTCCGCCACCTCAGATCTAATAGCAGAAGAGGAGTCCACAACATTGACTCCTTTAGCGCCAGTTCTCTTTTTGAATTGCATTGAGTTCTTAGATAGCTCAGAAAAGAGCTCAAGGGCATTTGTTGGTGTCTTGTTTAACAGGCTTCCACCACAAGCTGCATTCACCATTCTGCGCTCATCGTCTAATAATCCACCAAAGAAGTACAGTACCAGGTCTTGATCAGAGTACCCATTATTTTGTCAACTAGCACACTGTCTTTTGAAACGCTCATGATAATCATACATGCTCTCTCCAACATTTTGTTCAATATTGCTCAAGCTCTTCTTCAAACTGTTCTTCTTGGTGGCTGGAAAGCACTTCTCCAAGAATGCTGCTTTCATCTTAGTCCAGGTATTAATGGATCTTGGAGAAAGATAGTAGAACCACTCATTGGCAGAATCCTTTAGAGAGAAAGGAAACACCCTCAGCTTGATCTGGTCTTCAGTTACATCAGCAGGCTGCATACTTGAGCATACCTGATCAAATTCAACAAGATGTTTGTTAGGATCTTCTCCACCCTGCCCATTGTAACACCCCTATTTTGCAACATTGGGTATTACGGCCAGTGACCTCGGACTTTACCGTCCAAAGTCACCCAAGGCTTTATAATGATATTAAGACTTATAAAATGCAGAAATTGAAATTTAATTAAATGTAATTAAAGATGAAGTTGACCAAAAGTGGAATTTTATTTATTGATAAGAACTTTCGTTCATTACATTGAGGGTCGTTTTACAAATGATGAAGCAACGGAAAGTAAAGCCTATTTAGAAAGGGGTTGCAAAGACGTAACTAAAAATACAAGTATGTTTTCCCAAGACAAATCATGTGATGATGATTTGCTTGGTTTTAAAAAGGGAAGAGCTGGTTCACTATCTTCGGAATGCCTCGCTCAACGTCGTCTTGCCTTGACCTTCGATTCTAGCCTAACGCTTCTCGAACCTTATAGACTTCGTCTTCAACACTTAGGTGTATAATCCTACAGTCTGGCATTTGTCGCGAAGGGTGAGAAATACCAGGCAAAAATGCGGAAGTAGAGGAATTAGTCTAAGGGGACTAAGCAAGCGGGAATGGAACTTCCCAAGGGTAATTTGGTAATTTTTTTAATAATCGAGGGAGATATTATCGAATGTATTTTTCGGTATAGAACTTTATGTGGGGTTTATCGAAACGAAGAAGAGCGTATCTCGAGCGGAGATAGCTCGTTAATCGAGAGAAGAGCTACGAGATTGTAGACTTCTTTTTAGAATAGAAAGTATGTTGGGAACGTTATTAATTCATACAAGTTTGAAACCTCTTGCGTTCTGAGCGGACCGAGAGCCGGATCGATCATTTGAGACCAGTCCGGTTTTGATGTCTTTTAAATGTGCATTGGCACTTATCTTATATCGTGACAAAAAGATATTGATTACGTTAATGATTTTTAAAGAGGGTGGGGGCTTGCATGGCCCGGACCACCAAGGAAAAACTCGGTTCCCGACACTTAGCTAGAGTGCCAGTCATCCCTCCTTACAATCGGAGCGGACATGGATCATGACCTTGAAAGTCGTACTTTAAGCGTAGAGGCATACGACTTAGTAAGTTGTATAGAGGCGTTGGGTTAATCCCGCGCCCCTCACTAGTTCGTTCGAAACCGTTCTCTTAACGAGACCGTAAACAATCAAGGCCACAACCAAACTAGCATAATAGTCCTATCGAAATGATAACTATCGGAATACGATAACAGCGGGGTCGTTATATCTAACAATCGATATTCCTAGGTTTTATTAATGACAAACAAGTTGTTCCCAACATCGAGAAATTTCACTGAATGAATATATAAGGCTACAAGGGGAAATTCCACTTGCCTTTGCTTTTATGAGTATAGACTTGCGAGATGAGGAAAAGCGTTGTTCACGAGTTGGACGGAACTCGATCTATCGACATGGAATTTACGAACGAGCTTTAAATAAGAATTTTCTTTAAATTCTTTTAAAATTTTGAAATTCTCTTGTATAATTATTACAAGAGAATTAAAATTCTAAATTATTATAATAATAATTTAGGTGGGGCTAAATAAAATAATAATATTCCTTTATTATTATTTTAAATTTGTAATATCCTTTTTATCCTTATAAAATCCTTATTCTTAATATTTAAACATTTTCATTCTTGGAACCAATAATATCTTCATTTAATTTATTAGAAAAATTCTTTTATAACTTACTTGTTATTTTCTTAATATAAATAAGCAAGGAAATCTTTATGAAAAACATATGATATAATTTCCAACCTTAAATGGTATATTGAATTTATAATATTTTTAGGGTTGTAAAAAGTCTATTATGATCTTATAAACATATCTTAGTATTATTATAATATTACTTTTTTTTTCAAGTGATAATTTATTATAACATGATCTCACTAAAAATCCTCATTTAAATATATAAATAATCTTATGTATAGATAATAATATTACTAGGCCTCTTTTTAGTATTTTCCATAATTAGGACCTTCTAGATTAAATCATATAGCAAGCTCTCTATAATTATAGTATGATATTAAAATAATCTTATTTACCTTATTTACATATATCCTCCCATATATTTATTTTATCTAAATAATAGGAAAAATTACTTAAAATAATCCCAACTTTTACTCATTTATTCAAAATAATACCAACTTTTACTTTTACTAGTTTTGGTACAAACTTTTATTATATTTATAAATATTGGTACGAGATTGTTTCCGACGGAAAATTCGATAAAGTTGTTGATGTGGTAGTCGAATAAGGTGACATTACAAGGATATTGTGATAGCACATAGTAATGGATGATTTAGAAACTCCCTTCTCCCTAATTGAAAGAGTTAAATGACGTTTACGAACACCTCCCTTCCATCTATGTCAAGTCTTGATGTCCCCCCTTCAGAAATCCTCCTAGTTATAACTCTTGATGGTGACCGATGTCGGCTCAACAACAGATTTGGAATCTAGGGCTTGGAATTTATTCACAGTGAAACTATAATTTTTTATTTAAATCCTAGTTAACAATAAATTAATAGTCATCCTATTTCATTAATCCAATAATCTTATCTGACTACCATATCAACAAATTTATTTTTACTATCGGAAACAATCTCGTATCAATATTGATAAATTATAGTAAAAGTTTGTACCAAAACTAGTAAAAGTAAAAGTTGGTATTATTTTGAATAAATGAGTAAAAGTTGGGATTATTTTAAGTAATTTTTCCTAAATAATATGATTATGTCTTAAAAACTTATCTTATAAACAATAAGTATATAATTATGATAACTAGAACAAGATATATTATCTTTTCTGTTTTTAAATATCTTTTCATGCAAGGCACTTCTAACAACTTAGCAATATAAATATCTTATTATATAGCACATTATTATCATATCTAGGGCTGTCAAAACTTGACCCGACCCGAAAAACCCGCCCGACCTGCCCGACACCGAACCCGACCCGAGAAGACACTAAAAAGTTTTATACCCGAGACATGTTTGACCCAAACTGATTTGACCCGAATCCGGAAAAACCCGAACTCGAGATTAACCCAAAACCGATTATACCCGAATGGAATAGTCTGATGCAACTCGATATCCGATGCTACCTGACCCGAAGTCATCCGAAAACCCGAAGTTACCCGACCCGAACCATCCGAAAATCCGAAGTTACTCGACCCGAAACCATCCGAAAATTACATTATGTTTTAAAATATTAATAATAGTGAATATTTATTATAGTTATGTTTAAATTAAATGTTACACTAAATTAGACCTTAGAGTAGTTAAACTACAAAAAATAATCATTCGATACATGGTTTGAATAAAAATCCGGCTTACTCGAAATCATATTAATCCGAAATTCGACAAAAATCGAAATCCGATTCACCCAAAATCCGAAAAACCCGAAACCCGACACACTTGAAATCCGACTAAACCCGAAACCGAACTAAACCCGAAACCGAACTTATCCGAAATCAAGTTGGACCGAAAACCAAATGACCCGACCCAAATTGACCCGAAACCCGACTTGGCCCGATTAATTAAGCACCCGACCCGAAATGATCAACCCAATTTGACCCGATTTTCAAAATATCCGAATTTGACCCGAATCCGAACTTACCCGAAATTGAATTGACCCGACCCAAACCCGACCCGACCCGCCCGATTGACACCCCTAATCATATCTACTGTAGTCATAAACAAAAATTATATCTTTAAAATCTCTACACTTAGAGAAAAGCCATATTATAATATCTTATATATATATATATATATATATATATATATATATATATATATATATTCTTCTAACAAGGTATTATTTAATAATCAAAAGCTACAACTTTTAAACAATAACTTTATATAAAATATTTTTTATGTGAGATTTTAATATGTCTTGCAATTTATGATATTCATTAATTATTAAATAGAATAAAAACTTACCAAATATATTTATATTCTTTTCTAATTGTTGTATTCTATTTCCTCAACTAACAAGATCTCAAATTATTATTTTGATTAGATTTAAATCTTGCAAGTTAACACTTATTTGATTTATTTATTTCTACTAACAACCTTTTTTAATTAAAATTAACATGAATTAATTAAATCAATAAAACAAATAAAAGGGATAAAAAAAATTATACCCTAAGCTTGTTTTCTGTAATACAAAATTATACCCTAATGCTTCTAATAGGCCTAAAACACTATAAAAAGATGTACTAAAAAGTCCTAGTTATGCTGTATAAAACACATCATATCAGTTAACTATGATATTCTTCTTTCTTCTTTCTTGATTTTATTGTGAGAATGATATTAGGTATTTATAACAGCCATATAGGTTCAATAAAAACAACATGGGAAAGAACCGATAAGAAAACTCATGAAGGAGTTTATAAAACTCTATTTTAAAAAGGTTTACATTAATAAGATACTAATAATAATTCTTAAGCCAGATTATACCATATCAATTATTTAAGTCTTTCTAGTAATAATACTTCATAAGTCCTATCACTTTTAATGGTGTGCAGTTCTCACTTTGTTAGCTATCTCTACAACTTGAATAGACTCTTTTTTCAAGGTTACATATATGATCTTTGTGCATTACATTAAAATGATTATGGCATTTGTTTTACTTAAGCTTATGTTTCCCTTATCCACCATTACATATTTGTCCTCTATTTGAAGTCCGTGTGATCCCTTTTCTTTCAAAACTCTAACAAAGCAATCTTGGCTTAGTTATAAGAATTTGTTTCATTTTGCTTCCAAAATTACTTTCTCTCTAAAAGTACAATTTAAAACTCTCGAAACACATGTAATCCCTTTATTTTTTACATTTTACAAATCACTTAGATGTTTTTTAGGTTGTTAAATGATTAGGGTTGTTAGACTGGTAGTTCTAGTAACTAGAGTTAAAGTTTGGAATAGAATTTTAACGATAGATTATTCAAGAGAAAAGAGAATCAAGAGAGTCAATGATCAATACAAAGATTCATAATGGATATTAATTATTTGAACATATTTCTCTCATATTTCTTATTCATAATCATAACTACTATTTGTACATAGTTTTAATTTGCATTTTAGTTTTAGTTAACCATTCAATCCATAAACCCCCACTCATATTCTTACTTGACATCCAAGTAAACACATAAATACACAAGTCTATGTGGGATCGACCCTTTCTTACCAGTTTTACGAAGTTTGGTTAGTTAGGTTTCTTTGATAGGTATTAACGACTGCAAAAAATACCTCATTAGTGTGGCGCGCTAGAAATCAGATTCTTTTTCCGCATGAGGAGGCCCAAGATGAGGATATTAATCACAATAGCCTCGTCACTTTGGAAGAGTCGCACCATTCCATTAAAGTTGTCAAAGTTTCTCCAACGCTGACCACTTCTAAGGTGCAACAATGGACGAGACTTGATCCGGGATGGATTAAAGTAAATGTTGATGATGTTGTCAAGAATGAGGAGTGTGGTATCAAAGTTATAGTTCAGACTGAGAATGGTAATGTTGTCTTTGCCGGTGCGCGACGTATCCAAGATGGATCGGAGGTTGATGTTGTGGAAGTGGAAGCGACTTTATGGGGTCTAAAGATCGGTTGTCTTTGGGATTTGAAAAAGTTATAATTGAATCTAACTCTCTCCTTTTAATCCAAAAGGCAAACAAGAGTGAGGTTCCAAACAACTCCTTCGACACTATTCTTACACTAGCAGTGGAGGAAAGTACTTTCTTTCTCTTATGCAAGTGGAATTATTGTCGAAGAAACACCAATCGAGCGACAGACTGTTTGAGTTGATGGAGGTCTCTTGGGCTCATTGTACAAACTTGTAATTCCTATTTTCCTTTGGAGTTTTATGTTGTACTTGAAAACGATCTAGTTTGAGTTTAGTGAAGTGGTTCTTCTATTAAAAAACTAAACCCCATATTGGAACTAAATTCTAAACACCAAATTAAAAAAAACTAAAGCCCTACAAACCCTAAACCTTACTTCTCTTAAAAATTAATTCATTAATTGTGGAACCTCCAATTCCCTCTGTTCAAAACCAGATTGGAACCCCTAGTTCGAAACCACCCACTCCATGGTTCCTCAATTCCCCAAATTGATACTAGAATCGAAGGAGGGTCGGCTCTAGTTACGAAACCAACAGTTTTTGCCGGTTTGAACTAAACGGGACTCATGTCTACAACATATTAGAAATTTTGTTACCAAAATTATGCCTTCTTCTCAGCAACAAATCTTCATGAACAAGCTAAGTATGTTTCTCCATGTCCATCTTGGGAGGTAATGGGTATTGTAATATAGTTTACCATCAGAGTTTGTTATTATTATTAGCCTAATATAAAATGCGAAATTATAAACTCTAAACCTAAATCATACCCTAAACCCCAAAACCTATATCAGAATTAAACCCTAAATTATAAATCTTTAATTAGAATTATCAAGATCGAGATCCTAGGATTGGATCGCTGGATCGGATTGTAAAATTGGATTGAATGATCTTAAGATCTTACAAAATCAAGAAAAGACATGTAAATAAGTGTATCTTGCAAATAACAAAAAGTATTAATGTAGAGAAATCAATTGTTTCTTAGTCCTATCTTTCAAATAAATAAGTAAATAAGCAACAACACAAGATTAAATCATCATCTATCTATTTTGGTTAATAATAACAATGGTTTTTTTACTAAGAACATAGATTTTGATAGATAAGTTTGATATTATTTATTTTTTGCTTGTTTATCTTAGAAAATAAGAAAGATACAATAATGAACCCTAAAAAACTCTCTCCCCGCGACCCCATCACTTTGCCCCAAGTTCAGGAACCCTAAATCGAGACCCCCCCAAAAAAAAATCGATGAAAATTAAGCCTCAATCTATGCTCTATTGGTATCCTATGGCCTTGCCATGGTTTATTGGAAGGTTAGTGAAAGCGATTCCCCAAAGCAACCCAAACCGCCCAAAATCACGATTGTGTAGAGGTGGGTGAACCGAACAATCGCCGGAAGAAAGTACAACATCGGTGACCAGTTGACAACTACCGTACCATGTATTTGTAGGAAGGCTAAGCTTAAAGGGCTGGCTTGGTGTGAGCCAGACTCTTTGTGGAGGCTAGGGTTGGGTTTCATTCGAATCAATAAAGGGCAAAATCTGGTGGGGAGAGAAATGTTGTCTGGGAGATTGAACTCTCATCGGGCTCCTCGGGCGTCTCCGTCAGCAAGAATGAAGAAAAATGCTCCGTCTCATCCCTGGGAGGAGCTTAGAGAGATGATTGAGAACGCGATTGTAGCAAGGTCGCACTCCTTTCCCAGTATATCCGCTAGTTTTGGTATTTTTTTATGGTGCTACTTGAATAACACTACTGTCTATATTTATGTTAACTACTATCTTGCCTGCTACACCATTCTCTCCTTTGAGATTTTCCTGTTCTATACTATCTCTATTGATTTCTATGGGTTATCTCTGTGGGTTTCTGGTTTACTTGCTGGCTTAATGGAGAAAAGTAATAGAAACAAATTCTTTAAGCAAGTACTATGTTTCGATCCTTCAATTTCTAAAGAAACTGATCTTAAAGACTCCGTGAATGAACAACCTGACCCAATGCCTACCATGGTGATGTGACCCTCGCTCGACAAGGGGCGGATCTAGACTCGAAACGTCCGGATCTTCTCCGACAAGGGTAACCAGATAAATACGAGACCACAAAAGTGGACTCGCGGGCCTCTAATGCTCGTCGGAACGAGGGTTGGGCGAGGCAGAATCAAGGGCAAGGGAGAAGGGTTAGAAAGGGGGTGACGCCCGGGCCAAATAAGGAGGAATCTCGACTCTACTTAAACTTGGCTATTCATATTGGAATTAAGAAGTACAATGGGGGCGTGGCTCCTTTATATAGAGGAGGAGGCCACTCTAAACCCTAAACCTAATGGGAGAGGCGCCTAGGGCTTGTGTGCAAACAAGGCCCAACGACTCCTGGCCCAATAAGACAACTTACTAAAAAGGGAAACTAGCTAGAAAGGGAAATAACAACATACTAAATATGGAAACTAGTTAGAAAGGGAAATAACAAGGCTAGCCCATTCTACAAAAATGGAACACACGCCTGAAATGGAAATGACGGAAATAAATGATGGAAAATATAAATAATAGCATAATACGAGACTAAGTCCTAAGCGAAGGGGGTCTCCAAGGTCTAGGCTATCTCGGGTCCGTCGGATCTGGGTCCGAGCTAGGGCAGGGACGCATCATTCTCCCCCGCTTAGCTTCGAAGCGTCCTCGCTTCGACGTGGGTCGAACAAGGGAAGAAGGCGTCGATCTTATCAAAGCCTTGCCATCGACATGTGTAGTCTTCAATAAATATTGTGTCGATACAGGGGCAGGTGACTCGGCTAAAATCGTTGTTGCCAAGATCAAAGATAAATAACCCTAAATTACTAACTAGTATAGCAAGCAAGCAAGGGGTCGAACCCAAGAGAATCGGGATTCTGATCAATCAGCAAGAGCAAAGACAAGTTTTTTTGGAAGTTCAGGCAAACAACAAAACAAACAAATATTATTGGGGATTTAATCAATTGGAAGAAAGCAGAGTTTATTCAATCAATTCCACCTTTTTATTCATTCGATCATCAATTCATCCACTTTTTTATTAATTCCCGAGTTAATCCAAATCCTTATAAAAGATATCCGCTTGTCCACGGTCCAAGCGAAAGAATGATATGAACAAGAACGCTTAATTCAAATCATACAAAATATTAAGGATAGAAGGATATTAATTCATGCAATCAAGCTACGAGTCTCAAGCATAAAATAATAATCAAACACTCTTTCTCAATTCTAGTCCACGGTCCTAGAAAAGAGTCGTTTCAAGGATAAATAAGATTGCACAGACAACAATCAAACCTAATCCAAACAGTAGATCTAAGTCAATCAAACAAGTTGATCAGGCTTATCAAATCAAACATAGATCATATAAATAAAACCAAGAGTTTTGATATTAACCAAGGGATAGAAAAGTTACCAGAATCTCACGAAATACATAAAAAGGCTTCCTTGATCAAACAAACTCCAAAGGGAAATTAGTTCTTCATAATACTGAAATTAAAACCTAAAAGTAAAACTCGAAACTCGAAACTAACTTAAATAGTAGAAATAAGTCTGAAAATATAAAGATATAAAAATACTAAGAGATAAAATAAAAACGAAACAAAATGGCAGCGCTGAAACCATCGATCCGCGAGCGCGCAAATAATCCACGGTCGCGGATCCAGCCTTCCTTGCCCTCGGATGCTTCGCTTCGTTCTCGGCACCGCGGGCTCGGATCTAATCCGAGGGCGCGGATCTTGACTCCTTAAGCACTTCAATTTCGAATTAGGACTTTTGTCTTCCACATCTTCCACTGTAGGCTTTTGCTGATATTACAAATAATCATCCTAATCTAGCCTAAAACACTCAGAAAATCCTAATAAAAATACAGAATTACGCTGTACTAAAACAAGCGTATCAAATTCCCCCATACTTAGATCTTGCTCGTCCTCGAGTAAGCTCAAAATAAATCTAACAATAAATCCTATCAAAGATCCACATGAAGTAAAGGGAAATATGAAAAATCTAACTCTAAACTCACAACCCAGACCCATGTAGAGAAATAGTGAGCAAAAACATGAAAGCTCAAATCACACACCTCACAGATACAAAATATAGCACTCAAGCTCCAAAAAGTGTAGAGCAACCTAGGATCTACCCAACATCTAAAGTTGAATCCCCAAGCCCCAAAGTAGAATATGATCCTAAACACTCTGATTTTACCACTCATTCTACTTAGGCGCCCTTTCGGGTTTTCACCTAATCACTCTTTTCATTTTTCTTAGGTGTGCTCACAAATACTCACATCTCTCACAAACCTTTTATTACCCCACCCTAATGCTGGTCCGGGTTACCTGCTTATTACTTGAGCCACCCTTTCGGGTTTTCAACTCATCCTAGGATTTTTATGCCTTTTTCTCTATTTTTTTTGGCTTTTTTATAATTTTTTTATATTTTTTTATATTTTTTATTTTTTAATTCAACTGAATCAAAGGACAGGAATAAAATGCAACTGTACATATAATACAAATATATCAGTGAATCCCTTCCCCCATACTTAAACCCTTCATTGTCCCCAATGAAGCTAAGAAATAAAGACCAAAGTACAAAAGAAGGAATCAGAAGACTCACTGTTGATCTGGTGGAGGGAATGATGGATAACCTGGCCACTGTGTCTGCCAGAAAATAGCTGCCCGCCTCTGATGCTCATAAAATGCCTCCAATGAACGATCCATAGCATCCTGACGTGCAGACATGGCATCCTGACGAAGAGATAAGTGTTGCATCCCACTCAACATACGATCCTCAAAACTCATACCATCTGTCCATGGCAAACTAGAGGAAGAAGAAGTAGAAGCAGAAGTGGATGCACGAGTAGTTGGGGGACGTGCACCCCAACCAACTGTAGTCTGTGGAGCAGGAGCCCATCCAGAAGGCTCAGAAGAAAATCTAGCACGAAATGCCGCAGCCTGTTCATCCCAACCAACACCATCATCCTGAAACTCATCACCAACATCCTCTACTGGAACGTCTATATCTGGCTGTAAATGAAAAGAACACACAATATCGCCATATTGTAAATGTGCAAGTAGACGCAGATAAGCTGTAGAAGGATGCCCATGCAACCAAGTCCACCCGTCATCAACTGACCCTCTCAAACAATTGGCCCTAACTAAAGCCTGATGTGTGTATCTGTACCCATCAGTCAAATGCCAGCCAAACTGTGCCTTAATCTGCTCTCTAGAAACAAATCTGGTGGCTAAAAGAGTAACCATACCACCCAATCCAATCGACCCCCTCTTATCCGGATACTTCTCAGCAAACTGAATAAATAATCCGAACCAATCCGGGCAGTGAGACGGAAAAGGAAACAAGCATCTAATAATCCTCAAATCTCGTGCAGGAAGCTTGTTTGGCTCTCCCTGAGCGAAAAATGCCATGGCCAGGACCTTGTGACATAGACGAACACAGGGGTGGGGAATCTTAATGTTAATCTCCCCAGAACGAGTGTTATAAGGGGAGCCAGTAAGCGTATACCAAAAATCATAAATCGTGGCATCAGACAGTATACTCGCCCACCCATCAGTAGGTGGTGAAGTGATCCCAAAAGTAAGACAGGCCTCCTCACGGGTCAAACTACATAGTCTATCACAAGCATGAAAACTCAGGACCCCATCAGCAAAGCGGAAAGTGGACAGAAACTCCATAGTAAGACCTCTATAAGTAGGCATAGCTAGAGTAGAGAAATTACCCAAACCCCCAGTCGCCAGTAACTGCTCTGTACACTCTCTAAGTCCCAAATTAATTAGTGTAGGGACATCAAAAAATTTTGTACTGGCAAACTCCCTATCCTCATACTTATCCCAAATCTCCCTCTGCCCCTCACTCAGATGTTGTAAACCGTAATATGCCATAGCTGAATAAATAATACAGATCTGAGCAAGAAAATAACCAAACTACTGAAATCCGCGGCCTCGGACAGCAAAGAAGGCACATAATGGGAAAAAACTAAATCCGAGAGCTCGGTCTAAATCCGCGGGCGCGGAATGACTCGAGGAATCCGCGAGCGCAGACAAATTCCTCGGGCGCGGATCTGGTTTTTTCCAGATTTGGAGCTCGTCGTCAATGGCGAATTCCGACCCAAACAACTCAACACAAATCATCTCAAACAACCCAAATCCACTCCAAACAGCAAAAATCAAACTCTAGAAACAAGATTCGTGTACTAACCGATGTAGATCTAGTTCGATTGTGCTCCAAAACTCCAATCCACACCAAACTTCGACTCCAACAATGGTGAATTGGGCTGCACACGAATCCGCGGGCGCGGTGTGGTTCCGAGGTCGCGGATCTCTAGCTCGCGGAACCCTGGTCGCGGAACTCGTTGGTGGTGCGCGAGTGGCGGGTGAAGGTGGTTGTTTGGTGGAGTTTTTGTAAGGGAGTGTTTGGTGAGGAGTGAATAATGGATGTGGAGAAAGGGATAGGTAGGTGGGGTAGGTGGGGAAATTTATTTTCAAATTCGAATTGGTACTGGTTCGGGCTTTTTCGGGGGTTTCACCCGAAAACCTTTTATTTCAGGGGTTCCACCTGAAAGCCTTTTATTTCGGGGGTTTCACCCGAAAATCTTTTATATTTTTTTTATAATTTTTTTAATTTGTTTTTTTTTTATTATTTTTTTTATAAAAAAGAAAAAATGATTTTATCGGGCCGATCCGCGAACGCGGATCACATCCGTGGGCGCAGATCTTTCCGCGGTCTCGGATTAAATCCGGGGTCGCAGATCGATCCATGGGCTCGGACTCCTCTCGGACTGGCTTATTTAGATGGGAAAAATTATACCTGCAAGTTAGCCCGACAAAAACCGAAACGAATACTAATATTAAAACTAAACTAAAAAGATAAAAATAAAAGAAAAACTTACCTCGGGTTGCCTCCCGAGCAGCGCCTTTGTTTAATGTCGTTTGGCCCGACGTCCTTCATGCTCAAAATGGATCATCATCAATCTGAAACTGGACCCTTTTTCCTTCATGTGCCATAGATAATAGGCCCTTTGAAACATCTATTACGGCGCTCGCCGTCTTCATAAATGGACGACCCAACAGCAAAATTGGGTCGTATCTCCCCTTTCTGATCTCTAGGACATAAAATTCCGTTGGAAAAATTAAGCCATCCACCTGCACTAAGACATCTTCCAAAAATCCTTTCGGATGCGCTTTAGAGTGGTCAGCCAGTTCAATAGTAATATTAGAATCCTGTAATGGCCCTAGACCTAACCTCTCATAGATGCTAAGTGGCATGACATTAATGGATGCACCTAAATCAAGCATATAATGCTCAATTTTAGCCTCACCAATTGTAACGGGAACAATAAACCTCCCTGGATCCCCATACTTCTTAGGCAATTGCCTTTGAAGCATGGAAGACACATTTTCATTGTTTTCTACAAGATTAATTTTCTTAACCTGTCCTTTTTCTTTTTGCTTCCTCTTTATAGTACATAATTCTTTCAGAAATTTAGCAAAACGAGGAATACTTTGAACAAGTTTAAGCAAAGGGACATTTACCTCACACTTGGAGAAGGTTTCGAAAATTTCCTTGTCATTGGTTGGCCTCCTGGTGTCCTTCAGTGCCTCAGGAAACGGTGGAGCTGGCTTTTGTGAAGCCATGGGGGGAAACGAAGGTCTGATATAGCCGTTAGATTCTATTAGAGGGGCGATCCGCGAGCGTGGAATGGGATCCACGGGTGCGGATTCTGCGTTTTCCTCGATTTCTGCGCCGCGTTCAGACCTGTCCTCGGCTGGTTTCTACTAGCTGAAATTTCAACGTCCAGCTCTTTCCCACTCCTTAATTTCATTGCACTCACATTCTCTCTCGGGTTAATGGGCTGAGATGGCAGTTTTCCCGAGTCCTTAGCTTCTAGACGGTTCAGAGTGGTTGCAATCTGACTTAACTGAATTTCCAAACTCTTCATCACAGCCTTAGTCTCTTGATTTTCCTTCATAAGCTGATTGATAATGGCTGGATTTTCCTGAGGAGCCTAGGGCCTTGGCACATAATTAGACCTGGGAACATAGTTGGGTTGACCTCCTTGTGGTGGAAAAGGTTGTTGAGCTTGTTGATTCCACCTAAAGTTATGATGGTTTGCCCACCCCAGATTAAAGGTATTTGAATATGGATCATTCTGGGGCCTTTGTTCATAGTTCCATATAGCATTCTCATCAGCTTCTGGCTCTTGTATGATAGGGCATGCATCAGAAGGATGGCTAGATTCGCCACAGATTCCACAAGCCCTTGAACTTGAAGCTCCATTGCCCGCCAACAGTTGCTTCATCATAGCTTTCAACTCCCTTACTTCAGCATTCAGGGAGTCATGAATAGAATGGACAGACCTCTTGTTGGATCTCTTTCTCTGATTTCTGCTTTGCTCTGCTAGAGTCTCCAACTTCTCAAACAGCTGTCTAGGTGTGAGATTCTCATAAGAACCTCCACAAGAAGCATTCATCAGGCGTCTATCAGCATCACAGAGACCTTCAATAATATAGCAAATCAGGTCTTTATCGAAATAGCCATGGTAGGGACAACTTGGCTATGAGTCTCTTGTAACGCTCATAGTACTCATACAAGTTCTCATCATCTCCCTGCTCCAAACTACTCAGTTGCTTTTTAATGGACGTTTGCTTGGCAGCAGGAAAATATTTCTCCAGAAATGCACCCTTCATCTGAGCCCAAGTAGTAATCGTTTCAGGTGCTAAGTATAGATACCACTCCTTAGCTGCATCAGCCAAGGAAAATTGGAAAGCCCTCAACATAAGCTGATCTTCCGTCACATCAGTTGGCTTCATTCCCAAGCAGACAGAATGGAACTCTGCAAGGTGTTTATTTGGATCTTCCCCACTCAGCCCATGGAACTTAGGCAAATAATGGAGAAGACCAAATTTAAGCTCAAACTTCACTCCTTCTCCCAGGGCGGGAAACTGCAGACCAAGCTGTTGCTGCTCTAAATTAGGCGCAATCAGTTGCCTAATAGTGCGATCTGCCATGGTTACTAGTTGCTCTTCAACCTCTGAATCAAATGAAGAAGAAGAAGAAGAAACTGTAACAAACTGTATGCCTAGCACTTGAGCCTGAACTTGACGTCTCAACTGTCTCAAAGTCTTGTTAATTTCTGGATCATATGGAACAACAGGAGAATTATCAGTAGAACGGGTAAGAACCATAAGATAGGTTCTTACCAATTCGGGGGATCTGGACGAACCGATCCGCTGGCGCGGAAATATTCCGAGGTCGCGGATTCGTTAGAAACGCCGATTAAACTAGAAAATTAAAAACCTATTCCCCAGCAACGACACCAAAATTTGACTCGGCTAAAATCGTTGTTGCCAAGATCAAAGATAAATAACCCTAAATTACTAACTAGTATAGCAAGCAAGCAAGGGGTCGAACCCAAGAGAATCGGGATTCTGATCAATCAGAAAGAGCAAAGACAGGGTTTTTTGGAAGTTCAGGCAAACAAACAAAACAAACAAATATTATTGGGGATTTAATCAATTGGAAGAAAGCAGAGTTTATTCAATCAATTCCACCTTTTTAATCATTCGATCATCAATTCATCCACTTTTCTATTAATTCTCTAGTTAATTCCAATCCTTTAAAAAGATATCCGCTTGTCCACGGTCCAAGCGAAAGAATGATATGAACAAGAACGCTTAATTCAAATCATACAAAATAATAAGGATAGAAGGATATTAATTCATGCAATCAAGCTACGAGTCTCATGCATAAAACAATAATCAAACACTCTTTCTCAATTCTAGTCCACTGTCCTAGAAAAGAGTCGTTTCAAGGATAAATAAGATTGCACAGACAACAATCAAACCTAATCCAAACAGTAGATCTAAGTCAATCAAACAAGTTGATCAGGCTTATCAAATCAAACATAGATCATATAAATAAAACCAAGAGTTTTGATATTAACCAAGGGATAGAAAAGTTACCAGAATCTCACGAAATACATAAAAAGGCTTCCTTGATCAAACAAACTCCAAAGGGAAATTAGTTCTTCATAATACTGAAATAAAAACCTAAAAGTAAAAGTATGCTAGAATTCTGTCTCTAAATTGTATAACCCTAAAGTGAAACTCGAAACTAACTTACATAGTAGAAATAAGTCTGAAAATATAATGATATAAAATTACTAAAAGATAAAATAAAAACGAAACAAAGTGGCGACGCTGAAACCCTCGATCCGCGAGCGCGGAAATAATCCGCGGTCGCGGATCTTCACTCTACCCTCGGCCGCGGAATCCCATCGATCCGCGAGCGCGGAAATAATCCGCGGTCGTGGATCCAACCTTCCTCGCCCTCGGATGCTTCGCTTCGTTCTCGGCACCGCGGGCTCGGATCTAATCCGAGGGCGCGGATCTTGACTCCTTAAGCACTTCAATTTCGAATTACGACTTCTGTCTTCCAAATCTTCCACTGTAGGCTTCTACTGATATTACAGATAATCATCCTAATCTAGCCTAAAACACTCAGAAAATCCTAATAAAAATACAGAATCACGCTGTACTAAAACGAGCGTATCAGCAGGCGCGAGCTTGGGCTCGATGTCAGCGTCGGAATCAGGGAGGACCTCGGGAAGAACCTCGGGAGGATCCTCGGAAAGGACCTCGGAAAGGTCCTCGGTAAAGACCTCGGTAGGGTCCTCGGTAGGGACCTCGTCTGGTGCTGGACTCGACTCGTGTCTCGTAACGTCGCTAGGGACCTCGCTAAGGATGGGCGCCGACGTCGCTGGACTCGACGCGTTTGAAGGCACGTGTGGTGTCGGCCACGGTTGAGCCTCTCGGTTGGCCTCGACGAGAAGGCGTAGTGTGTGCGCCGATGGTCCTCGGAGAGGGTCGGAGTGTCGGCGCTAGGGGCTGGTGATGCGCGGGCTGGGGGAGGCCTTTGGGCCTCCGGGGTGCGGTAACGGGGACGTGGTCGCCGAGGTGGCGGACTTAAATCCCGCTCATTGTATCGGGTACGCGTGCGCAGAGGAGGCGGACTCCAATCCCGCTCCACGTATCGGGGATTCGGGCGCCGAGGTGGCGGACTCCAATCTCGTTCAACATATGATCGACGTTGGGGTTTTGGAATTTCGCCGCTATAGCGGGCCCGATTCTCCGGGAGTCTAAGTGGTGGGATCCAATCCGGATCGTCCCTCGGAAGCGGCCTATAGGGACGAGTGTTGACTCGTCGACGAGGCCGATTCCAAGAGTCCGAATCGTCCTATACGACCGAGCAAGTCCAAGACATGGCTTGGCTCTCGGTTTTTTTTTACAATATTACGAGATCTTCCACAATCCGAAAGATCCCGTTAAAAATGGAAAATAATAAAATCTATCCTAAAAATAAAAGTAATAGATGATCTTTATAATTAAGATCTTTTACAAAAGGATAAAATAAAAAATAAATAAAATAAAATAAGATAACAAAAGATATGCCCAAATCACAACCAACACAATCTTCGGAAAGATCTAGGGTTTCCGAAAATAAGTAGGCTGGCACGGGGGCGCGCGGGGCTGGAACCTTCGGCGCGGTGTGGCGCGCTGCTGGTGCGTCGCTGCAGGGCTGGACTGTGCCAGGATCCGAGTCCTGGCACGCTGGCGGCGGAGTCCTGGCACGCTGGCTGGTTTGTATTTCGGCCTTTTGGAGGGGCAAACGACGTCCGTTTTGGACGAATTATATATGCCCGGACTCGTATCGAAAAGACCTACAAGATTATAGAAGAAAATTGCAGAAAAAGAAAAAAAAATTCGAAAATCTGGACAGAAGTCTCGACTTCGTTTTTTTTTGTAGGGACGGAGAAGGAACCGTTCGAACCACCTAAGCTCTGATACCACTAATGTGACCCTCGCTCGGCAAGTGGCGGATCTAGGCTCAAAACGTCCGGATCTTCTCCGACAAGGGTAACCGGATAAATACGAGACCACAAAAGTGGACTCGCGGGCCTCTAATGCTCGTCGGAACGAGGGTTGGGCGAGGCAGAATCAAGGGCGAGGGAAAAGGGTTAGAAAGGGGGTGATGCCCGAATAAGGAGGAATCTCGACTCTACTTAAACTTGGCTATTCATATTGGACGTAAGAAGTACAATGGGGGCGTGGCTTCTTTATATAGAGGAGGAGGCCACTCGAAACCCTAAACCTAATGGGAGAGGCGCCTAGGGCTTGTGTGTAAACAAGGCCCAACGACTCCTGACCCAATAAGACAACTTACTAAAAAGGGAAACTAGCTAGAAAGGGAAATAACAACATACTAAATATGGAAACTAGCTAGAAAGGGAAATAACAAGGCTAGCCCATTCTATAAGAATGGAACACACGCCTGAAATGGAAATGACGGAAATAAATGATGGAAAATATAAATAATAGCATAATACGAGACTAAGTCCCAAGCCAAGGGGGTCTCCAAGGTCTAGGCCATCTCGGGTCCATCGGAGCTGGGTCCGAGCTGGGGCAGGGACACATCACATGGCCTTTGAGGCCTCTAAGGTTGGCAATTATTCTAAGCCTAAAGAGGCTGGTCCTTCGGGATCTAAGAAAGATAAGGGTAGAACCAAAGGGAAAATGGATATGAATGCCTTTTGGGGGCAGTTGTCTGGTGTTCGTGAGAATAAAAACAATCTTAAAGAAACTCCCCTCTTTGCTTTTGTGCTTGGTGAGGCCATTGTAACTATGTTATACATTAAGAAGCTTAATTATATGATGTGTTGTTGGATTTTGTCTTTTAGGAGACATATTAGTAAGGATTTTCATAGAAATAAGACTATAACTAATGAAAGCATGTGCTTCATAGAGATAAGTGATGATACAGGCTACAAAGAACTGAGGTGCTTCTGGAGTAGATTAACTCCAATTTGTGCTTTGCCTGCTGCAAACAAACAAATCTATGCAGAATCTGAACTTATGCATTGTCTCACTATGAACTATAATGGCAAATTGAATAGAACGGTAACTATAAATTGCAGTTGGAACCTTTCTTCATATTGCACCAATCTGAGAAATGATGATAAAGTTGAGTACACTATTGAAAATCTAATCTAAAAAAACTTCTCCTTCCTCGAAACTATGAACTTTATGTATTGTGGCAGGTTTCTGTTTAATGTCAAGATGTTTAATGATTACATGGCCTGGTTAGAGAAGTTTAATGAAATCTATGTTCCTTATTATCTGATGGCTAAAAGAAATGGAAAACTTTACTTATGCAGGAAAAATATTATACCAATTCAGAAAGTAAGTTGTAAATATTGCACTTTTTGGTGTACTATGGCTCTAAGGAGCTGGTACATGGATAGTTTGTCCATAATCTCCTTCTTAGGAACATGGAACTTGTTGCATCTTTATATGTATTTGGCTAGCTTATATAAGCTTAATGAATATCTTTTCTTTCACTGTTCTGGTATAAGAACTTCTGTGATAATGAACCTTTAAAAATAGATCAATGAATATGAATACCCTAGAAATTAATGATATTAGAATGATGATTGCTTGTATGAATAGAAGTAAAATTAAGTTAACCAACACTTATGACAAAGGTTATCCACTAAAGAGCTGCTACAGAGTAGGTATGCAAATTAGAAATTGGTGCAACTTTGTGGCACCTAAGTATAGCAACTCTTCCCTTGCCTTGTATTGGTTCTACTTGAATTATATCTTTAAATGCAATGACAACTGGAGTAGTGGTGTTGAGTACAAAGTAATTAGCCCCTATATAGTTATGATTTGCTTTTGCTTGAACAAAATTAATAAATGTACTAATTTCTTGTGCTATTGTAGATACATTCACCATTTAATCCCATGTTTGGTTCAGGGATTTCAGAGCTCCAGCATAGGAAAAAGATGGAAGGCTGCTGTGTTGCCGAATCTGCTGTGCAGCGGGCTAAGCAAAGAAAAAATGAATATATGCCAACGTCATACGAAACATATATGTTCTAGAGCAAGGGGATCATTGTACTTGTGTATATCATGCCTAAGAGGCTTCTCGGTTTGTATAAAAGGAATAAGGAAACCATTTTGTAGAACAATAATTAGTGGTAAAAATAGTGCAAGTTGCATACAATTCAGCCCCACCTCTGCTTAGTGGGCAGACACTTGTTTTGAGAAAATTCACATCAGAGAAATGAATAAGCTGGTTACCAGATCCTTCTCTGAGGAGAAGTGATGGGTTGTGAACAAATAAAAGAAATTAGATCATTGGACTAGGTTTAATAAGTATGGCAGAGTGATAATGCAGAATGAAATACATCCACAATAGGATAAAATAAAAATGGGGAGGGTAATACGAAAAGTATATTATCATGAAGATAGGTTTTTGGAATTTTGGGGGGGATATGGAGAAAATCGTTTTGGCCGGAAATCGACTCGTTTTGTAAAATTCAATTAATACACATTATGGCATTAACGGAAACAAAAACAGAAACTTTACCAAGCGATCAGGTTTGGAGACGAGCAGGATTTGACAATGTTGTTTGGTCTTCTGCTTCTGGTAGAGCAGGAGGAATCGCGATCTTCTGGAAAGCATACCAACTCATCAATGAAGAGATCACGATACTCGTACAAGAACCAAGGTATGTGATCCTAAAATACTATCACTTGGTTACAAAAAATATTGTGGCAATTTGTTGTGTCTATGCCCCTCCTAATGCCAGTGATAAGGAAGAATTTTGGAAAAAAATTAACCAAAACTCTACAAAACCTGAACCTAACCATCCTTATGATTGGGGATCTCAATGAGATACAAGACGCAGGTGAGAAAAAAAGGGGGAGTATATCCCGAACCAGGGCGATTTGAAAGGTTATTAAATTTTAAAAACGACTACCTTCTAGAAGATATTCCAACTTGTGGAAATACTTTCACTTGGAGGGAAAAAAAACGAAAATTGATAATACTTATGAAAAACTAGATAGAGTCCTTGTCAGTAGTAGTATTATCCAAGAATTTCCAAACATTAATACCAAGAGCCATGCCTTTACGACCTCTGACCACTACAAAGTGACAGTCGAACTTACTAACGAGGAAACTTTAAAAGAACAACCATTTAAAGTAGAAAAGATGTGGATGTACAGAAAAGATTTTAGGAATGTAGTTAGGCAAGCCTGGAGAGTTCAGTTTCACGGTTCGAATATGTTTCAATTAGTGAAGAAAACAAAACTATTTAAACAACATGCCAAACGATGGAAAAAGCATACCTTGGGTAAAATTTTCAAGAAGCTTAAAGAAATAGATGAACAATTGGTCGAACTCCAGAGAGATATCCTTAGTTCTCCTCAACCAAGTGCTATCCAAAAACAATTACGATTATTGAACAAAAAAGAATGTATACTTAAATTTCATAAAACATATTGGAAACAAAGAGCTAGGACAAAGCACATTAAACTGTCTGACGCAAACACAGGGTACTTTCACAAAATTGCGAGTGGTAAACGAAATCGGAAAGTAATCAAGGAAATTACCACAAAAGCAAGCACACAAATACTAGGAATAGATAATATTAGAGATGAAATAAGAAATGACTTTAAAAAAGGTTCACCAAACAAACAACATATCTTCACAATGCGAATGAATATCTGGACCTAATAACTAAATAAATAACAGAAGAAGACAGCACCATGTTAACAAGCGCCATCACTAATGAAGAAATCAAAATGACAGTAATGAGTTTGGGCTTTGATAAATCACCGGGACCGGATGGGATGACTGTAGAATTTTACAAGAGATATTGGGATATAGTGGGCCCAACAGTAGTCAAGGCAGTTGAAAGCTTTTTCCACTCAGGTAAAATATTACAACAAATAAACCATACGTTTATAACCCTCATACCTAAGATAGAGAACCCCAAGTCAACATTCCATTATAGACCAATAAGCCTATGCTCAATGATATATAAGATCATTTCTAAAATCATAACAGAAAGGATTAAGAAAGTAATTACCAAAGTTATACATCCCCTTCAAGGGGCATTCATAGGAAACTGTGCAATACAGGACAACAAACTAATAGCACACGAAATCTTTCACTCCTTTAGGAATACCAAAAACGAAGAAGGTTGGATTGCTATTAAGCTAGATATGGAAAAAGCTTATGATCTAGTTGATTGGAATTTTCTATTAGATGTGATGCAGAGATTTGGCTTTCATCCGCAATTCATTGGCTGGATTCGAGAGTGCATATGCTCTGTATCAGTATCTGTACTTGTAAACAATGGACCAACAAAGCTCTTTAAACCTGAACGAGGACTTAGGCAAGGCGATCCGTTATCACCTTTCCTGTTTGTTATTGCATCCGAAATCCTCTCGAGAAAATTACAGTTAACTAGTGAGCTAGATAAAAAGTCTTTTGAATTTCCGATTGCTCGAGGGGGAATTCTTATTCCTTTTCTATCATTTGCAGATGACATAATCATCTTTGCAAAAGCATCCCAAGGATCGTGTAACAAAGTTAAAACCATTATAGACGAGTTCTGCACGATTTCGGGGCAAAGGGTAAACTACAACAAATCAGCTATACAAACGTCTAAAAATATGACTACTCAACAAAAAAGCATTGCTCAACACACTCTCGGAATTGCAACAATGACTAACCTGGAAAAATACCTAGGTTGCCCAAGTATTAATGGTAAAGTCAATAGGGAAACTTGTAAGGACTCCATTGGAAACACACAAAAACAACTCACCAAATGGAAAGCTAGTTCGCTGTCACAAGAAGGAAGAACGACATTAATTCGATCCAACCTAGCCACAAAACCGAACTATGTAATGCAGAGTTTTATGTTACCCACATATGCACATAAAGAAATGAACAGAATCAATAGAGGATTTTTATGGAATAAGGATAGAAACTATAAGCCCCTGGTGGGCTGGGACAAAATTTGCAAACCAAAAGACAATGTGGGACTAGGAATTTGGAAAACTAAATATATGAACAAAGCCTTGCAGATGAAACTACTTTGGAAAATTATTGCAGAACCATATAATATTTGGGTTAGGATAATCTCACAAAAATATTTTAGGAATGATTACTTGTTTACGTACAAACTAAAAACAAATACTTCTTGGCTATGGAAAAAACTCATGCACCTCAGCGATGAATTCTATAAAGGTCTTATATGGCAAATTGGGGACGGGCACACGGTAAAATTTTGGGTAGACAACTGGCTTCCAGGAGGCCCACTCCACCCACACGCAAAGGATCCAGCGAGAATTGAAGAAATGATAACGGTAGATAAATGGATTGATAATGATCGTAGGTGGAAAGTGGATGAGCTAAAACAAATTGTGCCCGACAATATCCTTGATCAAATCCAAAATACCCCGATCCTGGACAACCACATCCAAGGTAGACTTTATTGGCATGGGCACCTAGCAAAAATGGTTGGTTTTCCACGACATCTGCAGTAGAATTAATTACAAACCTACAAAGTCAAACAGACATCATAAATAATTGGCTATGGAAATTAGACACATACCCAAAATTTAAAAATTTCCTCTGGAAAGTAGATAATAATGGACTCCCAGCGAAAGCAAGACTTAGAGAAAAACATGTTATTACACCTGGAGGGTGCGCTCTATGTCAATGTACCAATGAGGACACTAATCACCTACTCATAAACTGTCCATACACTCTACATAATAAACAAAGTAAACTCACACATTGCCAATACTATAAGAGCATATGACTCCATGAACAAAGTGCCTAGAACGATCCTAAACGAAATCTACCAACTCTTGGAAAAAAAAGACTTCACCTGTCTAGCAGTTGTTTGATGGAGTATTTGGCACCAATGCAACAAGCTAATTTTTCAACAAGATCATGGTGATGGAATTGCGGATTTGACAACTTATATTAGGAATCAAATTACAAATTTGGAAAAAGCAACAAAATGGACAGAAGATGAGGAAATCTTACTAACAACTAAAATGAGGAAAACAAAGAGGAAAGGAACAAACCCAAAAAAAATGGAGAAAGCCTAGACATGGATATATTAAAGTCAATTTTGATGCCTCAAGGCTTTCCAATGGCAATGCGGTTGGGGGTCTCGTATTTATAAATCATTTGGGACAAGTAATAGATATTATGACAAATAATTTTGGAAAAGTTTCGGTTATTAAAGTTGAAGCGCTAGCGCTAAGGGAATCTATTAGACAGATAAAAAATAGAAAACTTGACCGAGTAGAAATTAAGGGGGATAATCTCCAACTTGTTAACGCGATCAAAAAGAAAAACCACTGCTCGTGGGAGATTGACTCATAATCGCGGATGTCCTTGTCTCCATTCATGGATACCAGGACGTTGCGGTTAACCATGTTCCTAGGGATTGTAACGTTGTGGTTGATAAAGTTGCTAAGCCGGGCGACAGTCTCCCTGTCGAGTTTATTAAGACTCACCAGAACTTCTAGTTCTCATCCGAAAGGATGCTCTAGAGCGCCCTCCGTAGGGAGAGCACCCTAATTCTTACCTAATAAAAAAAATATGAGTTTTCATATTGAAAAATTGACTTTGAACCATACCCTAATTACACCAAAGATCTATATTTGAACCAAACTCTAAATTGTAAACTGTAATCCTAACCAAAAAAATTAAAACTACAAGGTTAATCATAACTAATATAGCTGAATCCTTTACCAAAACTAAACCCTATTCACTAATCCGTTAATTCCAAATTAAAAAAAAACACGAGCTACCAGGTTCTCTTAAAAAATGAATTAATTAATCGTGAACCGCCAATTTTCATGGTTCGAAACCGGCGGTTGGGAATCGAATTAGAACCCTAGGTTCAAAAACACCGATTTCACAATTCCTCAATTCCCCAAATTGGATTCAGAACCGAAGGAGGATCGATTCCAAAACTGGTGGTTTATATTGATTCGGTTCCAAAGTTCAAACTGAACCAAACCCATGTGATGCGACCTTGCCCTGGCTCGGACCAGCTCCTACGAACCCGAGACGGCCTAGATCTTGGAGACACCCTTGGATTAGGACTAGCCTCTTTTATGTATTTATTTATATTATTTCTATTTCCGTCATTTGATATTCCGTCTTTACTATTTTAGGCGTGTGCTCTCTTATGCTTAAGAGGCCGGCCCATTATGGTATAATAAGGCCCATTTGGGTTTGTTGCACCTTTCTATTTATATTAATTACTATATTAGATTTATGGGCTTTTTGGATGTAGGTCATTATTGCATGCTAGGCCCAATCCGATCCCCTACTTTGTATCTAGGGTTTCGAGCTTGCTCTCTATGTAAGAGGCACTCAGGACTGCTTTCAATTCACGTCAAATTGAATAGCCAAAGTTATATTCGAGTGAGAGTTCTCCTAGCCTTGTCCCGACGTCACCCTGGTTCCGTTGTCGATTCCATAGCATTGGACCGACGTTCTATCCTTTAGCCTCGCCCCACCTCGTTCCGACGAGCATTAGAGGGCCGCGAGTCCACTTTGTGGTCTCATATTTATCCCAGTTCGATTGTCGGAAATAGATCCGGATGTTTCGAGCCTAGATCCGCCCCTCTTGATCTTAGGGTCCCCGCCAACGTGAGGCGGTTTGAACGGATTTTCTTCTCCGAGCAGCTACTATGTCCGCAACTTTTCTATATAAAAAAAAGCTTTCCTGTTGTCCATCCCAACGTCTCTGACACAACATGCACCCATGCCAAGCGTCGTGCCGAGCGACCCACCCTTCAGTACCGAGGACTCACCCGTCGGTACCGGGGACTCACTCATCGATACCTAGGCCTTACACGTCCGTACCGAGACCTCACCCTTCGGTACCGAGGTTCTTGCCGTGCCAACGCACTCCTTCCTTGCCACAACGACACCTAAGGTCGAGGACCCGCCCCAGCTTGACGAGCCTTTAGCTACACCGGCGCTCTCCTTAGAGTCCGACGTTGACCTCAAGCCCATGCTCGAGCTTGTCCCTGTGTCGGCACCATACTTCCTAGAGACTATCCATGTCGATGGCAATGCCGTCATGAGATCATCACCTTCTTCCCTTGTCTACTCCACGTCAAAGAGGGGACGGTTCGAAGCTAAGCGGGGGAGAATGATGCAACCTTGCCTTGGCTCGGACCCAACTCCTATGGACCCGAGACGGCCTAGACCATGGAGACCCCCTTGGATTAGGACTTAATCTCTTTTATGTATTTATTTATATTATTTCTTTTTTCGTCTTTTGATATTCCGTTTTTACTAGTTTAGGCGTGTTCTCTCTTATGCTTAAGAGGTCGTCCCATTATGGTAGAATAAGGCCCATTAGGGTTTGTTGCACCTTTGTATTTATATTAATTACTATATTAGATATTCCGTCATGAGATCATCGCCTTCTTCCCTTGTCCACTCCACGTCGACGCGAGGAAGCTAAGCGGGGGAGAATGATGCTGATGATGTCCAAAATAGTAAAATAATAGGTGGGCCCGCGGTACAAAAAAACAAATAGGCACGACAGGATTTCCCAGGATAATTCGGGGTCCCACACCCATACCCCTCATTTATTTAAACAAAGTTCCTACCCCCACGAGGTCCTCCGAAACCTCGGAGCGAGGCCTCAATCTCGTAACCGACTCTACTGACACACCCGCCCACCAGAACTATTCAGCTAACGCCGCTCCCTTGAGCCGATCACCAGCCACCTCACCTCTAAACCAATCAGGAGCCCTGATCTCGGGCATCCCACATCGGACTATGATCAAAACTTGACCCCCAATCCCCTATAAATAGAGGGGTACCTCGTACGGAAAAGGGGTCGAAAAACATCTTGAACTCAAGAACTATCTTGGTCGTTGAAGATCGACGTGATCGAAACATCGTCAAAAGTCCTCGTTATAGGCAAGTGAAGTCCACAAAAAGACTTCAAGTCATACAGAAACCTCGCTCACACTATAGAGACCTCGCTACACAATCTCGTCAGACTCCCTACACCACGATCTCAAGTCTACCTCGTCTCAAGATCAATCAAGTAATACTTTAGTGGTAGAATCGTTTAGCAAATAGGAGATCTCGAACATTGTTAGACCGAGATCTCAAACACTCGTAGGAGGTCTAAGGTGTAATTCTCAGTTGTTTGTTAGCCTCGTTGGCTTATAACCTCGTTGTAAAAGAAATATAAATAAAGAAGCAAGTGACAGCATAATCAAATATAATAATCTCGTTCCTTGTCTTCTAGCGAGTCGTTATTTCGGGTTTCATCACTGGCGCCGTCTGTGGGAACTTCTTCATCCTAAGTAGTCTCCCGATTAGTGCAAACCTTGGCTTTTGAACCCCACAAAATGGCTTGCTCAAACAACTTCTTTCCCCAACATCCCGACAACATGCCCGAGACCCTGCAGTGGATGGCTGCGGGGCCCCCGGGGTGCCCTTTCGTGGTTCCTCTGGGTTGGACGTACAACGCTCCTCAAAACCCCTACCCATTCGAAGGGTATGAACAGGGTGGCGCACCCCCGAACTCGTATCCTTACCCGATTTACGGATAGTACCAACAAGGTCACGCTCTCACGTACGTCCCAATTCCCCCCAGGGACAACCCCACTCCGAGTACGTACCCGCGTACGTCCCCGGGTATATGCCAGGGCAGGAAACATCAACCAACGGCTCGACCACAGAGAGACCCTCCCGGGACCCGATGCAGATCTCGCGATCTCATTCGCGACGTTCGAGGAGGCGAGACACGACGTTGTCCTAAACAACGGGGAGTGCGGAGCTTCCCTTATCGAAGCCGAAGTCACGCTGTCAATCCGTCGAGATCGGGTACAATAACCCCTTTGTAACCAGGATCCAAGAGGCTCCCATGCCCAAGGGCTTCCATTGGCCACAAATGGGGCTCTACGACGCCACGGCCGACCCCGAGGACCACGTGAAACACTTCGCCGTCCAGATGAACGTCAACTCCTACAATGACACTATATTCTGCCATATCTTCCCAACCACACTGAACAAGGCTGCAATGACGTGGTTCATCAACCTCAAGGTAGAGTCGGTGGCCTCGTTCTCTCAGTTGTGTGAATCCTTCATCACACACTTTAACATCTCGAGGAAGCGCAAGAAGAACATGCGGGATCTCCGCAACATTGAACAGAGGGAAGGCGAGATGCTTGGTACTTTCTTCACGAGGTTCACCACTACGGTCGCGGAGAATGCACAGATCGATGAAGCATCGGTGCGAGATATCCTCATGGGCAACCTTTGCCAAGGGGCTTTTAAGAATCACATTTTTCTCAAAAACCCGACGACGTACGAGAATCTGTGCGCTCAGATCACGGCCCAAGTTTATGCCGAGGATGCAGCCAACCAGAGCTCGCGACCGAGGATCGACAAGGAAATCGTGACCGAGGCTAAGGGGAAGGCAAAAATGGTCGCACCGGCCGCAAGGGATGCATACACGACGCAGACCCACGACCGGCGCGCCAACTACAAAAGTAACAACAACAACAACAGAAGCAACAACAACAGGAACAACAACAACAACAACGACAACAGAAACAACAACCGCTATATTAACCGCGGAAGTGGCGGTTGGGATTGGAGCTGCTTCGGCGGGAAACCGCGAGGCTACAAAGACAAAGGCGGGCCCGCGTACAACCCAAATGAAAGAGGGCGCGCCAACCCCGCATCAGGAGCCTACATCGTATAGCAGGGGTCGACCCAACCTCGGCTTAGCAACGTTGAACAGCATGCCCCCGCGGGGCAGGCGCACTCCGGGCAGACCGCGGCACCCGATGGGTACATCATACCATCTCGGATGGACCCTCGCTGGCGGGTTCAAGCCAGGCGGAAAGAAAGAGATATGCGAGGGCAAGCCACCAAGAGCCCTCGGTGTACAGCGTGGCGCAAACCTCGCGGTCCCACGTAGGATTGGCTTTCACCTCCGAGGACGCCGCGGGACTCCACATGCCACACTCCGACACCCTGGTCATCCACGCCCAATTGGGCTCCAAGATAGTGATGCGAGTACTGGTGGACACAGGTTCCTCCATAGACACTATGTACTTTGGCGCCTTCGAGCAATTAGGTATCTCCGCAACGTCCCTAAAGCCCTATGCTGGGAAGCTCACCTCCTTCTCGGGAAACGAGGTCGATTTCGCAAGTCTCATAGACCTTTGGATGATGCTCGGCACCGGATCCACAACAAGAACCGAGGTGGTGGAGTTTACAATGCCCTCGGCCTACAACGCAATCATCGGGAGGGTCTCTTTGATGATGTTTCAGGCGGTGGTATCCATCTACCACCTCAAGATGAAATTCCCCATCGACGACGGTGTCGGAGAGGTGAAGGGCAACCAGGAAGAGGGCCGCGTCTGCTACATGACCTCGGCAAAACAAAAATGCCTGGTGTTCATGGTAGAATCCCCCGGCGAGGCCGACCTCGAAGTTCGGGATTTCACAATCCCCACCCCCGAGGCAGAGAGAAGGGTGATATCCCCCTTCGAAAGCAAGTCCGAGAAAATCTATCTCGGGGAGTGTCTCGCTGGGACGGCGGCGGCGTCACTAGAAGCCTTGCTCGTGGGGTCCCGCGACGTGTTCGCCTGGACCGCGAAGGACCTCCGCGGTGTTCCTCGAACCATAACCCAGCACTCCCTAAATGTCGACGTCTCCACTCGCCCTGTGGTGCAGCGACGAAGAAAAATGAACAAAAAAAGCCAGCGGAAAAATGACGAGGTGGCAAAGCTGCTGGCCACGGATTTCATCTGCGAGGTCCAATATCCGAGGTGGTTGTCCAACGTCGTATTGGTCAAGAAATCCAACGGCAAGTGGCGGATGTGCGTGGACTTCAAGGACCTCAACAAGGCATGCCCCAAGGACAGCTACCCTCTACCCTCAATTGACGAGCTCGTCGATTCAACTGCGGGGCACGAAGTCTTAAGCTTCCTCGACGCTTACTCGGAATACAATCAGATCTCGATGAATCCGCGTGATGAGGAAGAGACGTCCTTCATCACGTAGCAGGGAACATACTGCTACAAGGTCATTCCCTTTGGCCTTAAAATTGCTGGGGCCACTTTCCAACACCTCATTGACCGGGTCTTCAAGAACCACCTGGGGAGAAACGTGTCGGCTTACGTCGACGACATCGTGGTGCAGAGCAAAATCCCCGAGGAGCATCTGGTCGATCTCGCCGAGGTCTTCGCCACCCTCAGGCACAACCGTCTCAGCCTGAACCCCGAGAAATGCGTCTTCGGCGTATCATCGGGGAAGTTCTTGGGCTTGATGATTAGCGAGCGCGGAATCGACGTCAACCCTGCCAAGGTCGAGTCGATCCTCTCGATGAGGTACCTGAGGTCACGAACCAAAGTGCAACGGCTCAACGGCGCTGTAAACTACCTAGGGAGGTTTTTCTCCGGTTTGGCGGACAAATCCCTTCCTTTCTTTGCCGCTCTCAAGAAGAATGACAAATTCGTTTAGGATGAAGGGCTCGAGGTTGCTTTCTCCGAGTTAAAGACCTTCCTGTCGAGGCTCCCCACCTTGTCACCCCCATTGGCGGGCGAAGACCTGCAGCTGTATGTCGCAGTAAGCCCGGAAACGGTCAGCGCGGTGCTGACTAGAGAGGCCATGCACCTAGTATATTTCGTGAGTCGCGTGCTCCAACCTGCGGAGCAGCGATACTCACCGGCGGAGAAGATGGCACTAGCCGTTGTAACCGCCGCGAGGCGCTTGCGCCCTTACTTCCATGAACACCCCATCCAGGTCCTTTCTAACCTCCTGCTCCGACAAATCCTCCACCAAACCGCCCTCTCCGGGCGTATGACGAAGTGGGCAGTCGAGCTCTCCGAGTTCGACATCAGCTACCTCCCAAGGACCGCAATGAAGGGGCAGGCCCTCGCCGACTTCATGGTGGAAGTCACCTTTCCCGAGACCGACGCGAGCTCGGAAGAGTGGAGGGTATTCGTTGATGGCTCACGGTGTGATGCCGGGGCCGGGGCCGGTGTATTCCTCGCTGGTCCCACAATCGAGACGGAATACGCCCTCAACTTCGCCTTTGAGGCCACCAACAACGACGCCGAATACGAGGCCATGATCGCCGGGATCGAGATGGTGCTCCTTATCGAAGCCCGCAAAATCAGGGTCTACTCAGATTCTGAGCTGGTGGCACGTCAGCTCAACGGCCAATACGACACCAAAACGGGATTCCTGCCTGCCTACCAAGAGAAGGTAAAGGCCTTGGTGTCATGCCTAGAAACTTTTGCGGTAGAATCCGTCCCGCGAGCCTCGAACACAAAGGCAGATGCTCTCACAACGTTGGGATCTGCCCTTCCCTTGGAGGTAGGAAACCGCGTGATGATAGAGAGAAAACTCTCACGAAGTGTGACCAGCGAGGTCCTCTCCGTCAGAACCGAGGATTGGAGGTTCCCGATAACACGATATGTGGAGAGCGGTGTCCTCCCAGAAGACCCCGCGATGGCCAGGAAGCTGAAAAAGAAAGCGGCTCGCTATTGCGTCATCGACGGTCAGCTCTACCGCCGAGGTTACGCTGAGCCCAATTTGCTATGCGTACCGCCCGAGGTCACGGATCACATCCTCTACGAGGCACATGAAGGAGTCTATGGCGGTCATCCGGGGTGGTGGGCCTTGGCACATAAGATCATCCATCTGGGATACTTTTGGCCCACTCTCCGACAGGACGCGAAGGCCTATGTCCAAAGGTGCGATGGGTGTCAGAAACAGGCGAACCTCCAGCACACTCCAGCCTCCCGCCTCCACTCCATCCACTTACCCTGCCCATTTGCAATGTGGGGGATGGACATCCTTGGCCCGTTTCACAAAGCGGCTGGCCAAGTGTAGTACATCTTGGTCATTGTCGATTACTTCACGAAGTGGATCGAGGCGCAAGCCATGACAAAAATAACAGGGGCAAAGGTCTGCGACTTCCTATGGAAGAACCTCGTTTGTCTTTTCGGTGTTCCCATGACCAGCATGACCGATCATGGCCCCCAATTTGACTGCGAAGAGACTCGGACTTTCTGCTCCAAACTAAGCATAGCCCTCAAATTCTCCTCTGTGGCCCACCCTCAGTCCAACGCCCAAGTAGAATATGTCAACGCCCGCATCCTAACCGACCTAAAGAAGCGCCTAGGCATGGCGCAAGGTCGCTGGGCGGAACTACTCCCACTCGTTCTCTAGACGTATCTCACGACCGTGCATCGCGCAACAGGCGAAACACCTTTCGCTCTATATTACGGGGCGGAGGTGCTGGTCCCCGTAGAAACTCTGGTCCCATCGGCGAGAGTGTTCAACTTCGACGAGAAAGAGAACGAGACCAACCTCAAGGTCGAGCTACAATTCCGAGACGAGCTGCGCGAGGTGGCAGACCTACGCTCCAGAGAATACAAGCGTCGCGTGGTCGTATATCACGACAAAAAGGTCAGACCTCGTCTTTTGGCCACAGGAAACCTCGTTCTGAGGCGTACCGAAGGAGGCAAACTGGATCCTAACTGGGAGGGCCCATATGTTCTCGGGGAGGAGGTCGCACCCGGAGCCTTTAAGCTCAAAGATAGCGAGGGGCGTACCCTAAGCAAAACATGGAACGTCGCGCGACTAAAAAAATATTATGTGTAAACTCTCTAAACTCGTTGTTCCTTACAAATTTTTGTGAAATAAGGGATTGCATGCTTTTCATAAACTCTCTCAAAAATGAATCTCGTTAAATCCACCCCTCGCTTCCCGCTTGGGGTTGGAGAATCTCGTTTGAAAGCATAGTCCACCCCTCGCTTCCCGCTTGGGGTTGGAGAATCTCGTTTGAAAGAAAAGTCCACCCCTCGCTTCCCGCTTGGGTTGGAGAATCTCGCTAAGTCCACCCCTCCCTTCCCAATTGGGGTTGGAGAATCTCGTTAAGTCCACCCCTCGCTTCCCACTTTGGGTTGGAGAAACTCATTAAGTCCACCCCTCACTTCCCGCTTGGGGTTGGAGAATCTCGTTTGAAAGAGAAGTCCACCCCTCGCTTCCGGCTTGGGATTGGAGAATCTCGTTAAGTCCACCCCTCACTTCCCGCTTGGGTTTGGAGAATCTCGATAAGTCCACCCCTCGCTTCCCGCTCGGGGTTGGAGAATCTCGCTAAGTCCACCCCTCGCTTCCCGCTTGGGGTTGGAGAATCTCTTTGAGTCCACCCCTCGCTTCCCGCTTGGGGTTGGAGAATCTCGTTGAGTCCACCCCTCGCTTCCCGCTTGGTGTTGGAGAATCACGTTTGAAAGAAAGATCCACCCCTCACTTCCCGCTTGGGGTTGGAGAATCTCGTTTGAAAAAAAAAAGTCCACCCCTCGCTTCCCGCTTGGGGTTGGGAACAACCAAAAATCATCATGCGAGATCCGAGCAAGGCTCGCGATCTTGGCATAATAATTGGAAGCAAAGCCAAAGCCGGTGGCTAGGCACGATGAGAACGAGAAATCGCCTTCGCCGACAAGCAGGATCCTTTGGAAGTTGTTGTAATGCCCCATCCAAATCTCATTGACATCGGAATCAGAATCATAAACGGACGAGCTTTGATCAAGATGTGTGTAATAAGTTGTCTCCATATTATTACTTCTAACTAGCACTTGTTTAGATTTGTACAAACTTCTTGAACAGCGGAGTTGAATTTAGAGAAGGGCGGATAAATTATGACTTGAAATATCTCCGTGCGAGATCCGAGCGAGGCTCGTAGCCTCGGCATACACCTATAAAGATCCAAGCAAGACTCATGATCTCGGTGCGGAATTAAAACACCCAATGTGGCCCGAGTACCACAATAGTTGTGACACTCGAACCATGGGGTTGGATGGATACGGATAGACATATACAAGTAAATTAAAACAAGAAACACAAACAATCAAAAGGTAAGAAAAGTGGCATAAGATAAGGGTCACAAGGGCCAAGTTGTTTAGATTACAGACCCCGCAGGGCCACCAACAAAAAAAATATATCATCACAAAAACCAACAACACCCTTTAGATCTTCGAGGCTTCGGTGGCGGGGTCGGCGATTTCCTTAAGGGCTTCTGGGGCTTCAACGTCGGGTCCTCTGGGAGTCTCTAGGACGGGAGCAGGGTGATTGAGGGCTGGGAACTTGGCACATCTGCCGCGGGTTGAGGGCCCGTGACGACGACCTCCAGGCCTTCTTGAACGAGTTCCACCGCGGAAGGTGCCTCGCTTGCCACAGTCCCATCCACGTTGAGAAAGAATTCACATTCTCCCTCGGGCTCCTCCCCAGTCTCCTCCCCCATAGTCTCTTCGTAATTGGGGATGAAGAAGGTAATGCGGGGATCAATATGCCCGTACTTTTTCACCGCCTGTCTAACCCCCATACGGACGGCTTGGTGGAACATCTTCCTCACACTTTCCAGCAACTCCGTTTTATACCCCTCCGAGGCCACGTACTTGGGACCCACGGCCTCCACCTCTTCGTTAAGCTCAACAACGTGGTGTTCGAGGCATGTAATCTCCTCCTCAGCCCTCGAGAGCTCCGCCTCTTTCTCCTTGAAGAGGCGGAGGCGTGTGAAATACGGCCTCCACCTCTTTCACCGGAGAGCTTACCCCGAAGATCCTCATTCTCGCCCTGTAGAACCTCGGCCACCTCTCTCGCCTTGCTCTCCCGCTCCTTCGCTCGAGCCTCTCCCTCCTTTGCTCGGGCCTCTCCCTCCTTCGCCTTTGCCACCGCCTTAGCCTCGTCCCTCGCCGCAACGTATGAGAAAAGAAATAAGAAAGAAGGCGCGAAGTCCTAAATAGAAGTGAAATGCATAAAAGCAAGACTTACCATGGCCGAGTATCAAGCAGCCTCGTCGTTAAGTGCCGCTTCAGTGAGGTTGTTGGCCAACGCGACCTCTTCCTTCCACTCCTCCCTACCCCACTTCACCGGGGCACCCCTAACCGACCCGGGGCAATGAAACTTGGCGGGCGAAGGACCAGCGGCGTCGAGGGCTCGTCCCTCAAAATTAAAGGGGGGAATGACCTCCTTCCCCGACGGACCTCGTTGGTCCTTTCCTGATGGACCTCGCTGGTCCTTCCCCGACGAACCTCGTTGCTCGTCCGCCAGGTGTTTTTTCTCCCTCTCCTTACGGGGGGGACTCCACGCCTTTCCTCTTATGTCCGACTCCATCGCTGGAGCCTCGAGAGGCTTGGGAGGACGTCTTCATGACATCCCCCTTCGACGGGACCCCCCAACAGTCTTCTCTCCGGACGTCTTCGGCGGCGGGGATGTAGGTTTCAACTGTGAGGGGGGCGGCTTCGTCGGCGGGATCGGATCCTTGATAACTATCCCCTTTTGACCTCGGGGAACCGGGGTCGTAGAACTGGAAGTTACATGCTTCTTTCCCTCTGAGTTCGAGGTAAGAGCGCGCAAAAGATCCACTACCAAAGAGAAACATGGAAATAAGTTAAAAGGAAGAGCAAAGAAACAAAGTGAGGTTTATAAAAGACGACGTTAAAATAAGCTAAGATTGCGAGGCTGTTGACCTCGCTACCTAACAAAAGAGGGCAAACAATATATATATATATATATATAACAAAGGAAGAAAAATTAAGTACCCTCGCTACCCTCGCGTGGCGGAAGGGCGAGGCTCAGGCCAGCCCGCTCAAGTCGGTCCTGTGCTAGATACTTCTGGTACGGGGACTGACACACTGGAGCATATCATGCTTTAAGTGCATTGAGTTGGGCAACCGTGTGCGAACCCACTTGCCGGATGAAGTTGCCCGGCACCGTCGGAAAATTAAGATACCTCCCGGTGAGGTCCCGAACAAGGAACCAATTCTTCTTCCTTGGCCTGATGTTCGAAACGTTCGTGGTAATCTTGATACCCAGCAAGCTAAGGTTGATGAGACAGGACTTTTGCTCCTTCCTCGCTAGGAACAGAGTCGACATATTGTCGACATTCGGCCCATCCCCAATCTCGCGACTGCGAACCGTGTAGGTGCACAACAACCTCCAAGCATTGGGAAACAACTGTGTAGGGCAGATCTGCATGGCCCATAGAAAGTTGACGATGTGTTGGGCCAGGTGCAACCTGAAGCCCGCTTGAAGACTGAACAAGTGCACAACCACGCACCTTTCATAAGACACCAAGGAGTTGCCCCCCTTCGGGAAGTGCTAGCTCAACCCCCTCGGGCCAAGCGAAATTCTTGATGACGTCCGCAAGATGCTTAGGCTCCAACTCGGTAGGCGTTCCCCCAGATAGAAAAACCTCGCGTGAATCCAAGGACATGGGGATCCTTTCCTCAAGGACAGATGGGATGCGGGACACGGCATCGGTAATATACGCCGCATCAAAGTTCGCAGGCTCATAGGAGTCAGACGACGTTGCTACAACCTTGGCAACGACCTCATCGGAGACAGAAGACGAGGCCATTTCAACACCCGGCGACGTGCGAAGTCGGGAAAAGCGTGAGTTAATGGAAATCTCGGAGTCACTAGAAGAAGGGTCGCTAAAAATCAGCGAGGGCGACCTCGGGTTCTGGGAGTCGCTAGGCTCTACGCTTCCCACGGACTCGGAGACGTCCTCGTAAAAACCCTCTTGAACTTTGAACACGAAGCCTGGTGGGGGGGCTCACAGAAGCTCTCCTAGGCATGAAAGAACGACGTCCATGCCTCGGGAGGCCAACACTTGGAAAAGAGATAAGCATTGAGACATCGGGCAAGATAACCAAAAGGAAAAGCAACACGAGGTCGTAACAACAACGAAGGGAAGAAAAGTGCGAGATCATAACCCCGAAAGGAAAAGCAACACGAGGTAATAACCTCGAAGGGAAAAGCAACACGAGGTCGTAACAACAACAAAGGGAAGAAAAGCGTGAGGTCATAACAACAAAGGGAAGAAAAGCGCGAGGTCATAACCCCGAAGAGAAAAGCAACACGAGGTCGTAACAACAACAAAGGGAATAGCAACACGAGGTCGTACCAGCAACGAAAGGAAAAGCAACACGAGGTCATGAGGGAAGAAGGCCACATGGCACCCTAGAAGCTACTCTGACAAGATAGGACGGCGGAGGAGAATTTGAAGCGCCAAAAGGAATAAAGAGAAAGAAGAGTGCTAACCAACGGTGGAGGCCAGAGGTGGAAACCCAAACGTCCCGTCAGTCGGACATCATGACGTTTGGGTTTCCGAGGACCTCAAGTTTCGAAAAATGGCGAACAGATAAGCGGGGACCCAACCGTCACTTAACGAACAAAGGCTTCGAGGGCATGGCGGTGGTATGGCGGTGGTAACCCCTTGCCACCACCGTTTCACCGCCGCAACGCTAGCAAAAAACACCAGGAAACAACCACCGCCCCCCGAAGCACAACACAAAAAACAAAGTAAAAAAGAAAAAAGAGGAGAAGAAAAGCAAAGTGGTAACAAGGGTACCACACAAGAGCAAGAATCACCCTCAACACTGCCGCCTCACCGCCGCACCGCCAACGAGAAATGCCCAGAAATCACCATCACCCACCCAAGTGTAAAACAAAACAAGGAAAGAACAAAGAAAAATGACGAGGGCAACGCTTAGAAACACACGCAACCCCACCACTACCGCTTCGCCACCGTGACACCGGCGCGAAACACCAGGCGACACACCGTCGCCTTTCCAGAACACGGAACAAAAAGCAAACAGGGAAAATCGAAGGCAAAAAACACCGAAAGACAGGAAGAAGAGGGTCGAGAACTTACTTGTTTAGAGTCGACAAAGAAAGGGCGGTGGTGCAACTGGCAAATGGCGAAAGCTCATTGGAAACCGTATGGAGAAACCGCTCGCAGGAAACCGAAAAGACGAAGAGAGAGAGAGAGAGAGCGAAAATGTTGGAAGAGAAGATGAGGGGGAGGCGTGTGAAATACGCCCCTATAATGAGCAGATTTGGGCCTCCCCCGCTCCCGAAAGGCTTATTGGGCTTGTCTCACCTGGACGGCCCACTAAGCAAGGTATGGCGAGCAGGCCCAAAAAGCTTCATCCGTGGAGGACAGGAAGAACGCCTAAGTACGGAACCTCACACCTCGCAAAGTGCCCTCCCAACCTCGGGAACCATACACCTCACAAAGTTCCCTCCTAACCCCGGGAACCATACACCTCGCAAAGTGCCCTCCCAACCTCGAGAACCTTACACCTCGCAGAGAACTTCACAACCTCTAAAACACCTCGTACCCCGCGACCCCAGGGAACTTATGCCCTGCGGCCCTCGAGACGAGGCCCCCAGGCCATGGGGTTGTGATGATGTCCAAAATAGTAAAATAATAGGTGGGCCTGGGGTACAAAAAAACAAATAGGCACGACGGGATTTCCAAGGATAATTCGGGGTCCCACACCCATATCCCTCATTTATTTAAACAAAGTTCCTACCCCCACGAGGTCCTCCGAAACCTCGGAGCGAGGCCTCAACCTCGTAACCAACTCTACTGACACACCCGCCCACCAGAATCATTCAGCTAATGCCGCTCCCCTGAACCAATCACCAGCCACCTCACCTCTAAACCAATAAGGAGCCTTGATCTCGGGCATCCCACATCGGACTATGATCAAAACTTGACTCCCCAATCCCCTATAAATAGAGGGGTACCTCGTACGGAAAAGGGGGTCGAAAAACATCTTGAACTCAAGAACTATATTGTTCGTTGAAGATCGACGTGATCGAAACATCGTCAAAAGACCTCGCTATAGGCAAGTGAAGTCCACAAAAAGACTTCAAGTCATACAGAAACCTCGCTCACACTATAGAGACCTCGCTACACAATCTCGTCAGACTCCCTACACCACGATCTCAAGTCTACCTCGTCTCAAGATCAATCAAGTAGTACTTTAGTGGTAGAATCGTTTAGCAAATAGGAGATCTCGAACATTGTAAGACCCAGATCTCGAACACTCGTAGGAGGTCTAAGGTGTAATTCTCAGTTGTTTGTTAGCCTCGTTGGCTTATAACCTCGCTGATGCGTCCCTCGTATGGGATGCCTCGGATCGATCGGTGGCTTGAGTAGTAGGTCTCAAATCTGCATAGTGGAAGGCTTGATTTAAGTTAATGTGGCACGAATAGTTGCAAGAACACGAGAATCTCGAGAGTTTGGATGATATTGGTGGCGGCACAATAGCACTAAGGAGAAACTAGGAGAAATCCTCAACTAAATTAATCCTTAAGTGTGCGCTGAATAAAAACATAAGCCTAATCCTCCTTATATAGGGAGGCGGCACGAGAAACCCTAACAAAACCCTAAGGGTGCGGCGCGCGCCTAGGGCTAGCACGCAAGCTAGAGGCCCAACGGCGCGGGTCCAAAAGTGGTCGGCGCAAGGCCCATTATTGACCTCCTAAAAGCATAAAACTAGTAATAGCAATGTTCTATAATGGAAAGTATGCAAAAAACTACTAAAAATAGATAGGTCGTCCGTGACCGTGCTCGAAGTGTCGCGACATGCTTGGCGCGACGCTGGTGAGGCTCGGACACGGCGCTGGCGAGGTCACGGCGCGACACTGAGCACTGGCGAGGACGCTGGCGAGGGCGCTGGTGCGAGGGTCGCAAGAACCTCAAGTTGCGATCCATGGCACGGTGCAAGGCTCGGGTCCGATGGTGGCAAGGGGTTGGAGGTTGTCATTGTCGGTCCGAGAGAGGTTCCTCGACGCCGAGGACGCACAAGGCAGTGTGCGTCGGCGCGGCGAGGGGCACGTCGTGGCCTGCGGAGAGGCGCGCCACAAGGGATTGTGTCGCGGCCTGGATTGCTCGAGTCCTGGCACGAGTGATGGGGCCATCCGAGCGAAGTGTGAAGGCGTCGTCCTCTTGGCTAGCATCCATGGCGGGGGTCACATCACCCTCCCCCACTAGGTTCGGCGACATTAAATGTGGAATGCACCGAATACTTGCCTTGGAGGTCGATCTTGTAGGCGTTGTCCCCGATTCGCTCCAAGACTTTGAAAGGGTCGTCTTCTCGTTGGTGAAGCTTTGTCTTCCGTGAGTCCGGAAAACGGTCCTTGCGAAGATGCAGCCACACGAGATCTTCGGGGTTCAAAACCATGCGCTTCCGATCCTTGTTGTGCTGCGCCTCCTACTGCGCGGCCCGACGCTCCAATTGAGTCCGTGTCCGATCGTGCAACTTGCGGATGGCGTCGGCGCGTTTTGACGCGTCGATGTGCTTGCCGTTATTTAAGGGCCGAGGGACAAGATCCATGGGAGAGTGGGGGTTGAGGCCGTAGACTATCTCGAACGGCGTCATCTTGGTAGCCGAGTGTTTGGACCTGTTGTAAGCAAACTCAACAAAAGGAATTAGATCCTCCCACCGGCGTGGGTTATGCTTGAGCACCGTCCGAAGAAGGGTGCCCAGGGTCCGATTGGTCACCTCAGTTTGACCATCGGTTTGGGGGTGGTAAGAAGTAGAAAAGAGTAATTGTGTGCCTAGCTTGCCCCAAAGTGTTCTCCAGAAATGGCTACAAAATTTCGTGTCTCGATCACTAACAATAGTGCGAGGCACGCCATGTAATTTCACGACATGCTCAAAGAACAAGTTTGCAATTTCAGTCGCATTGTTGTTCCCTTTGCATGGCACGAAGTGAGCCATTTTAGAGAAACGGTCCACAATTACGAAGATCGAATCTTTACCGCGCCTAGACATCGGGAGACCCGTGATAAAATCCATAGAGAGATCTTCCCACGGAGTATCCGGAATAGGCAACGGAGTGTAAAGGCCGTGAGGTTGGAACCTGGATTTTGCAGTTTGGCACGGCACACAACCCCGACAATACTTGTGAACGTCCGAAGCCATGTGTGGCCAAAAGAAGTGTTCACGACGTGAGGCTAGGGTTTTGGCTATACCAAAGTGGCCTCGGCCATCATGAGCTTCTTTGAGCAACAGGTACCTCATAGACGAGGCCGAAATGCAAAGCTTCCCGGCTCGGTAGAGGTACCCATTGTCCAAAAAATAGGACTCATGGATTCGACTTTGCTCGAGGTTCTCCATAATTGGTTTAAAATATGGATCATGCATGTATAACTCCTTAATCAAGGAGAACCCGAGCAAATTGGCCTGTAATTGAGTTAAGAGAACATACCTGCGTGACAGGGCATCTGCCACGACATTGTCTTTTCCTTTTTGTGGGCGATGATATATGGAAAAGTTTCCATAAACTCTACCCATCGAGCATGGCGCCTGTTGAGAGTCGTTTGAATCCGGAGATATGCTAGGGCCGCATGGTCTGTGTGAATCACGAATTCACTAGGCCATAAATAATGCTGCCATGTCTTAAGAACCCGAATCAGTGCGTACAACTCCTTGTCATACGTCGGGTAATTTAGAGTTGCCCCCGTAAGTTTTTCACTAAAATATGCAATGGGGCATCTCTCTTAGAGGAGTACTCCGCCTATGCCATAGTCAGAGGCATCACACTCGACCTCAAAGCGCTTAGTAAAGTCTGGATATTGCAAGACCAGAGCGCTACACAAAGCTTGTTTCAAGGCTTGAAAGGCGGCCTCATGTTGTGGCATCCACTTGATTGTGGTTGCCTTCTTGGTGAGATTGTGGAGTGGCCCGGCGATGGAACTAAAGTCTTTGACGAAATGCCGATAGAACCCTGCGAGCCCTAAGAAGGAGCGAACCATCGTCGGGGTCGCAGGGGTGGGCCACTCTTGGATGGCGCGGATCTTGTCGTCATCCACTTTAAGCCCATCCTTGGACACGACGAACCCAAGAAAATTCGTCGTGTCCGTGCAAAACAAACAGTTGTCCAAGTTTACATACAATGAATGTGTGCGAAGGCATTCTAACACCAACCTAAGGTGCCTCGCGTGAGAGTCCAAGTCTCTAGAAAAAACCAAAATGTCGTCAAAATAGACAACAACAAAACGTCCTAAAAATTTTCTAAACACAAAATTCATCAACCGCATAAAAGTACTAGGGGCGTTGTCAAGCCAAAAGGCATAACAAGTCATTCGTACAAACCATACTTGGTTTTAAATGCAGTCTTCCACTCGTCGCCTTCATGCATCCGGATTTGGTGGTACCCGCTCTGGAGATCTATCTTTGAAAACAAGGCGGCGCCGTGGAGCTCATCTAGCATATCATCGAGCCTCGGAATTGGATGCCTGTACTTCACCGTGATTTGATTAATGGTTCGGCAGTCTACGCACATACGCCATGAACCATCCTTCTTTGGCACAAGGATCACCGGCATTGCGCAAGGGCTCAAGGATTCTCGAACAAAGCCTTTGTCCAATAATTCTTGAACTTGTCGTTGTAGTTCCTCGGTTTCCTTAGGCGAACTCCTATAGGCTGCTCGATTGGGAAGTGAGGCGCCTGGCATGAGATCGATCTTGTGCTCGATCCCTCGGATGGGCGGCAAACCCTGCGGTAGCTCATCCAGCATAACATCTTCGAACTCCTTCAAAAGAGACACAATGCAAGAAGGAAGTGAAGATTCCACAGTTTTAGTAATATAAAGTAGGGGAAAAAGAATGAAACAAGAAAGACTCCCCTGGATTGATTTCTCGATGTCCCGACGCCTGGCTAAGAGAAGACGATCTTGGCATGTGCCTAGCAAAGGTGGCTCGGCGTCGGTGCTCGTCCGATCAATTTCTGGGGCGATCTTTGGATATGTTGTAGCCCCTGGATTTTGAGGAAGAACGCCCCTGGAAACGCCGTGCAATTCGTCCCGTAGCTCCTGGAATCCATGTTTCCGTGCAGCGACGGCGTGCTGCGTGATGCTAGGAGGTGCACTCGGCGGTCCTTTGCTTAAATTAGTTTCTCCCGGGTGTTTTGTCTTCAATTCTGGTGGAAATTCAATTTGAAGTGTTTTGGAGCTAGAAACGCCGATGGAATCACTTGAAAACTGTTGGAGGCCTCGTTTGTTGAAATCAACGGCGTTCGGCGCGTTGCCAAGTCCTCTCGATGCAAACTCACGACCTGATTCTGACTTGTGTCGGCGTTTTCCATCTTTATCACCTTGAAAACTGTTTTGAGGAGAGTTGGCACCAGAAACGCCCTTAGGATCTGTTGGCTTGGCCTCGGACGCCGCTGGCGTCTTGTTCGGCGCACCGGTGCCGCAGTCGCTAGCTTTTTGCCATTGCCTCTCGGCTTCATCCTGTAAAGCTTCACTAAGCGACATAGGTAAGAGGGTCACGCGCTTCCCGTGGTAATTGAACATGTAAGTGTTCAAATACCCGTCGTGAAGCACGCGACGATCGTATTACCATGGGCGCCCCAACAAAAGGTGTGTGGCGTTCATTGGCGTTACGTCACAAAGTATGGAATTGGAGTATTGACCAATTGAAAAGTTGAAGATTACCTGTTTTTCGACCCAATCTCCACCGTCATTGGATATCCATTGTAGCTTGAACGGTTGTGGATGTGGTGTGGTCGGCAACTTAAAGTGTTCAACAACTTTTTTGGAGAGGAAATTGGCGCAGCTTCCGGAGTCGATTATGACGCTCAAAGACACATTGTTGACCAAGCATCTCATGTGGAAACGTTTCTCTCTTTGATCCGTCTTTGGCGCCTCTCGCATGCTCAAAGCGCGCCGAGTCACCAATTGAAGTTTCGACACACCGAGAGCCTCCGATGGATCACACTCCAACTCGGCATCATCGAGCACTGGTGGATCGACTTCCTCCTCCTCTTGGCAGTCATATGGCTCTCCGTGTTGAGTAAACAACACCTTCTTGGCATTGGGAGAATTCCGTTGAATGTGGCCATGGCCCCCACATTTGTAGCACGCCATGTCTCGTGCTCGATCGGCACTTGGCTCGGCGGTCCTCGGCGCGGTTGGCGCCTTGGACGGCGTGGCATCAGTCTTGACCTTGGAACCTGTCGAAGCACTTGGCAAAGAAGGAGCAACCCGATTAGTAGAAAAACCGGATTGACTAGAGTTAGAAACATACCTCGAATTGGACCAACCCGACTTGGTTCGCATTTCTTGCTTATGGATTTGCATGGCGGTGTGAACCAAGTTGTTGATGTCCTTAATTGGAAGAAATTTCCAATCGATCTTGAATTGATTGTCGCAAGCCCGAGATGAATCTCGTCTTCATCACCGAAGGCGACACATTCATTCCCGCTTTGAAGAACATGTCTTCAAGCTTTGCAAAATATTCCTCCGGCGTCATTGCTCCTTGCTTGATGCGCATGATCTCAATGTGCATCTTGTCTTTGTAATCTGCCAGAATATATCGTTTCTTCAAGATGTAGACGAGTTGATGCCACTCGCGGATTAGGGGTTTTCCTTGTCGAATCCTTTCTGACTTGAATCGGTTCCACCAAGTCCTAGCGGCACCAATGAAGTGAAGCGTCACAACTTCCACTTTCTCGTCGTCCTCATACCCTAAATGTTGGAGCGTGTGCTCTGTAGCCTGTAACCACTCGAGAAAAGCATCAGGATCATAAGAACCGGAAAAGGTTTTGAATTTTACCTTCACATCTCGGCGGTTTTGGCGTGGATCCCGTGCATCGCGTCGATCCCGATCGTGCCGAGGGCTGGGACACCGAGGCGAGTAGGCGCGCTTGTCGCGCCGTCGTCGAGGCGGACCTCGATGCGGATCGTCATCATCGTCGTCCAGATCGTCTCCATCGTCAAGCCTCCGAGGACGCCGAGTGTCGCGATCCCTGTTGCGCCTCCTCTTCTCGCCATGCGTTCGGCCCGAGCCATAGACTCGTTCGTACTCGGCGCGGTTCTTGGCAAGGTGAGGCAGTGGAATCCAATCCGAAGGCCGGCTGTCGAGCTCTTCCGGATCCTGCACATTGGGATGCTCAAAAGACGAATCATTGGAGTAGTCAAAAAACTCTTCATAATCATTCTCAAAATCCGAGAACGGACTCCGAATACTTTGATGCCCGAGGTCGTCCTCAACTCTATATGCGTCGGCATCGTAATACTTGGCCCCGTGCTTCCGCTTTGGGGTTTCGTACACATACGCCGGCGACTTGTTCTTTTTCTTTTTCTTCGGATCCCCACTCGTGTGTCGGCATCTATACTCCTCGGAGTTGTACTCCTCATCGAAATATACGTCGTACACTTGTGCGTCCCGGTAATCTCACGCCATTTGATAGTGATATGCGGTCCGGGGACCATCATCGTGCCTATCATGTTGGCGGCTTTCCTTAATCGACTCCATGCGATGCATGGCGTCGAATTGTGATGATGGCTAGGCATGCTTCTTTCCCTTGGCGTTGGCTCGCACGACGTCGTCCGCGGACACGCCAGGAATGCCGTGAATCTCTTAAGCGAGTCCATGCGTCGGTGGCACGGTGTGCTTGGAGTGCGTTTGGCTCGCCGCCAAGAGGCGTTTGAGCGCTTCAATTCTGGAAAGGCTTCGGGGTTCCAATCATTGCGATTCTGATTTTGATTCTCCACCTCCGGTGGATTGTTGTTGCCTCCATCACCCGATTCCGAAACTGTACCTATAGTAACACCAGTCATCGAAGCAGTAAGAAGTTCACAAGCAACAAAACAACGAGTTACAGTTCTATTAAGTCAAGCTGACCCTTTAGTTCAAACCACACGAACAAGGATTGGCTAGGCTAAGGTCACTCGATCTCGATCTATCAACAAGGCTACGAAAACAACAAAGTCGCAAGGTAAGACACAAAAGGCAAGTCAAAACCGAAAACCACAAGTTGGGATATGCGATTAATGGTGCCAATTGATGAACCACAAATGGATCGATCTTACCTTATTTTGGTTTGTGATCGTCCAAGATAAGATTTTGTGTTTTTTTTTTTTATTGGATCGACTACCTTACCTTATTTTGGCTATGATAGTCGAACAAGTTCTTCTGTTTTTTTTATTGAACTCTAGGATTTCTCCTCTAGAGCAAATAAAGAACAAGCAATTCAACAAAGCAACACGCAAGAAACAAGAAGAAATCGGCAAAACAAAACCTAATGTGCATAAAACAAAACCTAATGTGCATGCAACTAGCAAGACAATGAGTAATTTTCACCAAAATCAATAGATCTTACGAGTAGGGCAAAGGTGATTTTTTTTTATAATCAATATACGAAAGCAAGAGAGAGAAAAATTTGGGACCCTAGATGGCGATTATGTGAAGTGGAGGATGAATTCTAGGGTTTCGAGTGGCGGAATACGTGTGAGAGTGAACGAACAAGGGGTGAACGAGACTTACTCAAACCTTGGCTTTGATGCCAGTTGATGCGTCCCTCGTATGGGATGCCTCGGATCGATTGGTGGCTTGAATAGTAGGTCTCAAATCTACGTAGCGGAAGGCTTGATTTGATTGAATGTGGCACCAACAGTTGCAAGAACACGAGAATCTCGAGAGTTTGGATGATATTGGTGGTGGTGCAATAGCACTAAGGAGAAACTAGGAGAAATCCTCAACTAAATTAAACCTTAAGTGTGCGCTGAATAAAAACATAAGCCTAATCCTCCTCATATAGGGAGGCGGCACAAGAAACCCTAAGAAAACCCTAAGGGTGCGGCGCGCGCCTAGGGCTAGCACGCAGGCTAGAGGCCCAACGGCGCGAGTCCAAAAGTGGTCGGCGCAAGGCCCATTATTGACTTCGTAAAAGCATAAAACTAGTAATAGCAATGTTCTATTATGGAAAGTATGCAAAAAACTACTAAAAATAGATAGGTCGTCCGTGACCGTACTCAAATGTCGCCACATGCTTGGCGCGACGCTGGCGAGGCTCGGACATGGCGCTGGCGAAGTCACGGCGCGGCACTGAGAGCTGGCGAGGACGCTGGCGAGGACGCTGGTGCGAGGGTCGCGAGAACCTCAAGTTGCGATCCATGGCACGGTGCAAGGCTCGGGTCCGATGGTGGCGAGGGGTTGGAGGTTGTCACTGTCGGTCCGAGTTGAGATTCCTTGACGTCGAGGACGCACAAGGCAGAGTGCGTCAGCGCGGCGAGGGGCACGTCGTTGCCTGCGGAGAGGCACGCCACAAGGGATTGTGTCGCGGCCTGGATTGCTCAAGTCCTGGCACGAGTGATGGGGCCATCCGAGCGAAGTGTGAAGGCGTCGTCCTCCTGGCTAGCATCCATGGCGGGGGTCGCATCACTCGCTGTAAAAGAAATATAAATAAAGAAGCAAGTGTTTGCATAATCAAATATAATAATCTCGTTCCTTGTCTTCTAGCGAGTCGTTATTTCGGGTTTCATCAGATGCGACCTTGCCTTGGCTTAAAGCCAACTCCTACGGACCCGAGACGGCCTAGATCTTAGAGACCCCCTTGGATTAGGACTTAGCCTCTTTTATGTATTTATTTATATTATTTCTGTTTCCGTCATTTGATATTTCGTCTTTACTATTTTAGGCGTGTGCTCTCTTATGCAGTTACGCTTAAGAGGCCGGCCTATTATGGTAGAATAAGGCCCATTAGGGTTTGTTGAAGCTTTCTATTTATATTAATTAGTATATTAGATTTATGGGGTTTTCGGATATGGGCCTTGATTGCATGCTAAGCCCAATCCGATCCCCTACTTTGTATCTAGGGTTTCGAGCTTGCTCTCTATATAAGAAGCACTCGTGACTCCTTTCAATTCACGTCAAATTGAATAGCCAAAGTTATATTCGAGTGAGAGTCCTCCTAGCCTTGGCCTGACGTCACCCCGGTTCCGTTGTCGATTCCATAGCATTGGACCGACGTTCTATCCTTTAGCCTCACCCCACCCTCGTTCCGACGAGCATTAGAGGCCCGCGAGTCCACTTTGTGGTCTTGTATTGTTCCCAATTCGATTGTCGGAAATAGATTCGGATGTTTCGAGCCTAGATCCACCCCCATGTCTTCAACAGATTGCAAATATTTTTACCAAAATCAAACGTTCTTCTCAACAACAAATCTCCATGAACAAGCTAGGCATGTTTCTCTCTATCCATCTTGAGGGGGTGATCAGTATTGTAATATTGTTTACCATAAGAACTTGTTATTATTACCCTACTGTAAAAGGCTTGTAATAATTGGAATTTGTCAGGATGGCGAAACTGAATTGAATAAGAAGAATTAGAAGAGGCTGAAATCTCAAAAAAGAACGCGTGAGCTACACATTATTCTCTAGTGTTTGTTTGTTTGTTTGTTTTCCGTGGGTGTTCATGATTGACGACTCCACCTCTTAGGCAGGGAAGGGTACCAATAACTCGTGGTGGAAGAGATGGACTGTAAGTTGATGATACGAAAGAAGGGAGTAAGTCTAATGGTCAATTGGTAACGATGGCTCCGCCATCGAAGTCGTGGTAGGATATGGTAACTGGAGAACACAATGAGGAGCGTATAGTTCTTTTCGACAAATTCATTCAAGGAAAGATAACTATGAGTTTTCCAAACAGAGAATACGGTGATCATGTGTTCGACATCCAGACGGATGTTCTCCAAGCACTTGCTTCTATTTGACAATCATCTTTGATCGTTAAAACTTTAGGAGGAATGGTTCCACATACTATTATGGAATGTAAGTTCAAGGAGTTATGGAGTCCAGTGGAAACATGATGGTTGATGACCTTCCTAATGGTTATTATGTAGTCAAGTTTAGTGTTGACAATGACTATGAAAGCTCTTATTGAAGTCCATGGGTGATTTTTGGTCATTATTTGGTTATTCCACAATGGTCGTCATATTTTAATCTATTTAGTGATGTTATATATCATGCCCATGTGGGTTAAGATTGCGGGAATGCCTATGATTTTGTTAGAGGAGAATGTGCGTCTTCATCTCGCATTATGTGTCGGAAGACCGATTAAAGTGTAGTACTGTAAAACCATGTTATTGAATTGTTGTCGCTTTGCTAGGGTTGGTGTTAGAGATATAACAAAACCGTTAAAGGGTTCCATTACTGTCAATGGCAGCATATTTCACATCTTTAGTTGATTTATGTGTCATGTGGCAGGTATGGTCACATTGCCCCTAAATGCCCATTGACTCAAGTGGAGACACTACAAGTTATTGCCTCTAGGGGTTCTTGTTGAGTTACCAAAAATGGATGGACCAATGGATAATGAGCCAAGGTATGGACCATGGATGATGGTTCAGAAGAGGAGAAATGGAGCGTGTGGTAAAGTTTGTTGGAAAAAATCAGAATAAGAATAGAAATTACAGAGCCGTAGAAGAACTACTGCACTTGAGCGAAAATCCTCCTAAACCCGGGTGCAAGTTAACCAAGGCGGCTCACTCCAGGGTTTACTCTGCTTGATGTTCGTGTTTTTAGTATAGTTTCTGATAGGTTTTCTTAGTTTGATAGGTTTAGTTTTGATAAGTTTAGGGTTAGTTTTGTGTATTTTTGGATAGTTTTGCATATTTTGTGAAAAGTATGGAAGCTACTCCGTTTTGTGTCTTTTTGTAGGTTTTAGCAAGGAAATGATGCTGTTTGGAGCTGAATTTGAAGAGCTATGATGAAAGACGGAGGAATACAAGGTGAAGAAGTTGAAGTTGAAGTTTTTGGAGTGAAGTATTATTCAAGAAGCCAAACCCAGGCTCGTTAACGAGGCTGTGAGGGCTCGTTAACGAGGCCACGAGATAGAATATTCGAGAGGTTGATTTTGTGACTTACCGATCCTGTGCGGGGATTTATTTCCGTGTCGGTAGAGTATCTTTTTATCTTTTTAGGGTTACTATATTGTATTTTAGGTCTTGTTATATTTCTAGATTTTATTTCTATCTTTTTAGGGTTTTATTTCTATCTTTTTGGGAAAGTTTTTATCTTTTAGCCCTTTTAAGTTTCTAGCCTTTTTAGTATAAATAGCCTTCTATCTAGCATAGAAAGGGAGGGGATAGATCAAAGAAGAGAGAAAATAGAGTCGAAGGAGAGAAAGAGACGAATCGAGGTCGGAGATCGAGAGCTCAGTGGACGAAAGTTACTGGGGTCGTTAGTCGAGGTTTTGGTTCGTTGTTTTGTGTTTTTTCGGGTTTTATTCTGAATTTCTGTAAGACGATATTTATTAATTTGAAGTAGTGTTTTGTTTTCAATGTTTTCTTTGATTGAAGTTATTTGTTTCTTAATCATGATTAGTGAGTAGTCTTTTTATCTAGGGTCGGGGTTGAAACCCGGCATAGTTATGCATGTTTGGTGAGTAGGATTATGTGTTGAATGTCTTTTATCTATTGTTGAGATTGTTTGTTGTGCTTATACCGAGATGAAAGTTGAGGTAATTTGAGTTGGTGACTTGATTGAAAGAGAAAGTTATAAACTTAAAGGTTGATATTATTTGAATACGAAAGTTTCAAACTTTAGATCCGAAACAAGCAATCAAGTGAGTTAGTTTATGAAAGTCGATTAATTTACTTGCTAAGTCAATGAAAGTTGATGCATCTATCTATTTAAAGGCATGATATTTATCTTCTTACGAGCTTGTGTGCATGACTATGTTGTGGTAACCCTTGTCCTAGATCTTTGTTTTTATTTGATTTTTCTTAAGAGTATATTCGTTACTGAGTTCGTTGGCTCGGTACCAAACCTCTGTAGGTCGTTAGTTTTGGAATTTTGTCTACGGTGGTTCGATAACGACCCTAACAAAGTCGTTAACGAGGCTGCTTGTGTGGGTTTTGCTTGCTTTTGTTTGATTTTTAGTAGTCGATAGATAAACAACCTTGCTTCCCGTGGAACGATCCTGACTCCCCTATACTCAGCGGGGTCTTGATTATAAATTTATTTGTTGTCAAGAATTACCCTTCAACAAATTGGCGCCATTGTCGGGGAGGCAACGTGTTTGTTTGTTTATCTGTGGGTCTGGGAATAGCCCGACCCCGTTTTTGTTTTTAATTTTTGTTTTCTTTGTCCGTTTTCTCAGCGTATTTCGGTAGGACGTCGGAGGCTTGAATTTGACAATGTTGGTTACTATTCAGAACCTGAACGTTCCGTGCACCATAGACGCCGAGAGAACCGAGCCATGGCCACACCTGAAGAGATGGCTCGTCAGTTGGAAGTTCTCCGGACTCAGATGGAGGCGTTGAAAACCGAGAAGGAAGGCAATGTTGCCAAAGTTGCGCGTCAACGAGCTAATAATGCTCGTCTATAGGAAGAGTTGAATGCCTATCCGAGGAATGCCAAACAGTATATCCATCCAGAACTGAGGGTGTCAGAGTCTCCAATTGTGCTTCCGGAGATAGAGAAAACTTTTGAGATTAAATCTCAATTCATATCCTTGATCAAACGGGCTCAGTTTGAAGGGAAACCTACTGAGTGCCCTATGGAGCATATTAGAAATTTTCTTGATTTATGTGAGACCATAGCTGTTGAAGGTGTCTCACTTGAACATGTTCTATTAAAAGCTTTCAGGTGGTCTCTTGCTGGAAAGGCCTTGAGCTGGTTGGAGAGCTTACCTCCTAAGTCTATCAGGACTTGGAAAAAACTTGTATGATCAATTTCTTACAAAATTCTTCCCGCCTGCCAAGACAACGGAGTTGAGAAAACGCATCACCTCCTATCACTAGCTGACTAATGAGACTTTTGTTGAAACATGGGAAAGATTTAAAGAGATGATTAGATAGTGCCCCACTCATGGGCAACCTTTATATGTTCTACAAGAAATCTTTTTCCAGGGTATCAACGCAGAGACCAAGAACCGCATCAACACGCATACCGCGTGCGGTTTTATAGAGATGGACCCTACGGTTGCATGGGATTTGCTGGATAAGATGTCCAGTTATGATGCCATGTATGGAACCCAGCAAACTCCACAGCCCCAGAAATGTCTCTACATGCCTAACCCAGAAGAAGTTGACCCGGATGTTAAAACTCAATTCCTACAAGATGAGGTCAACCGTTTGAAGAAGCATGTAATTTTTCTGAAATCCTCTCAATCTTGTCAAGAGTGTGGTTCTTCTACCCATAGTACTTCTGCTTGCACTAACATAGAACAGGTTAGAGCCGCTGAGACAATTGCTGAGATGAATTATATGAGAGGCCCATACAGGAACCAGCCTAGCTATTTTGACAGGTCAAACAATTATCAGGCGTGGGGCAATCAAAGTCCAAATCAAAACTATGCAACGCCTCCGCCGGATAGACGACCTGCACCTTATCGACCTCCAGGCCATCAGGAGCCACCATCATGGGTTCAAGGGTTACAGGAAGGCCTTAACGGAGTGACTAACAAGGTTAACGAAGTTCAAGCCAACCTGAACCAACAAAATAAAATATGGGGAGAGTTCGATATATGAAAGAAGAATGTCGATTCCCAACTAGGGAACCTTGCTGCACAGATCCCGAGACCACAAGGGCAACTTCCGAGCCGTCCCGAAGAGAACCCTAGGGGACTAATAGAAGCAGTGCACCTTAGGAGCGGGAAGACATTGCCGGAGCGAGTCCAAGCTGAGGACAAGAAGGAAGAGGACGCCACGGTTCAGCTCGGTAACGAGCCAACGAGGGTAGTTACCGAACAAGTGTACCATGGTGACGAGGCTCCAAGGGTACCTAACGACCCTAATCCAGGTAAGTTTTCTAATCCGAGCCTTCCTCTCAATTCCAAGGTCGGTAACTACCTGCCGAGGACACCTAACGACCCTACTGTCGACCCGGTACTTTCACCTCTCGAGCCTAACTTGGTTCCGAGAACGGTGAAATCTCTTCCATTTCCCACTAAGAAATCTATGGACTCTACTGAGAGTAAGTTCAAGCGTTTCGTAAAGATTCTTTAGGGCATTAATATTTCCATCCCATTCGCTGAGGCCCTAAGCGAAATGCCGGCTTACACAAAATTCTTGAAAGATATTCTTAGCAGGAAAAGATCCATCACAGAATTGCAGGATGAAGTCCGCTCTATTGCACTACCAGAAAAGCTTGGAGATCCAGGGAGATTTGCCATCACGATTGGCATAGGCGACCACAAATTCAAAGCTTTATGTGATTTGGGAGCCAGTGCTAGTTTACTCCCTCTCTCAATATGGTTAAAAGCCAATATGGGACCAATAGAGCCGGTAGATATGAACCTCTACATGGCAGATGGATCATGCGTCAAGGCCACAGGAGTCGTAGACGACTATCCTATTCAAGTCGTGAAATTCTTCATACCAAATGATTTCGTCGTCCTCGACATGCCTGAGGATCCTCATGTCCCCGTTATCCTAGGCAGACCATTCCTAGCTACAGCAAGTGCCAAGGTTGATGTGCGAAAAGGACTTCTTACTTTTGAGATTGGTGAAGAAATTGTGGAATTCAGCTTGGACCAAAACGCAAACGACCCAAATGCGGTCGTACAAATCGAGTTAACCCAACCAGAACTCAACATAGCTGATACTACCGAACTTCCACCAACTTCGAAAGAGGACGCAATTCTCACACAGGACCCTGTCGAGCTTCCTTGGCCCACTAGCAAGTCTCACACACAAGGAAATAATCAAGGTAAGTACTCTTCTTCTTACCATATTCCTACACCATACCCCACGGTATATGCTATTGCAGAGTCCAAACCGCCTTGGTTTTCGGATTTCACTAACCCATATGTAGGAATACCGGGCATACTCATAGAAGACAAGGGACCTAGCTTAGTGACTCCGGCAAACAACACCTAAAAAGCTAAGTATGGGGTATCTAAAGACCCCAACATAGTTGCAAGAGAGCCACCTTGAGAAGGGAAGTACGTCGAGCTGACGACGTTAAACATAGTGCTTACGGGAGGCAACCCGCTTTTAGTATAGATTAGATTTTTTTTTCAGATTCTTTTTCTTAGTTTTCTTTTGAGTTTTTTTTAGTAGTTTTTTAGGATAGAAATTAAGATAAATTTAGAGCTAACAAGATGCAGGAAAAGGGGCTCGAAAAAAAATACTCAAGGAGGATACGGTGGCTTGTTAACGACCCTGGGTGGGTCGTTAACGACCCGGGTTGGCGAACCGACTCGGGCAGGTAATTTTTTCTAACCCTAATCTATCTTTTATCTTCTACCCTATTTCTTACCCCCCATCCGCCACTACCTACCCCTCCCCTCCTATTTCCACCCCTTCTATTTAACCGTCCCAATCTCTCAAAACTCTTACGCACAAATCTCAAAACTCCAAATCCTTCAAACCTCCACCGAATACTCTCACCATCGATCGGAATCTTTCACTCCACCGACCGTCGGAGACCCAATCGTTAACGAAGCCCGGAACACCGCTTTTCCTACCGACGAGGTCCACACTCGTTAGCCACCCAATTTCGATCTCTTGTTCTTCAATTTCCCGATTCTCCGGTATGATTTTTCAACCCTAACTCTTAATTGCATGATTCATGGTTCTTAGGGTAGAAAATATCATGTCTTGGATCTTGTTTATAGAGAGGATCGATTTGCATGATTGAATTTTGCTCATGTATTTTGATTATGTTTAAGTTGTTCTTGACTAGGGAAAGTTATTCATGCTAGAAATTCTATTGCAATAACTTGATTTAAAAAGCATGAATTTTTCTTGTTCTAGTCTTAAGTTTAATCTTTGCATGACAATTTTGGGTAATTTTAGCATGATCGGGATGGGTAATTGACCAAGTATGGGGTGCATAAACCCGATTGTGTGTCTAGTGGGGGAGTATAGAGGATGCATACTTGATTTATGGTCTGATTTTTAAAGTTGATGACACTCGGAATTCTGCGAACTGGCTCTCGGTGGATCGTTAACGACCCACCCAAGCTCGTTAACGACCCTGCGTAACATTAATGATCAATAACCAGTCCAGATTCGTAAACGACCCAATTGGGTAGTTAATGAATAATTCCGAGGTCTATTTTGAGACCAAGTATGGGGTCTCTTGTCTATCTACTTGAGTGGATCTTATCTTGGAAAATCAAGATTATTTTGTAGATCAAATGGCAAGTTCCAACAGACCCGCTACCCGAGCTCAGAAGAAAATAAGGAACCAGAGGTCCCCATCTCCACCACGCATGGATAATGTGATCATGCGTACCCAGGGGCAAGCAGATCGTTACCATGCCATCTCAGACAAGGACCACAACACTCGGTAGTTCTCGAAATCAAGTGCCGTACACACAGGGATTTACACGGATGTCAAGGAGGCCTTTGTTATTCTTGGTGTCGCTCATTTGCTGAAGAAGGAAAATCTACCACACTTTCCGGCCGTCACATCCGAGTTTCTGGCCACTCTAGAGACTAGCTTTCTGTCGAAGAATTCGGCAGGGCGCATCCGGTTTCGGCTCGGCAATGTGAACCGTGAATTCACCATGGCAGAGTTCAATGCAATTCTGGAGCTCCCGAACCCTTCTAGGGAGTACATCCTGAAGGACTACAAGGTGACTCGGACTTGGAGCTATATCACCGGGGAGGTCCAATCCTCCACAGCGGCATTATCTAGGGCAAGCATCATCAACCCCATTTTCAGGATCATTCTCCGAGTCCTAGCCGCTACATTCTGGCCAAAGCGAGAGTTGAACAGACCAACAAGGACGGAAGTTGCTTGTCTCCGCACTATCCTTTTCGAGGAGCCTGGCCCTTTGAATTTGGGGTATGAATGGCTCTACTACATAGAGAAATAGACCAAGTCCAAGGAAGTGTGGTGTGGTAACTTGGTTAGTCTTTTGGCTACAAACCTTGGAGTCGACCTCACTCGCTACACGCCAGTTCATGCTCAGTTGCTCAACCAAAACTATTGGCTTAGCGCTAGAATTTTCACTCGAGTCCGGGAGGGGCTCGTTACAAAAGTTCAAGGTCGATATATACCGCCTACCTTATTGAAAATGGAGTTACTTTACGTACCAAATTGGTATGAGGCGTGGACGGGGCATGCTTTCCCGTTAGAGCCCAAGCCGGAAGATGAGCTATCGCTTCGGCCGTGTGTGTCCCGGTTTGACAGAGAGGAAGATGTGATGGATGAAGATGAAGATGAATATGAGGATACCGAGTTAGTTGGAGAAGACACCGAGGAGGCCGACACAGAAGGCAACACAGAGGAGCTCAACCTCGAGGAAGAAGACCTCGATATAGAAGTTTTAGGCACCAACGTCCTCGTTGTCGAGCCCACCAGGCTCGTCAATGATCATTTCCATCCTTCTACATTTGCTGCTAACGAGGTACCCAGGGTCGTTAACGACCCGCCGAGGGCAGCTATCGACCTTCCGCAAGCTCCTACCGACCCCTACTCTTATAGGCTTATGCCATACCACCCGGTGCTTCACCATGATCACTTTCAACCTCACTACCCACCACCTCCTCAGCCTGAGTACACTGGATCGAGCATTCCACCACCATGGGCCGAGGATCTTTCTGCACGGATGCAACAGCTTCACCTCCAGCAGGGCCACATTCATAGGAGGATGGATAGATGGGAGACTGTCTATTCAACTCGGATGACATTTGAGGATGACAGGCATCGCCAGAGAGAGACAGAGGATGATGAGCGCTTGAGGACGATGTACGACTTCATGGGGAACTTTGAGCACTATTTTCCTCCACCTAACCGTTGATTCAGCTTGAAGACGTTTTCCTTGTTTTCCACTTCTGAGACTTTGTAAGTTTTTGTTTTCTCTTTTCTTGTTTTCTTGTGTTTTTCTTTTCTATTTCTTTCCTTCTTCTTATTTTTATTACAGTGGGGACGCTGTAATTTTAAGTATAGGGTGGGAGAATGTAGAAAGTTTTGTATCGTGTTTGTCTTTTATGCTTTGTTAGTTTTTATTCCAAAAATAAATAAATAAAAAAACAACAAAATCGAAAATTCTTGAAAAATTAAAAAAAAAAGGTTTTAGAATTGATAGATATCCTTTTCTTATGTTCTATGATAGTAGTTGCTAGCATGATCATATAATTCCTTGCAATAATGTCTTTGAGAATATAGCCGGATTCTTTATTATGAAGTTGTTTTTAGGAAGGAATAGCATTTGATGAAATTGAGCACATATACCTTTTTAGCATAAGTGATGCAATCCAACAAAAATTAACCTTGTGAGAAATTTTTGGCCTTATAGGGAGAACATCAAGAATCCCTCTCCTTTTTTGTGTGATTTACTCTCTATATGCATATTATCTCTTGGAATTGTGATGGTTATCTATTACTTGAGACCTGTATAAGATTTATAGTTAATTACTTATGAAAATCAGATGATAGAGAACTTATTTTTATAAGCCTTATTATTCCTTATCCACCCTTGCATTATCCTTCTTTTGACAGCCAATTTGAGCCTGAAGCCTTTTATTTTTAGCTCCACAAAATTGTTCCCTAGCCGATATAAGCTTGACCCTATCCGGGGATTAGGACTTAGATTTGGAGAGGAAATTGTTTTGTTGATGGTTGAAAAGAAAAGAGAGAGATGTTATGTTTGGTTTGAAATTGAAGGATTGTTGGGAAGGGTAGATTGGAAGTCTCTTGTTTTTAATAGTTGTGATAAGAAAGATCTCTTGATAGGAAAAAAAGAAAGATGCACAAAATAAGGTTGATGGTTGAAAGAAAGTTGTTGAAAGGGAAGAGGAGTACACGATGAAGCTCGTTAACGACCCTGAAGTGGCTCGTTAACGAGGCAGCGAAAGAAAGAAAGAAAAGAGAAGTTGGATAAATAGAAATATGAAGAAAGAAGGAAGTTTGAAGTGCATTCAAGTTTATAAAGATAATATCATAGATTCTTTTTATTAGTTTTATGAGACTTTCTAGTATATATTGGGTGAGTGAAACTAAGTGGATAAAGAAGAGAGTGAGTTTGGTATGTTGTTCTTGTGAGAGTTTTTGGTATATGTGTGAGTTTTTAGGAGTCTTTGATTCCCGAATATTATTAGCACCACATAGCCAAAATATTTTCCACGCCTTATTGTTTTTACCAAGCCCCATTACAACCTGGCCGAATGGGAACTTCTATGAAGTTTTTCATTGAGCCCCCTAAGTTCTCTTGATGATTTTTGTTTGTTTTGAGAAATCTTAGGTGGAGAGTTTGGTGATATAAATTCCAATTTCTATGATTTCTTGTATAAGATGAGTTGAGAGAGATATTTATAAGCTTAAACACTTGAGAGTTGAGAGAAACACATTATCCCTTGTGTGGTTGGATTGTTTTTTCTTGTGTCTATTTTTGGTGCACATATGTGTGTGATGACGTTAATAATCATTTGTTATTTTTCTTCTATGTGTTGAAGTTGCTTTTTAGAAGATGGCTATAATTTGATGAGTATGTTGTTTGGTTATGATTATTGTTTAGTGATTGCTTGAGGACAAGCAAGTCTAAGTGTGGGGTATTTTGATGTTCGTGTTTTTAGTATAGTTTTTGATAGGTTTTCTTAGTTTGATAGGTTTAGTTTTGATAAGTTTAGGGTTAGTTTTGTGTATTTTTGGATAGTTTTGCATATTTTGTGAAAAGTATGGAAGCTACTCCGTTTTGTGTCTTTTTGTAGGTTTTAGCAAGGAAATGATGCTGTTTGGAGCTGAATTTGAAGAGCTATGATGAAAGACGGAGGAATACAAGGTGAAGAAGTTGAAGTTCAAGTTTTTGGAGTGAAGTATTATTGAAGAAGCCAAACCCAGACTCGTTAACGAGGCTGTCAGGGCTCATTATCGAGGACACAAGATAGAATATTCGAGAGGTTGATTTTGTGACTTACCGATCCTGTGCGGGAATTTATTTTCGTGTCCATAGAGTATCTTTTTATCTTTTTAGGGTTATTATACTTGTATTTTAGGTCTTGTTATCTTTCTAGATTTTATTTCTATCTTTTTAGGGTTTTATTTCTATCTTTTTAGGAAAGTTTTTATCTTTTAGCCCTTTTTAGTTTCTAGCCTTTTTAGTATAAATAGCCTTCTATCTAGCATAGAAAGGGAGGGGATAGATCAGAGAAGAGAGAAAGAAGAGTCGAAGGAGAGAGAGAGAGAGAGAGAGAGAGAGAGAGAGACGGATCGAGGTCGGAGATCGAGAGCTCGGTGGACGAAAGTTACTGGGGTCGTTAGTCGAGGTTTTGGTTCGTTGTTTTGTGTTTTTTTCGGGTTTTCTTCTGAATTTCTGTAAGACGATATTTATTAATTTGAAGTAGTGTTTTGTTTTTAATGTTTTCTTTGATTGAAGTTATTTGTTTCTTAATCATGATTAGTGAGTAGTCTTTTTATCTAGGGTCGGGGTTGAAACCCGACATAGTTATGCATGTTTGGTGAGTAGGATTATGTGTTGAATGCCTTTTATCTATTGTTGAGATTGTTTGTTGTGCTTATACCGAGATGATAGTTGAGGTAATTTGAGTTGTTGACTTGATTGAAAGAGAAAGTTATAAACTTGAAGGTTGATATTGTTTGAATACGAAAGTTTCAAACTTTAGATCCGAAACAAGCAATCAAGTGAGTTAGTTTATGAAAGTAGATTAATTTACTTGCTAAGTCAATGAAAGTTGATGCATCTATCTATTTAAAGGTATGATATTTATCTTCTTACGAGCTTGTGTGCATGACTATGTTGTGGTAACCCTTGTCCTAGATCTTTGTTTTTATTTGATTTTTCTTAAGAGTATATTCGTTACTGAGTTCGTTGGCTCGGTACCAAACCTCTCTAGGTCGTTAGTTTTGGAATTTTGTCTACGGTGGTTCGATAACGACCCTAACAAAGTCGTTAACGAGGCTGCTTGTGTGGGTTTTGCTTGCTTTTGTTTGATTTTTAGTAGTCGATAGATAAACAACCTTGCTTCCCGTGGAACGATCCTGACTCCCCTATACTCAGCGGGGTCTTGATTATAAATTTATTTGTTGTCAAGAATTACCCTTCAACACTGCTCTCCACCGAATTATGTACTCAATTCAGCAGAGATGGAATTCTCAGAAGTTGTGTTATGGGAGAAAGAAGAAACTGAACAAAGAAGGATAATTTTTAGACGTGTATACTTGGAAGAATAGGCACATCTCTTTTTAAAGAAGTTTCTGGTTGCTCTTTGGGAGAATTTTCACCCTACAGAATGCCATCTCCTATAGCCCACTATTCTCTCCAACGTTCAATTAGGTGAGAAAATCAAGGATTTCCTTTGACCACTTCTTATTAGATAAAACAAGATAAATGCTAGAATATATTATAAAATTCGGATTTTGCAAAAGATAAAAAAAATAACGTAATCTGATTTATCAAAAGATGAGATTTTAAATAGGTTTCAGAATTTTTAAGCATACCCAACAATCACCCCCACATGATTCAAAAATTAGAATTACATGTTGATGTCTTTTGGACTTGAATCAACATACAAAAACAATCTGAGAGTTCCGCGAACTGTAATATGTTGTTTAAGGCCTAGCACATAACCCTGCATAATAAATGTCCTAGTGAGTTAGCCCATGACTCATCTAGTTAGGCAACCTTATACCTTGACACTTATTTAGGTGACTCATCAAGTGTGTGTTGTCTCACACCCCCATACAAGAATGAGTTCATTAAGAGACCATGTGTCTCAACCTTCCAACTGACAACAAATATGAGACTTTCTTATAGCATCAAACCATCGAGTATTCTTTTGTTTGACCACATTGAACCAAGAATTCAGCAAAGGTAAAAAACTCTTGGTTGGGTATCCAGAATGCTCTAGTTTGAAATAGTCTTTAGTCCCATTTCTTTTGTTGTGTCCAGGACCATTCGTCCACACAATCCTTTAGTTATAGGATCGGCCAAGTTCCTCCCAGATCTCACAAATTCCAAGGATAACACTCAAGTTTTAATCAAACTGCGTATCACCTTATGTCGCATAGGTATATGCCTTTTCTTCCCATTATATAATGCGTTCATTGCTACAGCAATTGCAGCCTGGGAGTCACATCTCATCGAGACAGCTGGACATGGTCTTCCTATCATTGGAATGTCAGCTAAAAGATTTCTCAACCAATCTGCTTCTTGACCTGCCAACTCAATAGCAATCAATTCTGATTCCATGGTGGATCGAGAAATGCAAGTCTGTTTAGCAGACTTCCAAGCCACAGCTCCACCGCCTAAAGTGAATATAAAACCACTAGTTGAATTCACTTCGTCATTATCTGACACCCAATTAGCATCACAATATGCTTCAAGAACACAAGGAAAACTAGAAAAGCATAAATTCCAATCAATAGTTCCTTTTAAATATCTCATTAAACGAACTAGAGCTAACCAATGATCAGAATTTGGGTTATGAGTGTATCTACTCAGCCTACTAACTGTATAAGCAATATCAGGTCTAGTGCAATTCATCAAATACATTAGCCTACCTATAATCTTAGCATAATCAGACTGATTTACACCATCTCCTCTATTCTTACATAAATGCAAAGAGGAATCATAGGGAGACTTAGCAGTCGGTTCATCCCAATATCCAAACTTCTTAAGAATCTTTTCAATATAATGAGATTGATTCAAAGAAAAATCAGAACCACTTTTCTGAACTTTTATACCAAGAATAACATCAACCTCACCTAGATCCTTCATGTCAAATTTGGAATTTAAAAGCTTCTTTGTTTCACAAACAATATCAAGAGAAGTACCAAGTATAATCATGTCATCAACATGCAAACAAATAATGGCATACCCAAGATCAAATGTCTTAGAATATACACATGTATCTCCAAAGTTTGACACAAAGCCATTTTCATGCAAGGTATTATCAAATTTCTCAAACCATAGCTTAGGAGCTTGCTTAAGACCATATAAAGATTTAATTAATTTGCATACTTTATGTTCTTGTCCAGCTACTACAAAACCCTCAAGTTGCATCATATAAATTTCTTCATGCAAATCACCATTTAGAAATGCAGTTTTTACATCCATTTGATGCACAAACAACTTATGAATAGATGCAAGAGCAAGTAATATACGAATAGTAGCAATTTTAGTGACAGGAGCATAAGTGTCAAAGTAGTCTACTCCCTGTTTTTTGAGAAAATCCCTGTGCCACCAGCCTTGCTCTGAATTTATCTATGGAACCATCATCTTTAAGCTTTTTCTTCAAAATCCACTTGCACCTGATTGTTTTGCAACCTCTAGGCAAATCAACAAGCTCCCAAGTATGGTTAGACATGATAGAATCAATTTCATTGTTAATTGCCTCCTTCCAAAAAACAGCATCTACAGAGTTCATAGCTTCAGTAAAGCTCTTAGGATCCTCTTTTATCAAATAAGCATGCACAAACTCTTCACTAATCTCATCAAATTCAGCTAAAAATGCAGTAACAAAATCAGGCCCGAAATCAGTTTCGGTCCTCACTCTTTTATTCCTTCGAGGTTCTTCATTAATTTCATTAAGAGTTCTTTTAGTTACTGCATTATTAGGAGAATCTACTTCTAAAGATTTCTTAAAAGGGAATACATGCTCAAACAATTCAACATCTCTAGATTCAATAATGCTATCAAATTGCAAAGAATCAGGTTTAAATGTCAAACAACGATAAACAACACTATTATGAGCATAACCAATAAATACAACATCCACAGTTTTTGAACCGATATTGGTCCTTTTAAAAGCAGGCAAGCCTACTTTAGCAAGATAGCCCCATACTCTAAGATAACTCAAATTAGGGAGATAACCCTTCAGAGATCATATGGTGTTACAGTCAAGCCTTTATGAGGCACTCTATTAAAAATATAACATCCTGAAAGTATAGCTTCCCCCCACATTTGGTCAGGTAACCCAGAACTCATAAGCATAGTATTCATCATCTCTTTCAAAGTATGATTTTTTCTTTCAGCTATATCGTTCTGTTGAGGAGTGTAAGGAGCTGTTTTTTCATGTATTATGCCTTCTTTTAAACACAAGGATTTCAGAATTTCATATTCATATTCCCCTCCTCTATCAGACCTATCCTCTTAATTTTTCTGTCAAGTTGATTTTCAACTTCAACCTTGAATTGCATAAACATAGTAGAGGCCTCGTCTAGATTTCAAGAGATAAACCCTTGTGTATTTAGAAAAATCATCAACAAAAGTTATATAATAATGCTTGCCACCTCTACTAGTAGTGTTTTTAAAATCAGCCAGATCAGAGTGAATCAACTTAAGCAACTCAGAAGTTCTAAACACAAGAGAAGAAAAAGGTTTTCTAGCATCCTTGGCTTCCACACAAATTTCACATTTTGGCATTTCTTTCTCCAAGTTATCAGGAATTAAATTAGCATGCTTTAAGCGTTTGATTGAATTGACATTCAAGTGTCCAGTTCTACCATGCCAAGTATCTAAAGCATACACCATATAAGCAGAAGCACTTGCATTCATTTCATTCAAAGTGTCAAGAACAAAGAGATTCCCATTACAAAAGGCCTTAGCCATATATGCCCCATTCTTAGTAATAACTAATTTTCCAGCATCTAAAATCTGTTTCATCCTAGCTTTCATTAATAAAGCACTAGAAATCAGATTCCTACACATATTTGGTACAAAAAGAACTTTAGTCAAAGTTAAAACTCTTTTAGAAGACAATTTTAGAGCACTATCCCCAAATCCAGCAACTTGCAAAGCACTAGCATCTCCTAAGTAAACATTGTCATGTGGAGATTCATCAAGAGATTTAAACAAGGACTTTTGGCTGCAGATGTGGCGTGTGGAACCAGAATCAACAATCCACTCAACCACATCATTAGCAGTGTTTACCTCGGTTATTACAACAACTAGATCTTCAGTATGGTTGCTTTGATTTTTGTTTGTCTCCTTTTGCTGAGGGTGCAGCTTACAGTCCTACTTTTTATGTCCAGGCTTGTTATAGTTCCAGCACTTCAATTTTTCCTTGAAGTCAATAGATTGTTTTGGGGCTGGATTTTTTCCCTTAGGTTTGGGAGCCTTAGACCAGTTTTTACTGCCAACAGGACCTTCCATGACATTAGCATTATTGAGCAAACTTTCAGAAATTTTAGTTTTACGTGAATACTTTCTGTTTGCATCCTCAATCATCACATCATCAATCAACTCATCAAGGGACATTTTCTTCTTCTCGTGCTTCAGCCTTGCACGATAATCACTCCATGAGGAAGGTAACTTATCGATGAGCACAAACGCAGCAAGATGCTCATCCATAGGAATTCCTTCAGCTTGGATTCGGGACACAATTGCTTCATACTCATGAAGTTGATCAAGGATGGGCTGATTGTCCTTCATCTAGAAAGAGGTCCATCGAGAGGTGATGTGTTGCTTCTTTCCCTCATCTTCAGCTCCATATCTTTTCTTTAAATTTCTCCAGATTTCCTTCGCTAAATCGTAGTTGACATAAATGTCAAACAACTTTTCAGAAAGGTGCCTGATGATGTGACCACGGCAAGAGCGGTTGTGATCTTCATAGGTACCTTCAGGTTTGGGTTTACCCGAAAGTACCACATCTTCAATCTAAGGATCAATAGCAGCAATCTCCTTGCCTTTTGATGTGACCACGACAGAAGGAGGAGTCTTCGGGGAGTTTGGAGAATCAGATGGAGGGTCAGACTTCGCAGGATCAGTTGGTTTTTCTTGGAAGAGAACGTAGTCTAATCCAAGATCTTGAAAGAAGAACAACAATTCCTCTGACCAACGACTATAATTCGGACCAGTCAGAGGTTGGAGTTTGGAGAGATCCGGTACAGCGGGGTTCTTCGACATTCTGATTTTTGATAGTAATTTTCGCTCAAGATTGTTGGAAAAAATCAGAACAAGAATAGAAATTGCAAAGCCGTAAAAGAACTACTGCACTTGAGCGAAAATCCACCTAAACCTGGGTGCAAGTTAACCAAGGCGGCTCACTCCAGGGTTTACTCTGCTCTCCACCGAATTGTGTACTCAATTCAGCAGAGATGGAATTCTCAGAAGTTGTGTTATGGGAGAAAGAAGAAACTGAACAAAGAAGGATAATTTCTAGACGTGTATACTTGGAAGAATAGGCACATCTCTTTTTAAAGAAGTTCTGGTTGCTCTTCAGGAGAATTTTCAGCGTACAGAATGCCATCTCCAACAGGCCACTATTCTCTCCAACGTTCAATTAGGTGAGAAAATCAAGGATTTTCTTTGACCACTTCTTATTACTTCTTATTAGATAAAACAAGATAAATGCTAGAATTTATTATAAAATTCAGATTTTGCAAAAGATAAAAAATAATGTAATCTGATTTGTCAAAACATAAGATTTTAAATAGGTTTTAGAATTTTGAAGCATACCCAACAAAGTTGCAGTCAATCAAGATGCTCAACCGAAAAATAAGGGAGGAAATCGGTTTGCTATATTAATTGTTGAAGAAAGAAGGGAAAGATTTAGGTCAACTACCAGTTAGGAACTAATATACTTGCAAAGGTAAATCTAAGATTGTGGTGTCTAAACTCAATACAAATTTGGCTTCTACGTCAAAGGATCGTTCGAATAAGGGTTCAAAAAAAGCAAGTGCAAAACAGACTACTGCAATGCAAATGCGTGGACAAGCTATTCGGCCGTTTACTGGGCTTTTCCGGAACTTAGTTGGGAAGCGGAATTCACTTTTAGTGCCTAACCCTCAAATGGGCATGATGTGAAAACGCGAATCGATGCCTTTGGTGGTTAATTCTCAAAGTCAACATCGTTCTCACGAGGTTGCAATACCCATTTCTTTCTCTGGTAGTTAATGAATTGTCTTTTCTAGAATTGCTTTGGTATTGGGAAGCCGGATTTTCCTAAGCCGAAATTTTGTGGCAGGCTTGGAATTTGCCTAATGCTTGAGTTGAAATTGGCTTTGATTGGTAAATTAAGCTGGCATTTCTTGGTGGATGGGAAGCTTTGGATTGATGTGTTGAGATCCAAGTATGTTCGAACGAAGCTTCGTGATAGGGCTAATCCTTTATACATTTGGACGAGTATGAAGAAGGGGGTTAGTCAGGTTGTTGTTCCGGACTCTCGTTTGAGTATTACTTGGTTTTGGGTGGATAAATGGATGGGTGATTTCTCTCTTGTTGATACTACATTTGAGCAGGTGACAATCTCTGATTTGCAGCGGCCGATTCGAGATTATTGGTCGAATGGAGTAGGTTGGAATTGGGATGACATTAGTTCGTTTCTACTGGATCATATTCGTCTTAAGATGGTTGACATTGCCTTATATGAGGAAGATGAGCACGATGACGTGCTGAGTTGGCCTCACTCGGCTTCGGGTCAATATACGGTTGCTTCCACACATTCTTTCATTTGTAGTTCTCGTCATACGATTGAGATTGATAGTTTAATCTACAAGACAATTTGAAAACTCAATGTACAACCGCCTCTCCTTCTACCAAAAAAAAAGGCTTTTAATAGAACAGTTTCAGCGATAACAGAATTTCATTCTATTCCTCATCTTCGTTCTCTTCTCTGTGTATACTGTTTCATGTTTCTAACACGCGGCAACTTCAACTAGGAGAATAGAAGCATTACCTTAGAAAGGAAGACAATTCAGATTTCTGACAAAAATGAACAGGAAATAAAAGAAAGGAACACAATTTTCATAAAGATATAATGCATGATCTTGAGAGGCCTACTACAAAATATAGGGAAAAATGTGAAAGAAGCATGAATCTCCAACGGAGATTTTTACGTGTTTTACATTAAAAGAGGAGAATTGAACTAAACTGCTATTTCAATAGCTGAATCATACATGTAAACACTCCGACGATAGAGTTCCAATTCCTAGTCAATTACCACCAATTATTCTCTTTTCTCAATCCACCGGCACTAGGGTTGCCAAACCTTGAGGCCGAATATCCATGCTGGAAAGAGTTTCTGGAAGAATGTGAGTCTGGAGTTCGACCAAAGGGACTCCTGGTGTTACCATAATGACTGTTGCTTCTTTCATAATTACTGTTGCACCTTTTTGGAGACCAAGAACGTGATGCATATCTCTTGGTGCTCCTTTTGGGGGGCGGCGTTCTATACTTGGACTTGTTGGCATTTGGTGTTGAAGGAGATTGCCACCCCCTGTTTAGGGTATATTTTCCTGGGGAAAAGTCACCAGGGTCATCCATAATCCATCCACCTCGTAGCTTCTGTTTGCTCGATGATACCACCGCCTTTTCATCCCATTGTAATTTTCTCTTCTTTCGAGCCTTGCTTGGATCCTGAGGTGCAGATTTGTGACCTTTAGATACTCTACCTTCTCTGGAAGCTTTTTTCTTTGGGGTTGACAAGTCACGGTTTCGCTTCTTAGCCTGTTGAGAACAAACGAACTTCAGAAACTATATGTGAACATGGAGTCTTTTGGCTGGATGCGCTAGTTAGGCAAGCACATATACGGTTTAAGGGTTTGGTACCTCTTCATGCCTTGAGTGAGGTTTCTCTACCTTTATTATTTCTACCTATTTAAGATCGGAACTGTGTGTGTTAAATATTGGTTGTCTTGGTCTTTTGATCCCTCTAATCCAAGTCTTCTGTTCTTTTGGTCAATATCTATGTTTGATCCCCCAAGAAAGACCTTTCAAATCTGCTTTGAGTTCCACTAAACCAAATAAGAATATTGTTTATATTAGAATAACCAGTGAAATCAAACATCTCTCATCAAAGGCTAGGAAAGCCGGTAAGAAGATTAAGGCCGAGAAAGCCAATAGTAAGTTAGAGATCGATGCACCAGGAAAAAAGATGCACCTGCTAGATTATATGAAGCAATTAGCCAAGGTGAGAAATGATATCACCGTTCTTGGAAGTATAAATTTTAAAGACAAATCTGAAAGTAGACTTGAAAATCATGAAAGCAAATGGATTTCAAAAGAGGAAGACTCACATTTACACTAGAATACATTACTTTATTGATGTGCTCAAATAACTCTGACTATGAACTATACAAGTAAGAGGTTAATTTGAGTAGCCTAAAGAAATTTTGTCTAGTGATTTGGAAGCCATTCAAACTCAAGAATTTGGAAATCATAAATCAAAAGTGTTTCGGAGGTAGACAACTACAAAAATATAGGACTGTCATTACAAAGGGTGATATATGTAAATGAATATGTGATACCTATGAATGATTGTGCGAAGATGAATATTTGTAAACTGATTTATGTTAAAGTGATAGTAATCCTTGTGATTGCCAATACCTTAAAAAATTATTTTACATGTTCAACCACTATTACCATTTGGTGGGCCGTGGGCCTCATTATAATGTGTAAAATGTTATTTAAGATTGCACTATTAACCTGTCACCTAAAATTCTAGATGCACCAACATCCAAAGGTTGTAATTTTCGAAATAAGTTGCCCATATATACATATGAAAAAAAGATGGAGACATCAAACCATGAACACTTCCTCAACTCCTCAAGTAATTAATCATTTTTTTTAATCATCAATCATTCTTTAAGCCTTATTACTAGTTTATTCCCGTAAAAAATGAGCAGCAAAAATAAAAACAGAACTAATTTTACCTTGACAGTACTTTTGCATTCACGTGAGAAGTGCCCCTCTAGACCACATTTGAAACATGAACTTGGTGTAGGTTCACCAGCCTTTTCACCTTGTGACCCTCTACATGCCTGAGAATACAGAAAAAAGTCAGGAATTGAAAAACCCTGTAACATCATTCTTCCTAGCACAAACCCTACAGGCCAAGAAAAGTGCCAACAGACGATAAGATTGAGATTGTAATAAAATAAGTCATAAAGATTAAATCAAACTATAGTCTTTATAAATATGCATTCTCAGCTATGAATTAGACCTTTTATTTATAAAAAAAAAAGCACATCAAGAAAGATTACACCATTTTGATGAACTCCAGCAAATTATTTGCCTAAGTTCACATCCAACATGTCTCCTTGATTCTGACAGAAGTTTGCAGGAAGCTGTCATACCAAGAACTAATAAACCTTTTGGGTGCCAAATATGTATCATACACACTTACATTTTAGCAGCATATGGCCTATCAGTCTAGCAAAATAGTTTACAATAACACTAAGGAATGATTATCTGCAAGCTAAATCTATTCATCAAATTCAACACTTTTTATTAGTGGAATAAACACCAAATACTAATAACACGAGACCAAAGCAAGCTTACTAGTCCAGTATGCCCCAGCTGACCACATTTACAACAGGATACTTCACTTGGGACATTCCAAAAATAGTTGGCACAAGAAAGATGACCATAGCCCTTGCAAATGTAGCATTGAATTTCCTGACGTGAAATGTAAGAGCAAAGGTCAATTGTGCATAATAAACACTATGGCATCAAAATTATGCTGATATATAGAAGCAGCAGCATATGATGCTAAAGGTAAATAAATTGCAAGATGTTACCTTTAAATCATCAGAAGAATAATCATTGGTGCACGAAAGCATGACATGCCCATGGTATCCACATTTTAGGCATAGATCAGAGCCTTGAAAGGCACCTTTGAACTTCTTTGGACAGTCTTTCGCAATATGACCACTTTGCTTACACGTAAAGCAATCCCGGCCCTACATCCACACCGGCCAGAAAATCATTGAAGAAGAGCAGAAAAAATCATCACAATTTGGTATATCATAATGCCGGGAAATGACAAGCCAGTTTCTAATTGAACATGTCCTTGTAGATAACCAAATGAAAAGGCCACCAAATAAAGGATAGTCCTATACTCCTAACAAATACTCTTCTGACGTGAATAGGTTGTGATTACTATACAGAATGCATTCAAGCCACCCTCTCCTTGAAGGAGGGAGATTTAATTTGCAAGCAAATAGAAGACACTATTTACTAAAATTAAAATGTAATAGCAAAGATATATGTAATTAACATTAGTTACAGATAGTTCTTTATAGCTAACCATGTGTGTAATATTGGAGAGGAAAATAGTAAATACGCAGAAAAAGATTCATAATCACCTTGTGACATTGCTTGGCCGCATGCATAAAACTTCCACAGACAAAACAAGGCTTCTTCCTCCTAGCTGACTTACATTTTGCTGCTGAATGACCTTCCTCCCCACAGTTATAGCATGTTCCCCAGTTACTATCGGGAGGGTCAAAATATCTTGGGCCACGCTGGGGGAATATACACAACAGATACGATTCTAAGCCTTGACAACAAATTCTACTTTCTCAAATAGCATTTCATGACAAGTTGAACTCACAAGAAGCCTTCGCAGCACAGCGTTATCAGAGTTGTCATCTGCATTTTGTTCTGATAATTTATCAACCTCCAACCCTTTAATAGCTTCTGCATCATCCCCTTCCATCACAACATCAACCTGACACCACGAAAGTATACATCTCAGATAACTATCCGATCTCAAGTTCGAAATGCTTTTTCTTTTTTATTCTTTTTATTCATTTGACAATCGAAGTGACATCATGAGTCCTAGATGTTGAAAGTTAAGTCACTCAGAAGAGCTCCAAGCATCCAGCCATTTATTGACAGATCTGATAGCTTTGGGTTGGGAGCTTGCACATTACAAAGAAACACAGAAAACCTCCACCGTATTGCAATAGTCTGTCTAAGCTCTTTATTAACATTCGAATTTTGGATACATTCATTCTGGAACAGATTTATTCAGATTAAAGAGCAGAAAATGATACTAATGAAATCAGGGAGAAGAATAACTTACAGATACAGATTGAACTTCTCCGTAGGGATCAGCAACCGCAGACTCCCTCAATCTTGGATCGGCGCCAGAAGAAGAGTGTGACATCGCTTCCTTGATAATTCTCAATCTCGGATCCTGATTGGCCTCGGCGTCACCGTCATCGATCGTGGCTATCTCTGATCGTAATTTTGGAGTGCAGGGGTATTGGAATCCTGCTCTTCCCCAAATCAAAGGGGTTGGGTCATTTGGCGGAAGAGCACTGTTCCAATACGGGTTGGGTCACGGTCGAAAAGAGTCAAAGAGGTCAAAACGGGTTAAATGGGTCAAAACAGGTTAAAAAAGGTAAAATGCGTTATTTTTACGGGCCGAAAAGGGCTAAATGTGTGAAATTTGACCCTTTTTGATCCATTTAACCTAAGAAAACGAGTCAAACAAGTCAACATGTAACCCAACTCGGCCGTAAACATGCAGGTGTAACCCGTTTTACGGGTTGCGGGTCGGGTCACGGATCGACTTTATTTTTTTACAAGTCAATGGGTAATCCCGTAAAACGGGTTGCGGGTCGGATCGGGTCGACCCCTTGGAGAACCCTAGTTAAAACACTCCTATGTCAGACCGATATACATTTTTTTTTTGAAGAAATGAACTACTAGTTCATTACAAGGCAAACACTAGGTTACTTAAATATTACAAAGACAACCTAAATCATCACAACGCATGATCTTAAGAAAATCAAATAATAGAGGGTGATCACTGACCCAAACATTAAACTTAGAGACATCCAACGGATCAAAAAACGATCCTAGAAAAAAAAATTAGAAATAGCAAACCTAAGCTGAATAAAACTAAAACGCCTTCTAGCGAGGAAATTCACTGCCGAATTGCATTCCCTAAAAAAATGAAAAAACACCACACAAGGAATAAAAGCAACAAAATGACGGATGTCATTACTCATTAACAATCTATATCTATCTATCTATATCTATCTATCTATATATACTATAAATAGAAAATTTTGGGTAATTAATGACTCATTCAATTGGCCTAAAACTCATATCTAATTTATTTAGCAAATTTATTTAGCAAGTTTTGTAACCCTTGATATTACATACAACATTTGGTATTACAATATGAATTTAAACCCATTAAATTATGACCATTGATATTACAAATAAAAGTAAAAGAAGATAAGATCAACCTTTGGTATTAAAAAAAAAAGATAAGGTCAAATTTAAAATATAATCTTTATTATTCCACTCTTTTTCTCACTATATAAGCCTTTCACTTTTGCATGATTACATCACTCTCTTATATTTGATGTATTTGGTGATTGTTACTTGAAGGAAAAAAGCAAATGATTTATAAACCAAATCTTATAGTTGATATGTTTGGTGATTGTTACTTGAAGGGCAAAAGCAAATGATTTACACAATTCAATAGAGGTACTTTTTCTCTGTTGAATCTCTTTGTTTCATATGATTTCTAGCATTATATTTGGATACACTTTGATTATTTTATTATTTTATTGATATGGTAAGTGAAAAACATCATTCATGTCAAAATGCTTGACAAAGTGGATGAGGATCACCATGAGTTATTTGATGATCACGTGAAGAAGAGAATGTTATGTGCCAGGGTAATCATTTGATGGTAGATTAATTCAATTAATTTATGTGAAGGGTTTTGCTCTTACCAATATCAGTTTATATTTTCCCTTCTTTCACATTTTAGATAGATTTAACTCTTTGTAAAAAATACTTATAGAATAAATTATCATTTTGTGCACTCAATCTTTTTTTCCTATTTTCAACTTATTTGAAATTCAAACTAATTACATAAATTTTTGGGGAGGTCGAATTTGAAACCTCTAAAACCAAAAGACAATATATGATTCTTTTTATTTCATTTCATTTGTAAAATAATTTTACAATTTTATGAAAGACTTGCTTAGTGCTTTATGAGACAATCTAATTTGTAACAATGTACTTTGAGGCCCAATATGATGAAGGTCTTTTGGCAAACATATGGAATGGAGATAATTCATTACAATCACTAAGGCGAGATCTAAAATGTTATAATCGTTTACATAAATTTTAGTTGTATATTTGCCAATATGCATTTATTTTATTGTTGTATTTTCATGTTGAATGATGAGAGGATATGAGAAAATATGATATAAAAAAGTATTATTATTAAGTAAAATAACTAAATTTTGTTTTAAATTATCTTGTTTTACACTAAAAACATATCCACTTTGCTCCATTGTTTGTGAAACCAATAATGAAATCAAAATCTCATTTCTATAGGAACTAAGAATATTGGCCTCATTTACAAGATCGAGCAAGTGAAAAAAAAAACACCATCATAAATGTATTTTTTTACTAAGTAGTAGATAGATGATCAAAATTTTATTTAAGTATGTATCTATTTCTATTGGTCAAGTCTAATGGTGCATAGAAATTGATTTGGTCAAAGTATATAGTAAATATTCAATGGTTGTTACTAACAAGTAATTTTATCCGAATTAAATTGATATAATAACAAAGATGTTACAAACAATTAATTTCATCGTATTTAATGTGGAATAATTACAATATTAATTCAACCCCGCATAAATGACCAACCTCTTCGAATTCCAACTCCAAATTATGTTAAAAAAACGATAGATTTACATGACTCTATATATTAAATGGATGGATGTGTTAATCGGATTAACTTCTTGATATACAACTTAATAATTCTATTCAGATGCAAAACTTTTATGTCAAGGAAATTGAAAGCAAAATTTCTTAAGCTGGTATTTTATCTCCCAACAAAATCATGACCAATTGTAGTTGGTCATGTTTTATTTTATTCAAATGGGAATCAATAATGTAATGTAAAATCGTCTATCTATCTATCTATCTATCTATCTATCTATCTATCTATCTATTTTTCTATCTATCTTATATCTATGATCTATCTATCTATTTATCTATCTATCTATCTATATACATTATAAAGAAGATTTTTTTTTGTCATTTATGACCAATCTATAATTAAGGTGAAAGAGTATAAATATTTATTTATTTATTATTAATTTTACAATTCATTAAAAAGATTTTTAGTTTTCCTTGACAAAAAAATAGACTCTTGGTTTTCCATTAATGACATCAATTGTAGTGATCATTTTGTTAATTTGGCTATGCCTTTTGGTTTTCCATTGATTTAAAGAAATATCAAACAAATATAAAACACCCAAGGTTATTTACATTGAGAGCTAGCATTAAAAGGTGTTTTTAATTCACCAAAAATTTTCGAATGGCCTTACAAATTCCAAGACCTCTTATTTCTCATTATCAAATGTCCATACAAATTCTTAAGTCCTTTATTCCTCTTTTAAATACCGATTAATATTTATGGTGTGGTTCTATTTTTTGTGAGTTTTTTTGAAGCGCCAATATATAGAATTTGTGAGTTTAAAAACATGCGAGATTCATTATAATTTGTTCGTTAATAGTCTAATTCATTTATATCTTATAAAATAGAGAGAATTATTTTTCCATCAATGCTCATATAATTAATAAAAAAATTAATTATAAACTTATAAATTAAGCATTTTTAAATTTATAATAGATTAAGAAAGCTTTACAATAAATTTAGAATCGAAATTGATAAATTAACCTATGTTCTTTATAAAAAAAACAATGCAAATACATAATTAATAAAAAATAATTTATAATCTTCTATATCTATATATATACTATAAAATAGAAAAATTAAAAGAAATCTAATTATCAAATTAAATTAATAATATTATTAGTCATTCAATCCAAAAAATAGTCCTCTTGCAATGATAACGAGAACATCAATTTGCACCTTAAATAGACTTTTGGCATTACATATTACATATGAATAAATATCAAAAGATAAGAAGAAAATAAATATGGTCAAAATAAATATTCATATTAAAAGCGCAATTATAACATATAAAATAAGTGTTCCAACTTTTCACATTCCTAAATAATCTTTCACATTTCTAAACTTTCAACTTTTCTAATATAAAAAATCACTTCATCCTCTTCATATTGACAAGTATAAATGGTTTGGTAACTAAATGCAATATCTCCTATTCCTATACAGGTTCGCAACAAGTGAAGAAATGGTAGATTAGAGGAAAATTTAAAAAGTGTTTACAAGAAGCCAAGTTGGTAGTGGAGAAGAGGAGAATATGTGGATGTATACACAAAAATGCATGGAAGTATACGTTATCTCTGTATCAAGGTATGAATATAGATTAAGACAGCTCTAATGTTTAAGAGCATGTCCAAAAAAAAGAGTGATAGTGATTATTTACAACAAGGTACCATATTAATGTATTTTTTATATTAGATTTTTTATGGATGCTTAAATCTATCACTAAATATATAATGCAAAATGAAAAATGTATTGCACGGTCATATGGTGTGAGAATTTAGATTTTTTTTAACATAAGTTAATTTTTACATTCAAAATTTTATTCCTTCTAACGTAACATACTATAGTTAATGATGTGACTATGTCTCACGTGCCACATCATGGCCAAGTTGCCCACGGTACCGAGCTTCTTCATGACCCATCCGTCGTCGGTACCGAGCCACCCGGGCGCGCCAGGCGCGCCACGACCAAGCAAGTGCAAGCAGTTTCTTCCAAGCCCCAAGCTTATAGTCCCGAGCTACATCTCCACGGTACCGATCCTCGGCACGTTGAGACCGACCCCTCCAATGCCAAAGCCTACAACACCAAGACGCCTCTTGTGTGTCAAGATGAAGGTGCTTTTAATGTCGGTTTCCAAGGGTCTACTACCATCAATTATGTGATTATGGTTGGTTTCCAAGAGTCTACTACCATCAATTATGTGATTATAGCTGGTTTTGAAGAGTCTTTTGTTGGGAGCTTCTTTCTATTAAAAGGGACGTTTTTTTTCCCTTAGCTAGATATGTTGAATTTGAAGAGGAAAACCCGTGTTTTGTTTTGCCATGTTTAGGCAATGTTTTGAGGCATTTTTGCCTTGAATAAAATCGTTTGTTTCTTTGTTTTCAATCTTGATTCGTGAGTAATATCGGATAACCCTTTAGACCCAAGAGCAAGGTGCGTCACATCCTTGCCCTTGAATCTCGTAGTTTGAGTTTCGAGTGTGGTGAGTCATATCCACGCCCTAAACTCATTCATATCCAACTACCCTCTATTTCCATCATCCATCTCTGGTTTCACAACCCCTCACACGTCCATCAATCCATCTCCGAGGCCCATCCATCCAATTCCCCGCCAAGAAGAGAGCATTCGAAGTGGCCTTGCACCGACTCCACCGATTCGATCCTTATCATGTGGTATCAGAGCCACGCAAGGTACACCTTCTTTCTCTCGTCTTAGATCTGGAATTTGCTTGAATTTTGCAAGTGTTTACCTTCACAAGTCGTGCCACAAAATTCCTTGCAAAACCGAACCCTAAAACTCGTTACCGACCTTGTATTTTGCTTGTCTTGTCTTGTTTCGTGTCTTCGACCTTGTGTGCTTAAACCTACCATTGAGGGACGACCAAAACTGAGTTGTAGGGTTGTCCAAAGGTTGAAAAAAGCTTTTACTCCTTGCTTGAATGAATTAAAGACAAAAAAATAGCAAGAGTCACCCCTTGGCCTTTCAACTAACTCGCCTTTTAATAGCAACCTCTTGGCTGATTTTTGTCCTTCTTTCCATGAAAATTTCGAGCATGTTGGCATTAAAACTGAAAATCAAGCTTACAATATTGTTTACTCCACTCGGGTTAGGATACGGGAAAAGTACCAAGCCGCATATAAAAAAAGGAGAAACACCGAGTAGAGGTGTAATTCAATTGGTTGATGAAACTTTGTATGCTTGTTTGTAAGTTACTGAAAAATTGTACTTAAAAGCAGAATTCGGACTTGGAAAGAAAAAGAAACGGGGATAGAAAAACCTTGTCGGCGGCCAAAAGGCTAATAAGGGGCCGGGCATAGAATAAGTCGAACCCCGTGAGAAAGAAATTCCGAAAAAGTCCTATTTTGGTTCAAGCTGTTTTGTTTATCTTTTGTTTGTAAACTTGGTACCTAGTAGCTTCCTAAATTTGAGTGATAGACAAACTTGTTGCTTGTATTGCATTGCCATTGCTTGTGCCTTTCTTTTGAGCCATTTCTTGATCGATTTACACCAAAGTCCCAACGCTTGCAAGTTTGGCACTTTTCGAGTCTAAGTTGAGAATTGGTTGTGTGTGGCTCGAAGTACCCTGTTGGATTTAACTTGTTTGGTGAAGTTTGTGCAAGATGTCGGATGTAGGGAATGATGGCTCACCTCGGGATCGGAATGCTAACTCCGATTCATCCGTGGCTGCTATGCTACAATCTATGCAACAAGATTTTCGTTCTTTCTGTGCTAGGTTTGATGACATTGAGAAAAGGTTGGCAAGGCATGACGAACTCATCCAAGCTAGTGCCACCAATGCACAAAGCATCAACCGAGAACCACCTTTGTCACTTGGAGTGAGCTCTCATCTAGAGCCGATCATCTCCACCACTCGAGGCATACATTTGGAAGAAGGTTCTACCTCCTACGTTCAACCAGCGTCACAAGGCCATCTTTCGGGGTCAAATTTCCACCAACCTTTTGTGACTTCTTTTGGGGTAAGGACTGAATTTGTTCCTTCCACTTTTCCAAATAATATTCCGTTGCCTTCGAGTGCTAACAATGTAGGCAATGAGCGTTATGGATATACTCCTATGACGACACCGGCGCACACGGGCACGGCCCATCTCTACCCTCGGCGCGGAGGTGTCCAAGGCACGCCTCATGTGCAAGCGGCCTATCGAGCTCCATTTCAAGAGGCGTGGCAACAACAACCCGCTTATGGTGATGGGCGTCATCAGGGGGGGAGCGCCACCAAGGAATCAAGCTCCAAATCCAAACCTTCTCGGGAACCACCGGAGCCGACGCTTGTCTCGACTGGATAGCTAAGACCGAGACCGTGTTTGACTACTATGGCTATGAGGATGAGAAAAGAATAGTCGTCGCCACCGTCCACTTCATCGACTTTGCTTACCATTGGTGGATACAATACAAGGTAGCTCGGCGACGTGATGGACTCCAGCCGATCCAAACTTGGCGAGAGCTTAAGCGTGCACTTCAAGAACGCTTTGTTCCACTAGTCTCCGTCGAGAGGTCCCATTCCAACCCATCGGTACCGAGCTCCAAACCTTCACTACCGAGCTCCAAACCGTGGCACAACCCTTCATCGAGTGTTACTCCATGTCCAGCTCCACCACGACATGCATGTTGGCCTATCATCAAGAGAAGTTCGATGAATTCAATAGCTACACCATGGACTGACTTGACTTCCAAGGTACCGTCATGTATACCGTTCCTACTCCACGAGAGCAACGATGAGGTAATGCCGGAAATGTGTTCTTCGGATATCTCTGCGCAGCCTGGGAAGAATGGCCATAACACCCAACTCTCTCGCTTTTTCGTGCTGAACTTTGGTAGGGGTCTAGTAGACTTCTGTATTTGCATGTGGGACTTGGAATCACTCAATTCTGAGTTCGGAGCTCAGAGAACGACCTCACACAAGTTCAAATCAGAAGCTGTCCACAACACAGCCGGGACGATCGCTTGTCCTAAGATTACATCTCTCAGGGCAATTTCCTACACTCCTCTCAACCATAAGCATGAATATGTGTTGGATATGTCACATTCAATTACTCAAATGATTTCATTTCCAGTTTATGAGTTTGTGACATCGAGGCCTAAGTATTCTTGTTTTCATCATAGTTCACTATCTCAACACATGTCATTTTATAAAATGCGTAGTTTCCATGCTTTCTTGAGTAGGAATTCACTATGTCCATTTGGGAGAAACTATGGTATGTTTCATGCATGTAGAATAAGACCCACAAAGTGTATAGTTTTTGCATTCATCGGATTATATCATATTGAACTTGGAAATGTTGTTCTTAACTTGACTTTCATAGATTATACTTGCTTGTGCTTCCCTCGATGTGTCCTTGGTTTTGCAGGCTTGATAGATTCGAGGACGAATCCTTTTCAAGGGAGGGAGGATGATGTGGCTATGTCTCACGTGCCACATCATGGCCAAGTTTCCCACGGTACCGAGCTTCTTCATGACCCATCCGTCGTCGGTACCGAGCCACCCGGGCGCGCCAGGCGCGCCACGACCAAGCAAGCGCAAGCAGTTTCTTCCAAGCCCCAAGCTTATAGTCCCGAGCTACATCTCCACGGTACTGATCCTCGGCACGTTGAGACCGACCCCTCCAATGCCAACGCCTACAACACCAAGACACCTCTTGTGTGCCAAGATGAAGGTGCTTTTAATATCGGTTTCCAAGGGTCTACTACCATCAATTATGTGATTATAGCTGGTTTTGAAGAGTCTTTTGTTGGGAGCTTCCTTCTATTAAAAGGGACGTTTTTTCCCTTAGCTAGATATGTTGAATTTGAAGAGGAAAACCCGTGTTTTGTTTTGCCATGTTTAGGCAATGTTTGAGGCATTTTTGCCTTGAATAAAATCGTTTGTTTCTTTGTTTTCAATCTTGATTCGTGATTAATATCGGATCACCCTTGAGACCCAAGAGCAAGGTGCGTCACATCCTTGCCCTTGAATCTCGTAGTTTGAGTTTCGAGTGTGGTGAGTCATATCCACGTCCTAAACTCATTCATATCCAACTACCCTCCATTTCCATCATCCATATCTGGTTTCACAACCCCTCACACGTCCATCAATCCATCTCCGAGGCCCATCCATCCAATTCCCCGCCAAGAAGAGAGCATTCGAAGTGGCCTTGCACCGACTCCACCGATTCGATCCTTATCAGCTAATATTATATTATCTTTGTACTCAATTAATCAACTACACTTCAATGATATATTTAATTAAATTAATTAATTTTTAATATCTGCAAGGTTCATATAAGGATGATGACCCATGTGCTTATATTTTTACACATCCCACTAAGTGAAAAGAATATACCAACAATACGCAAAAAAAAATATAACTTCACGTAGACAATATAAACCATAAACAATGAGAACCCGTGCGATAACACGGGCCATCCACCTAGTAGATTGAATTTCCCAAGGAACTTCCCAAGTTCTTTTTAAATAATTAAATTGTCACCTTCAATGAGATGAGATAAATTTAGGAAAACTGCACTTCTAATCCCATCTAATAAGACAAGCGCTTCAACTTGAAGGATCGATGCAGATTGTTGTTGTTTTCGATTAAAACATAGAATTTTACTATTATGGTCACGAATAAAAAAACTTGTAGAAGTTGACGAATTTATTCGTTAGAGGCATCAAAGTTGAACTTGAATCAATCAATAGGAGGTTTTTTCCAAACATGATTGTTTTTTCTTCTAGGACGAGAAATATGTTTGTGGACTATAGGGGATTGAGAAGACACCCATTCCAAATGCTGAGAAAAAGTCAAATCGCATGGAAGCAAGGAAGTCAAAATCCTAACAAGAATAAAGATTTTTGCATTTCTATGAACTCAAATAAACAACCAAAGAAAACATAGAACATTACTATTTCTATTTCAGTTTAGGGTTGAGACTAAATTACCATTGAAGGCACCCGACGTACAAATTTGAAAAGAGATATTCAACATTCTTCCAATTTGGAAATCATATTTTGAGTAAAAGAGCAATGAAAAAAGAGATGATTTAGATTTTCATCATCAATTGTACACAAAGAACAAATACTTAAAACACAATTGTAATATCGATTCAAACGATTTGTAGTGGAAAGACAATCGGCACAAGCTTTCCAGAGAAACTTTTTAATTTTTGGTGGAAGAGAAGTCTTCCAGATCCAAGAGAAGCCATATGCAAGTTCAGATCGAGATATGTTAAGCACTGAAGAAGTAGAAGAAATTAAGAAATCTTCATCAGTCGATGGAAGCCAGACCAGGCGATCCTCAGAGAAAGAAATAGGGATTCAGATTGAAGCAATTAAATCCACTAAAAAAGTAGGAAGAATTAACAACAACCTTTCTAGATCCCTAAGTATATGATAAGAAGTTAATGAAATAAGAAACTTTTAATTTGATATTACAATCATCAAAATATTGGAATAAATTTATATTTTTAATCCACGGGTCCGTCCAAAAATCGATTGAATGACCGTTTCCAATAGTCCATAAGAGATCCTTGGAGAACTTATCTCTAATATTAAGCAATCTACCAAATTGCCAAGAACAATTTTTCTTTTGGAACTGAAAGAGCGAAAGCGAGCCTGAATATTTCTCAGTAATAATATGAACCCAATAATTATGTGGATTAGTCATAAGTTTCCAGCGGAGCTTCATTTGAAGAGAAATATTACTATTCTCAGCAGAACGAAGGCCCATTTTCCCAGAATCTTTAGGAGAACAAACTTTATTTTTTGAGAGTTTTAGGAGAATAAACCTTATCCTAACTAATAAGAGGATGGTGATTAGGGGTAAATTTATTCCAAAAAAAAGATTTATCTACTTTATCTATTTCATAAAAATTCCTTTTAGAAGAAGAAAACTTTGCATTAGATAATTAACATGACCTAAAATTTTTAGATTGAATTAAAACTGCTCTATCAACTTCAGAAATAAAGTTAATTTTCTATTGAGACATCTATCGTAATACATTATAAAACAGAACCCATGTCTGTTGTAAAATTTGCGACACATGGCATTTTTAAATAAATTAATGTTAAATTATATTTTAATAAATTTTATAACAACTTATAGTATTCTTGCTATATATAATAAATAGATAACATGTTTATATAATTTTTTATGAACATAAAAAATTATATAAATTTTGATAAATAGATAACAACTTATAGTATTCTTGCTATATAATTTTCAATCTATGGATTATGTATTAGTTTACTACAATAGATAACATATTTATATAATTTTTATATACATAAATTTTGTATATCTTTTTTATCTGTAACAAGATTTGAGATCCAAACATATAATTTTTTTTATTTATAAAAAAAATATGGGGCACAAGCTTAAAGATTTTTTTTATAAATTACATAATTTTATTACGATATTATATACAAGTGTTTAAAATATTATATTAATATCATCATTTTATATAATCTTTAGCAAAATTATCCCGTGAATATCACGGGGATTCAATTAATTTTTTTTAAAATTTAGTAATGATTTCTAAAAAAACAGAATTTTGAATCCTACCCTTGATAATAGGAAATAAAACTATTTTTCTATATAGTTATTTAGATATTTAATATACTAATAAAAGATAAAGTAGGAAGACAAAGAAATATTTTTCGAAACCTAAAAACTACTCTTATAATAACTAGTTATACCCGTCGTGCCATGCACGATTACACTCGATTAAGTATGAGCATATTTGTTGTAATATTATGATACATAAAAGATAAAAAAAAGTTATACTCACATACGATAGCTTTTTATGTTTAGAATCAAATAAATTTCAATTTTTTAAATTTTTATAAATAAATAGAGAGAAAAAATATTTGAAAAAGATAAAGTAATATAAATAAAAGTTGAAAATTTTAAAATAAAGTTGGACCAAGGTCCAAAATCAATGTGGTGGCTCAAAAAGATACAATTTTAATATATAGTTATAGACATATATTTTAACCAAAATTTAATTTTTAAAAAATCTTTTATGTCATAAATGAATAAAAGGACATTAGATAATGTAATTTTTATCATCTTGTAAATTTTTATTTTTTATTTATGATAATTTGATTTAAGAAAACTTTTATAGAAATATATATATATATATATATATATATATATATATAAAGATAATGTAATCAATTAATAATCAATTATATATTGAGAATCTCTCCTACTATACAATATAGTCTATTTTATGTTAGATAAAATATTTTCAATATATATAAATTGTGAGAATGACATGTACGAAAAATTCTAGGTGGCACACGGTAAAATCCTACGTGGCAGATAGTTTATATTGTGATAGTGAAAATAACTTAAATAAATTATTATAAATATTATTAATCAATAATATTTTACCAATTATTTAATGCTTTTATATTTTATTTTACATATAATCTTTTCAAGTTAGATAAATTATCATATTAAATATTTAATATTACTAAAGATTGAATATTAGATAACATCTTTATTTTAGATACAATCTTTCCTAGATTAATTTATCATATTTATATATTATCCTAAAATAATATCAACATATATAAATTCTCAAAATAAAAAATCCTATGTGGTGAAAACGATATGTAAAAAAATTCTAGATGGTACAACGTGATAACCTTATTCCTTACGTCTTTTATATATATACATAGATTAATTGAAAGTGACGGTAAAATTATCCAAAAAAAATTTAATGGAGTTGATATTAATATGGAACAGCAACTTTAGTTTGAGCTCCGTGACGTATACGTAGCATAATATGTGTTGACCATATGGTAATCGAAGCAACCACTGTAATTCACACACGTAGCCAACCGAAGTTACACATGTACCTCAACTACGTATCCTCCTCTACTTGTCCAACAAACGCACATTGCAATAATTGATGTGCATGATTTGTCACACCAACCACACGTACACCCACCCACCGACTGCCTAATTCAATTCCCCATCATGTCAAACCCCACGATCTCCTCCCCGTCGGAGGTGGAGAACTGCCGTGGAATCCTAAGAGTCTTGAGCGACGGCTCCATCATCCGATCCGACCACTGGGACGACGTGCTCTTCGACCCCCTCCACAACCTCCGCCTCTGCCTCTACACGCCTAAAACACTACATCATGTACCGCTCCCCGTCGTTTTCTATGTCCACGGCGGCGGCTTCTGCATCGGCTCCCGCACTTGGCCCAACTTCCACAACTATTGCTCCCGCCTCTGTGCTTAGATCCCCGCCGTCGTTGTCGCCCCCGACTACTGCCGAGAGATAAGAGGGTACATTCTCCTGGCGCCGTTTTTTGGGGGGACAGTACGGACGAAATCGGAGCTGGACGGAACCAAAGATGCTTTCTTGAACCTTGACCTTATTGACAAGTCAACAATCTCATAATACCATATATTATGAGATTGTTGACCTGTCAATGAATGCTCATGAAGATGACACGAATGAAAAAAAATCCGCTTTACAATGAAAGGTTACAAGGATGATAACAAGAATCCAACTATTCAAGGCTATTGACTAGGTGCTTGTTTGGTTTACATTTCAAATCACACGAATTAGAAACAATGAAAAATAAGACTAAATATATATATTTAGTTGAAAAATTATTATGATGAAAAATCATATGATTTTAAAATATTCAGAATTATAATTTTCTACATTTTGTAGGAAAATGACTTACCTAGTAGGTTCCTTGGTAAGTGTTCAAATTCCCCATTTTTTGTGTAAAATATTAACTTCTTTTATTTTAAATTCTAAAGTTTACAATTTAACCAAACCCATTTTAATTTCAAATCTTAGGAATTTAATTCTTAGAATATAACTTTAAAGGAATTACACTTTCTATATTCAACCAAACAAGTTCAAGGTCGGTAAGCTTCGGCTTTTGAATCCATAAAAAAAGGGGCTTCATTCCCCTTTTGTAAGCATAAACTAATACCATACCCTAAAAAATTAAAAATAATCGAAAGAATTCTAGTGTGCTCATTAGAGATGACATGAATATTCAACCGACTTTACAACGTGACCTGACTTGATCAATCCATTTTGAATTAGCGTTTGAGGACTTGTAATTCATAAGAGAAAATCCAAGGCATAAAGATGTTAGCATGAGTGAAGTCCTAGCTAGCTAGGTTAAATTAACATTGTATAAACCTGTAACTTGAGTGAGTCAAAGTTGAATAGACAATTCAAAGAAGCATATTTACTCAAACCTCAAGGAGACAACACACATCAAGCGACTTGCAACCATCATAATCTTCTTCTTCTTCTACTACTTCTTGTTGTTGTATTATTGTTATTATTAAATTTGATTATTAATTGATGGACTTGTAATAATTTCATGATAATGATGTATAATTTGGAATTAATTTGGAAGGTATTGGAGGCTGTCAATACCGGAAGGAGACAACACTGATCACCCAATGGCGAATCCTTTAGGGCAACCTGCAAGATAAGGCCAAAAACTTGACTTTACTAAACATTCTATGTTATTAGTAAAGCTTAACGTCCTTATTAAAAACGAAAGCGCACACGTCAAAGTACTTCGAAAGGCGCCGCCAAGCATGGAGGGCATTAGCCAAGGCCCAATCTATTAGGATAGAATCTCTTAAATTGATATTTTATTATCATGATCTAATCCTAAGATATTTTGTAACCATATTAGTTATACGTACTTATCTTGTAGATACTTGCCTTGCAAGTACTAGGATTTTTCTAATTCTTCTTTGTAAACTCTCTATATATTTTGTACATTAATAAGAGAGAATTATCTTTTGCCCTACAAATTATATCGTTAATATGGTATCAGCCTAAACTCGATCCTCTCGATCAAAAATGTCTGGCCAAGATCTTCCCCTCGTTCCCGGCAATGCGTCCGGCAATCTTCTCGATGTTGCAATTGGCTCGGCTAACCAGTTTCATTTTCTGAATCTGGCTATTCGACTCGATCGCTCGAACTACTCCCTCTGGCGAAGCACCATCCGCTCCTCTCTTGGTGCCTATGGCCTGGTTCCTTTTCTATCACCAACCTCTGCACCGCCTACCACAATTCCGGTCGATGCTGCCGATCCGGATCCCACCAAGACAATCTCGAATCCGGCGTTTGAAGAGTGGAGCCGCAAAGATCAATTAGTTCTACTATGGATCAGATCCATGCTTACTACTCCTCATCTTGGCTACGTTGCTAGGGCGACAACCACATATCAAGCCTGGGCAATACTTGAGCGTATGTTCCATGCTCAAACCAACGCTCGCCAGATGCACTTCCGTCATCAACTTCAATCGCTCCAAAAAGGTTCGCTCTCTATCATCGACTATGTTGATAAGAAACGCTCCTTTGTCGATAGTCTTGCGGAATGCTCGTTTACTGTGGATGATGCTGATTTGATTTCTCATATTGTTTATGGCCTTGGACCCGCCTATGGTCCGTTCCGGGCTGCGCTCAATATGCGGCCTGGAGCTCTCACCTCTGATGACCTTCTTGGACTGCTTTTACAAGAAGAACAACGCCTGGATGATGCGACCCCCGTCATGGATGCTAGCCAAGAGGACGACGCATTCACACTTCGCTCGGATGGCCCCATCACTCGTGCCAGGACTCGAGCAATCCAAGACGCGACACGATCTCTCGTGGCGCGCCTCTCCGCAGGCCACGACGCGCCCCTCGCCGCGCCGACGCACACAGCCTTGTGCGTCCTCGGCGTCGAGGAACCTCAACTCGGGCCAACGGGGACAACCTCCAACCCCTTGCCACCGTCGGACCCGAGCCTTGCACCGTGCCATGGATTGCTATTTGAGGTTCACGAGACCCTCTCGCCAGCGGCCTCGCCAGCGCCCGCGCCAGCGCCCGATACCGTGCCATGACCTCGCCAGCGCCGAGACCCTGCCTCGCAGCCTCGCGACAGCCTTGTCGTGACACTCCCGGCACGGTCACGGACGACCTATCCAATTTTAGTAGTTTTTTGCATACTTTCTATTATAGAACATTACTATTGTTAGTTTTATGCATTTAGAAGGTTAATTATGGGCCTTGCGCCGAACACTTTTGGAGCGCGCCGTTGGGCCTTAAGCTTGCACGCTTGCCCTAGGCGCGCGCCGCCACTTTAGGGTTTTCTCTAGGTTTGATTCGGCCGCCTCTCTATATAAGGGAGCGTAGGCATATGTTTTCAATTCAACGCACATTTAGGGTTTAATTCAAGTTGAGGTTTCTCCTTAATTCTATCCTTGTGCTTGCGCCGCCCCCCTCAATCTCTCAAACATTCGCAATTGCTCTCGAGTTCTCGTTTCTCATTGTTTGTTCGAACCAATTCACAATCAAATCAGCCTTCCGCTACGCCAAATTGAGACCTACTACTCAAGCCACCGACCGATCCGAGGCATCCCAAACGAGGGACGCATCACTGGAGGAGGAGCATTCCAACCTTGATGCAACCCAAATGTTTGTGAGTGATCCGGAAAGTATTCTCAAGGGATCCCGAAGAAGGAAAAGGATGGTGAATCAAGCTCTCCATGTTGATGAGGAGTTGGCTCAACTTAGGGCCGAAATGGCTAGATTGCAACTTGAGAAGGACAATCAAGAGGAGGTGGCAAGAAGAGAACGGGAGCAACGGATGAGAGCCGAGGCTCAACTCAACGCTCTACCCCGGAATGCACGCCAATACATGCATCCGGAGTTGAGGGTCCCCGAGCCGGCTATTGTGCTTCCCGAGGTTGCCAAGAATTTTAAGATCAAGACGCAATTCATCTCCCTCATCAAGCGAGATCAATTTGAGGGCCGTCCACATGAGTGTCCTATAGAGCACGTCAAACGCTTTGTGGACATGTGTGAGACGATCTCTACCGACGAGGAGACATTGGAGTATGTGCTTCTAAAGGCGTTCAAATGGTCACTTGGGGGCAAGGCCACACATTGGCTCGAGAGCCAAGCTCCTAGGTCAATCACAACTTGGAAGACACTCTATGATGCTTTCTTGATGAAGTTCTTCCCTCCCTCAAAGACATCCGAGCTAAGAAGGAAGATTGCAAGCTTTCAACAAGGTCTGAATGAGCCTCTCTTCGAAGCATGGGACCGTTTCAAGGAGATGTTGCGCCAATGTCCTACTCATGGACAACAACCATATGTGCTTCAAGACATCTTTTTCCAAGGCATCAATCCGGTAACGAAGGACAAGCTCAATCTCCACACCGATTGTGGGTTCATAGACTTGACACCGGATCAAGCTTGGGAGCTACTTGACAAGCTATCCGATTATGAGGCCATGTATGGGGTGAGTCAAGCTAGCAAGGAGGTGAAAGTTCAAGGTGAAGGTGCAAGGAAGTTATATGATCCAAAGGGAGAAGACATTGATAGGGATGTGAAGCTCCAATTCCTTAAAGGTGAAGTGAGCAAGCTTAAGAGGCAAGTCCACTACTACAAGCAAAATGCTAGAGCTTGTGAGGAGTGTGGATCCTTTGCACATGCTACACAAGTTTGTCCGAATGAGAGCCAAGTGCGCTTGGCCGAGCGAATTGAGGAGGCAAACTATGTTCGAGGAAATTTCGGTGGAAGAGGCAACTTCAACAATGGTGGCAATGGCCGGTGGAACAACGGTCAAGCTCAAAGCTACAACAACAACTTCAACCAAAACGAGCCGAGGGCGCCACCACCACCATATAGACCACCGGGATTCAATGAGTTACAAACATTTGCTCAAGAGATGAGAGATGGGTTCAAGGAGATGAGGACCCAATTCAATGAGTTTGGTGCATGGAGGAGGCAAGTCGACAATCAATTTGCTCAAATTGCGACTCAAGCCCCAAGAGAGAATGGGAGACTTCCGGGCCGACCCGAGGAGAATCCTCGAGCTCAAAACAATCAAAATGAAGTCCGGGCAATTGGATTGAGAAGTGGCCGAAACCTACCCGAGCCACACGTGCCTAAGAAGAGTGAAGAGAGTCGGACCAACTTACCCAGCAAGTCGGGTCCGACGTTCCCCGAAGTCGACCCAACAAGAAGATCGACTCCTTCACCACGGACCGAGGTTGAGAGCAACTCGGGACCGACGTACACAGACCTCGATCAACCTCCTTTGCCCAGGATCGAGATTCACAACATCGGGCCCGACATGGTGCCCAAGTCGGTCCATTCAGAAAATGTTGCAATTGAAGTAGGGAAGTCCAAAGAAGTTGATCCAAGCAAGATTCAAGGTGCAACAATTCTTCTATATCCCTCGAAGAAACCGAAAGATGTTGTTGAGAACAAGTTCAAGAGGTTTCTCAAACTCTTGCAAGGCTTGAACATCTCCATCCCGTTCACCGACACATTGAGTGAGATGCCATCTTATGCGAAGTTTTTAAGGGAGATTTTGAGCAAGAAGAGGTCCATAGTGGAAATGCAAGATGAAGTCAAGACCTTGGAGTTACCACAAAAGCTAGGAGATCCCGGTCGTTTTGCTATAACCATTGGTGTGGGGTCTCAAAATTTCCAAGCCTTATGTGACCTTGGGGCAAGTGTTTCGGTGATGCCCGCTAGCATTTGGAGAAGAGCAAATTTGGGTGAAATGGAGCAGGCCGATATGTCCCTAACCATGGCCGACGGTTCCATCATCAATGCCAAAGGAATATTGGATGACGTTCCGGTGAGGGTTGGAAAGTACTTTGTCCCCGATGATTTCGTGATCTTGGACATGCATGAGGATCCCTTGGTTCCAATAATCTTAGGGAGACCATTCTTAGCTACGGCGGGGGCAAGGTTTGATGTCAAGAACGGGAAGGTTTCCTTTGAGATTGGGGAAGAGAAGGTCGATTTTCACTTCAACAAAGCTTTGAATGAGCCGGACGCCTTGGCCATTCTTAAACATGAAGAGAGTGCCAAGAGAGAACATGAAGAAGTGGAAGTTGCTAGGGAGGTTGTTGCATTAGGGGTTGATGAAAGCTTCAATGAACAAATACAAGTGAGGGAGTTGTTGGAGCAACTTAAGGATCAAGATGAGTCAAGGAACAATGCTAGCTCAAGAAGAGATGAAGAGTATCCTTACTCATATCCTTTTAATGTTGGTGAAGATCACAATTCTTCCCAAAATTTTGATTCCTACATTTGCTTGAGTGATTTGAATGATGACTTAGGAGACTCCTATATTTGCCTTAGTGATTTAAAAGGTGAATTGGTAGAATCTCCTAGGAATACTTTGGATGACTATGGTGTAGGACAAGAAAAACATGATGGAGCAAGCAAGGAGAAGAAATCTCATCCGTTGGAGGAGTATGATGAGATAGGCCCGAGATCGGAGAGCCATGCCTATGTAGACCATCGTTGGTGGTTTTATGGGTATGAAGGCAATGGGAATGGGCATAACAATGGTGAGCAATTCACCGTGTTTCACCCGCCATAAGGTTGAGGTTAGGAAGTCAAGCTAGTGACTCTAAACGAGCGCTTCTCGGGAGGCAACTCGAGCTAGTAGCTTTCTTTTCGTAATTTTAGTTTGATTTTCTTAGTTTAGCTTAGCTTTTCTCTAACCAATCCCTATCTAGTGTTTTGTGGATTTATGGTGTTGTGCATCCTTCAAAGTTGTGTAGGATTTGAGGTGAAATATCTAAATGGAAATATGGGAAAGAAGTTGCATGAGGATGGAGTAAAATTGGCGACCCGAATACTCCCACATCGAGCCCAGGTAAGTCGGGCCCGACATAGGGACGTCGGTCCATGAAGTCGGTCCACTTCATTCCATGGTGGTGAGGTCCCGAGGCATTATGAACGAGGAGAAGGGAGCGGTGCAAGGCGAGAGCAATTCCAAGGTGGCGGTTATGAAGGCTATGCCCAATGGTACGGTCCGGGAATGGTGTTTCCCGAGCAACAACAACCGGTGGACATGTCCTTCTTAGCCACCCAAATGGCTCATCTCCAACTTCAACAAGAGAATGTTCTCCAAGAGGTCCATCAAGTGAACCAACAACAACAACAAATGTACCAACAACAACAACAATTGCTTCAACAACAAAGTGCTTTCCAAGCTAGCCAACAAGAGATGAACCGGGCCCTCGGCTACACTAGGCGAGAGGTGGAGGAGCTTAGAGAGGTGGAAGATCAAAGGTGGCGGGTCCAAGATAGCTACAACACGTGGATGAGCGGGAACTTCCCTTCCCGTGAGGAACAATGGACACGCCCGGAGCCTCAACTCCAACCACCACCACAAGACTTCTACCAAGAGCAAGTGTACGAGAGGGAGCGGCAAGCAAGGCTCCAAAGAGGACGTAGACGTGACAACCCCTTCGAGTGATCCTATACATGCCATTGAAGAATAAGAAATTGTGAGCTTTTCATACTCTTCTCTCTTGCTTTTAAGTTTTGATTTCCTTGTTTGATGGGGACATCAAAAATTTTAAGTATGGGGTGGGGGTAGGTGTGTTCATGATTTCACTTGTTTATGTTTGTTTGTTATTTTGAGGATATTTAGTTTGTGTTTCTAGTTTGTATTTGGGATGTTTGGTTAGTGGTTTGAGGAAAGACGTGGATGATTAATTTGGTCTTGAATGGATTAGCTTTTGGTTTTAGAGAAATTTTTGCAAAAAAAAAAAAAAATTGAAAAAATTGTGTTAAAAACAACAAAAAGATTTTGTGTTTTGTAGGTTTTGGACTAGAAATTCCCATCTTAGATTGCCAAAATAAAAGCTAATGATGATGTGAGCATGTAAATTCATTTGCATATTTTTGGATAGTTTAGCCTCTAAAAATGATGTTGCTTTTGATATGATCATGATACCTTGTTTGTTTTATTGAGCATGTGAGTTCTAGGATGAGTTCTTATGCAACTAAGTATGAGTGACCCTTGTGAGATTGATTTTTGGCCATTTTAGGGATGCTTGATCATATTTGCATATCCCTCATGTTTCTTGTGTAATTAGCTCATTCATGCTTAGTAAAACTTGCTATTGCGGTGTTTATCTATTTTCCAAGACCGTCATGAGAATTGTCCTAGCATGGTCACATTGATTTTGAACTTTATTCTTCTAGTCACATAAATGTTCCATATCCTACCATGAAGTTAATCTTTTGATTGTAGCCCTGTTCTAGCCTAAGCCTTTGTTTGAAACTCCTCAAAAATATTATTCCTAGCCTTATATGACTTGACCCTTATGGGATTGGACTTTAGAAGAGAGGTTTGGATTGTATTTGAAGAGTTGAGATTCTCTTGGGTTTAAGGGCAAAAGAATGGTGTTATGAATCATGTGGGTAGTGCATCTTTGTTGTACAAAAAAAAAAAAAAAGAAAAGAAAGAAAGAAAATGTTGGAAATGTAAAGTGGAATAAAGCAAAGAGCTTAAGTGAAGAAAATGGTCCGACCGAGTTACAAGCAACATCGGGCCCAATGTCATAAGAAAGTCGGTCCAAATGTAGAAAGTGTTGAAAATCCAACAAAAAGCATAAGAGCAAAGATGAAGTGGAATGATAAGTGAAATTTTGGGTTGAAAGGAAAATGTTAAGTCTTTTGGGTGGGTGTGAAAGTAATTGTGGGATTTGGTGAAATTGGTGAGAGTTTAGGTTGTTCAATCCCCATTATAAGCACCACAATACCAAATAATTCCCACCTTGAAAAATACCAAAAGCCCCATTACAACCCGGCCGAATGGAACCTCTTTGAGGACCTCCATTGAGCCAAGTTCGAAATTCTTTGTGTACTTTGCATTAGGCATCTCTAGGTGGAGGAATTGGTGATATTAGCTTCAATAGTAAAGTCTTTACTTGCATGATTTTTGAGCTTGAGTGTTCATTGCTAAACCCAAACACATGATGAGTGATACACATTCACATATCCCTAAAGTGAGGCTTAGTTGCATTGACTTTATTCCTTGGAACACTTAATCACGTGTGATGATGTAATCTTGCTTGAATATCGATCACTTGTGCTTAAAATGTGTTTTCATACGAGGCTTTACTTGAAGATTATGTTTCGGTCTTGCTTACATTAGTATTGCTTGAGGACAAGCAAGTTTAAGTATGGGGTATTTTGATGTCTCTCTATTTGGTGGTGTTTTCATATGTGATTTCCTTTGTAAATATGTTTCTTTTTCCCCTTTTCTTGTGCGCTTTGTTCCTTTTTAGCCTAGTTCCCGCATTTCTATGAGATTCGGAGACTACGCACCTTTTATGTGTTTTGTAGGTAATTTGGCATGAATCGAGGATCAATTTGAGGGAGGGTCGAGACATGGAGCAAAGGCCGAGCTAAAGCGGGAAGGAGAGAAGCAAGCCATGAAGAAGAACAAGAGAAGCCAACAAAGAAGAAGGTGGAACGAGGTCAGGACCGAGTTGCACAGTACCTCGGGCCCGAGGTTCCTCCGTGTCGGTCCGAGTTGGTCACCGAACTACTTGGGCTCCAAGGCACGAATTTGTGAACTTCCACTTTTGCCCCTCTTCTAATCTATAAGAGGCCCTCTTGTCTTCTAAGAAAGGGTTCCCTCACACATACACAAAAAGGGGGGTTCCAAGGGAGCCAAGAGGATACTTGGAGAGCAAGGAGGAAGGAGAAGAGGAGGAAGAGAGAGAGAATCGGCCAAGAGAGAGGAAGGCTTGATAGGTTTTGTTGATTGTTTAGCTTTGATTTGCTTTGATCTTGTGGATTTGAAAACCCTTGATTTGAATTTGTGGATTGCTTTGGATTTGAATGAAACCTTGCTTTGTTTTGAGATTGATTATGATGATTGCTTTCTCTTTTGATTTGATTGCTTTCTTTGCTTGTCACATGGAGTAGATCTCCTTGATCTTGGGTTATGGGGGAAAACCCTAGCTAGGTTTAGGCTAGAAACCCCAATTCCAGAGCCTTGAGTGTTTGATCTAAGGAACCCACTCTACATAGAGCTACAATTCCTTGCGAAAGTTGGGAATCAAGGCTTGAGATTGGCAAAGTAGCGAAAGTGAACATGTGTCAATCTCAAGACCTTGCTTCGAAGGGGATTTCCCCATGGATCGAGGTGTAGATGTGGTTGGAACGAGGGCGAAAGCACTCGATCCTAGTCCGATCATCACTCATTGCCTGAATTGGGGTGGAAAAGCCTTAATCTACTAGGGAAGGAACCCAAAAGCCCAAGATCTACTTTTAAAATCTTTGAGTTCGACATCCCCAGCTACCTCGGGCCCGACTTACCCAGTGTCGGTCCCGACTGTTTTCTTTGTTTTCCTTTGTTTTATGCTCTCCTTTCTAGCTTCCTAGTATCTAGGCACATCGATCGAGTAGACTTCCCGAGTGTTCGACACCCACCACGTACTACAACGGGGTCAGGTTATAAATTGTATCTCTTGACCCTCGCATCCGAGAGCGATCAGCACCCGCTTATGAGGAAACAGGGACGTTTCCCAACCAAATGGGGGAGGGTGATGCGACCCCCGTCATGGATGCTAGCCAAGAGGACGACGCATTCACACTTCGCTCGGATGGCCCCATCACTCGTGCCAGGACTCGAGCAATCCAAGACGCGACACGATCTCTCGTGGAGCGCCTCTCCGCAGGCCACGACGCGCCCCTCGCCGCGCCGACGCACACAGCCTTGTGCGTCCTCGGCGTCGAGGAACCTCAACTCGGGCCAACGGGGACAACCTCCAACCCCTTGCCACCGTCGGACCCGAGCCTTGCACCGTGCCATGGATCGCTACTTGAGGTTCACGAGACCCTCTCGCCAGCGGCCTCGCCAGCGCCCGCGCTAGCGCCCGGTACCGTGCCATGACCTCGCCAGCGCCGAGACCCTGCCTCGCTAGCCTCGCGACAGCCTTGTCGTGACACTCCCGGCACGGTCACAAACGACCTATCCAATTTTAGTAGTTTTTTGCATACTTTCTATTATAGAACATTACTATTGTTAGTTTTATGCATTTAGAAGGTTAATTATGGGCCTTGCGCCGAACACTTTTGGACCGCGCCGTTGGGCCTTAAGCTTGCACGCTTGCCCTAGGCTCGCGCCGCCACTTTAGGGTTTTCTCTAGGTTTGATTCGGCCGCCTCTCTATATAAGGGAGCGTAGGCATATGTTTTCAATTCAGCGCACATTTAGGGTTTAATTCAAGTTGAGGTTTCTCCTTAATTCTATCCTTGTGCTTGCGCCGCCCCCCACAATCTCTCAAACATTCGCAATTGCTCTCGAGTTCTCGTTTCTCATTGTTTGTTCGAACCAATTCACAATCAAATCAGCCTTCCGCTACGCCAAATTAAGACCTACTACTCAAGCCACCGACCGATCCGAAGCATCCCAAACGAGGGACGCATCACTGGAGGAGGAGCATTCCAACCTTGATGCAACTCCTCCCGAGGCTAACTATTCTGCTTGGAACTCGTCTCGACGTGGTCGCACTTCACACACCAACAACGAGGGCTTCTCTGGTTCGTCGACCTCCTCCAGTCGTGCTCCTTCCCAGCCCTCTTCGTACAATACAACAGGTTCCGACCGAGGCCGTCTCCAATGTCAATTGTGTCGCAAGCCAAATCATGAAGCCAATAATTGTTGGCAACGCACCAACTTCTCGGAATTTCTGAGTACCAATGGCAAGCAGCCGCAACGCTCTCAAGCGCCAACTGGTGGCAATAGCCAGCGCACACACCAGCCCCAACAGCCTTCTAATGCGTATGTTGCTGCCACAACTTCAACCTTGCATGATCCATGGTTCGTGGACTCCGACGCTTCCAATCATGTCACTGGCGACTTCAGCAGAATGTCCCTTCATTCCCCCTACGACGGCACTGATAGTCTAGTAGTCGGGATCGGTGAGTCTCTCCTCATTACACATTTAGGGCATTCTATTCTTCCTGCAGTGCATAAATTGTCATCCCCTATTAAATTAAAAAATATCCTCTTTGTTCCTAAAATCACAAAAAATCTCATTTCTGTTTCTAAATTAACTCGAGACAATAATGTTTATATTGAGTTTCATCCTACTTACTGTCTTGTGAAGAATTTGCAGGGGTAGATAATACTAAGAGGAACGCTTGAGAATGGGATTTACCGGTTGCCGTCGCTGTCTTCTACTTCCGAGTCTTCTAGTCCTCGTGTTTTCACTAGTGTTCGCACTTCTTTACAGTGTTGGCATCATCGGTTGGCTCATCCCCATGAGTCAATCCTCCGTCGTTTAATTTCAGATTTTAAATTACCTATTTCATGTAATAAACTACTTAGTGCGTGTAGCTCTTGTCAACTAGGCAAGAGTCGTCATTTGAACTTACCTATTCGTATTGAGTCTGCAAAACACCCGTTTGCTTTAATTCATTCTGATGTTTGGGGTCCTGCTCCTTTAAATTCAATAAATGGCAACCGTTATTATGTGACTTTTGTTGATGACTGCACTAAATTTATTTGGATCTATTTTCTTTCCGATAAATCTCAAGTGTTTCCAGTCTTCAAGAACTTCAAAAAATTGGTTGAAACTCAATTTTCCACCACAATTAAATCGCTTCAATCGGATTTTCTGATAAATCTCATGCTCCTATTTTCCTGAACAAAATGGTTTTGCTGAAAGGCGTAATCGCATTATTACGGAAAAAGGTCTAGCTTTATTAGCTCATGCATGTTTACCTCAAAAATTTTGGGAAAATGCCTTTCAAACTGCAGTTTACCTCAATAACATAACCCCTACCCCCACTCTTGATAATAAATCGCCATTTTATTGTTTAAATAAGAAAAAACCAGATTACGGGTTTCTTAAATCTTTTGGGTGTTTGTGTTTTCCATTTATTCGGCCTTATAACAAAAACAAATTGGATTTTCGTTCTCTTCCTTGTATATTTCTAGGGTATAGTCCAAATCACAAAGGATATATTTGCTATAACGACACCTCTGCTAGAATATACATTGCAAGACATGTTATTTTTGATGAATCTGTTTTTCCATATTCTATGTCATCTTCTACAGAAACATGTTCACCTCCACAAAATAGCTTGCTTCCTCTTACCCTACTTCAAAAGGCTGCCTCTACTACTGGGAGTGGGGTTCAATCTCCCTCTAGTATGGCACCATCGGCGGTTCCTACTAAGCGGCCCGCATCCCCGTCGGTGACCCGCGATTTGCCATCGCCTGCCTCAAACCATACCTCCACACCGCTCCGATCAACTCCTGTTGGGAGTCCGTCCATTGTTTCTAGCCCTCTAGCAGCGAGTCGGTGTCGATGATCTCATCCCCGACCATCCCCATCGAGTCTCCTCCGTCGCCATCTCTGGCGTCGACGCCATCTCCAATCGGTTTATCCTATACTCAAGCGCCCTCTCATTATCTCCCCGCTTCCGACTCGACACATACTATGGTAACTCGTGCTCAAACTCATTCTCTTAAACCCAAGTCTTTAAATACTGCTACTAAACGTCCTGTTTCCACTTCAGCTATTCCCTCTGAACCGATATTTTGTTCATCCAAGGCACAAAAGATCCTAACTGGCAAAATGCAATGCAAGTTGAATATGATGCTTTAATTCGTAATGGGACCTGGGACTTAGTTCCTCGGCCTCCTAGTTCTAATGTTGTCGGTTGTAAGTGGGTGTACAGAATTAAAAGAAAGGCAGACGGATCACTTGACAGATACAAAAAATCTACTTCACAATGAATGCTCATGAAGATGACACGAATGAAAAAAAAATCCGCTTTACAATGAAAGGTTACAAGGATGATAACAAGAATCCAACTATTCAAGGCTATTGACTAGGTGCTTGTTTGGTTTACATTTCAAATCACACGAATTAGAAAATAATGGAAAATAAGACTAAATATATATGTTTAGTTGAAAAATTATTATGATGAAAAATCACATGATTTTAAAATATTCAGAATTTTAATTTTCTACATTTTGTAGGAAAATGACTTACCTAGTAGGTTCCTTGGTAAGTGTTCAAATTCCCCATTTTTTGTGTAAAATATTAACTTCTTTTATTTTAAATTCTAAAATTTACAATTTAACCAAACTCATTTGAATTTCAAATCTTAGGAATTTAATTCTTAGAATATAACTTTAAAGGAATTACACTTTCTATATTCAACCAAACAAGTCCAAGGTCGGTAAGCTTCGACTTTTGAATCCATAAAAAAAAGGGGCTTCGTTCCCCTTTTGTAAGCATAAACTAATACCATACCCTAAAAAATTAAAAATAATCGAAAGAATTCTAGTGTGCTCATTAGAGATGACATGAATATTCAACCGACTTTACAACGTGACCTGACTTGATCAATCCATTTTGAATTAGCGTTTGAGGACTTGTAATTCATAAGAGAAAATCCAAGGCATAAAGATGTTAGCATGAGTGAAGTCCTAGCTAGCTAGGTTAAATTAACATTGTATAAACCTGTAACTTGAGTGAGTCAAAGTTGAATAGACAATTCAAAGAAGCATATTTACTCAAACCTCAAGGAGACAACACAGATCAAGCGACCTGCAGCCATCATAATCTTCTTCTTCTACTACTACTTGTTGTTGTTGTTGTATTATTGTTATTATTAAATTTGATTATTAATTGATGGACGTGTAATAATTTCATGATAATGATATATAATTTGGACTTAATTTGGAAGGTATTGGAGGCTGTCAATACCGGAAGGAGACAACACTGATCACCCGATGGTGAATCCTTTAGGGCCAAGCATGGAGGGCATTAGCCAAGGCCCATTGGCCCAATCTATTAGGATAGAATCTCTTAAATTGATATTTTATTATCATGATCTAATCCTAAGATATTTTATAACCATATTAGTTATACGTTCTTATCTTGTAGATACTTGCCTTGCAAGTACTAGGATTTTTCTAATTCCTCTTTGTAAACTCTATATATACTTTGTACATTAATAAGAGAGAATTATCTTTTGCCCTACAAATTATGTCGTTAATATGGTATCAACCTAAACTCAATCCTCTCGATCAAAAATGTCTGGCCAAGATCTTCCCCTCGTTCCTGCCAATGCGTTCGGCAATCTTCTCGGTGTTGCAATTGGCTCGGCTAACCAGTTTCATTTTCCGAATATGGCTATTCGACTCGATCGCTCGAACTACTCCCTCTGGCGAAGCACCACCCGGTCCTCTCTTGGTGCCTATGGCCTGGTTCCTTTTCTATCACCATCCTCTACACTGCCTACCACAATTCCGTTCGATGCTGCCGATCCGGATCCCACCAAGACAATCTCAAATCCGGCGTTTGAAGAGTGGAGCCGCAAAGATCAATTAGTTCTACTATGGATCAAATCCATGCTTACTACTCCTCTTCTTGGCTACGTTGCTAGGGCGACAACCACATATCAAGCTTGGGCAATACTTGAGCGTATGTTCCATGCTCAAACCAACGATCGCCAGATGCACTTCCGTCATCAACTTCAATCGCTCCAAAAAGGTTCTCTCTCTATCATCGACTATGTTGATAAGAATCGCTCCTTTGTCGATAGTCTTGCGGAATGCTCGTTTACTGTGGATGATGTTGATTTGATTTCTCATATTGTTTATGGCCTTGGACCCGCCTATGGTCCGTTCCGGGCTGCGCTCAATATGCGGCCTGGAGCTCTCACCTCTGATGACCTTCTTGGACTGCTTTTACAAGAAGAACAACGCCTGGAGGAGGAGCATTCCAGCCTTGATGCAACTCCTCCCGAGGCTAACTATTCTGCTCGGAACTCGTCTCGACATGGTCGCACTTCACACACCAACAACGAGGGCTTCTCTGGTTCGCCGGCCTCCTCCAGTCGTGCTCCTTCCCAGCCCTCTTCGTCCAATACAACAGGTTCCGACCGAGGCCTTCTCCAGTGTCAATTGTGTCACAAGCCAAATCATGAAGCCAACAATTGTTGGCAATGCACCAACTTCTCGGAATTTCCGAGTACCAATGGCAAGCAGCCACAACGCTCTCAAGCGCCAACTGGTGGCAATAGCCAGCGCACACACCAGCCGCAACAACCTTCTAATGCGTATGTTGCTGCCACAATTTCTGCCTTGCATGATCCATGGTTCGTGGACTCCGGCGCTTCCAATCATGTCACTGGCGACTTCAGCAGAATGTCGCTTCATTCCCCCTATGACGGCACTGATAGACTAGTAGTCGGGAACGGTGAGTCTCTCCCCATTACACATTTAGGGCATTCTATTCTTCCTGCAGTGCATAAATTGTCATCCCCTATTAAATTAAAAAATATCCTCTTTGTTCCTAAAATCACAAAAAATCTCATTTCTGTTTCTAAATTAACTCGAGACAATAATGTTTATATTGAGTTTCATCCTACTTACTGTCTTGTGAAGAATTTGCAGGGGTAGATAATACTAAGAGGAACGCTTGAGAATGGGATTTACCGGTTGCCGTCGCTGTCTTCTACTTACGAGTCTTCTAATCCTCGTGTTTTCACTGGTGTTCGCACTTCTTTACAGTGTTGGCATCATCGGTTGGCTCATCCCCATGAGTCAATCCTCCGTCGTTTAATTTCAGATTTTAAATTACCTATTTCATGTAATAAACTACTTAGTGCGTGTAGCTCTTGTCAACTAGGCAAGAGTCGTCATTTGAACTTACCTATTCGTATTGAGTCTGCAAAACACCCGTTTGCTTTAATTCATTCTGATGTTTGGGGTCCTGCTCCTTTAAATTCAATAAATGGCAACCGTTATTATGTGACTTTTGTTGATGACTGCACTAAATTTATTTGGATCTATTTTCTTTCCGATAAATCTCAAGTGTTTCCAGTCTTCAAGAACTTCAAAAAATTGGTTGAAACTCAATTTTCCACCACAATTAAAGCGCTTCAATCGGATTGGGTGGGAGATTACCGATCAGTCTCCAACTTTCTTCAACAAAATGGTATTATTATACTCCTGAACAAAATGGTTTTGCTGAAAGACGTAATCGCATTATTACGGAAAAAGGTCTAGCTCTATTAGCTCACGCATCTTTACCTCAAAAATTTTGGGAAAATGCCATTCAAACTGCAGTTTACGTCAATAACTTAACCCCTACCCCCACTCTTGATAATAAATCGCCATTTTATTGTTTAAATAAGCAAAAACCAGATTACGGGTTTCTTAAATCTTTTGGGTGTTTGTGTTTTCCATTTATTCGGCCTTATAACAAAAACAAATTGGATTTTCGTTCTCTTCCTTGTATATTTCTAGGGTATAGTCCAAATCACAAAGGATATATTTGCTATAATGACACCTCTGCTAGAATATACATTGCAAGACATGTTATTTTTGATGAATCTGTTTTTCCATATTCTATGTCATCTTCTACAGAAACATGTTCACCTCCACAAAATAGCTTGCTTCATCTTACCCTACTTCAAAAGGCTGCCTCTACTATTGGGAGTGGGGTTCAATCTCCCTCTAGTATGGCACCATCGGCGATTCCTACTCAGCGGCCCGCATCCCCATCGGTGACCCGCGATTTGCCATCGCCTGCCTCAAACCATACCTCCACACCGCTCCGATCAACTCCTGCTGGGGGTCCGTCCATTGTTTCTAGCCCCCTAGCAGCGAGTCGGTGTCGATGATCTCATCCCCGGCCATCCCCATCGAGTCTCCTTCGTCGCCATCTCTGGCGTCGACGCCATCTCCAATCGGTTTATCCTATACTCAAGCGCCCTCTCATTATTGCCCTGCTTCCGACTCGACACATACTATGGTAACTCGTGCTCAAACTCATTCTCTTAAACCCAAGTCTTTAAATACTGCTACTAAACATCCTGTTTCCACTTCCGCTATTCCCTCTGAACCGAAATTGTTCATCCAAGCCACAAAAGATCCTAACTGGCAAAATGCAATGCAAGTTGAATATGATGCTTTAATTCGTCATGGGACCTGGGACTTAGTTCCTCGGCCTCCTAGTTCTAATGTTGTCGGTTGTAAGTGGGTGTACAAAATTAAAAGAAAGGCAGACGAATCACTTGACAGATACAAAGCTCGTTTAGTGGCAAAAGGTTTCATCAAGAAGAAGGCGTATATTGTTTTGACACTTTTAGCCCGGTTGTCAAACCTACAACCATTCGTCTGGTTCTCAGTCTCGCCGTCACTTATGGTTGGCCTCTTCGCCAAGTTGATGTCAACAATGCCTTCTTAAATGGCGATTTACAGGAAACTGTCTTCATGGACCAGCCTCCAGGATTTACTTTTGCGGCCTCTCCTACTCTTGTTTGTCATCTTCGGAAGGCTCTGTATGGCCTCAAGCAGGCCCCTCGGGTCTGGTTCCACAAGCTGTAGTCGTCTCTTCTTCAACACGGCTTTTCTCCATGTCGTTCTGACACTTCATTGTTCATCAAAAAACATGGCCGAGATGTTGTCTATGTCCTTGTCTATGTTGATGACCTAATCATTACTGGGTCCAACGTCAAGTTTGTCACTGAGTTTGTGAGTTTTCTTGGTTCTGTCTTCTCTCTTAAGGATCTTGGCAACTTACATTATTTTTTGGGCATCGAAGTTCATAGGAGTTCCGAATGTCTTCTTCTCTCTCAAAAGAAGTACATTTGTGACTTATTAGAACGCAGAAAAATGACGGGAGCCAAGCCAATTTCGTCCCCCGCCGAGCCAACTTCTCGTTTTAATCAATCTGGCGACCCCCTGCCTGATGCATTTCTTTACCGGAGCATTGTTGGTGGCCTTCAGTATGTCACCATAACTCGTCCTGAAATTTCCTATGCTGTTAATCGCGTTTGTCAGTTTATGCATAATCCCTCTGAGCTTCATTGGTCTGCTGTCAAACGTATATTACGGTACCTCAAAGGCACTATTTCTGATGGGTTACTGATTCGTCCTACCAAGGACTCTAGATTGGTCACTTTTACAGATGCAGGGTGGAATTCTGATCCTGATGATTGTCGCTCTCAACACGGCTACTATGTGTTCTTTGGTGGCAATCTCATTAGTTGGTCTTCCCGGAAACAAAATGTTGTTGCTCGTTAAAGTACAGAAGCTGAATATCGGGCCATTGCCTTTGCTGCCACGGAGCTCATCTGGCTTCAACAACTTCTGACTGAGATGTCTGTACCCAATATTGGGCCGCCTATTATCTTATGTGACAACCTAAGTGCTACATTCTTGACAAAGAATCCCGTCTTTCATCAGCGTTCTAAGCACATTAAGCTTGATTTTCATTTCGTTTGGGAAATGGTTCAAGACGGCAGCCTCGTTGTTCGACACGTTCGGTCTCTTGATCAGTTAGCTGACATCTTTACCAAGGCTCTTGGCACTGCTCGTTTTCAGACTCTTCGATCCAAGCTTCTGGTTCGTCCCTGCCCATCAGCTTGCAGGGGCCTATTAGGATAGATACTCTTAAATTGATATTTTATTATCATGATCTAATCCTAAGATATTTTGTAACCATATTAGTTATACGTACTTATCTTGTAGATACTTGCCTTCCAAGTACTAGGGTTTTTCTAATTCCTCTTTGTAAACTCTATATATACTTTGTACATTAATAAGAGAGAATTATCTTTTGCCCTACAAATTATATCGTTAATACAATCTTGGTTGTAATGGGCTCTAGTGATCTCCTACGGGACCGAGCCGTATACGCAAAGAGGCTGCAAGAGTTGGGGAAGGATGTGAAGTACGTGGAATTCGAGGGCCAGGAGCACGGCTTCTTCACCTTCCATCCTGATTCTCCGGCAGCCAACGAGTTGATGATCGTGCTAAAGAGATTCATCTCCAACGCAGCCTAGCTAACTCCCTCGATCGAGAATGTTAATGTTTTATGATTTGGGATGTTTGATCAAATAAACTCGTATCCATGAATAATGTACGTTAGTTAATTAAGAAGCACGTTAATATACTCTTCTAGCCCTAAATAAAGTATGTAGACATGTTGTACTGATCGAAAACCCATATATGTGAGATAATTTCAACAGGGAAGCAGTTAAAGTAGAACGTATTGTAGAACCTAATAACCCTAAATGGCTAACTGATTGTCATCTATTGACACAAACAACCAAGGACCCAATATAATATGCCGTTAGACCAACGTACGTCCGTACGTTACATCTTCCATTCTGTAAGGAATGCGGTCGTGGTTGAATTCTTCAGCTGTACTATCCTGCTTAAATTCAAATCCCAAAACCAAAAGGGCCGGGAAAAAATGGTTAATTGTCTGACCAATAAATAAAGCTCGATAACCAATTAACCAGATGGATCATATACATATGTAATTCAAGCATCAAATTAACCAGATGGATGGGTTACCTGCCCACCATGATAAACGTAGGGAGCAGGATGATAATAGGCGGCTGAGCTGAATAGAGTTTGAGGAGGTTCACCTTGATCAGCCTCAGCCTCAGCCTCAGCTTGGTAAAGCATATTCATGTTCATATTGGCGTTTGGCGGAAAGGGCAACCCCGTGCAATAGTAGCCCGAGACCTCTGCCTTTTCGAATACGTACTCGTTTGGTAGCTGTCTTATCATCTGATCTTGATGTGCGAATCTGTTTTTTGGTTCAACTAAGCAGCTGGTTTGATCTAGTAAATGCATGACATGCTCGTTGCTGGGAATGAGCTCATTTCCGCAACCGTAAAAAGTATCGTAACTTGTACCCAAGTACATGGTAGGATCAACAACCAATGGCTCTTGGAATCTTTCTTCTTCCGTCCAATCGGGCAACTGGAAACGTCCGGTCTTCAATTTATTATTTGGATGGGCAAATGTTGAGTCCATTTGAAGCATGTGATCAATATCTGGGACGACTGGGATGGCGGTCTTCGATTTGCACTTTTGATCGTGTTGTCGTGGTACTTGCTTTTTCTTCGAATCCTTTTGCGGCTTCTTGAAAAGCTAACGATACTTCTGCGCCCAGGATCGGATATATAGGACAGAATCCTCGATCACAACTTAAGATATTATACATCAACTACATACATATATATATATATATATATACATTGAAGCAATTAATTGTGTCACCTGCAGATGACTTGCCACATTTTCTCGAGTGAGACCAGGAACCTTCATCTTCTCCAATATCTTTTTTGGAACAACACCTGATAAATTATTAAGTAAACACTTAATTATTCCCTCATATCATCAAAATCTTCCATCGATCTAATAAAACTATTCATATATACTCTGTGTAAAAGACAATTGAGATCAAATATGCAACACTATCTATATCTATATGCATGATTGAGAGACAAGCTAAGCTAGATTCATGTCTCCGGCCAACATATATAAAATATCTATAAATGAAGGGGAAAGGCCGGAATCTTACGTTCAAGTCCTACCTCATTTACAACCGCTACAAACTGATGATGCAACTCCTGCGACCAAATAAATCGCTTTTTGGCAGGAGGCAGATCCAGCTCAGTAATACAGTACTCTCCTTTTCGTTTTTGTAATGCACGGCTTCCGAGTACATCCAACTCAATCTTCCTCACATCCTCAACCTTTATGGGCTTCAGTAGAAATTCACAAGCGTCACACTCCAAAGCCTTCTTTACAGCCTCTGCATTCGAGTATGTCCATGACATCACTGTACGTGTGTGTTCCAAATTTCCAGTGTTCCATGCCACAACAACAAGTTAGCTATATATATATATATTATATTAGTTGAGGCTATATATATATATATATATATATATATATATATATATATATATATATATATATATATATATATATATATATATATATATATATAGAATCACGCTCTAGTGTAAGTACACATTATAGTGTAGTTGTGTGGTTAAAGTAGACCCGTTGGATTGTAAAAAACGAGTGGCTAGGATTAAATAAAAATGGGGTGTAAAAAGTTTAGACGGGGATTTTATACCGGATAAATTCATATTTGGAGAGAATCAATAACCGGTTGAAATCTCCGTAATTTCAGAACACTTTCCATTGAAAAGTCACATTCTCTCTCTCTCCTCAAACTGAAATCGACGTTTCCCCTCTCCATAGTTGACTGTTCAGGAGCGAAATTGAGAGACGAACGCAGAGGCGATTCAAGACCAACCTCAAGAAATCGGTAAGAGCACTCGGTCGTTTTGTTTCTTTTCTCTGTAAATCAGTTGTTATTCTCAATTATCTTACGCTCAAATTCCAACTTGTTTGCTCAATTTATAGTTAGATTTGCAGAAATTCGAAGTTAGGTTTTCATCGTTTTTTTTTTGTTTGCGAAACACGATTTCTGAAGTTGGTGCAGTTGAGTAATCATTGAATGAAACACTACAAAAAAGTTAGGGTTTCTTCGTTTCTGGTGGAAACAATGATAATAATCGATTGAATGCATGTCTATATGAGAGTAGTTGCTGTAATTTTCAGATTCTATGTTAAAAAATGGTTAAGCGTGTTTTGATATATTTGTTGTTCTTCATCAATAGGCTACAATGGTGATTTTCATTCTAGCAATTCAGTATAGTAGATTTCTTAGATTTAATTTGGTTTTCCACGATAAAATGTTTTTCATACATGTGTGTCATGTTTTTCATATATTCATGCTTTGTTATTCATATATACGTATTTTGTTTTTTGTATATATGTATTTTGTTTTTCGTATGGAAAACAGGAGATAATGATCAATATTATTTACAATAAATACTATGGTTTTTCAATAGTAAGGATTAACTAGATAAGCATATGAAACGAGTGTTTTTCAATTTGTATATTATGGTTTTGCAACACTGATTTATGTATGACACTTTTGCAATTGTTTTTCAAGTATCACAATATACTTTTGCACGTACTTTGGATGATATGGTTTTTAAACACTGATGAATGATGATAGGTGTATGACAGTTTTGCAATTGTTTTTCAAGTCTCGCAATATACTTTTTCACTTTAGGTGGTATGGTTTCGCAACACTGATATCATTTGTGTTTAACCGTGTTTTCAAATGGAAAAGGTGGTAATGATCAACAATTGGACATTGGAGAAAAGTCAAAGCGCACCAAGGTCCTATTTAAAAGATTTCGCACCAGGGAACATGTTCCAAATGATGATAATGTTGATGTATTTGACCTCGGTCCAAAAAAAATTGTAATTCATAAGCATTGTAATTGTTATTTCAAAAGAAGTGTAATGATTATTGATAGCATAAAATACAAAGAATCACATATTTTTCATAATATTAAAGATTGTTTTTCAAAAGCATTGTAATTGTTATTCAATTGTATAAATTATTTATGTCAATGCATTCTAATAATACAAGTGAAAACCATTGAATAAGTTTAGTTATTCAGGATGAACAATGTTGTTTTTCAACTACCTTTATTTAGTTATTCATGGTAAGACGAATACTTATTCAACCTAAATAATGCAAATGTTAAAACATGTTCAATCCTACAATTATTCAAACAATTATATTGAGTTATTCAAATCTCGACTATAAATATTTTATGATTCTATAATTATTCAAACAATCAAATTGAGTTATTCAAACAATCAAACAGAGTTATTCAAACATCGGTTATAATTAATTTTCTCAAAGGGAAGAAGACTTACAGATGATAGGCGTGCTCGTCTTCTCTCGTATGAGTCGACATAATTCATACCCATCAGTTGTGGGTATGCAAACATCAATTATCATAACATCCAACTTGCCATTATTATTCTCTCCCAGCATCGCCAGACATTCATCCGCATTTTTGCACTTGGTCACTGAAATTTTCAAACACATTTTCAAACACACACACATATATATATAATTATTACTCTGTTATATATAATAATCCATCCATTTACAATTAATTTAAGGTCCATGTTATTGTTCAGCGTTTTACAATAAACCCTAAACTCCCCTCTTCCAACCCATCTCTAGTTAAGGTGAATTGATGAACTTAAAGGCGATTCTCAAGGATTATTACATTTATAATCCCGTGATTGAATCATTAGTAGCTAGTACTTAATTTTCTAATTACCGTTATGATTGCACTGTTGGAGCACTTTTTCGAGATGATGCAGAGAGTTTTCATCACCATCCGCCGCAAGAACATTCCATCCGCAATCTTCAACTCGCGAGTCCACGTCTGCCATTGTTCATTAGAAAGCAACCACTTAACTTGAGTATTAAATACAGATCGAGCTCTTAATCAATTAATTAGGGTTGACGAGGAGTAAGACTCTCCTTGAAACAACCTAAGCCGTAAAATACGAGAGGGCCCCACGTGTTTGTTTGTTTGTTTTCTTTTGTTCGAATAAGTTGGCATAAGTTTTTACCAAAAAAAAAATATAAGTTGGCATAAGATAAATATCAAGAGAAAAGATTTAATTTTTGTTTAAGGATTATTCCGTTTAAGTGAACAAAATTGTCTACTTTAATTTCAATCATTAACCATAAGAAAAGTACTATTAGTATAAATCATTGAAAATAAGTATTATTTCTTCTAGCTCTTACAAATGGATCTGTAAATGCCCTTTTTGCTTTAAAAAATTGAATAGTTTTTTTTAGACTCCGTTCCATTTTGATTTGTTAAAGTTTTTAAAGATTTCCATTATTTAAAACCTAGTCATATAGATATTGGGTAAAACAAGGTATTTTACAATGTGGAGATTTTAGTAGGTTTTTGAAGGAGGTTTGAAAGCACAAAATAAATTCCTTTGTAGAGATAGGTTTCACAAGATTTGTCAAAATTTTTAATACAATTTTTTTGTTTAATATTATTTTTGGTAATTTAAAGTAAGGGCAAGGTAAAAGTGAGGAGGTCTTCTTGTAGTAAGGACAAAGGCTTATAGTGAGGATTAATCATAATCATTAGATTTATTTCTTTATTATGTATTGAATGATCAATATTTTTTTTTATTTTTTTTATTTTTTTAATAATTTTATATTTTATATTTTATATTTTTTTTATATTTTAATTTTTTTTTTATTTTTGTAAGAATTGAATTATATGAAAAATAAAATCAAAGCTCATAAAAACTAAACTTATCATAGATAAAAAATAACTCATAAAAAATAAAAATTAAACTCATATAATATCGAAATTTGAACTCTTAACATAAAAAACTTTGAACTTCTAATGTATAAAAATGAACTCGTAGTATATAAAAATTGAACTACTATATTCAAGATTTATAAAGGTTATTTTGTAATAAAATAAAAATTCAAAAAAATCATTTATTTATTTTTATTTTTATTTATATTTTTTTAGTTTTATGAAAATCGAATAATATGAAAAATGAACTCAAAAAACATAAAAGTTGAACTTATCATAGATACAAAAATGAACTCGTAAAATATAAGTTATAGTAACAAATGAATTAGTTATATGAGTTTGATTCAAATGAAACAAACTCTTATCCTAAAACCTGCAACAAATGCACTTTTTCTAATTCGTAGTACAGTTTTCACACAAAAGTGCATTGTAAAATACTAAAAGTGCAATCCGAAAACTGCACTATAAAAAATACGAAAAGTGCAATGAAAACTACGTAAAGTGCAAATCCGATAAAGTGCACTATAAACTAGAAAAAGTACATCCGTTTCAAGATAAGAGTTTTTTTCATTCGAACAAAACTCTTAGTTATATTTTAGGTTGCATTAGTTATGGATGGCCTTATTGCTCTGTGTTGCTGTGTGTATATTTATTTAAGCTCCATTGTAAAGAGCTGAACGTAAAGTCTTATGACTTATATTACATAATAATTAATTCTCACAAGGTCGTTTTTTTAAAAAACCCTAGCTAGGTCATGAATCATATCCCTCAACCACTGAGGAGTGTTTGCACTTTTCAAGTGCCATGGGACGTAGGTGCCCATATATCTTATTGAACCCCTCAACCGTTGAGGGGTGTTTGCACTTTTTTAGTGCCATGGGACGTTGCTGCCCATGATGGTGCTCAAAATGGCGAGATGAAAGGTGGGACCGGGCTACGAGGGTTAGTGGGCCCAGTGGGATTCCCAAAATCAAACTCGGGGCCCATTGTCGTACCCCTCCCCCCCCCCCCAAAAAAAAAACAAACAAAACGCGACCTTTGCAAGGCCTCGAAACCTCGGCAACGAGGTCTAAACCTCATCGCTCGAACGCTAACACCTCCGCTCGTCTGAACCACTCAGTTGTCGCCGCTCCCCCAACCAATAATCAGTTGCTTCACATCCGGACCAATCAAAAGCCCTGATCTCGGGCGTCCCACATCGAGCAAACACCAAAACTCGGCTTCTCAACTCTCTATAAATAGAGGAGAACCTCGTAGGTAGCGAGGGGTCGAAAAACATCTTGAACTCAAGAACTATCTTGCTCGTTGAAGATCGACGTGTTGAATGATCGTCAAAGACCTCGCTACAGACAAGTGAAGTTCACAAAAAGACTTCAAGTAGCAAAAAGAGCCTTCGCTTACACAAAAGACCTCGCTGCATCGTCCCGCAAGCCACAATCACCACGCTCAAACTCAAACTACTCAACTTCGCCGCCAGAGTTCATCAAGCAACCTACGGGTGGTAGAATCTTGTAGTGATTAGGAGATCTCGAACATTGTTAGATTGAGATCTCGAATACTCTTATGAGGTCTAAGGTGTAATCTCGTGATCTGTAACCTCGTGATCTGTAACCTCGTCATAAAAAACAATAAATAAAGAGCAAGTGTTTGCACAATCGAATAAAAGCAATCTCGTTTCTTGTCTTCTAGCGCTGGTTTATTTCGGGTTTCATCACTGGCGCCGTCTATGGGAAATTCTTCATCGTAAGCAGTTTCCCAGTTTGTGCAAACCTTGGCTTTTGAACCCCTCAAAATGGCCCGTCCAAACAACTTCTTCCCCCAACACCCCGACAACATGCCCGAAACCTCGCAATGGATGAATACGGGACCGCCGGGTTGTCCGTTCGTGGTCCCTCCTGGGTGGACGTACAACGCGCCACAAAATCCTTACCCATTCTAGGGGTATGAGTCAGGCAGTGCTCCCCCAACCCATATCCCTACCCGGGCTATGGGCAATACCAGCAGGGCTTCGCCCCTTCAAACGTCCCAGTGCCCGCACCGGGACAACCTCACTCCGAGTACGTACCTGCGTACGTCTCCAAGAATGGGTCGGGGCGCGATACGTCAACCAACGGCTCGTCGACAAAAAGGCCCCCCGGGAACCCATGCAGATCTCGCGATCCCGCTCACGCCGTTCAAAGAGGCAGGACACGGAGTTGTCTGAGACGGCGGGGAGTGCGATGCACCCCCTGAGGTCCCGCTCGCGACGCCACCCCGTTGAAGTCGGATGCCGTTCTCCCTTCGTAGACGAGGTCCAAAGTGCGCCGATGCCCAAGGGCTTCCAGAGGCCGCAGATGGGACTCTACGACGTGACGGCAGTCCCGGAGGAGCACGTAAAGCATTTTGTCGTCCAGATGAATGTCAAATCTTACAATGACGCCATTTTCTACCGTATCTTCCCAACCACCCTCAAGAAGGCCGTGATGACATGGTTCATAAGTCTCAAAATCAGGTCTGTGGCCATGTTCGCTCAATTGTGTGAGTCCTTTGTCACACACTTCAGCGGTTTGAGGAAGCGCAAGAAGAACACGCGGGATCTCCGCGGTATTGAGTAGGGAGAAGGCGAGTCGTTGGGCACCTTTTTCACGAGGTTCACAACCGCGTTGGCGGAAATCGCGCATATCGACGAATCGTCGGTGCACGATACCCTCATGGGCAACCTGGGTCCGAGGGTTTTACAAAATTACATCTTCTTGTAATCCCCGACGACGTACGACAGCCTATGCGCCCGGATCAGGGCCCAGGTGTATGCCGAGGATGCTGCCAACCAGAGCTCTCGGACGAGGACCGACAAGGAAATCGTCGCCGAGGCTAAGGGAAAGGGGAAGGTGGCCGCTCCGTCCGCGAGGGATGCGTATGTGACCCAGGCCCAAAACCCCGTCAATAACAACAATAACAGGAACAACAACAACAACAACAACAACAACAACAGAAATAACAACAATCGCAACAATAATCTCGGTTGCGGTTGGAACTGCTTCGATGGGAAGCAACGCGACTATAGGGGCAAGGGCGACCCTTTGTACAACCCAAACGATAAGGGACGCGCCAACCCCGCATCAGGAGCCAACACTGTAATGCAAGGCTCGAGTCAGGCTCAGGCCAACAATGTCGAGCACCAGGCTCCCGCAAAGCAGGCGCGGTCGGGGCATACAACAACACCCGATGGGTATATCCATACCATCTCGGGTGGACCGTCGTTGGTTGGATCAAGCCAGGCGGAAAGAAAGAGATACGCGAGGGCAAGCCATCATAAGCCCTCAGTATTTAGCGTTTCCCAGACCTCGCGGTCCCACGTAGGCCTGTCCTTCACCTCCGATGATGCCGAGGGACTCCACATGCCGCACTCAGACCCTTTGGTGGTACACGCTCAAGTGGGCTCAAAAATGGTGAAGCGGGTGATGGTGGACACGGGGTCCTCCGTGGACATCATGTACTACGACGCTTTCGAGCTGTTGGGCATCTCTGAGACTTCCCTGAAGCCCTACGCCGGGAAACTCACCTCCTTCTCGGGGGACGAGGTTGACGTTGTAGGTCTTATAGACCTCTGGATGACACTGGGCACCGACTCCACAAGGAGGACAGAGTTGGTGGAGTTCACGGTGGTACACCTGCCTTCGGTGTACAATGCCATCATCGGGAGAGTATCCCTGATGAAATTCCAGGCGGTGGTGTCCATCTACCACCTGAAAATGAAATTCCCTGTCGACGGCGAGGTTGGAGAGGTAAAGGGTAACCAAGAGGAGGGACGCGTTTGCTATGCGACCTCGGCAAAACAAAAATGCCCGGTGTTTATGGTGGAGTCCCCCTGTGAGGCCGACCTCGAAGTCCGGGACTTCACGGTCCCCATCCCTGAGACGGAAAGAAGGGTGATTACCCCCTTCGGAAACAAGTCCGAGAAGATCTACCTGGGAGAATGTCTCTCCGGGAAATCGGCAGCATCACTGGAGGCCCTGCTGTCCAGATCCCGCAATGCTTTCGCGTGGACCGCCAAGGATCTCCGCGGCATCCCGCGAACCATGGCCCAACATTCCTTGAACATCGACATTACCACCTGCCCAATGGTGCAAAGACGGAGGAAGATGAATGAGGAGAGGGCAAACGCCGCGAATGAAGAAGTGGCAAAGCTACTGGCCGCGGGGTTTATCCGCGAGGTCCAGTACCCAAGATGCTTGTCCAACGTTGTGCTGGTCAAAAAGGCCAGCGAAAAGTGGTGAATGTGCGTGGACTTCAAGGACCTCAACAAAGCCTGCCTCAAGGACAACTACCCCTTGATGAAGAGGAGACGTCCTTCATCACACAGTGAGGAACCTACTGCTACAAGGTCATGCCATTTGGCCTAAAGAATGCGGGGGCCACCTTCCAACGCCTCGTCGACCGCGTCTTTAAAAACCATCTGGGGAGGAACGTGTTGGCCTACGTCGACAACATCGTGGTGCGGAGCAAAAGCCCTCAAGAGCATCTGGCCGACCTCGCCGAGATCTTTGTGACCCTCAGGCACAATCGTCTTAGCCTGAACCCCTAGAAGTGTGTCTTCGGCGTGTCGTCGAGAAAGTTCATGGGCTTCATGATCAGCGAACGCGGAATCGACGTAAACCCCGCCAAGGTCGAATCAATTCTCTCGATGAGGTAACCACGATCTCGCACTGAGGTACATCAGCTCAATGGCGCCGTAAACTACCTGGGGAGATTTTGCTCCCGGTTGGCGGATAAATCCTTACCCTTCTTTGCCGCCCTCAAGAAGAACGACAAGTTTGTTTGGGACGAGGGGCTAGAGCTATCAAAACTCCCCACGTTGTCGCCTCCAATGGAAGGCGAGGACTTGCAACTATATGTGGCGGTAAGCCCGGAGACGGTCAGCGCAGTGCTAACCAGAAAAGCTACGCACCGAGTCTACTTAATAAGTCGCGTGCTCCAACCTGCGAAGCAACGATACTCCCCGGCGGAGAAGATGGCCCTGGCTGTCGTAACCGTCGCCAGGCGCCTGCGCCCTTATTTCCACGCGCACCCCATTCAGGTCCTCTCTGACCTCCAACTTCGATAGATCCTCCACCAGCCCACCCTCTCCGGGCGGATGACAAAGTGGTCAGTTGAGCTCTCCGAGTTCGACATCAGCTACCTCCCTAGGACTGCAATCAAGGGGCAGGCCCTCGCCGACTTCATGGTGGAAGTTACCTTCCCCGAAACTGATGCAAGCTCGGAGGAATGGAAGGTATTCGTTGACGACTCGCGGTGTGACGCCGGAGGTGGGGCTGGCGTATTCCTCGCGGGTCTCTCAATTGAGATAGAGTACGCCCTTAACTTCGCATTCGATTCTACCAACAACGAGGCCGAGTATGAGGCCATGATTGACGGGATAGAGATGGCGCTCCTTAGTGGAGCCCGCAAAATCAGAGTCTACACCGATTCCGAACTGGTTGCGCGGGGCAAGCGTGCATGACCCACAAAAAGTTGACCAGATGCTGGGCCAGCGGCAACCTGAAGCCAGCCTGGAAACTGTGCAAGTGCACGACAACGCACCTCTCATACAGGGCCAAGGAGCAGCCCTCCCCTTCGGGAAGTGCTAGCTCAACCCCCTCCGGCCAGGGGAAGTCTTTGGCAATCTTCTCGATGTCTACCCGCTTTAGGGACGTGCCCACCCCCTCAGGCAGACAGATCACTCTCGCGAGGTTCGGGGACATGGGTATCCGCTCCTCGAGGACGAGCGGAATGCTAGACACGGCGTCGGTAATATACTCCGCAAAAAAGCTCACCAGGTCATTGGAGTCGGATGACCTCGCGATAGAACCAGTCACTTCCTCGTCAAAAATTGAAGACGAGGCCATTTCTGATGAAACCCGAAATAACAGCTCGCTAGAAGACAAGGAAGGAGATTATTATATTTGATTGTGCAAACACTTGCTTCTTTATTTATATTTTTCTTACAGCGAAGTTACAAGCCAACGAGGCTAATAAACAATTCAGAATTACACCCTAGACCTCCTACGAGTATTCGAGATCTCGATCTAACAATGTTCGAGATCTTCTATTTGCTAAACGATTCTACCACCTAAGTATCACTTGATTAATCTTGAGACGAGGTGGACTTGAGAGCGTGGTATAGGGAGTCTTGTGAGATTGTGTAGCGAGGTCTTTGATGTGGGCGAGGTTTCTGTATGACTTGAAGTCTTTTTGTGGACTTCACTTGTCTGTAGCGAGGTCTTTTGACGATGTATCGATCACGTCGATCTTCAATGAGCATGATAGTTCTTGAGTTCAAGTTGTTTTTCGACCCCTTTTCCGTGCGAGGTACCCCTCTATTTATAGTGGATTGGGGAGTCAAGTTTTTGATCATAGTTCGATGTGGGACGCCCGAGATCAGGGCTTCTGATTGGTTTAGAGGTGAGGCGGCTGGTGATTGGCTCAGGGGAGCGGCGTTAGCTGAGTGTGTCAGTAGAGTCGGTTACGAGGTTGAGGTCTCGCTCCGAGGTTTCGGAGGACCTCGTGGGGGTAGGAACATTGTTTAAATAAATGAGGGGTATGGGTGTGGGACCCTGAATCAACCTTGGAAGGCCTGCCGAGTCTGTTTGTACCTTGTGCCCCGGGCCCACTTCTTATTTTACTATTTTGGACATCATCACAACCCCATGGACTGGGGGTCTCGACCCGAGAGCCGCATGGCATAAGTTCCTTGAGGTCGCGGGATCTAGAGGTTGGGGGAGTGTTTTGCGAGGTGCGAGGTTCTAGAGGTTGGGAGAGCGCTTTGCGAGGTGCGAGGTTCTAGAGGTTGGGGGAGTGTTTTGCGAGGTGCGAGGTTTTAGAGGTTGAGGGAGCGTTTTCGAGGTTTTCTCCTTGCGAGGCTCTGTACTTGGGTTTTTCTTTTGTTTGCACGGGCGAAGCTTCCTGGTCCCGCTCTTCATATCTTGCTTAATGGGCCGTCCAGCTGGGATAGGCCCAATGAGCCTTTCGGGAGCGTGGGGTGGCCCAAGCCTGTTCTTTATAAGGGCGTATTCCACACGCTTCCTCTTCATCTTCTTCTCCACCATTTTCGCTCTCTCTCTCTCTCTTCGCCTTTTCAATTTCCCGTGAGCAGTTTTCGTCAATTTTCGAGACGGTTTCCGAAGAACATCCACTACCTTCCAGTTGCGCCACCGCTCCTTTCACGCTATTCTAAGCAAGTAAGTACTCGACTCTCTTCTTCTTGTTTTTGGTGTTTCTTCGTTTTTCCTTTCACCGCCCTCTGCTCTCGACGAGAGACGGGTGTTTTTGGGTGTTTCGTGCCGGTGTCACGGTGGCGAAACAACGGTGGCGGGGTTGCGTGTGTTCCTGTGTGTTGCCCTCACCATTTTTCTTTGCTTTTTCCTGTTTTATTCTGCGCCTTGGTGGGTGATGGTTGTTTTTCGGCGTTTTTTGCCAGCGCTGGGGCGGCGATACGGTGGTAGTGAGGGACGAGGCTAAGGCGGCGGCGAGGGCAAAGGAGGGAGAGGCCCGAGCAAAGGAGCGGGAGAGCAAGGCGAGAGAAGTGGCCGAGGTTGTACAGGGCGAGAATGAGGAGCTTCGGGGTAAGCTCTGCGCTGAGCACAACTTCTTCAAGGAGAAAGAGGCGGAGCTTTCGAAGGTTGAGGAGGAGATTACCCGCCTCGAACGGCGTGTTGTTGATCTCAACAAGGAGGTGGAGGCCGTGGGTCCCAAGTACGTCGCCTCAGAGGGGTATAGAGCAGAGTTGGTGGAAAGTGTGAGGAAGATGTTCCACCAAGTTGTCCGTATGGGGGTTAGTCAAGCGGTGGCGAAGTACGGGCATATTGATCCCCGCATTACCTTCTTCATCCCCAATTATGAAGAGACTATGGGGGAGGAAACCGGGGAGGAGCCCGAGGGAGAATGTGAGTTCTTTCTCAACGTGGATGGGACTGTGGCAAGCGAGGCACCTCCCGCAGTGGAACTCGTCCAAGAAGGCCCGGAGGTCGTCGTTACGGGCCCTCAGCCTGCGACAGATGTTCCAAGCTCCCAGCCGTCTACCACCCCCGCTCCTGCCCTAGAGACTCCCAAAGGACCCGATGTCGAAGCCCTAGAGGCTTTCAAGGAAACCGCCGACCCCGCCACTGAAGCATCAAAGATCTGAAGGATGTTGCTGGTTTTTGTAATGATAATAATAATTTTTTTGTTGGTGGCCCTGCGGGGTCTGTAATCTAAACACCTTGGCCCTTGTGGCCCTCATCTTATGCCACTTTTCATACCTTTTGATTGTTTGTATTTCTTGTTTTAATTTACCTGTATATGTCTATCCGTATCCATCCAACCCCATGGTTCGAGTGTCACAACTATTGTGGCACTCGGGCCACATCGGGTGTTTTAATTCCGCACCGAGATCATGAGCTTCGCTCGGATCTTTATAAGATCATGCCGATGCTACGAGCCTTGCTCAGAGCTCGCATGGTTTAATCGAGATTTTCCAACCCCAAGCGGGAAGCAAGGGGTGGACTTAACGAGATTCTCCAACCCCAAGCGGGAAGCGAGGGGTGGACTAAACGAGATTCTCCAACCCCAAGCGGGAAGGGAGGGATGGACTTAACGAGATTCTCCAACCCCAAGCGGGATGCGAGGGGTGGACTATACGAGATTCTCCAACCCCAAGCGGGAAGCGATGGGTTGACTTAACGAGATTCTCCAACCCCAAGCGGGAAGTGAGGGGTGGACTTAACGAGATTCTCCAACCCAAAGCGGGAAGCGAGGGGTGGACTTTTCTTTCGAACGAGATTCCCCAACCCCAAGCGGGAAGCGAGGGGTGGACTTAACGAGATTCTCCAACCCCAAGTGGGAAGCGAGGGGTGGACTTAACGAGATTCTCCAACCCCAAGCGGGAAGCGAGGGGTGGATCTTAACACGAGATTTTCATTTTTGAGAGAGTTTTTAAAAAGCGTGCAATCCTTTATTCACAAAAACTTGTAAGGAACAACGCGGTTTAGAGAGTTTACACATAATATTTTTTGAGTCGCGCGACGTTCCATGTTTTGCTTAGGGTACGTCCCTCGCTGTCTTTGAGCTTAAAGGCTCTGGGCACGACCTCCTCCCCAAGGAGATATGGACCCTCCCAGTTCGGATCCAATTTTCCACCTTCAGTACGCCTCAGAACAAGGATTCCCTTGGCCAAAAAATGAGGTTTGACCTTCTTGTCGTGGTACACAACCACGCGACGCTTGTATTCTCTGGAGCGCAGGTCAGCCACCTCGCGCAACTCGTCTCTGAATTGTAGCTCGACCTTAAGGTTGGACTCGTTCTCTTTCTCGTCGAAGTTAAAAACTCTCGTCGATGGGTGCAGAGTTTCCACGGGGACTAGCGCCTCCGCCCCGTAAGTTAGAGCGAAGGGTGTCTCGCCTGTTGCGCGACGTGCGATCGTGCGATACGTCCAGAGGACGAGTGGAAGTAGTTCTGCCCAACGACCTTGCGCCATGCCCAGGTGCTTCTTTAGGTCGGTTAAGATGCGAGCGTTTACATTTTCTACCTGGCCATTGGACTGGGGGTGGGCCATTGAGGAGAATTTGAGGGCTATGCCCAGCTCGGAGCAGAAAGTCCTAGTCTCTTCGCAGTCGAATTGGGGGCCATGATCAGTCATGATGGTCATGGGAACGCCGAAACGAGAGACGAGGTTCTTCCATAGGAAGTCGCAGACCTTTGCCCCGGTGATTTTTGCCATGACTTGCGCCTCGATCCACTTCGTAAAGTAATCGACAATGACCAAGATGTACAGCACTTGGCCCGCTGCTTTGGGAAAGGGCCCGAGGATGTCCATCCCCCACATCGCGAACGGGAAGGGTGCGTGGATGGAGTGGAGATGGGAGGTCGGAGTGTGCTGGAGGTTCCCGTGTTTCTGACACCCATCGCACCTTTGGACGTAGGCCTTCGCATCTTGTCGGAGAGTGGGCCAAAAGTACCCTAGATGGATGATCTTATGCGCCAAGGCTGCCACCCCGGGTGGCCGCCAAAGACTCCCTCATGTGCCTCGTAGAGGATGTGATCCGTGACCTCGGGCGGTACACATAGCAAGTTGGGCTCAGCGTAGCCTCGGCGGTAGAGCTGGCAACCGACAACGCAGTAGCATGCCGCCTGCATTTTCAGCTTCCTGGCCAACGCGAGGTCTTTTGGGAGGACACCGCTCTCGACATATCGTGTTATCGGGAACCTCCAATCCTCGGTTCTGACGGAGAGGACCTCGTTGGTCACACTTCGCGAGAGTTTTCTCTCTACCATCACGCGGTTCCCTACCTCCAAGGGAAGGGCAAATCCCCACCTTGCGAGAGCATCTGCCTTTGTGTTCGAGGGTCGCGGGATGGATTCTACCGCAAAGGTCTCTAGGCACGACACCAAGGCCTTTACCTTCTCTCGATAGGCAGGCAGGAATCCCGTCCTGGTGTCGTATTGGCTGTTGAGCTGACGTGCCACCAACTCGGAATCTGTGTAGACCTTGATTTTGCGGGCTCCGCTAAGGAGCGCCATCTCGATCCCGGCAATCATGGCCTCGTACTCGGCGTCGTTGTTGATGGCCTCGAAGGCAAAGTTGAGGGCGTTCTCCGTCTCGATTGATGGACCGGTGAGGAATACACCGACCCTGCCACCGGCATCACACCATGAGCCATCAACGAACACCTTCCACTCTTCCGAGCTTGCGTCGGTTTCGAGGATGGTGACCTCCACCATGAAGTCGGCGAGGGCCTGCCCCTTCATCGCTGTTCTTGGGAGGTAGCTGATGTCGAACTCGGAGAGCTCGACCGCCCACTTCGTCATACGCTTGGAAAGGGCGGGCTGATGGAGGATTTGTTGGAGCGGGAGGTCGGAGAGGACTTGAATGGGGTGTGAATGGAAGTAAGGGCGTAGTCGCCTCGCATCGGTCACAACTGCCAACGCCATCTTCTCCGCTGAGGAGTATCACTGCTCCGCAGGTTGGAGCACGCGACTTACAAAGTATACTGGGTGCATGGCCTCTCTAGTTAGCACCGCGCTCACTGTCTCCGGGTTCACCGCGACGTATAGTTGCAGATCTTCGCCCGCCAGTGGGGGTGACAAAGTTGGGAGCCTTGACAGGAAGGTCTTCAATTCAAAGAAGGCGACCTCGAGCCCCTCGTCCCAGACGAACTTGTCATTCTTCTTGAGAGCGGCAAAAAAGGGAAGGGATTTGTCCGCTAAACGGGAGCAAAACCTTCCTAGGTAGTTTACAGCTCCGTTGAGCCGCTGTACCTCTGTTCGAGACCTCCGGGATCTCATCGAGAGGATTGACTCGACCTTGGCGGGGTTGACGTCGATCTCGCGCTCGCTGATCATGAAGCCCAAGAACTTCCCCGATTATATGCCAAAGACGCATTTCTCGAGGTTTAGGCTGAGACGGTTGTGCCTGAGGGTGGCGAAGACCTCGGAGAGATCGACCAGATGCTCCTCAGGGCTCTTGCTCCACACCACCATGTCATCGACGTAAGCCGACACATTTCTACCCAGGTGGTTCTTGAAGACCCGGTCAATGAGGCGTTGGAATGTGGATCTAGCGTTTTTAAGGCCTTGTAGCAGTATGTTCCCCGCTGCGTGATGAAGGACGTTTGTTCCTCATCACGCGAATTCATCGAGATCTGATTGTATCCCGAGTACGCGTCGAGGAAGCTTAAGACCTCGTGACCTGTAGTCGAATCAATGAGCTCGTCAATTGAGGGCAGGGGGTAGCTGTGCTTGGGACACGCTTTGTTGAGGTCTTTAAAGTCCACACACATCCGCCACTTGCCGCTGGCCTTTTTGACCAATACGACGTTGGACAGCCACCTCGGATACTGGACCTCACAGATGAATTCCGCGGTCAACAGCTTTGCCACCTCGTCGTTGGCGGCGTTAGACATCGACGTTCAAGGAGTGCTGGGCCAGTGTCCGAGGAACACCGCGAAGGTCCTTCGCGGTCCAGGCGAACACGTCGCGGGACCCAGCGAGCAAGGCTTCTAGGGACGTTGCAGACGTCTCGGTGAGACATTTCCCAGGTAGATTTTCTCGGACTTGCTTTCAAAGGGGGTTATCACCCTTCTCTTCGCCTCGGGGGTGGGGATTGTGAAGTCCCGGACTTCGAGGTCGGCCTCGCCGGAGGACTCCACCATGAATACTGGGCTCCTTTGTTTTGCCGAGGTCGCGTAGCAGACGCGGCCCTCTTCCTGGTTGCCCTTCACCTCGCCGACACCGTCGTCGACAGGGAACTTCATTTTGAGGTGGTAAATGGAAACCACCACCTGGACCTTCATCAAGGAGACCCTCCCAATGATTGCATTGTAGGCCGAGGGCAGGTGTACCACCGTGAATTCTACCATCTCGGTTCTTGTTGTGGAGCCGGTGCCGAGCGTCATCCAAAGGTCTATTAGACCGGCGACGTCGACCTCGTTTCCCGAGAAGGAGGTGAGTTTCCCAGCGTAGGGCTTTAAGGACGTCGCGGAGATGCCCAATTGCTCGAAGGCGCCAAAGTACATGATGTCCACGGAAGAACCCGTGTCCACCAGCACTCGCTTCACTATTTTTGAGCAACACGCCAAAGTACATGATGGTATGGATGTACCCATCAGGCGCCGCGGACCGGACCTTGTGTACGGTGTTGGCTCCTGACACGGGGTTGGCACGCCCCCGTTCGTTTGAGTTGTATGCGGGGCCGCCCTTGCCTTTGTAGCCTAGCAGTTTCCCGCCGAAGCAGCTCCAACCCCCACCGCTGCTTTTGCGGTTGTTATAGCGGTTGTTATTCTTGTTGTCGTTGCTCCTGTTGTTGTTGCCTTTGTAGTCGGCACGTCGGTCGTGGGCCTACGTCATCTATGCATCCCTCGCGGCCGGCGCGGCCACCTTTGCCTTCCCCTTAGCCTCGATCACGATTTCCTTGTCGGTCCTCGGTCGCGAGCGTTCGTTGGCGGCATCCTCGGCATAAAATTGGGTCGTGATCCGGGAACACAAGTCGTCGTACGTCGTTGGTCACTTATAGAAAATATAGGTCTTGAAGGGACCTGGGCACATGTCGCCCATCAGGATATCTCGCACCGATGCTTCATCGATGTGTGCGATCTCCGCGACCGCGGTGGTGAACCTCGTAAAGAAAGTGCCCAACTGCTCGCGCTCCCGCTACTCAATACCGCGGAGATCCCGCATGTTCTTCTTGTGCTTCCTCGAGCCGTTGAAGTGCCCGATAAAGGACTCACATAGATGAGAGAACGAGGCCACCGACTCTACTTTTAGGCTTATGAACCACGTCATTGCGGCCTTGTCCAAGGTGGTCGGGAAGATGCGGCAGAATATGGCGTCGTTGTAGGAGTTGACGTTCATATGGACGGCGAAGTGCTTTACGTGGTCTTCGGGGTCGGCCGTGCCGTCGTCGAGCCCCATCTGTGGCCAATGGAAACCCTTGGGCATGGGTTCCTCTTGGATCTCGGTCACAAAGGGGTTACGGTACCCGGCCTCGACGGATTGGCGGCGCGATTATGACTTTACCAAGGGGTGCGCCGCGCTCCCTGCCGTTTCAGACAACTCTGTTTCCCGTACCCTCGAACGTCGCGAGCGGGATCGAGAGATTTGCATTGGGTCCTGGGAGGGTCTCTTTGTGGTCGAGCCGTTGGTTGATGTTTCCTGCCCCGACATATACCTGGGGACGTACGCGGGCACGTACTCGGAATGGGGTTGCCCCTGAGCGGGGATAGGGACGTATGGGGGAGCGTGACCTTGTTGGTACTGTCCGTAACCCGGGTAAGGTTGCGGGTTCGGGGGCGCTCCACCTTGCTCATACCCTTGGAATGGGTAGGGGTTTTGTGTAGCGTTGTACGTCCAACCCGAAGGAACCACGAAAGGGCATCCCGGGGGCCCCGCGGACATCCACTGCGCAGTCTCGGGCATGTTATCGGAATGTTGGGGAAATAAGTTGTTTGGGCAGGCCATATTGAGAGGTTTGAAGCCAAGTTTTGCGCCAATCGGGAAACTACTTAGGATGAAGAGGTTTCCACAGATGGCGCCAGTGATGAAACCCGAAATAACAGCTCGCTAGAAGACAAGGAACGAGATTATTATATTCGATTGTGCAAACACTTGCTTCTTTATTTATATTTTTCTTACAACGAAGTTACAAGCCAACGAGGCTAATAAACAATTGAGAATTACACCCTAGACCTCCTATGAGTATTCGAGATCTCGATCTAACAATGTTCGAGATCTCCTATTTGCTAAACGATTCTACCACCTAAGTATCACTTGATTGATCTTGAGACGAGGTGGACTTGAGAGTGTGGTATAGGGAGTCTTGTGAGATTGTGTAGCGAGGTCTTTGATGTGGGCGAGGTTTCTGTATGACTTGAAGTCTTTTTGTGGACTTCACTTGTCTGTAGCGAGGTCTTTTGACGATGTTTCGATCACGTCGATCTTCAACAAGCAAGATAGTTCTTGAGTTCAAGATGTTTTTCGACCCCTTTTCTGTGCGAGGTACCCCTCTATTAATAGGGGATTGGGGAGTCAAGTTTTGATCATAGTCCGATGTGGGACACCCGAGATTAGGGCTTCGGATTGGTTTGGAGGTGAGGCGGCTGGTGATTGGCTCAGGGGAGCGGCGTTAGCTGAGTGGTTCTGGTGGGCGGGTGTGTCAGTAGAGTCGGTTACGAGGTTGAGGCCTCGCTCCGAGGTTTCGGAGGACCTCGTGGGGGTAGGAACATTGTTTAAATAAATGAGGGGTATGGGTGTGGGACCCCGAATCAATCTTGGAAGGCCCGCCAAGTCTGTTTGTACCTTGTGCCCCGGGCCCACTTTTTATTTTACTATTTTGGACATCATCAATTTCCACACCAGAAGAAGCTCGAAGTCGGGAGAAGCGCAAAGTAACAGAAATGTCGGAATCACTAGAGGAAGGGTCGCTGAAAACAAGCGATTGGGACTTCGGATTCTGGGAGTCACTGGTCTCGACGCTCCCTTCAGTCTCAGAATGCTCCTCATAAAACCTCTCTTGAACCTGGAATGTGAGGCCTAGTGGAGGCCTCAAAGGAGCTCCTTTGGGCATGAAAGAATGACGTCTAAGTCACAAAAGGCGAACACTTCGAAAAGAAGAAGTTTTGAGACATCGAACAAAGCCACAAAAGAAAGAAACCGCGAGGTGATAAGAGTGGCACCCTAGGGTATGTGGCACCCTAGGGCTACTCTGACGGATGGACGTCTTAAGAAGAATATGAAGCACCGAAAGGATGAAAACATAGAATGGAAGATAGCAGGTGGACGACCAAATGTCCCGTCAATCAAGCGTCGTGATGTTTTGTCTCCTGTGAAATTCAAAATTCAAAAAGAGGACCAGAGAAGGAACCCAACCGTCGCCTGACACGCCGAAAAGTAGGGGCATAACCAAGGCCACCAGCGCCACCGTCACCATCCCCGTTTCGCCGCCGTGACACCGGCGCGAAATGCCGGGAGCAACCATCCCCACCCCTCACTTCCCGCATGGGTTGGAGATTCTCGGTTTTAAGTTTGCGAAGTCCACCCCTCACTTCCTTCTTGCGGTTGGAGATTCTCAGATTTACGTTTGCGAAGTCCACCCCTCGCTTCCCGCTTAGGGTTGTGATCGCCTCTCACGGTGTGCGAGGGTCAAGAGATACAAATTATAACCCGACCCCGTTATAGTACGTGGTGGGTGTCGAACACTCGGGAAGTCTACTCGATCGATGTGCCTAGATACTAGGAAGCTAGAAAGGAGAGCATAAAACAAAGGAAAATAAAGAAAACAGTCGGGACCGACACTGAGGTCACGTCGGGCCCGAGGTTGGCGACAAGAGGAAGTCGGGACCGACACTGGGTAAGTCGGGCCCGAGGTAGCTGGGGATGTCGAACTCAAAGATTTTAAAAGTAGATCTTGGGCTTTTGGGTTCCTTCCCTAGTAGATTAAGGCTTTTCCACCCCAATTCAGGCAATGAGTGATGATCGGACTAGGATCGAGTGATTTCGCCCTCGTTCCAACCACATCTACACCTCGATCCATGGGGAAATCCCCTTCGAAGCAAGGTCTTGAGATTGACACGTGTTCACTTTCGCTACTTTGCCAATCTCAAGCCTTGATTCCCGACTTTCGCAAGGAATTGTAGCTCGATGTAGAGTGGGTTCCTTAGATCAAACACTCAAGGCTATGGAATTGGGGTTTCTAGCCTAAACCTAGCTAGGGTTTTCCCCCATAACCCAAGATCAAGGAGATCTACTCCATGTGACAAGCAAAGAAAGCAATCAAATCAAAAGAGAAAGCAATCATCATAATCAATCTCAAAACAAAGCAAGAGTTCATTCAAATCCAAAGCAATCCACAAATACAAATCAAGGGTTTTCAAATCCACAAGATCAAAGCAAATCAAAGCTAAACAATCAACAAAACCTCTCAAGTCTTCCTCCTCCTTGGCCGATTCTCTCTCTCTTCCTCCTCTTCTCCTTCCTCCTTGCTCTCCAAGTATCCTCTTGGCTCCCTTGGAACCCCCCTTTTGTGTGTGTGTGAGGGAACCCCTTCTTAGAAGACAAGAGGGCCTTTTATGGATTAAATGAGGGGCAAAAGTGGAAGTTCACAAATTCGTGCCTTGGAGCCCAAGTAGTCCGGTGACCGACTCGGCCCGACACAGAGGAACCTCGGGCCCGAGGTACTGTGCAACTCGGTCCGAGGTTGGAAACTTCAAAGTCGGGCCCGACGTTGTTGCATCTCGGTCCTGACCTCGTTCCACCTTCTTCTTAGTTGGCTTCTCTTGTTCTTCTTCATGGCTTGCTTCTCTCTTTCCCGCTTTAACTCGGCCTTTGCTCCATGTCTCGACCCTCCTTCAAATCCATCCTTGATTCATGCCAAATTACCTACAAAACACATAAAAGGTGCGTAGTTTCCGAATCTCATAGAAATACGGGAACTAAGCTAAAAAGGAACAAAACGCACAAGAAAAGGGGAAAAAGAAACATATTTACAAAGGAAATCACATATGAAAACACCACCAAATAGAGAGACATCAAAATACCCCATACTTAAACTTGCTTGTCCTCAAGCAATAACAATGTAAGCAAGACCGAAACATAATCTTCAAGTAAAGCCTCGTATGAAAACACGTTTTAAGCACAAGTGATCGATATTCAAGCAAGATTACATTATCACACGTGATTAAGTGTTCCAAGGAATAAAGTCAATGCAACTAAGCCTCACTTTAGGGATATGTGAATGTGTATCACTCATCATGTGTTTGGGTTTAGCAATGAACACTCAAGCTCAAAAATCATGCAAGTAAGGACTTTACTATTGAAGCTAATATCACCAATTCCTCCACCTAGAGATGCCTAATGCAAAGTACACAAAGAATTTCGAACTTGGCTCAATGGAGGTCCTCAAAGAGGTTCCATTCGGCCGGGTTGTAATGGGGCTTTTGGTATTTCTCAAGGTGGGAATTATTTGGTCTTGTGGTGCTTATAATAGGGATTGAACAAACTAAACTCTCACCAATTTCACCAAATCCCACAATTACTTTCACACTCACCAAAAAGACTTAACATTTTCCTTCCAACCCGAAATTTCACTTATCATTCCACTTCATCTTTGCTCTTATGCTTTTTGTTGGATTTTCGACACTTTCTACATTTGGACCGACTTTCTTATGACATCGGGCCCGATGTTGCTTGTAACTCGGTCGGACCATTTTCTTCACTTAAGCTCTTTGCTTTATTCCACCTTACATTTCCAACATTTTCTTTCTTTCTTTTTTTTTTTTTTTTTTCATTTTTGTACAACAAAGATGCACTACCCACATGATTCATAACACCATTCTTTGCCCTTAAACCCAAGAGAATCTCAACTCTTCAAATACATTCCAAACCTCTCTTCTAAAGTCCAATCCCATAAGGGTCAAGTCATATAAGGCTAGGAATAATATTTTTGAGGAGTTTCAAACAAAGGCTTAGGCTAGAACGGGGCTACAAACAAAGGATTAACTTCATGGTAGGATATGAAACATTTATGTGACTAGAAGAATAAAGTTCAAAATCAATGTGACCATGCTAGGACAATTCTCATGACGGTCTTGGAAAATAGATAAACACCGCAATAGCAAGTTTTACTAAGCATGAATGAGCTAATCACACAAGAAGAATGAGGGATATGCAAATATGATCAAGCATCCCTAAAATGGCCAAAAATCAATCTCACAAGGGTCACTCATACTTAGTTGCATAAGAACTCATCCTAGAACTCACATTCTCAATAAAACAAGCAAGATATCATGATCACATCAAAAGCAACATCATTTTAGAGGCTAAACTATCCAAAAATATGCAAAGGAATTTACATGCTCACATCATCATTAGCTTTTATTTTGGCAATCTAAGATGGGAATTTCTAGTCCAAAACCTACAAAACACAAAATCTTTTTTGTTGTTTTTAACACAATTTTTCAATTTTTTATGGATTTTTTTGCAAAAAAAAAAAATTCCTCTAAAACCAAAGACTCAAACATTCCAAACACAAACTAGAAACACCAACTAAATATCCTCAAAATAATAAACAAACATAAACAAGTGAAATCATGAACACACTTACCCCCACCCCATACTTAAAATTTTTGATGTCCCCATCAAACAAGGAAATCAAAACTTAAAAGCAAGAGAGAAGAGTATGAAAAGCTCACAATTTCTTATTCTTCAATGGCATATATAGGATCAATCGGCGAGGACGAGAGCCCATGAGGCTCTAACTTCTTCGTTTGGACCGTCCCTGTCATAGAACTTCTTCACTCGATGACCATTCACTTTGAAAATATGTCCTTGTTCATCAACCAAGTCTACCGCACCATGAGCATAGATACGGTGGACCACAAATGGTCCGCTCCACCTAGTCCTTAACTTCCCGGGGAAAAGTTTAAGCCTTGAATTGAAAAGGAGAACCTTGTCACCGGTTTGATAGGTCTTTGGAATTAACTTCCTATCATGCCACTTCTTGGTCTTCTCTTTGTATAGCTTGGAGTTCTCATAGGCCTTCAACCTCAATTCCCCCAACTCATGAAGTTCTAGAAACCTTTTCTCACCGGCCAAGTTGATATCCCAATTCATCTCTTTGAGTGCCCATTTCGCCTTGTGCTCAAGCTCTACCGGAAGATGACATGCCTTGCCATAAACTAGATTGAAGGGTGTAGTTCCCAAAGGTGTCTTGAAGGCGGTTCTATAAGCCCAAAGTGCATCATTGAGCTTAGAGGCCCAATCTTTCCTTGATCGAGATACGGTCTTCTCCAAGATAGCCTTGATTTGACGGTTTGACACCTCGACTTGCCCGCTTGTTTGAGGATGATAAGGAGTAGCAACTCGATGAGACACCCCATACTTAATCAACACATTTTCGAAGCACCTCTCAATGAAATGAGGTCCGCCATCACTTATGAGAACCCTAGGCACACCAAACCTTGCAAAAATGTTGCTTTTCAAAAACTTCATCACCACCTTAGCATCATTGGTTCTTGTTGGTATGGCCTCCACCCATTTTGAAACATAGTCCACGACTACCAAGATGTACTTGTAAGGCCCCGATGTGGGAAATGGTCCCATGAAGTCAATACCCCATACATCAAATAACTCAACTTCTAGAATGCCAGTTTGAGGAGTCTCATTCCTCCTTGATAGGTTCCCCTCTCTTTGGCACTCCTCACACTTCCTCACATAATCATGCACATCCTTGAACATGGTTGGCCAATAATAACCACATTGAAGAATTTTTGAGGTGGTTTTGGAACTCTTAGCGTGACCTCCCGTAGGCAAGGAATGGCAATGGTGAATTATGCTCTCAACCTCTTCACTTGACACACACCGTCTATAGATTTGATCACGCCCTTCCTTGTAGAGATATGGATCATCCCAAAAGTATTGTCTAGCATCATGTAAGAATTTCTTCCTAGCTTGATAAGACAAATTTGGTGGGATCACTCCCCCTACGGCAAAGTTAGCAAAATCCGCAAACCAAGGGGAAACCCCTCGTCTTACGGCACTAATAGAAAGAAGGCCAGTGGGAGAGAAAGAATCAATCAATTTAGAACGAGAAGAAATGGAAATCGAGCTAGGAAACTTACATTCTTCCACGGACCGACATTGAAGTATACCGGGCCCGACATGGTTAGACGCCGGTCCAGCTTCGCAGACACGCAGCTGCCTCGGGCCCGATGTTGAAGTACTCGGTCCCGACTCACTCGCACTTGCCTTGCCTTCGGTCCAATGTTCTGAACCTCGGGCCCGATGTACTTGGTTCGTCGATCCACCCTTTCTTTCCTCCCTTCCGCTCATGAGAATTTCATCCGCTCTTGAATCATCTATAGTCATAGCATCCTCCATTTCCAACATGTACTCGATGGGCAAACGGGATAGATGATCCGCTACCACATTTTCCGCACCGGTTTTGTCCTTGATCTCATGGTCAAACTCTTGGAGAAGGAGCATCCACCTTAGAAGCCTCGGCTTTGCATCTTTCTTCTTCATGAGGTATTTGATTGCCGCATGGTCTGTGAAGACTACCACCTTTGATCCCACAAGATATGAACGGAATTTCTCAAATGCAAACACTATCGCAAGAAACTCTTTCTCCGTTGTTGTGTAAGTGCACTTAGTTTCATCCAAAGTTTTGCTTGCGTAGTAAATGGCATGCAACTTTCCATCCTTCCTTTGCCCAAGGACGGCCCCTATGGCGAAATCACTAGCATCACACATCACCTCGAATGGAAGATTCCAATCGGGTGCCGCCATTATTGGAGCCGAGATCAAGGCATCTCTCAACCGACAAAAAGAACTCATGCAATCCTCGGAAAATACAAAGGGCACATCCTTCATCAAGAGGTTAGACAATGGTTTTGCAATTTTAGAAAAATCCTTGATGAACCGTCTATAAAATCCTGCATGACCTAAGAAACTCCTAACATCACGAACACAAGAGGGGGGAGGTAGTTTTTCAATTATTTCAACTTTAGCTCTATCTACCTCTATCCCCCTACTAGAAACTAGGTGTCCTAGTACTATGCCCTCCTTCACCATAAAGTGGCATTTTTCCCAATTAAGCACCAAGCTAGTCTCCTCACATCTAGTCAAAACCTTGTCTAAGTTAGCTAAGCAAACATCAAATGAGGATCCGTAGACGGAGAAATCATCCATAAACACTTCTACTATATCCTCAACCATATCGGAGAAGATGGACATCATGCATCTTTGAAATGTTGCCGGCGCATTACATAAACCAAAAGGCATGCGTCTATAGGCAAAAGTCCCATAAGGACATGTGAATGTCGTCTTCTCTTGATCATCGGGATGAATAGGGATTTGCCAAAACCCGCTATACCCGTCAAGGTAGCAAAAATATTCATGTTGTGCTAATCTCTCTAGGACTTGGTCTATGAAAGGAAGAGGAAAATGGTCTTTGCGAGTGCCGGTATTAAGCTTACGGTAATCAATACACATACGCCATTTTGTTGTGGTTCTCATAGGTATCATTTCTCCCTTTTCATTTTGCACAACGGTGAAACCTCCTTTCTTAGGAACTACATGCACGGGACTCACATACTTGCTATCGGAAATTGGGAAGATAATTCCCGCATCCAACATCCTAAGTATTTCACTCTTTACCACTTCTTTCATGTTAGGATTTAATCTTCTTTGGGGTTCAATAGTGGGTTTATGGTTATCCTCCATATAAATCCTATGCATGCAAATTGAGGGAGAGATTCCCTTTAGTTCCTCTAGTGAATACCCTAAAGCTCCTCTATGTTTTCTTAGAACCTTCAACAACTTAGACTCCTCCTCATCATTCAAGTTGGCATTTATGATTACGGGTAAAGAAGAGTTGGGACCAAGAAATGCGTACCTCAAATCTTTTGGAAGCTCCTTGAGTTCTTGAGATGGTTCCGGTGGTGCTTGAACTTCTTCTTTCTCGGCCTTGAACACCTCCAAGTAAGACATCCTTTCCTCTAATTGCTCATGCTCAATCATATTGAGGGCTAGACCTTGGCGCTCTATCTCAATTTCTCTAGGTGGTGGGGTGGCTTTCAACCTAAGCTCCCTTGGCCTTGACTTTTTAGAAATGGCTTCCCATTGCAATCCAAGAGGAACTTGGATCATCATAGCTTCTTTATGTACGGTCCCTTTTGAAGTTGGTCTAAAGAAAAACTCAATTTCTCTTCCTCCAATGTCAAGAGACAAGTGGCCCTTCTTTACATCAATGATTGCCCCAACCGTAGCAAGGAAAGGTCTCCCTAGTATGATCGGTTCACCCGGCACTTCTATCATGTCTACTACAACAAAGTCGATTGGGACATAGTGGCCTTCAATGCAAACGGGATAATCCTCGACGACACCAATTGGTTCGATGGACGACCCATCCGCTATTGTTAATCTCATGTTGACCGGAGCTATGAGACCCATAGATGTGGATTTCCATATGGTGTAAGGAATGATGCTCGTGCTTGCTCCAAGATCACACAAGGCTTGGAAATTTTGAGACCCCACACCAATGGTTATAGCAAAACGACCAGGATCTCCTAGCTTTTGTGGTAACTCCAAGGTCTTGACTTCATCTTGCATTTCCACTATGGACCTCTTCTTGCTCAAAATCTCCCTTAAAAACTTGGCATAAGATGGAATCTCACTCAATGCGTCGGTGAACGGGATGGAGATGTTCAAGCCTTGCAAGAGTTTGAGAAACCTCTTGAACTTGTTCTCAACAACATCTTTCGGCTTCTTCGAGGGATATGGGAGAATTGTTGCACCTTGAATCTTGCTCGGATCAACCTCTTTGGACTTCCCTACTTCAATTTCAACATTTTCTGAATGGACCGACTTGGGCACCATGTCGGGCCCGATGTTGTGAATCTCGGTCCTGGACTGAGGGGTTGGATCGAGGTCTGTGTACATCGGTCCCGAGTTGCTCTCGACCTCGGTCCGGGGTGAAGGAGTCGATCTTCTTGCTGGGTCGACTTCGGGGAACGTCGGACCCGACTTGCTGGGTAAGTTGGTCCGACTCTCTTCATTCTTCTTAGGCACGTGTGGCTCGGGTAGGTTTCGGCCACTTCTCAATCCAATTGCCCGGACTTCATTTTGATTGTTTTGAGCTCGAGGATTCTCCTCGGGTCGGCCCGGAAGTCTCCCATTCTCTCTCGGTGCTTGAGTCGCAATTTGGGCAAATTGATTGTCGACTTGCCTCCTCCATGCACCAAACTCATTGAATTGGGTCCTCATCTCCTTGAACCCATCTCTCATCTCTTGAGCAAATGTTTGTAACTCATTGAATCCCGGTGGTCTATATGGTGGTGGTGGCGCCCTTGGCTCGTTTTGGTTGAAATTGTTGTTGTAGCCTTGAGCTTGACCGTTGTTCCACCGGCCATTGCCACCATTGTTGAAGTTGCCTCTTCCACCAAAATTTCCACGAACATAGTTTGCCTCCTCAATTCGCTCGGCCAAGCGCACTTGGCTCTCATTCGGACAAACTTGTGTAGCATGTGCAAAGGATCCACACTCCTCACAAGCTCTAGCATTTTGCTTGTAGTAGTGGACTTGCCTCTTGAGCTTGCTCACTTTACCTTCAAGGAATTGGAGCTTCACATCTCTATCAATGTCTTCTCCCTTTGGATCATATAACTTCCTTGCACCTTCACCTTGAACTTTCACCTCCTTGCTAGCTTGACTCACACCATACATGGCCTCATAATCGGATAGCTTGTCAAGTAGCTCCCAAGCTTGATCCGGTGTCAAGTCTATGAACCCACAATCGGTGTGGAGATTGAGCTTGTCCTTCGTTACCGGATTGATGCCTTGGAAAAAGATGTATTGAAGCACATATGGTTGTTGGCCATGAGTAGGACATTGGCGCAACATCTCCTTGAAACGGTCCCATGCTTCGAAGAGAGGCTCATTCGGACCTTGTTGAAAGCTTGCAATCTTCCTTCTTAGCTCGGTTGTCTTTGAGGGAGGGAAGAACTTCATCAAGAAAGCATCATAGAGTGTATTCCAAGTTGTGATTGACCTAGGAGCTTGGCTCTCGAGCCAATGTGTGGCCTTGCCCCCAAGTGACCATTTGAACGCCTTTAGAAGCACATACTCCAATGTCTCCTCGTCGGTAGAGATCATCTCACACATGTCCACAAAGCGTTTGACGTGCTCTATGGGACACTCATGTGGACGGCCCTCGAATTGATCACGCTTGATGAGGGAGATGAATTGCGTCTTGATCTCAAAATTCTTGGCAACCTCGGGAAGCACAATAGCCGGCTTGAGGACCCTCAACTCCGGATGCATGTATTGGCGTGCATTCCGGGGTAGAGCGTTGAGTTGAGCCTCGGCTCTCATCCGTTGCTCCCGTTCTCTTCTTGCCACCTCCTCTTGATTGTCCCTCTCAAGTTGCAATCTAGCCATTTCGGCCCTAAGTTGAGCCAACTCCTCATTAACATGGAGAGCTTGATTCTCCATCCTTTTCCTTCTTCGGGCTTCCTTGAGAATACTTTCCGTATCACTCACAAACTCAAGCTCAAGTGTTCCTCGGGAGGAACGAGCTAGCATACACTTATGAAACAAAAACACAAACCAAAACAAATCAAAAACAAACAAAGGGTTTGGGCTATTCCCTCACCCAAATCACTACCAAAACACAAAAAAACTAACCAAATTGGCACTCAATGCACTTAGACTTCCCCGACAACGGCGCCATTCTTTTGATCGCCTCTCACGGTGTGCGAGGGTCAAGAGATACAAATTATAACCCGACCCCGTTGTAGTACGTGGTGGGTGTCGAACACTCGGGAAGTCTACTCGATCGATGTGCCTAGATACTAGGAAGCTAGAAAGGAGAGCATAAAACAAAGGAAAATAAAGAAAACAGTCGGGACCGACACTGAGGTCACGTCGGGCCCGAGGTTGGCGACAAGAGGAAGTCGGGACCGACACTGGGTAAGTCGGGCCCGAGGTAGCTGGGGATGTCGAACTCAAAGATTTTAAAAGTAGATCTTGGGCTTTTGGGTTCCTTCCCTAGTAGATTAAGGCTTTTCCACCCCAATTCAGGCAATCAGTGATGATCGGACTAGGATCGAGTGCTTTCGCCCTCGTTCCAACCACATCTACACCTCGATCCATGGGGAAATCCCCTTCGAAGCAAGGTCTTGAGATTGACACGTGTTCACTTTCGCTAGTTTGCCAATCTCAAGCCTTGATTCCCGACTTTCGCAAGGAATTGTAGCTCGATGTAGAGTGGGTTCCTTAGATCAAACACTCAAGGCTATGGAATTGGGGTTTCTAGCCTAAACCTAGCTAGGGTTTTCCCCCATAACCCAAGATCAAGGAGATCTACTCCATGTGACAAGCAAAGAAAGCAATCAAATCAAAAGATAAAGCAATCATCATAATCAATCTCAAAACAAAGCAAGGGTTCATTCAAATCCAAAGCAATCCACAAATACAAATCAAGGGTTTTCAAATCCACAAGATCAAAGCAAATCAAAGCTAAACAATCAACAAAACCTCTCAAGTCTTCCTCCTCCTTGGCCGATTCTCTCTCTCTTCCTCCTCTTCTCCTTCCTCCTTGCTCTCCAAGTATCCTCTTGGCTCCCTTGGAACCCCCCTTTTGTGTGTGTGAGGGAACCCCTTCTTAGAAGACAAGAGGGCCTTTTATGGATTAAATGAGGGGCAAAAGTGGAAGTTCACAAATTCGTGCCTTGGAGCCCAAGTAGTCCGGTGACCGACTCGGCCCGACACGGAGGAACCTCGGGCCCGAGGTACTGTGCAACTCAGTCCGATGTTGGAAACTTCAAAGTCGGGCCCGACGTTGTTGCATCTCGGTCCTGACCTCGTTCCACCTTCTTCTTAGTTGGCTTCTCTTGTTCTTCTTCATGGCTTGCTTCTCTCTTTCCCGCTTTAACTCGGCCTTTGCTCCATGTCTCGACCCTCCTTCAAATCCATCCTTGATTCATGCCAAATTACCTACAAAACACATAAAAGGTGCGTAGTCTCCGAATCTCATAGAAATACGGGAACTAAGCTAAAAAGGAACAAAACGCACAAGAAAAGGGGAAAAAGAAACATATTTACAAAGGAAATCACATATGAAAACACCACCAAATAGAGAGACATCAGGTTGGAGATTCTCGGTTTCTAAGGTTCGGTTCCACCCCTCGCTTCCCGCTTGTGGTTGGAAACAATAAAAAAAAATCATGCGCGATCCGACCAAGGCTCGTGATCTTGGCATAAAAACAATCATGCGCAATCCGAGCGAGGCTCGTGATCTTGGCATAAAAACAATCATGCGCAATCCGAGCGAGCCTCGTGATCGTGGCATAAAAACAATCATGTGCGATCCGTGCGGGCTCGTGATCGTGGCATAAAAACAATCATGCGCGATCCGAGCGAGGCTCGTGATCGTGGCATAAAAACAATCATGTGCGATCTGAGCGAGGCTCGGGATCAAGGAATTAAAACAAATCGTAAGTGATCCGAGCGAGGGTCGGGATCACGACATATAACGAACGCCCGATGTGGCCTGAGTGGACCACAAATGTTGTGGCACTCGGACCATGGGGTTGGATCGGGATATATATATACAGTGAACTAAAAAGGGAAACACGCAACACAACCATGAACAAAGGAAATGAAGTTATATAAAATAAGGCCACGAAGGCCAAAATGTCACAATTACAAACACCATTGGGGTCACCTAAATAAAAAGCAAAAAAAAAAAAAACTACAAAAACAAACAACACCCCTCACTCCTTCGGGATCTCGTCGGCAGGTTCCATGGGGACTTAGCGGACGGGTGAGGCAATAATCGTTTCAGGATCCGAGGTTGGCATGTCCGGCTCAAGGTTGGGGTCTCTGGTGGCGAGATCCGAACCTCCTTGGCCGAGGTCCCCCACGGGTTTGGCCTCGGTGCTCTCGGTCGGCGCGAACTCCCCCTTGTTGTCGAGGAAGAATTCGCATTCTCCCTCGGGCTCTTCCCTAGTTTCCTCCCCCATGGTCAGCGCGTAGTTGGGATTGAAGAAGGCAATGCGAGAATCAATGTGCGCATACTTCACGACCGCCTACTTTACCCCCATGTGGACGGCCTGCCATAACATTTTGTTGACGCTGCTCAGCAGCTCTTCCTTATATTCTTCAGACGTCACATACTTGGGGCCCGCAACCTCCACCTCCTTGTGGAGCTCATTGACGCGCTGTCGGAGGCTGCTGATCTCCTCCTCGGCCTTCCGGAGCTCCGCTTCCTTCTCCCTAAAGACGTTGTGCTCCGCAGACAATTTAGTCCGAAGCTCCTCGACCGCCCCCTTGAGATCCACAACCTCCTCCTTGGTTTTCTCTGTCTCCTCCTTGGCTTTCTTCGCCCCCTCCTTGGCCCTGGCGGCGGCTTTGTCCTCGTCCGCCGCCGCAATCTCCGCGGCTCGGGTCCGCCTCTCGGCCTCCGTGAGCTCCTTCTCCCTCTTCGCACAATCCTCTGTGCGGTCCTTGAGTTTCGCCTCCACCTTGTCCAAATTCTTATGGGAGGGCGATGCGACTGCAGTTATAGTTGTCGAAGAAGTGGTGTTGAAAAAGAAAAATAGAAACGATACAACACGTTAAAAAATAGGCATGGAACCAGCAAAAAGAACAACCTCGATAAAGTAAGGCATACCATCGCACGAATAACGGAGGGCCTCGTCATTAAGGGTGTCCTCCGAGAGGTTGTTTTCCCACGTAACCTCCTCCTTCCAGTCTGCCCGGTCCCAGTTCCTGGGCACGCTCCAGGCGGGTCCGAGGTAGTAGAACTTCTCAGCGGGGGGCCGTCGGCGGAGATAACTCGGCTCAGGGGACCGAGACGAGTGACCATCTCCTCCCCCCCTCCCCGAGGTGCCCCTTTGGTTGTCCCCCTTATGCTTCTTTTTCTTCTCTTGTCGGGAGGGCACCTCAGCTTCTTTTCTTTTGGATCCGGCTCCATCACCGGATCCTCGGGGGACTTGGGAGGACTTCCTGGTAGCATCGCCCCTGGGTGGAGCCCCTTCAGTAATCTTCACCCTTGGCGCATTGGGCGGTGGGGGGTGTCACCTTTGTTGACGGGGCTTGCGGCCTCGCTGATGAGTCCAGCTCCTTTTCCACAGGGCCCTTCGGGGCCCGAGTGCTTTGCGAGGTGGAGGTCGCATGTTTCTTTCCATGCGCCCTCGAAAAAAGAGCGTTGAAAAGGTCCACTATCAAAAATATAAGAAGAAACAAGTTAGATAAAAAGCAAAAAACAGAATATCACAAACAGTCAAGGTAGTGTGATCCGAGCAAGGCTCGCGATCGTCACTAAGCAAACAAGGTTCAGGCTACCACGACCAGCCTCGCCCAAAAAATAAAATAATAAAACAACTTAGAGCTAGGGAAAAATATAAGGTACCCTCTTCGCCCTCGCGGGGTTGAAGGGTGAGGCTCAGGCCGGCCCGCTCAAGTTGGTCTTGTGTCAGGTACTCCTGGAACGGCTCCTGACACACCAGGGCATACCGGGCCTTGAGCTCGGCAGCTTTCTGTGTACCCTTGGGTCGGGTGAAGTTGTCCGGTGCCGTGGGGAAGTTAAGATACCTCCCAATAGGTTCCCGGACCAAGAACCATTTAACCTTCCATGGCCATACGTTGGACGGGAACGTGGTGATCTTAAGACCGGGCAAGCTAAGATTGACGAGAAAAGACTCGTGTTCCGTCCTCGCCAAAAATAAGCTCGACATGATCTCCAGATCGTGTCCATCCTCGAGCTCGTAACTTCGAACAGTGTAGGCACACATAAGCCGCCACGAATTAGGGAACAATTGCGCGGGGTAGACGTGCATGGCCCATAAAAAGTTGACCAGATGCTGGGCCAGCGGCAACCTGAAGCTGACTTGGAGACTGTGCAGGTGCACGACAACGCACCTCTCATACAGGGCCAAGGAGCAGCCCTCCCCTTCGGGAAGCGCTAGCTCAACCCCCTCCGGCCAGGGGAAGTCTTTGGCGATCTTCTCGATGTCTTCTCGCTTCAGGGACGTGCCCACCCCCTCAAGTAGACATATCACTCTCGCGGGGTTCGGGGACATGGGTATCCGCTCCTCGTGGACGGGCGGAATGATGAACACGGCGTCGGTAATATACTCCGCAAAAAAGCTCGCCGGGTCATTGGAGTCGGACGACCTCGCAATAGAACCGGCCACTTCCTCGTCAGAAATTGAAGACGAGTCCATTTCCACACCAAAAGACGTTTGAAGTTGGGAGAAGCGCGAACTAACAAAAACGTCAAAATCACTTGATGAAGGGTCGCTGAAAACAAGCGATGGGGACTTTGGATTCTGGGAGTCACTGGTCTCGACGCTCCTTTGGGTCTCAGAAGGTGCCTCGTAAAACGTCTCTTGAACCTGTAATACGAGGCCTGGTGGAGGGCTCAAAGAAGTTCCTTTAGGCATGAAAGAATGACGTCCAGGCCACAAAAGGCCACAAAAGGCGAACAATGCCACAAAAGAAAGAAATCCCGAGGTGATAAGAGGGGAAGGGAACGTGGCACCCTAGGTCTACTATGACGGATGGGACGTCTTAGGAAGAATATGAAGCGCCGCAAGGACGAAAACGAAGAATGGAAGACAGCAGGTGGACGGCCAAACGTCCCGTCAATCAAGCGTCGTGACGTTTGGTCTCTCGAGAAATTCAAAATTCGAAAAGAGGAGCGGCGAAGGAATCCAACCGTCGCCTAACGCGCCAAAAAGCAAGGGCATCACCAAGGCCACCGGCGCCACCGTCACCATCCCTGTTTCACCTCCGTGACACCAGCGCGAAACACCGAGAACAACCATCCCCCCTCTAGGGCACAGGGTGATAAAAAAGGCGAAAAAACAAAACACCGAGAAAAGAGCTAGGTCTGATGCTAAAGCACCAGCACCGCCCTCGGCCCCTCCGCTTCACTGCCATGACGCCGGCGCGAAGCACCCGGGGACGGCTTCCTCCCGCTAGGGCACGAAACAACAAAAGAAGGAGAAACACCGAAACCACGAAGAGAGAGTCGGGTACTTACTTGTTCGGAGATTTGCGTGGAGAAGTCGGTGGCGTTCGTGGCAACCGTCGAGAAACCATCGACTGCTTACTAAAAGATCGGAAGAAAGAGAGAGAGAAGAGAGAGAGAGAGAGAGAGAGAAAGAGACAAAGAGAGAGCGTAAAGAAGAACATGAAGATGAAATGTTGAGGGGGCGTGGAGGAGACGCTTTTATAAAGGGTTGACTAGAGCCTCTCCCTTGGGACAAGTTCCCCAGGCCATGGGGTTGTGATGGTGCTCAAAATGGCGAGATGAGAGGTGGGACTGGGCTACGAGGGTTAGTGGGCCCGGCGGGATTCCCAAAATCAAACTCGGGGCCCATTGTCGTACCCCTCCCAAAAAAGAAACAAAACACGACCTTTGCGAGGCCTCGAAACCTCAGCAACGAGGTCTAATCCTCGTCGCTCGAAAGCTGACACCCCCGCCCATCTAAACTACTCAGTTGTCGCCGCTCCCCTAACCAATAATCAGCTGCCTCACAACCGGACCAATCAGAAGCTCTGATCTCGAGCAAACACCAAAATTCGGCTCCTCAACTCTCTATAAATAGAGGAGAGCCTCGTAGGTAGCGAGGGGTCGAAAAACATCTTGAACTCAAGAACTATCTTGCTTGTTGAAGATCGACGTTTTGAATCATCGTCAAAGACCTCGCTACAGACAAGTGAAGTTCACAAAAATACTTCAAGTCGCACAAAGAGCCTTTGCTCACACCAAAGACCTCACTGCATCTTCCCGCAAGCCACAATCACCACGCTCAAACTACTCAACCTCGCCGCCAGAGTTCATCAAGCAACCTGCGGGTGGTAGAATCTTGTAGTGATTAGGAGATCTCGAACATTGTTAGATCGAGATCTCGAACACTCTTAGGAGGTCTAAGGTGTAATCTCGTTGTCTGTAACCTCGTGATCTGTACCCTCGTCATAAAAAAACAATAAATAAAGAGAAAGTGTTTGCACAATCGAATAAAAGCAATCTCGTTTCTTGTCTTCTAGCGCTGGTTTTTTCGGGTTTCATCAGCCCATACATCTTAGAGAAGTATTATGAGACTATGTCTCTTCTAATTAAAGTACTTAATAATCCAAGTAGAACTATTCTTAAACGTGAAAAAGCAACTCAGATAAGTGTACTTGTACACAAAGTAATATGGATAGGATGGTTGGTACAAAATGGGAAACTGTCCTCGCTCTTGGGTTCTGTTATCATCTAGTTCCTATCTGAATTCGCACAATACGTATGCCATGAGGTTGGTTAAGGTGCGTGAGGTCAACGAGAGTTTAATGAACCGATTTTTTTAAATCTATGTGTAACAACGTTCCCAACATATCTACATTAAAGTCTGGGGCATCACCTTTGTGATGGTCTCTTCTTTCCTCGTTCGAAAATTCATAATGTTTTCCTAAAAGGATGTAGCTATTGGGTTTCGGCCAGCTTTAATTCGGATTTTGATACCCGTAAATACAATCTTTTCCTAAATAAGAACCACCTTAGAAAACCCACTTGCTTAGTTTGTCATAAGACTAACCTGACCAATATTTTTCCTTTGCATGGTCGGCTGGTGTCAACCGTATTTTTCGTCGTGGCACATCAGGCAATCATTCCATTCAGGTTGTGAGAAGTACGCTGAAGATGAGACGAGCTACAATTGGATATTTTGTCAAAAGTTACAAGGTCAACTATATTTTCGTGTTTATGTTAAACGTGTCTAGGGTTTTATTTCCTATATAATTTATAGGCGCAAGAGTTACTGTCTTGATGTAATTTCAAATAAAACATTTCATGAATCTTCCGATGTAAGGTTTTATTTTCCTTTATGAGAAGTTCAATAAAAGAAAAAAAATTCTATCACATTTTTATCTAGTATTATATTTTAGTTTCTCTTATTTATTATGATTAATTGTTCAGATTCCAGCCTTGGGTGGCTTCGGACTTCAAATCCGAGGTGACAGGCGTGTGACATTATCGATGTGAAATCGGGGTGTTACAAGGCAATGGTTGGGAGATGATATGTGGGTTTGTAATGGTTGTTGGGCTCTTTGTTGGACTGCTGATTTGAATACAAGTTGCTCTTATAGTGGTTGGGCTTATCTCCTCGATCTTTTAGGACCACATAGATATGCATTGTTCTATCAAAGCCAATAGAATTACAAAGTTCTCTAATATCAACATCAACCTTGATTACAAAAAGGTCATTACGCAATGTCATTCCATGCCTTGAGAACCACAACTCCTCTACATTTGCGCGCATCACTCACTGCCTCTTTAAAAAAGGTTTCTAACTCAAGTTTTGAGAGAAGATCAGGAACTTGTCCTTGTTTTACATAAACTTATTTCTTCCTATAACAATGAGAACCTTGTGGACTCTTGTAAAATACTCCATGATATATAAATCTAATAGTCAGCAACATTGGTCACATGCACATACCAATAATGAACATGAATAGGAAGACTTGGAACACATATGAGATTCCATAGCAAAGCGACAAATAATAGACAAAAAAATCAATTAGAAAAACCCAAAAACACCATACACGCATGCAAAGCAACATTTGTCCCTTTCCATGTACATCACCTTCCAGGTTATTTCTATATAACACAACCTTAACATGTCGAGGCCTATAAATAAGCGCACACACATTAGTTCAACCCATTGAAGCTAAACCAACAGCAATACACACCCAATTCGAAAAATTAATTAGAGAAACCAAAAACATCACAACCGCATGCAAAATCAACCAAAAACCCTAGAACATAAGTGTCATCAAAACTTAAACTCTAGAGCTCCCGATTCTGGAATATCTGTGTCAAAAACAAACAAACACCCACTCTACTTCGTCTGTGAATTTGCCTTCAGGAGTGTTCAATCTAGCGGTTGTTGTGTTTCATTTTGGATTCCACAATGTTCATTCAATATTACATAAGGAGGAATTTAATGGGTGTGTCGATGAAGAAATGGAGAAGAATAGTGAAGTCGGGCCAACCAGTTGTGGTTAATTGGGAAACTTGGTAACTTTTTTAGTATTTAAAAAACGAGGGACAAAAGGGTAAAATCACACTTTTTAACAGGAACCTGATGGAGTAGACGACTGGGTGGTTCTCCGCAATAAAATTATATTTAATAGGTGTGTCAAAATAAATAGTCTTTTAACGGGTAGTATCTTGTAATGTCGACCATTTAACGTGTTTTTATATGCAAAAACCTCTAATATCATTATTACCATAAAAGCGTGAGTACTTTTATAAGAACATTGGATTTCCTTTCAAACCATTTTCATTTACAATATTTATGAGAGTGCTCCTATCCCTTTGTTTATTAATATTGTTAATTCAATTTGGATATGATAGAATACTAAACATGATTGTAGACCTGCTCATGTGGAAACCTCCATTTTTAGCTCTTCTTCTTTTTTTATAAGTTATTACAACAACAACAACCATGATAAACATTAGGCTACTAGCAAAAAGCAAGACTAGCCTAAATCACCATCTACTAGATGGTGATTTACAAATACAACAACAAACCAAACCTAGACATATCATATTTCGAGGCTTCAAATCTTCAAATTTTCGGAAACATATAACGTTTTCAAGACCAGTCAAAGCGAGAGATAAAGGAAAAAGAGATCCAAACTACTTAGCAGCAACACCACCTCCAAGATCCCGCAAGGAACAATAATCAATCCGACAAAAGCAGAATTGACAACTGCCATAGGAAGGACACCAACTCCATAGTTGTTCAAGAAAATTTTGAGGGAAAGGAAAGGAAAAGATCAGACCCAAACAATCCAAAATTAAGAAGAAATTGAGAAAAGAAAGAGTAAAAAGAGAAGGGATTGAGAAGGGGATTGAAGGATTTACAAGAAAAGAGTCATAAAATTGGATAAGAGATTGTAGATCTAGATTAAAATCATGGATAAGAGGGAAAATTTGTAGATCTAGATCTAGAATTTTGTGTGGTGATACATAAGAAGGAAGATGAAAGACGATAGAAAAAGAAGAGAGAGGATGGAGCCTCTCTCTCTTCAAGTGAGACAATATCTTTTTCCATTGAGAAAAATTATTGAGTGAGAATTTTTTTACTCTTCTTATTTAAGCAAACCAATTTCTACTTGTTCAATTTTTACATACTGTCAAAATAAATGATTGGCAGTTGATTTCTTTGTATTGAGATATATAATTCGACGACAATTTATCTGTACTTGTTTGTTGACTTACACATTTTATCTAAAGATAATACGAATTTCATGTTGTTCTGTTTGGTGCAATTCTCTACATATAAATAAATATATAAATTAGTAAATAAATTTTTTTGGAGAAGAACGAAGATTTTTTGAATAGGAATCGATTTTGTAATTAAAGAATTGAAATGAAGATGTGGTAATGTAAATAAATCAGATGGGGTAGATGTAATTTAGCTTTTTAATTTCTTAATAGTAGAAATCATCTGATGAAAATCACAATCAGAAATCATATACATTCAGATAAGCAAGACATGCCATGTAAAATTGGCAAATTCAAGCCACAAACAAAACACAATACAAAGCATTAACCTAAACCCAAGCACAATTTCAATAAATCCATACCCATCCTTGGAATAACCCTAACTAGAATTGGAACACAAAATCAATCAAAATGTATCCAGCAATATAAGGATACTAAACCCAAATTGTCTACAACTTCTGAATCGCTACTTGACTCGTTTGATCAAAACAAGTAGGACAGATTTTTTCCAGAACAAGTAGTCATTGATGGTTCTTCTTTCCCTTCCCTTTCATTTTTTTATTCTAGATATTCGAAAAAATAAACTACAATGCATAAAAAAGAATACATATTTATGCCTAGTAATTCTAAAACAAACCAGCAATGACTGCCTATACCAAGAAAGAAAAAAAGGAATTAATATTAATCAATAAGAAGCTGAGATATAAGAATTAATTAACAAAAGTGCAACAAACAAAGAACTAACATACATAAAGCCACAAATTGTTTTAACTTGCTTGGATTTTCAATAATCATCAGTACTTGATGACGAGTACAATCAGTAAACAAATAGAAAATAGTAAATATTATAAGATAAAGAAAAGAAAATTAATTTACCTTGTCTAAATCAGCAGGTGCACCAAATCACCAATTAGAGTTCATAACGCCTCTTCAATCTATTTCATATTTACGATTATAGGAATGAAAATAATTTAAAGATAGCGACAACCCGAAAACCCTAGAGCGAAAATGAGAGCGAGTTTGGCGAATACCGACGTTGTAGTCTCCACGCGTTTTCTTGCTTCTCTCTGGCGTAAGGTCGTGAGAGATAGGGCTATCCCGCCGTCACATGTGGGTTCACCAAATATTGTGTGTTGTGTGATCGGTTTATCAATCTCTGCAAAGTAATGACGGATGGCATGAAGCGTGATTTGCATCTGAACGATGAGGAGTGCCAAGAAGTTGATGGACGGCTGAAGAATGTCGAAAACGATCAAGGGAGTTCATCACTAATATTGGTGGGATCTCTTCTTACAAACCATCCTTTCAACTCTTATGCCCTTAAGATGTCGTTGAAAGGGGCATGGCGAATGCAAAACGGATTCGTGTTTCGTGAACTTAGACACAATCTGTTTCTATTCAAGTTTGCTGATTTGAAGGACAAGGAAAAGGTGATTAATGGAGGTCCGTGGGCTTTTGATAGGGCTCTTCTAACCGTGAAGGAACCCAGGATTGAAATACCTTCAAAGGTAGTCATTGAGAAGGTTCCTTTTTGGGTAAGGGTTTATGATATTCCACCGGATGCTATGAATATGGAAACGACAAAATCGATAGGGCGGACTTTTGAAGGTCTGGAGATATGCTCGTTTGTGCAATATTTCTGAGACTGCGGATCATGATAGATATCACAAAGCCTCTCCGTAGGGGTTTAATGATGAAGATAGGAGGAATAGTGATGTGATTCCATCTACCGAGTCATGACCCCATGATTTGAGTGAAGATTCCAGCCCTAAAGACAAGTCCAATTTGCACGACAAGGGAGAGTCTTCATTTGGACACATATCCAAGGCCGGTGTCCGAGGCGCTAAGGAGCCGAGTCAAGGCACGACGCTCTATTATGGGCGCATCACTCGAGAACATGCTAGGGCAATGCTTTACAAGATCAAGGAGGAGCTCATGGATCATAAGTTTCCAAAGGTTTACAAAGAAGAAGGTTGGAGTCTACTTTTGACTCGTGTTCCGACAAGTGACTTTTTTGACGATTAAGGACACTTTATAAGTTTTCGGGATTTCGGGTTAATTTATGTAATTTCCCTAAGTGAGGGGGTTAATTTTGTAAGGCTTTGTGTTAGGTTTAAGGTCGGCCTCCTCCTCCTCCTCCTCTAGATTGGACGAAAATACTCTCTTGTTGCTTACTTTCCCTTGCAATTTCAATTCAAGTTCTTGTTCTTGTATTTCGTTCGTTCAATTCTCGTTGTTCAAGTTGCTGGTGAGTAATATCCGAAAATTTGGGCATCTTAGTTTGTTGGAGAGCTTGGTGAATCATATCCAAGTTGTCAAGCATCCATACCCCCTTGTCCTCCCCATTTCGATCTATCATCCATCTTGGTGGTTTCTGCACCTCCTCAGCAAATTCGACATATCCTTCAATCCACTCATCATCTAGGTCTGACATTTTTAGGGGTTAAACTAGACTCAGAGATCTAACTTCTCTAATTGGAAACACTCAATTCCGATTTCGGACGAGGAAGATAAAGCCCTTCATATTCTACTTGTGTCACTAACGTTGTAGGACATGGAGCACAGGGTTTTCATCATCAAGCTTGGGATTTTCATCATCAAGACCAAGCTTCCACGAGGGGCGCCAATGTCATGCCTTGGTATCCAACACCTAGAGGACAAGCCACATTTGAAGAACCACCTTATTGTCCTTCAATGAGTGTGGAGCCACAAAGAGTCCAAGAGGGAGGTAAAGAGCATTCATCTTGCTTGGTTCCACCACATCAAGTCTTTGAACCTTCACCTAAGGTGGATGTTTCAAAACCAATCGAGGAGCCTCTCATCAAAGAAGTTGTGGTTAACCTTACCTCCAAATTCATGGACGAAGCTACTTCAAAAGTGCCACTTCATGAACCTCCAACAGAAATTGAAGAGAAGGTTGATTCCAAGGAAACAGTGGAGGAAGTTGTGGAATTATCTCCTAAAATGAAGCTTCATCCGGCCATCACTCCTAGCTCCATCCATTCTTTGGCTACCCCATGGATGGATGCTTTCCCTATGGTTCCCTCCAGTTTACCCTTCCTGTATCATGAGGAGAATCCCACCAAGAAAGAAGAGAAAGGGAAGACTATTCGACTCACCAAACCAAAGGAAATTGTTCACACCATCAAGGGGAGTAAAATTTTTTTTCTACTTCTCTTTCATGAATCTTTGTTTTCTAATCAAGAATTATGTCATCTTCCCTCACCCATCTCTCATCTTTTGCAGGAATGTGAAACCTTTATCTCGGATCAATCTGCGCCACCATGGAAAAAATGGTTGAACTTTCAACTCCATGGTGTAATGCTGTTCAAATTTGGAGGAAATAAAGAATACTACTTGAGCTCAAACTGGGACTTGGAATTACTAAATTTGGAGTTCGGAGCTCAGAGAATGACCCTAAACAAGTGCAAGCTGAAAACTGTCCCCAACATCACCGAGGAGATCCCCTTGAACAGACGTGTCTACTTTCACACTTTTGGGATAGAGTTGCCACTAAGCTATGGTGTTCATGAGATTTTCACTTGGAAGTGCACTCGGATTCGAGGATGAATCCTTCTTTAAGGGAGGGAGGATGATGTGACTATGCTAAGGCCATCACATCGTGAATTCGTCCTTCTTGAAGGGAGGGAGGGTGATGTGACTATGCTAAGGCCATCACATCGTGAAATAGTGATGCGTGCGTGTCAGGTTAGAAGGCCATGACTTGTGTGGTTCATTGCTTGGATTGTGAGAGTGTTTTATGACATTTGGAGATTTTGGGTCTATTTTGTTATTTTTTAAACTTTTCCTAAGGCAAATGTCAGTTTTGCCCTTAGGTCTTTCTTTATAAGCCTCTAGGGCTCTAGTTTTCTGGTAGACAAGAATTGATGAACACATCCCAATCTTTTGTCTCCTCTTAAGCACGTTTTCCTTTGTTTTTTCTTTCAATTTTCAGTTTATATCTTGTGGATTGTGAGTTATATCGATCCAAGCCCGGAGATTCGATCTAGGTGAGTCACATCCTAGCCCGAGCCTCCTAGTTCAAGTTAGATTCAAGGTGAGTCATATCCTTGAGTTTTGCTTGTCCATATCCAATCCTTAATTCACCATCACCATCAACTTTCCCATCACTTTTAATCCTCAACATCACCATCTCGTCCCCCATCAAACTCGGATCCATAATCCCCTTCAAAAACACCATCAACACATGTCGAAATCTCTTCTCGGTGGATTCTACGACACCTCAGTAAAACTGGCATAACTTTCGATCCACAAGATATTTTGATCTCAAATTTTTAGGTATTAAATAAGACTCGTAGATCTAACTCGGGGATTTGGAATCACCCAATTTCGAGTCCGGAAGAGGGATATCTACGCTCGTGAAGCCAGAATAGAAGTTCCTCCATCAAGATTGCTCGGGTCTTCCTCGGATTTCCTTGCACCGCTTACAACTTCAAGATCCTTCATCAAATAAGGGTTTGGCTAGAACTCAAATATGAACGCCTTCCAGACTTCTATTATGTGTGTGGAAGACTCGGCCATGTTAAGGTTGATTGTGTGGATTATGAAGCGAAAGAACTTGAGGGAGAGTATGGAGACTAGCTTTGAGCATCACCAATGAAGGCCTTTCAGACAAGAGAGTTAGCTGAAAGGGAGAAAGAAAGGGATAACATAAAAGGAATACAGTCAAGGTAAGACAAAAGGCAGGAGAAAGAAAATGCAATAAAAGGGAAAGGAGCTAAAAAATCTCTTCTGCATCTGTTAGAAGAATCAACCTGCTGAGAAAGGAAATGATGAGGCCCTAACTAATGAGGTTAAGGCAAGGGTAGGTGTTCTAACAATAAAAGAAAAGGAGGGTGGTGCTGAAAAAGAGAAAAAGAGTGTAGTGATAGTGGAGAATCCTAGGATAAATGCTAAAGTAAAGAGTGGGGATCCTGGGAAAACTGAATGGGGTGAAGAGGTGGAGTCAGCTGCTAAGAGTGTAGCTGGGAAATCAAAAGAAATAGAGTGTGGGTAAAAAGGTGGAAATATTTGAAAAGGGAAGTGTGAGTGAATAATAAAATGGGGTTCTTGGAAGAGGAGAGCTCGTAGTGAGGGGAGTGTAGGCCCCAATTTAGAGATAGTACACACAAAAAGAAAGGCGGATGAGGATCTTATGCAAGTGGATCTGACAGGAACCAACCGAAAGAAAATCATTTTATTGGTGGGAGAGACGTGAGGTCTCTCTTGCCAAGACCAATGAGTACTTTAAGTTACAATTGTCGGGGATTGGGGACGGCCCAGGCAATTGCAAGATTCACTAGCCTAGTGAGAAGGGAGGCTCCGAGGGTGGTTTTTCTTATGGAAATAGGTGTGAACGTAAGAGAATGGTAGAGGTACAGGATAAAATTGATTTTGATGTTTTTTTTGTGGTGGAGAGTGTTGGAAGGTCATGGGGCTTATGTTTCCTTTGGGATGACAAAACTGAAGTGCAGATTCGGTCATATACCAAACACCATATAAACGCAGAGGTGGAGTTAATAAGTGAAGGGAAGAAGAGGCGCTTTACCGGTTTTTATGGGTGGACGAATAGAGAGGAAAAATGTCATTCATGGGCCCTTCTTCGGAGATTATCAGAGGATGTTCATGAGGGATGGGTGTGTTTAGGGGATTTCAATCAAATTTTAAAAAGAGAACAAAAGGAGGGAGGAAATGAGCCTCATTGGAATGATACGATGGAGTTTAGTAAGGTTGTTGATGAGTGTGGTTTTAGTGAAATAACTTGGTCAGGGGCAAAATTTACCTGGGATAATGGAAGCGATGGGAACGAGTTTATACAAGAACGGTTGGACCAGGGCTTTACAAATGAGAAATGGTTCAATTTGTTTCTGATACGCTCTATATTATTATGGTTATCTCTTGTATTTTAGGCATAATTTGAGTGTGTTTAGGTTAGTTTTGAGCATAATTGTCATATGAAGACCGAAGACACGATTTGGAGAATTGCAAGAGTTTTGAAGACAAGTGTTGATTTGGAGTTGTTTTGACGCCATTTTCTTGTGACACATCGTTCGGGAGCTACGGTGGTCGTATGAAAATGAATTTGGTATCATTGGAAAGCTGACTCAAAGAGCTACAATTCATAGTTTTACTCCAAGTAGAAATTCCCACTTTAAGGTGGTCAAAACATCTTCCGAAAACAACGCTGGAATTTTGTCACGATCAAGTCCGCAATCGCGGAGGTTACTCACCGCGCCCGTGGAGGTCCACGCCAGCAAAAATCCGAAGCGGCGACTGATCTTTCTATCTATCTATCTTTATTTATTTCCGATATTATTTTATTTCGTACGAGTTATCCGAGACTACTTAACCTAGTTTTTCACCCTTGTTTTATTAATTCTCTCTTAGATCTGGTTTTCAATTATTCAGATTTTAGTATTTTTCGCTCTTATGGAGAACTAATTTCGTTTAAAGTTTGTTTGATCAAGGAAGCCTTTTTATGAATTTGTGAGATTCTGGTAACTTTTCTATCCCTTGGTTAATATCAAAACTCTTGTTCTTACTTTTATGATTATCAATTGATTTCTCTTGGTGCGCAACTTGTTGAATTTGATTGATATTCTACTGTTTGGATTAGTTTGATTGTTGTGTGTGCAATCTTATTTATCCTTGTAACAACTCTTTTCTAGGACCGTGGACTAGAATTGAGAAAGAGTGTTTGATTGTTGTTTTATGCATGAGACTCGTAGCTTGATTGCATGATTTAATATCCTTCTATCCTTAATACTTTGCATGATTTGAATTAAGAGTTCTTGTTCATATCATCCTTTCGCTTGGACCGTAGACAAGCGGAAATCTTTTATAAGGATTGAAATTAACCTGGGAATTAATAGAAAAGTAGATGAATCAATGATCGAATGATTAAAAAGGTAGAATTTGTTGAATAAACTCTGCTTTCCTTCCACTGATTTAAACCCTAAATATTGTTTGCCTACTTAAATCCCAAAAACCCATGTCTTGTTACCTGCTGATTGTTCAGAATTCCGATTCTCTTGGGTTCGATCCTTTGCTTGCTTACTATACTAGTTAGTAGTTTAGGGTTATTTATCTTTGATCTTGGCAACAACGACTTTAGCCGAGTCAAATTTTGGCGCCGTTGTCGGGGAATCAGTTTTAATTTTCTGATAAATCGGAGTTTTTGACGATCTGCGCTCTCGGTTGAAAACCGCGCCCGCGGTTTTTGTTCGTCCAGAAATCCCGAATCTCTTTGTGTAGACCTATCTTACGGTCTACACTTGTATATACTAATGTCTGTATTTAGGTTTGGTCAATTTCAAGATGAACCCTTTCATGAGTACTTCATTAGGTGCCAAAAACTATTGCATGAATTCTCTGTTTGGGGGTTACACGTAGGGCTTGATGATGCTTGCCATCACATCTTTATTGGGATGACTCTTGAGTCCCAACTAAGGATGTACCGCGAGAGTGATGGACAATACGCCGTTTGGAAACCCATTGACCAATGGGATTTCTTTTGTTATATTCGAGCCAAAGAGATCGAGATGCAGAAGTTGGAGAACCAAATTGCTGAACAAAGAAAGTTAGAGGAGGTGTTGGCCATCAAGACGGAAATTCTTGAAGAACCAACAGATCTCCCTGAAGAGCCAGTTCCACCCTCTCTAGAGGCACTCAGAGACCCTTCATTGGATGAAGAGATGGATGATCATAGTCATGAGATGACGGAGGAGGAATATCTCCTTCAGTTTGACGACTCCTTGAGTGATGTCGACGAGCCTGATGACACGAAGAAGGAGCCAAATGATGATATGGAGATTTCCATTCCACCTGAGGAGATGTCTATGTCTCCTGCCGTGGAGCCCTTTGTTAAGATCGATCTTGATCCCTATATCCTTTCCTCTTCTTCCTTACTTTCTATTGATATCTGTTTGCCTGATATTCCGGCAAAAGGTCCTGATCATGATAGTTTACCTAGTGATTTCTTAAATTTTAAGGGTGGTAGTTCTAACATGAAAATCATTACTCTTGATTAATATTTTGAAAAACTACCTCATCCTCTCAACTGGTTGTGTCCTAAACCATCTAACAATGACTGTTCTAGTGGGTTTGATATATTGAAACGGTGTCTGAATACTATATTATTTAGTTTCAAAGTATTATTGTGTTATATTTGCTTGAATGAGAGTTGTTCACATGATTTTGATAGACTTCTCAGGGCTTTGAAGATGTCCGAGTTTTGAGGTAATAAAGCACGTCGGGTCAAACGACGTTAAAAAAAGGCGCTGCTCGGGAGGCAACCCGAGGTAAGTTTTCTTTTCCTTGATTTTCTTTAAGTTTTAAGTTTTTTGTTTTAGTTTTGTTTTTCTTTCAATCTTGTCGGACTAACATGCAGGTACTAGGTTCGAAAGAACAAAAATATTTTGGGGAATTTATTCCTCGAAATACACAGAAAAAAGGCGAATATGTACTAGTAAACAGCTCCGCGATCGTGGAGGTCCTTCACCACGATCGCGGTACTGTGCATCGGTGACAAGATACAAATTTTTTTAAAAAAAGATTAAAAAACAAATATTAAAAAAAGGCTTTTAGGTGAAACCCCTGAAACAAAAGGTTTTCGGGTGAAACCCCCGAGATAAATCAGGAAAAAAGAAGAGAGAATAAAAAAAAGAGTGTTCTTCCATATTCTACCATCATCCACCAATCCATTTTTCTATATCTTTCCATGTCTAGTTCCTTGGAATTGTACAAGTATGGGGGAGCTACCGTCGTCAGAGTTTTTATTTTGAGGAGTCCAGTTCATTCTCATTGCAGACGTCCTATGGTGTGGATTCGGTTGCTGAATTGTGAAGATGACGTTCGTGGTTTGTTCCCTGAAAAATCAGTTCGTTCCTGAGATTGGTGCTTATAATTCCTGGAGTATATTCTTCTCTTCTTTCGTATGTGAGTCTTCTGATTTTCCTCTTCTCTGCTTAATTCCTTTCTCTTTACTTCATTGAGGACAATGAAGGATTTAAGTATGGGGGAGGAAGTACTCACTACGCTTATCTTATATAGATGCTTTTCGGTTTATTTTTCGTTATTTTTATGGGATTTTTGTTCCATGTTTTATATAGAGAAATGCAAAAAAAAATGAAAAAAGCCATAAAAATATAAAAAAAGGCATAAAATTCTTGGGATGAGTTGAAAACCCGAATGGGCGGCTCAGGTAATAAGCAGGTAACCCGGACCAGCATTAGACTGGGGTAATATGAGGTTTATGAGAGATGTGAGTAATTGTGAGCACACCTAAAGAAAAATGAAAAGAGTGATTCGGTGAAAACCCGAAAGGGCGCCTAAGTAGAGTGGTAAAATCAGAGTGTTTAGGATTCATATTCTACTTTGGGGTCTGGGAATTACACTTTAGATGTTGGGTAGATCCTAGGTTGCTCTACACTTTTTACAGCTTGAGTGTTATATCTTGTATATGTGAGGTGTGTGATTTGAGCTTTCATGTTTTTGCTCATTATTTCTCTATTTTGGGTTCGGGTTGGTGAGGTGAATGATTTTTGTCTTCCCTTGTACTATGCTGTAAACCTTGATAGGATTTCTTGTTAGATTTATTTTGAGCTTACTCGAGGACAAGCAAGGTTTAAGTATGGGGGAATTTGATACGCTCTATATTATTATGGTTATCTCTTGTATTTTAGGCATGATTTGAGTATGTTTAGGTTAGTTTTGAGCATAATTGTCATATGAAGACGGAAGACACGATTTGGAGAATTGCAAGAGTTTTGAAGACAAGTGTTGATTTGGAGTTGTTTTGACGCCATTTTCTTGTGACGCATCGTTCGGGAGCTACGGTGGTCGTATGAAGATGAATTTGGTATCATTAGAAAGCTTACTCGAAGAGATACAATTCATATTTTTACTCCAAGTAGAAATTCCCACTTTAAGGTGGTCAAAACATCTTCCGAAAACAGCTCTGGAATTCTGTCACGATCAAGTCCGCGATCGCAGAGGTTACTCACCGCGCCCGCGGAGGTCCACGCCAGCAAAAATCCGAAGCGGCGACTGATCTTTCTATCTATCTTTATTTATTTCCGATATTATTTTATTTCGTACGAGTTATCCGAGACTACTTAACCTAGTTTTTCAGCCTTGTTTTATTAATTCTCTCTTAGATCTAGTTTTCAATTATTGCGATTTTAGTATTTTTCTCTCTTATGGAGAATTAATTTCGTTTAAAGTTTGTTTGATCAAAGAAGCCTTTTTATGAATTTGTGAGATTCTGGTAACTTTTCTATCCCTTGGTTAATATCAAAACTCTTGTTCTTACTTTTATGATTATCAATTGATTTTTCTTGGTGCGCAACTTGTTGAATTTGATTGATATTCTACTGTTTGGATTAGTATGATTGTTGTCTATGCAATCTTATTTATCCTTGAAACAACTCTTTTCTAGGACCGTGGACTAGAATTGAGAAAGAGTGTTTGATTATTGTTTTATGCATGAGACTCGTAGCTTGATTGCATGATTTAATATCTTTCTATCCTTAATACTTTGCATGATTTGAATTAAGCGTTCTTGTTCATATCATCCTTTCGCTTGGACCGTGGACAAGCGGAAATCTTTTATAAGGATTGGAATTAACCTGGGAATTAATAGAAAAGTAATGAATCAATGATCGAATGATTAAAAAGGTGGAATTGGTTGAATAAACTCTGCTTTCCTTCCACTGATTTAAACCTAAATATTGTTTGCCTGCTTAAATCCCAAAAACCCATGTCTTGTTACCTGCTGATTATTCAGAATTCCGATTCTCTTGGGTTCGACCCCTTGCTTGCTTACTATACTAGTTAGTAGTTTAGGGTTTTTTATCTTTGATCTTGGCAAGAACGATTTTAGCCGAGTCAGTTTCCAAATGGGAATGTGAGACACTTAGAAAGATTTGGTTTCGACCATCTACCTGTGATGCTTGAATGATACAAATTTTAGGAAACTGAGGTAGAAGAGGGGAAGGGTTTTCGACCTTTTTGTTTTGAGGCTATGTGGAGTAAACATGAAGGGTGTGAGGTTATTGTTAAAAATTGTTAGCAAAACCCTAGTGCTAGAAATTCGGCTAGGGGTGTGATGGGAAAGATCATGAATTATGCTGAAGAATTACAAGCTTGGCACCGTGCTAAATTTCGAAATATTTTTGTCAAGCTTGCAAAGGTTAGAGAAGAACTTAGAATGAGGAACAAGGCGGGAATGAGAGGGGAATGGATTCACATGTGTCGGTCTCTAGAAAGGCAAGAGAGGGAGTTGATGGAAAAAGAAGAGTTGCTTTGGTTTCAGAGGGCAAAAGCAAATGAGCTGAAGTGGGGAGATTGTAATTCCTCTTTTTTCAATAAGAAAGCTAACAGAAGAAGGAAGAGGAATAAAATTAGAAGGTGGTTAATGATGAGGGCATGGAATGGAGGAGCAGATTGAGCAAAACTAGAGTAGTTGTCGATTATTTGGTGGAATTATTTAAATCTGATCATAGCACACACACACAATTTTGGCTCCTCAAGGAATTCCTCCTTTATTGATGGATTTGGATAACCTGATGCTCTCATTCCCTTTCACTGGTGAAGAGGAACATGACGAGCACTTTTATATCACGGTAAAAGCACTGTCAAAGAAATACCTAACTTCCTAACCTAAGTATAGTGGAAGCAAGGGTCGAACCCACAGGAACTCAGATTAGTCGTATTTAAATAATATTACCAAGTGAAAAGGGGGATTCTATGATTTCAAGCTAAAAATCTAAACAATTAAAACAAAGCAAGTAAAACGATTAAAGATTCAAATATGGAGAAAAGCGTCCAACCAGTTTCGTATCTGTTGCATACATGAGTTTTGATCCTTGATTATTCTTATTTCGATTTCCCTTGACTAATCTATTGTGAAATGTATGAAATTCAAGTATAAGGTGGTTATTAATATACACCGTCTTTAACAACCTTTTAACCAATTAACCTAGAAAACCTTCTATGTCAAATTGATCATGCAATTAAGTTCAAAGCATTCAATAGAAACAATAATCATGAATTCCACCGTCTATTCATGAAGTTTTGTGATTGAATTCTCCGCCTTTGATTAGCCTTATTCCACCGTCTATAAGTTTAATCAAAAGGGTTCATCCATGAATAACCAAATTCCACAGTCTATTTAGTTATTCTAGTTGTAATTCAACCTAGAAATAGAATAGGTGGCCAAGCAATTATAATCCTAAGCGAATTTAATCAATCAAGCATGGAGATTCAATCTAGTCAAGGCAAATAGAAATAATTCAAATCTCACAAACAATCATGCATACAACTTCAACTAACTAGTTGGACATGAGAAAATTAGCTAGAAATTGACATTAAAGAAGAATAAAACTTACAAAAGTCAAATTTCTCTTCAATTGCAAATCTAGGGTTTTGTCTCCCACAAATCTCCAAATTCAATCAAACGTAGAACACAAAGTAGAAGATAGCATAAGATAACCTAAGAAAAGTATTTATATCATATCTAGAAATATCCAAAAATTCTAAACAAAGTCGGCTCAAAAGATATTACGGAGGCTCGATTCAGCGTCGCTGACACGCGCCAAAGTGCGGTCAAAGTCTCCCAAAGCGCGGTCGCGGAAAGGCTACTATGCCCGCGTTTTGCCTGCAGCAACTCTAGCGACACTTTAGAAGCTTTTTTGACCCCCCTTTGAGTTGGAATTTGGACTCGGAGTAAAAATATGAATTGTAACTCTTCGAGTTAGCTTTCCATTGATACCAAATTCAGCTTCATCCGACCAATGTAGCTACCAAATTCAGCTTCTCTCCACGCGTCCATAGGTCCGGTCCGTAGCCTCACACCAACCATGTTTCACCCTTCAACCTGTAATAAAACACACAAGCGCGTAGATTCCGAATTAAACCGAAATAAAACCTTAACTATAACTTAAAAAGCAAAATTCTATCTAAACATGCATAAAACGGGAATAAAAACATGCTCTAAAACCTATATCTATATGCTCTATCAGTACAACTCGCTCTTTTTTCCATGCATCCTACAAGATCACCCGGTCCTGATGGTATGTCAGCTTTGTTCTTTCAACAGCACTAGCATATTCTTGGAAGTGAGGTTATTTCTTTTGTTCTTGGCATTCTTAATGTTGATCCTTTTCCTGAAGGACTCAATCATAATTTCATATCTTTAATTCCAATAGTTTTTTACCCTTTTCATATGAAGGGCCTACGTCCTATCAGTTTATGTAATGTTTTGTACAAGATCATTTCAAAGGTTTTGGTGAACAGGTTGAAGAATGTGCTTAATAAGGTGATAGCTAAAACCCAAAGTGCTTTTGTACCAGGCCAATTGATTATAGATAATGTCCTATCTGCATTTGAATTATTCCACTATATGAAGAACAAGCGCTCAAGAAAGAAGAGATATTTTGCTCTAAAGCTGGATATGGTGAAGGCTTATGACCGAGTTGAATGGGATTTCTTAGAGCATAGTATGAGGGGCTTGGGTTTTAATGATCAGTGGATTAATTTGATTATGCGGTGTGTCACGAGTGTGACTTTTTTTGTTTTGATGGAGGGTTCACCGTCATGTACCTTTGTGCCGGGGTGTTGGCTATGGCAAGGATACCCTCTTTCTCCTTACCCTTTTCTCTTAGTGGCAAAAGGTTTTTCGAGCATGATTAAGGAGAGTGTAGGGGCTGGGCGTCTCAAGGGGATTCGAGTGGCGAGAATTGCTCTTGTGGTTTCTCACTTGTTCTTTACGGATGACAGTATTTTGTTTGCCCAAGTGTCTTGTCAACAAGCATCGGAAATTCTTAATATTCTCCATCGATATGGAGCAGTCTCGGGATAACAAGTTAACTTGATTAAATCTAAATTGCCTTTCAGTAAGAACGTAAGTGTTGAGCTTAGGGAGAATTTCCAAAGCATCGTCAATGTTCCTGAAGTTGAGAAGCATGAGAAATATCTTTGTCTACCGACTATGGTTGGTAGATCAAAGAAGGTCATTTTTGCTCATTTTAAGGATAGAGTTTGGAAAAAACTTAAGTGGTGAAAAGCTAGTACACTTTCTCAGGCCGGAAAAGAGATTCTTATAAAATCGGTGATGCAGGCTATTCCAACTTACACCATGTCTTGTTTCTTGCTGTCTTCAAGCCTTTGTCACGATATTGAACAACTCATGTGCCATTTCTTTTGGAGTGGTTCAGGGTCTTCAAAGCTGTATTGGATGAGTTGGAAACGCATGTGTTTACCTAAGGAGAAAGGTGGACTAGGGTTTAGTGATTTGGAGGACTTTAATTTGGCAATGTTAGCCAAACAAGGTTGGAGGATTATTCAAGATCCAAATTCTCTTGCCTCAAAGATATTAAAGGTGAGATACTTTCCAAACTTAAATTTTTTAGAGGCAAAGTTGGGGTATAATCCTAGTTTTTGTTGGCGGAGTATTTTACGTGGCCGAGAATTTCTTGAGAAGGGGGTGTTATGGAAGGTTGGAAATGGTAACTCTATTTTGGTTTGGAAAGATAAGTGGTTGCCATGCCCAAACTGTTTCAAGCCAATTGGAAATTTTTACGGAAATCATGCAGGTCTTAGGGTTATTGTTTTGGTGAAGTGGGAAAATCTTTCTTGGAATGAAGAGCGGGTTCGAAAATTGTTTACGCCCGATGATGCTGATTTGGTTCTTGATATCCATTTAGTAGACCCGTTATTACAAGATAAACTGGTGTGGTTCTACACAAATGATGGCAGCTTCACCATTCGATCAACATACAAATTATTGGAGAAAGAGAGATGCTCAGTTCAGGTGGTGGTGAGCAATCGAATAACTCTAATTCTAGAATGCTATAGCGGAAAATCTGGGGAGTGCCAGCGCCTCCTAGAGTTAGATCCTTCATTTGGCGAGCTGGACGAGATTTATTGCCATGCAAAGTTAATCTGTTCCGACGTAAGATTGTGCAGGATAGGATGTGTGCTTTTTGGGGGTAGGAGGAGTCCACTATGCATGTCTTGTATGATTGTTTTATTCCTAAATTGGTTTGGAGAAATTTCCCAGAGTTGTGTTTGCTAGGTTCTGATGCATGCTCTTTTATGGATTGGGTGACTGAAATCATGAGCAAATCAGAATCTGATCAAGGGTTGTGGGCATATATTTGTTGGGGAATTTGGAGAGCAAGGAACAAATTTATTTTTGCTAATGAAAATCCTGATGCTGGTGATATTGTAAACGACTATCTAGTGATGTATGAGGAGTTTATGCATGTTCAGCAAAAATGTACACAAAATGGCAAAGCACATTTAATTTTTTTTTTAGTTCGACCCTCTCTTTTGACTCTTTTGATTAAAAGCAATACCAATACAAAATATTAAGTGATTTTTAGGATTTGGGTTGCACCCAGTTTTGATGGGTTGTCTACGTATCTCTTTAAAAAGAATCAAGCCTTACGTAGTTCAAAGTGTTTTAATTAATTTATTTGGTTTGATTTTCACGCATAGGTGGAACGAGCCCATACCCACCTTCTAGGAAGGGTTGCTCGGATTCAAACCAACTATCATTTGCGTGATGTGAATAACATTAAACCCACCTTCTAGGAAGGGTTGTATAATCTCTTCACTATCAAACATGTGGTTAAAGGATTATATATTTTTAATTTGATTTGTGACTAAATATAACATATTTATATATTACGTCAAATGTATCCACTTATATGTTGTGGAATCAAGTCAAACGTAGTTCTAGAAATCAAATAATATGAATTGAATCTTGAATTTATATTTATATTTAAAATCCAACTTAACGATTAAGATTGGACTCAACCATTTATATAGGTCGAGTTTTCTACATGACTCTTCTAAAACAAATCGAGTCAAATGTAAGTCTCAAAGAAACATAGGTTTGATTAAATATGATTTTTATTTTTAATCGTGACTGAACTCAATGAGATTTTTGCTTTATATTGAGCTTCCTACGTATCTGACGAATCAGAATCATGTCATCGTAGTTCAAAGATTAAGACTTTGGTATTAAGTATTTTTTTGCCTTTCATTTTGCATATTATCATGTGCAAAATGAAAGGCAAGTTTATTTCATATTTTGATTTTTATTTCAAATTATTTATTAAATCCAAAATATATATATTTTTATATTGGGCGCCCTGTATACACTTTTAAGGAGAATCAAGTCGGGCATAGTTCTTAAAAAGAACCGTTTAATTTTATTGTCGACTTCACCTTATATTTGGAAGTCAACTTAAATTTTATGATCAACTCGATATTCATGTTAATCAAGTTGTCCACATAGCCTATAAAGGACCTCAAATTATACACAGTTCTAAAAATAGAACGAGTATTTTAAATTTGATTTTTTTTATGTGTGTGATTGAACTCGATATATTATATTTAAATATCGAGTGCCTACATAGCCTATGAAAGACATCAAGTCATTACGTAGTTCTCAATGAAAGACCAATTAAATATGGTTGATGTGATTCCATCGACATCCGAGCCAACAATGGAGCACACGACGGAACACTTGGTGGAGCCACGACCTACCCTAGATGCGCCTGGCGCGCCCTTGCATGGGGACGATGGTGGCGCGCCCTTGCGTAGGGTTGAATAATCAGAAAAACCTTGCCGGTGGCGTAAAACTAATAAGGGGCCATGCACAGAAAGAAAGATTAAGACTACAAAAACCTTGCCCGGTGGCGTAAAGCTAATAAGGGATCGGGCACGGAAAGAGTAGTCATCTCGTAGTGCCTAGCAAAGGCCTACAAAGGTTGTCTTCTAGTAGTGCCTAGCAAAGGCCTACTCGAAACAAAAAAAAATCAGTTAATTGATTCGTAATACTTGGTGTTGAGTTTTGGTGGTTTAGTAGCTTCCTAGCATTGTTTTCCTAAGCAAGTGTGTGGTGAATTTTTCTCTTTGTTGCCTTTGTTGTTTTTGCCTACTTGCAACTTGTCGGATTTTCATCTCGGGCAAGTCTTGGTGGTTAATTCAAGTGACCTCTTTACCTTGATCTTTACCGTGTTTTCTAAGATGACAAGTGTAGGTGATGATAAGAATAAGGAACAGGTTGAAGAGACGTCCACTAGCTCGGTGGCTTCCATGTTGCAAACCATGCAACAATCTTTGCAACAATCTTTTCAACAATCCTTACAACAATCCATGGGAGCTTTGGAGACTAGGCTGGCTGATTTGGAGAGCCAAGAGCACAACCGAGATGATAAAGCACGGGTGTCTCAAACGGGGGCTCTACCAAGTGTGCTACAAAGCGCTAACCAAGTGGAGTCGTTGCACGAGGAGGCCTCTACGTCTTACTTGCCAAACATGGAGGCGCAAGAATCCATTGGTGTAAGCACCTCCATGGGGATTATGCCTCCTTACATTCCTCCGACGAGCTTCCACAATCTACACTTTGTGGCCAATTCTGAGGTAAGGCCTTCATTCGCTACATTTCCTAATAATATTCCTATTAGTTCTACTAACTTTTCAGGATATGGAGCGTTGAGCTATCAAGAGGCCAATGTTGTAACGGCCACTCAACCCACACCTATTTTGCATCTACCAAGGCGTGACCAACCTCCTAGGGGCCGACCAACGTTGGTGCCGGGCAGCCTTGGCATGGCGCGCCGATGCATCATGAGGAGCAGCCCCGGGATCTCCATCACGACATCAAGCTGAGCGTGCCGACTTTTTCGGGAACTTCCGACGTTGATGCATGCCTTGATTGGCTTGACAAGGCTGAGTTAATCTTTGACTTCTATGGCTATGATGATGCGAGGCGAGTGGCCATGGCGGCCATACTTTTACCGACTTTTACCGAGGAGAGCACATCAGATGCCTCAACTTAACACATGTCAAGATCTAAGAGAGGCCATAGAGGAGAGGTTCGTGCCTCAAGCTTACACGGAGCGCATCCATGCCAAGTTGGAGCAAGTGCGTCAAGGAAATCGGACTCCCGATGAGTTCTACAATAAGCTGCGTATGCTCATCTTTTGTTCCCGAGTACAATTGCCCGACGGGTATGTCATCTCTATATTTGTCAATGGGTTAAATTTGGAACTGAAGAATGTTGTGAGTATGCAGCATTTTAGTAGGGGTACCGATATTGAGCAAGTGCTTCATTACACCAACCATATGTACAAGCAACTTGCTCAACGACGTTCTAGTTCAACCACTTTTCAAACGTGGCAGCCTTCATCCACGGCTCCTAAGGCACCACCAACTCAGTTTAGGAAGCCGGAAATAAGGAAGGACTCGAATCCTCAACCGAGGAAAGAATTTCCCCCGCGTCCTTGGCAAGAAGGAGGAGTAAAGGCGAGCGACGTGAAGTGTTTCAAGTTCCTTGGCCATGGGCACTATGCTCGGGATTGTCCCAATGAACAGAAGGTTCTTTTTAACTCCCAAGTGGAGTACGAATATGAGGTAGAAGGGGCTGCTGAAAAGGAAGAAGAGAGCCCCGAGGTTGAGGAAGACGAGCTCCACGTCATCGCCGTTGATGGAGAGTGCTTCGTGGTCCAACGAGCGCTTTTCATGACGGAGAACATCACCACACCTAGCCAACGGGAGGTTATCTTTCACTCTCGATGCAAAATTATGGATAAGGTATGTAGTGTGATTATCGATAGCAGATCTTGTTGTAACATTATTAGTCAAGAGGTGGTGGATCGCTTTTCCTTGAAAACTACTTGCCATCCTTTACCTTATCCTATATGTTGGTTGAATTCTAACGCCCCGATCCAAGTCAAGGAAAGGGCTCGTGTTTGCTTTTCTATAGGGCCTTACAAGGATGAGGTGGAGTGTGATGTGATGCCGATGACCGCTTGTCATCTCCTTTTAGGGCGCCCTTGGCAATATGCCAAGGGAGCTATTCATGATGGCGTTTCCAAGAGTATCATTTTCAAATGGAGGGAAAGAAGGTGACGTTGCATCCGATGACCCCCATGAAATCATGTTGGACCACGCAACGAAGGAGCAAAGAAAGAAGCATGCTCTTCGAGAGGGAAATAAGGACAAGAAGCTAGATTTAGGCGGCCCTTCTACGCCCTTGCTTTTGGCCAAACCGAAGGATATTCTTCATACTTTCAAGGGAAGTGGCGTTTGTCTTTTGCTTGTTTTTCAAGAATCTTATTTATCTTCCCAAGAATTAGTTGATCTTCCTCCTTCCATATCTACTCTTTTGCAGGTCTTTGAGGAGCTTTTCCAAGATGAGGTGCCACCGGGACTACCACTGCTTAGAGGAATCGAGCATCAAATCGACTTTGTCCCCGGTGCCACTCTACCGAACCGTCCAGCCTATCGAGCCAATCCGGAGGAAACTAAGGCTTCAACGGCAAGTTCAAGAGCTCCTTGATAAGGGCTATGTGCGTGAGAGCCTCATCCCGTGTGTCGTGCCCGTCATTCTTGTGCCTAAGAAGGACGACACATGGAGGATGTGCGTTGATTGTCGGGCGATCAACAATATTACTATCAAGTATCGTCATCTGATTCTGAGGCTCGAGGATATGTTTGACGAGCTGCATGGGGTGAGTCTCTTCTCCAAAATTGATCTCAAGAGCGGATATCATAAAATAAGGATGAAGGAGGGAGATGAAGGGAAGACGGCGTTCAAAACCAAGCAAGGCCTTTACGAGTGGTTGGTTATGCCCTTCGGATTAACCAACGCTCCGAGCACTTTCATGCGCTTGATGAACCACGTCTTCCGACCTTTTATTGGTAAGTTTGTGGTTGTATACTTTGGTGATATTTTGATTTATAGCCACGATTTATCATCCCATGTCGAGCACCTTAGGCAAGTGCTTGAAGCTTTGAAACGGGAACGCCTATTTGCTAACTTCAAGAAGTGCCACTTTTATTCGGATCACGTGGTATTTCTTGGTTTTGTTGTGAGTAGGAATGGACTTCAAGTGGATGAAGAGAAGGTGAAGGCGATTCAAGAATGGCCAACACCGACAACTATGACACAAGTCCGGAGTTTCCTTGGACTAACCGGTTTCTACCGTCGGTTTGTTCGTGACTTTAGTAACTTGGTTGCGCCTTATACTTTCCTTAACAAGAAGAATGTTCCATTTATGTGGGGAGAGGCTCAAGAAGAGGCCTTTGCATCCCTTAAGGCTAAGTTGACACAAGCATCGTTGTTAGCTCTTCCCGATTTTGGTAAGATGTTTGAGATCGAGTGTGATGCGTCGGGAATCGGGCTCGGTGGTGTGCTTGTGCAAGAGGGACGGCCCATAGCCTATTATAGTGAGAAGCTTGGAGGTGCCGAGCTCAAGTACCCCACTTACGACAAGGAGCTACTTGCTCTTGTTCGAGTGCTACGGGCGTGGGAGCACTATCTTTTGCCTCGAGAGTTTGTTATCCATTCCGATCACGAGGCGTTGAAGTACTTGAGAGGGCAAGCAAAACTGAATCGGAGGCATGCCAAATGGGTTGAGTTCATTGAATCCTTTCCCTATGTCATCAAGCATAAGAAAGGCAAGGACAACGTTGTCGCCGACGCGTTGTCCCGGAGGTACGCTATTTTATCCTTACTAGATGCTCGATTGCTTGGATTTTCTTTCATGAAGGAGTTGCATGCTCATGATTCTGAGTTTGGTGACATTTTTCATGCTTTATTGAAGGGGGGAGTCGGGATCAATTTTATTTGCATGAGGATTTTCTTTTTAAGGGAACTCGCTTGTGTGTGCCTAGTGGTTCGGTTAGGCGATTGCTTGTCCAAGAAGCCCATGGAGGCGGTCTCATGGGACATTTTGGTGTCATGAAAACTTTGCATATGCTTAGGGAACATTTCTATTGGCCTCACATGCTTAGGTCGGTAGAGAAATTTTGTGCTTCATGTGCTACATGTGTGCGTGCAAAGTCTAAAGTGCACCCTCACGGTTTGTATACTCCTTTGCCTATTCCTAGTGCCCCATGGGAGGATATTTCTATGGACTATGTGTTGGGGCTGCCTAGGACAAAAAGGGGTAGGGACTCTATTTTCGTGGTGGTAGATAGATTTTCTAAGATGGCACATTTTATTTGAACCCGGCGACCTTGTTTGGGTTTATTTGAGGAAGGAGAGGTTTCCTACCCTCCGAAATTCTAAGCTTAAGCCACGTGGAGATGGACCCTTCCAAGTGTTAGAGCGTATCAACGACAATGCTTACAAGCTTGATCTTCCTCCGAATTATGGCGTCCATGAGGTATTCAACGTATCCGATCTTGTTCCTTATTTTTCTAACGATGATGTTGAGTTTGAGCAGGATCTAGGTTCGAGGACGAACCCTTTTCAAGGGGAGGAGGATGATGTGATTCCATCGACATCCGAGCCAACAATGGAGCACACGACGGAACACTTGGAGGAGCCACGACCTACCCTAGACACGCCTAGCACGCCCTTGCATGGGGACGATGGTGGCTCGCCCTTGCGTAGGGTTGTAGACGCGCCTTTGCCCAGGGACAGTGCGCCCTTGCGTGGGGACGTTGGCGTGCCTTTGCCAAGGGATGGAGCGCCTATGCACACGGGTGGAGTCGCGCCCTTGCCTAAGGCGGATCCGGGCTTGATGGTGCCAAGGCTCAAGGAACTACACCACCTTAGCTAGGTCGTATTACACGATACCGAGCAAAGGCCATTCTATGTCAAGTACAAGAGGAGCTCATGGGGTGTAGATTTCCGAAAGAGTGCATTGAAGATGGTTGGAGTTATATTTTGATTCATGGTTCTAAGTGACAATTCTACGGTTTAAGGACAATTTTTAAGTTTTCAGAATTTCGGGTTAATTTATGTAATTTCCTTAAGTGAGGGGGCTGATTTTGTAAGGCTTGTGATGACAATTCGGTCTTGTTTTGGCCCGATCTTGACAAGTAATTCTCTTTCAACCTGATTTGCTTAATAAAGTTAGAAACTTGCGGAACAAGTAATCAAGTAAAAGACGAAACTGATTGGATAGATTGAAACAATCAACTTTGATAGTTCAATTGGATTGGCTCTATCGCTAAATCCAATTGATTAACTAGGTTTGATCTTTAACAATCAAACTAGAACAATCACAATTGACTAGATAAATAAACCAAATTGAATGAACACACGAAAGAGAGAATTTGAATGGAGTATGATGATCGATCTTTGTAGGTTTGAATGCTAGAACACAAATTGTTTTAATGGCCCAAGAGCAAGATTAAACCAAAGGGGTTTAATCTTACTGAGCTGATTTTTATTGAATGAAGATGCAAACTATAAACAAGAAATACAAAGCTAAGTTCCTTGGAGAGCAAAGCATAGTATGGCCGGCCCTAGTAGGGACAATTCGGTCCATTACTGGCTTCCCAAGATAACTTAAAATAATTGAAACCATCTATCTAAGTCTCCTTATCCTTATTAAATCAAATAGATAACTAATTTGACTTAAGGGATAAGAAAAATATCTAATAAACTTAAAGATAACAAGAATTAAAAGAGAAATATATTTCAGCCAACTAACATAAGCCTATGGCCGAAATTATGCATAAATATAATATCTAGCTAAAGATAGAATTAAAGCTAAAGATAAGATTCCCGTAAGACTTGAACAACTCTCAGTAAATCGCAATTTTCGCCTCTTTTCTGTTGGATTCTGGATTCGACAAAAACTACAAAGTTGTAGATCTTTTAATTATATATCCAACGCAATTTGAACGAACTTGAGATCAATTTTCTAGCTCAAGTTATGACCATTTTACTGAGCACTATTTTCCATTTGACGGGTTTCATAACTTTTCGAACTTTCAAAACTTCATCCTCTTCCTTGGTGGCCTTGGACTCCATTGATGAACATAATCAAAGGATAATATCAGATCCATGAACACCTTCTTAAATTTAAATGATTGGGATCTAAGTAAAGGTCTTGGCCTGTGTCCTCCATTCGTTTTCAACGAATCATTCGCTTGGATCCTCCCTTGATTTGTATCAGCTTGGGAATAGGTTATATGACCGGCCCTCACCTCCTCCTTCTCTTAGATTGGACGAAAACCTTGATGTTCTTTGCTTGCATTTTCAATTCAAAGTTTCTTGTTTTGCCTCGTTCAATTCTCGTTGTTCAAGTTGTTGGTGAGTAATATCCGACAATTCAGGCATCTTAGTTTGTTTGAGATCTTAGTGAGTCATGTACAAGCTTTTCAAGCATCCATATCCGTTCTCATCATCATCATTCACGGCTTGCTAGGAGTTTTTCCATGTTCTTCTGTGGCGATCTCTTTGCACCATCATCATCTCCATCGATCCAGCCATCAATGGTATATGGTCTTAATTAAATTTTAATTGGAGGTTGTGATTGAACTCAACGAGTATATGTGCTTTATGTCAAGTCTCCTATGCACCGTTTTAAAAGGGATAAAATCAAATGTAGTTCTTTAAGGGCTCGTTTGGTATCGGTATAAGGTATCGGTATCGGTATTAGGTATCGGTATTGGTATTGATGTCGGATGTGGGATATCATTCATATCTCATATCTCTCATACCTCGTTTTTTGGATATATAAAAAATCATGCCTTTGGCCTTGTTTTGATATCAAAATATGGCCCGATATCCATATACTCCCATATCAAACACAAGATATGGCCCGATACCAATATCTAAATCCATATACTCCTATACCAAACACAAGATATGACCCGATACCGATATCTGATATCAGGATATCAATACCAAACGGGCCCTAAAAACATACTCCCTCCGTCCCATTAACTTTGTCCAAAAGGACACATTTCACACAAATTAAGAAAATAAAGTAGAAAAAGTAACCAATGGAGAAAGGAGAGAGAGTGTGATTGTGATGGGTAAAGATGAGTAGAAAGAGAAATATAAAGGAAATGACAAAAATGGGTATTGGGATAGATATTTGATTGGACAATGTGTATAAAGGTGAGTTTGGATTGGGGTAATATTATAATAAAAATTTGATATAAAAAGAAAGTTAAAAGGATGGACAAACTTTTTGGGACGTGTAAAGAGGAATATTGGACAAACTTTATAGAACGGAGGGAGTATATTTTATTTAAGATTTGCGACTGAACTTGATTTGATTAATTTTTATCAAGTTTCTTGCGTTGTTCATAAACGAACATCAAGTTCTCAAGTAGTTCTTCAAAAAGTTAATTCTATTTTGATTTTGATTTTGATTTTGTGATAATTTATATAAGCTAAAATGGCATATAATCTATGTATATATATAAAAGACGCAAGGAATAAGGCCATCATGTTGCGCCACCTAGGATTTTTCCTACGTGTCGCTCCCACGTTAAGCCACCTAGGATTTCGCCACATAGAATTTTTTATTTTGGGAATTTATATATGTTGATATTATTTTAGGATAATATAGAAATAAGATAAATTATTCTAGGAAGGATTCTATCTAGAATAAAGATGCTATCTATTATATATTAGGAATTATGATAGATCTAAAAGATTTTATCTAAAATTAAAATAAATTATAGAACATTAGATATTATATATTAAGATAGATATATTGTAATATCCGCAATATTACAAGGTTTTTTTTAAAACCAATATAATATAATTTTATAATCCTTTCTCTTATAAAGGAGAATTCTTAAATATATTTTTATATATAACCCTTTTCTCTTTAAAAAGAGATTCTTAAGCAAATTAAATTAAATAAAATTCAAGAATGCTTTATAAGGGTTATGAGTAAATAAAAGTGTTTAAATAAAATTAATGCTTCATAATTTCGGTTTTATTAAATAAAGAAATTAAATTAAATAAATTCAAGAATTCTTTATAAGGGTTATGAGTAAATAAAAGTGTTTAAATAAAAATAATGCTTCACAATTTCGGTTTTATTAAATAAAGAAATTAAATTAAATAAAATTCAAGAATACTTTATAAGGGTTAGAGTAAATAAAAGTGTTTAAATAAAAATAAAGTTTCATAATTTCGGTTTTATTAAATTAAGAGGGGTACAAGAAGTCATTAAAAACATAATAAAATTCACTACAAAGGATGCAAGAGCTGGGACTCAAACCCGAGACCTCTTGCTGCCCTCTCACACGCCCCCCTTCCCTCAATCCGCTAGACCAATGTGAATTTCTATTCATTTACCCCACACTTTTTATTTTATATCAAATTTTAATCTTCTTCTTCCTAGAGACATCAGATTGATGTCTGATGTGATTGACGTTGAAAAAAATCAGCCATTGCATGCCCTTTGCTTCACCTTCTCCCTCTCTTTTGCTTGCAAGACTTCCATTGATGCATCATCATCTCATCACCCTCCAACAAACACACCTTTGCCCAATAGATGAGCATTACCTTCCTCTCCATTGGTTCATCTCCATGGCCATGGATTAAGAGCTTGCTCTCCTTTGCCTATATAAAGGGCCCTAAACCTCCTTCAAGCACACACATTCATCACTTCTCCTCTCCTCTTAGTGAATTCTCTCAATTTTAGTCCAAATTTCAGCCATTCAAGTCTAGTATTTCTGTTCAAAGCTCCACCAAAAAAAGCCTCTCTTCCTCCCTTGTGTGCACCGTCGGCCACCACCAGCCACCAGAGCTCCGCCTGGAGTCGCCGTCGTCCCGCCTGATGCTTGTCGGCCCTATTCGCCGCCCTCCCCTGCCTCCTCCATCTCTGTATTCTGTAATTCAGAATACAAGTAGGGTATAATTTTAACCCCTTTTTATTAATTTAATTAATTCGTGTTTATTTAAATTAGGTTGTTAGTAGAAATAAATAAACAAATATGGGTTATTTGCAAGATTAAATCTAATAAAAATATTAGTTGAGATCTTGTTAGTTGAGAAGGGGAGATAAATCAAATAAATAAAGTATTTTGGATAATCTACTATTTTTATAAATTGCAAGACATGATTTATATTAATAATATTAAGAGATCATGTAAAAGTATTTATATATATAAAGTTATTAGTTTAAAGCTTGTAGCTTTTTATAATTAAAATATTTAGTAGAAGATTATAAAATAAAGGGCTATTATTTTTATTATATATCTCTAAGTGTAGAGAATTTAAAGACATATGAACTATTTTATAATGATGATAGATATGATAATAAATTTAGTTTATAATAAAATATTTTTATGACATATCTCTAGGTGTAGAGATTTCTAAAGGGATATAAACTTTATTTAATAAATATGGTAAAGTTTTGATGACAAGTTAATATATAACATGATAATAATATTGCTAAGTTATAATAGTTGCCTTTCTTGAAAAGATATTTTAAAATTAGAAAAGATAGTATATCTTGTTATCATATTTAAATATGCTTTTGGTTATAAGATAAGTTCTAAGACATGATCATACTTTCTATATAACCTAAAGATATGGGAGAATTTATATAAATAAGATAAATAAGATTATTTTAATATTATGCTAAAATTATAGAAAGCTTACTTTATAAAGTATCTAGAAAGTTCTATTTAAGGAAATACTAAGAAGGAATGCCTAGCAATATTTTATTTCTACTCTATTATGGTTTGAATATTTAAATAAGGTTTTTATCAAGTGGATATTATGGAAAATTATGGAAAATAATATTTTAAGTGGATATTATGGAAAATAAGGTGATATTATAATAACTTTAAGTGGAGATATTTTTAAGGGCATAATAGACTTTTTACCATCCTAAGAATATTTTAATAAATTAAATAAGGATGTTATTGGTTTCCAAGAATGAAAATGTTTAAATATTAAGAATAAGGATTTTTATAAGAATAAAAGGATAGAAAAGATTTAGTCAAAACGCACAAAATTATACCCTAATTAGCCGCATGTATCCAAATCACCTATTTTTGGTTTTTGTCAAGTATAAAAGTCCTTTATTTTTTCTCTCACCCCCACCCTAACCTCTCTCAGACCTCTCATCTCCTCGACTCTTTTCTCACGAGTCCGTATTTTCGTCCCGATTCTCTCTGGTTCCTTGCTTCCTAGGTTTGTTTATCAGCAAAACTCGGAAATCGATCTACGGATTTCTCACTATACTGTGAAAATTTCTTGGTTCTTATCCTCAATTTCCTCTACGATGCGCATTTTCTGGAATTCTAGGGTTTCGGAGATCAAATTGAAGGTTGTGGATCTGTCTTGCTCGGTGCTTTGGGATCTGTTTCGCTGATTGCTTGCTTGCACTAAGGTAGATGATGTTGATCACGGAGATCTCTAGGCTACGGCTGCACTACTAAGGTAGATGTGTTTCGCCTCTTCTCCTCTCAATAGTTTTTGCTTTATTTTATTTGCTGTGTACCTTGTGTTTCTCAGATTTTTGGTTTTAGTTTCTCAGATTTTTGTTATATTTTTATGTGCCTTGGTTTGATTACGTTTTTTGGTCTTTGTCATCTGATGCTTATGCCAGCTCTATCAAAAGCAAGAGAGGGAAGCAGCCATGCTTGCAAAAAAGCAGAAGACGTACAACTTTTGGATGCTGATGATGACGATGATGACATACCAAAGCCTTCTACAACTACATCTGCTGAAACGAGAAAAGGTGATTCATATAAAAAAACACTTCAAAAAGAAGGCAGAAAATCAGGACGATGGACGTGATGACGAGGCAAGTTTATTTTCTGATTAAGATATCGTTTGATCATTTATGGCAAGCTGATGTGGGATGGCCATGCATTGTTGTGCCACTTTTTCGCTGAATTTATTTGTAAATGATTATGTAGGTAGTCATCAGCAGGGTAAAAGTGTAGGCAAGGTAGACATAAAACTAACAATGAAGATGATAATGACTCTGAGGTAAGCCAGTCCGTGTGTATTCATGAGGAAAGAAAATATATTAGCTTATTTGACAAATATTACTTTTTATCTTCAAGTTCAAAATGATTAGAACCAGCTTTGTGGAAATTTGGTGATGGGAATCATGAGTTATATTGTATTTGCTTACTTTTTCAGTGAACCATTATAATTTTTTTTTAATTATGATTTGCTTCTAGTTGATTTTTCTTAACATGCATCAACATATGATATATTATTGCCACTACTTATATTTTCTCAATTTTTTGTTTGTTGTTGCACATTGTTGATTGTTAGGTATTTTTTGTGCATTATATTGATTAGCCTATTAGTTCGAATGGTAGAGCAATGTGCTTAATGCATAATGACGTGGGTTCAAATCCCACATAGGCTTACTAATGATCTTTGATTGCATTTAATTTTTTTGATGACATGTTTATATTTAGTGATGATAAGTGATATTTTTTATGACTATTTTTATGTGGTGATGAGATTTGATGACAACTATTTTTTGTGATGATGGTAAAAATGAACAAATTTTAAGTGATGACGGTTTGATGACAGCTTTATGTGTGATGATGATTGCTTTTATGTAGTTGAATGCCTTTTATGATACTTTTTATCATCAAAAGTTGTCATCAAGATATTTTGATGACACTTGTAATGATAGTTGATGACAATCAAATCGTCATCAAGTAGTGATGACAGTTGATGACGATTGACATAAAAAAAAATTTTATGACAACTTGTAATGATAGATATTTGATGACAACTTTGTTTTTTTATGTGTGATGATGGTTGCTTATATGTGATTGAATGCCTTTTATGATAATTTTTGTCATCAAAAGTTGTCATCAAGATGTTTTGATAACACTTGTGATGATAGTTGATGGCAATCAAACCGTCATCAAGTAGTGATGACAGTTTATGAAAAAATCGTACGAGATGACACGTATTTGATGACACTTTGAATAATGATACTAAAAATTATATGTGATGACACTAAAAAATTAAACGTGATGATATTTGATGACACTAAAAAATTAAACGTGATGATAAATATTTGTTGACAACTTTATTTTTTTTTTTGTGATGACAATTGTTTTTTATGCGGTGATGACAACTATTTTTATGTGGTGATGAAATTTGATGACAACTATTTTTTGTGATGATGATAAAAACGAACAAACTTTGAGTGATGACACTTGATGACGGTTGTTTGATGCCGCTTAAGTGGTTGAATGCCAGTGATGACAGTGATGACGGTGGAGAAAAATGTGATGACAGTGATGACGGTTGTTTTTATGTGGTTGAATGACTTTGATGACACTTTTTACCTTTTATTACACTTTTTGTCATCAAAAAATTGTGATGACGGTGAAAAAAATTGCGAAGACGGTGGAAAAATTGTGATGACAGTGATGACGGTTGATTTTATGTTTTTGAATGCCTTTGATGATACTTTTTGTTATAAAAAAGAGTGACATCAAAACATTTTGATTACACTTTTTACATTTTATTACACTTTTTGTCATCAAAAAATTGTGATGATGGTGATAAGAAATTGTGATGACGGTGAAAAAATTGTGATGACAATGATGACGGTTGTTTTTATGTGGTTGAATGCCTTTGATGATACTTTTTGTCATCAAAAAGTGTCATTAAGACATTTTGATGACACTTTTTTACCTTTTATTACACTTTTTGTCATCAAAAAATTGTGATGACGGTGAAATAAATTGTGATGACGGTGAAAAAAATTGTGATGACAGTTATGAATGTGATGATTGTGATGATGGTCAACGCCGGTCAACGGTCGGTCAACGGTCGGTCAACGTCGGTCAACAGTCGGTCAACGTTGGTCAACGGTCGGTCAACGTCGGTCAACGGTTGAATGCCTTTAATTAGCCCATCTAAATTATTATTATAATAATTTAGAATTTTGTTCTCTTATAATAAGGATACAAGAGAATTTCACAACTTTAAAGAGAATTTAAAGAAAATTCGTATTTAAAGCCCGTTCGTAAATTTCCGTGTCGATAGGTCGAGAATTCGTTCAGAGTCGTGGTCAACGCTTCCGTCGTCTCGCTAGTTATAGTCGTAAAAGTAAAGACAAGTGGAATTTCTCCTTGTAGCCTTATATATTCATTCCGTGAAATTTCTCGAAGTTGGGAACAACTTGTTTGCTAAAAATAAATGAACCTAGGAATATCGATTGTTAGATATAATGACCCCACTGTTATCGTTATTCCGCTATTTAATATTTGATAGGATTATTATGCTAGCTTTATGGCCCCTTTTGTTTACGTTCTCGTTAAGAGAATAGTTTCGAACGAACTAGTGAGGGGCGCGGGACTATCCCGATGCCTCTATATAATCTTACTTTTTTTTTGGTAAAATCTATATAATCTTACTAAGTCGTATGCCTTTTCGCTTAAAGTACGACTTTCGGGGTCATGATCCATGTCCGCTCCGATTGCAAGGAGTTAGGGATGAGTGGCACTCTAGCTAAGTATCGGGAACTGAGTTTTCCCTTGGTGGAGCGGGCCATGCCAGCCCCCATCCCCTTTAAAAATCATTAACGTAATCTATATTTTCGTTACCATATAAGATAAGTGCTCAATGCACATTTAAAAGACATCAAAACTGGACCGATCTCAACTGATCGATCCGGCTCTCGGTCTGCTCAGGGCGCGAGAGGTTTTCAACTTGTATGAATTAATAATGTTCCCAACGTCCTTTCTACTCTAAAAGAAGTCTACAAACTAGTAGCTCTTCTCTCGGTTATCGAGCTATCTCCGCTTGAGATACGCTCTTCTTCGTTACGATAAAACCCACATAAAGTTCTATACCTCAATACCCATATGAACAAATCTCCCTCGTATATTTAAAAATTACCGAATTACCCTAGGGAAGTTCCGTTCCCGCTTGCTTAGTCTCTTAGACTAATTTTTCTTTTCCGCATGTTTTGTTTGGCATATTCTCGCCCCTCGCGAATTATGTCAGAACCTAGAAACCGAAATATGGCGTAAGGTGAAGGCGAAGGAAGGACAAGGATCTTCAAGATGTATTTTCATTCCATTATGATTTATTTTTGTGTATGTTCCAATGACAAGTTTTATGCGTTTCATTCTCGAACATCATTTTGTTTAAAGTAATGTAAGATTATTTGTATGAACAAAGTCTCTTTCGAGAGCATCCTTTTATTTATCTAATTATGTCAATTTCCGCAATTTATATGTTCAATAACATTCTAAAAGCATTGGGTGATTTTAAATGGTAAAATCCGAGGTCACTGGCGGTAATACCCATTGTTGTAAATTAGGGGTGTTACATATATTAATTTAATTTTTCTAATTAAATTTCTATCTATTTATATGAAAAAAATTTAATTCGAATTTTATTTAAAACTAAATAAAATTAATTTATCTTTATCTTTTATCTATTTATGTAAAAGATGTATCTTAAATAAAATATTGATAAAAAAATAGAACTTTCAATCTAAAAAGATAATTACTTGCCAAAATTGAATTTTGATAATAAAAAAAATTACGTTATTTCTTCCTTAGTTTTCTTTTAGAATTATTTATGTAAATATAAATGATTTTATTGATAAAAAAAATTACGTTATTTCTTACGTCATTCTTTATTTATATTTTTCATTGTTTCTTATTAAGAATATTTTTAATTTTAATTCAATTTTTTTAAGAATTGAATTTGGTAAAAACAATTACAAGAATTTAGATTATTTTTACCTTTTCATATTGTTTGTAAAGTCTTTTCAAAATTAAATTATTTTAATACAAATAACTTTTATTTATATTTTTTCATAAATAAATTATCATTAAGCCATCAAAATTATTTTGTGATCACCTTAATAATTTTGGTCCCGTTTCATATGACACCAATTGTAAAATTCTAAAATAATTTTTTTCTAATAAATAATTTTTGTATATTAAATTAAATCATTTTCGTTAAATAAATCATAACTATAACCTAAAACGGAGGTTAAAAAAATATTAAATTACACATGTCACTTTTCGATTGGACCACACCACCCTTTTTTTTAAAAAATAATTTTCTATTTTTGGATATGATAAATTCTTATCCACCACCCTTTTTTAAAAAAATAATCTTTTATTTTTGGATATGATAAATTCTCATCCATGTTTTTAGAATATTAGATAGAAAATCTCATTATTAAACAATCTTTTATTTTTCGATATAATAGATAGAAAGATCATTAGGATATTTTTTTATACTATCATACAAATTCTAGAATATTTATTTTATTTTTAGATATAATCATTTTTTAACTAAGATATATTAATTGATTGAATAGTTATCTTTTATAGTTTATTGATTTTAAATATTTATTCAAAATGTATATTTAAGCATTTACATGATTATTTTTCTCAGATAATAAATAAATTTGAAAATATTTTATTATTAATATTTTATTTAAGAAAAAACCCGTACAAAGTACGAGAATATATACTTGTTAATAAATATACTTCCTTGTTGGATCATCTTTGTAATTATTTTTACACCGCATGCCACAGATTTGATTTTTATTAATACTCTCTCCCTCTCTGTACTAGGATCTTTATTTTTTTTATTTTTTTTATCAGGAAACAGGGCTAGGCCCTTGCGATTAGATTAGAGAAACTAGTTCTGCCTACAAGAGACTACAAGATCATTCAAAATAATGCTAGAAACATAACCAGGACAAGAAAGTAAAATAGAGTAATGACAATCCATGGAGATGGCATGGTTTGCAAGGCAATCAGCAACGGCATTTGCAAAGCGCCGAACATGAGATAAGCGGACTTGCCACCTAGTGTGCTTAATTATAGCTTGACACTTCTTGATAACCCAAAGCTGCGTGTGAACCACCAAATCGTTCAGTGAAAGCAAATGGATTACCTCATTAGAGTTTGTTTCCAAGATCAAAAGTGGAATTCCAATCTCAGCTGCAAGTTGCAAACCCTTCAGGGCTGCATTCAACTCTGTTACTAATCCAGAGCATGCTCCAATCTTGAACAGAAAGCCCTTTACAAACCCCCCATTGCTATCTCGGATGAGTCTACCAGCGCTTGTCATGTCCGGGTTCCCCTTCGAACACCCATCAACATTTAGCTTGTACCAGTTCGCCGACGGGGGCAACCAACTTGCAGCAATAAGGATTTCAGCACTCGTAGGCTTAGAGCATACCTACTTCAGCTTCTCCTTAGATGACCAAAAGGCTTCAGTTGTGGAAACTTTAATTGACGTAAGCCGTAAATGATCATCAATCCCTTGAAACACGAGTTTGTTACTGCATTTCCATGTGTACCAAACCATGTTCACTGCTTGTGTACAACTCTTATCCTTCGCTCTGATTAAGCTTCCAATCCAATCATGAAGGTTCTGATTAGAGAAGAAAGATGCAGGCGGGTTATTACCAAAAAGAGCCATCCACACCAGCTTAATTGGTGCACAATCTCGAAGTAGATGGAGCTCCGTTTCTTCACCCCGACACCTCGAACACTCGGCTGAATCAGTCATGTGACGACGGAACCAATTTGCATTACATAAAACACTGTTATGCACCAGCAAGTAAAGGAAAGTGCACACCCTTTGCTGCGCAGGAATGTTTAGGATCTTTACATATATGGAACTTGCAGATGACTATTTTTCGATCTTCTGCCCATGTACATGTCATATCCAAGACTATAGGTACCATGCGTACGTGTCACTTAGATACCACCGTCATAAAACTCATCTCATGTTTTTTGTTTGAGTCTGAGTTTACATACGATTTAAGTTTCATTACACACACTCTCAAATTTAAAACCCCTTGATAACCCATCTTAAGCTATCGAATATCAACAACTATATATCGTTTCACAATAGAGGTTCTTAAAGACTATTTTTCTTTGTTTCACAATATATGTTAATATAAGAAAAAATTTCATTTATACCCCTAATAATTACACCACATTAATTATATACACTTTTCTCATAACAATTTTTAGAAATATAAAGTACCTTTTCATAGGGATAATTTTAGAAGAATTTTTCTCCCTTAATATATGTGCAAATCTATCTAAGAACATTTATTTTAAAACAGAAGGAGTATTAAATTCAATTAGCAAGGTTAACCGTGATCAATCACGAATACATGTCAAGGGGAATATTGTTCTTAATATTGGGTACGGTGTCATAACTTATTGAGAAGAATTTAATTAATTAACAAAATCCTTAATTTTTTTTTGGTAGAAGGAGAGGCGGTACTCTCCGTTCCCTCGAGGGGAGTTTTATTAATTAGGAAAAAGGGCTAAGTAGTCAGCAAACGGGGGATAGCCCGACCCCTAACATCATCAGACAGTAAAGAAATAACACCCTCCGGCGGGTCAATCAATACATGAAATCCTATGCTAACAGAAAAAGCAAAAGAAGCTAAAAAGTCTGCTACACTATTAGCTTCCCTATAAATATGACAAAATTGGATCACCCAATCTCTACGAATAAAGTCTTGGCATCGAGACACCAGACTATAAAGTGGATGACAACGCTCCATGGGCCGCCCAAGAAAAAGAACCACAAGTTGTGAATCTAATTCAAGAGTGACCCTCCTGTAGCCCTTGCTCCAAGCAAGACTCAAACCCTGGATAGCACCCCAGAGTTCAGCCATTGGGACCGTACAAATCCCAATGTTATGAACAAAATCAATAATCCATTTACCGTCGCTATCACGAATGACTCCTCCAGCTGCAGCTAACCCCCCATCACGAACCGAGCTTTTAGTGTTAATCTTCACCCAACCTTCTCTCGATCGATCCCATAAAATGTAGCGTTCGATCGTGTTTGTTGCTGGACGGTTCTCCTCCAACAAACCCTTAGCCGTAATATACTCAGAGGCCTGATTTTGGACAAAAGCCACCCGTTCACGAATATGCTTTAGGGGAGCCTGCTCAAAAACAAAGGAGTTACGCCATTTCCAGATCCACCACAAAGATAAAGAAAAAATAGATGCCCAATGAATGCCATCCACATTCTTATGACTTGAGGTGATATTACTTCGTATCCAAAAAGCAAAATCGGATAGAAAGAACACTTCCCTGGAAAGAGGAGGGTGAAGTTCATCCCAAAAACGTGACGTTTGATGGCAATCACGAAAGAGATGAAGCAACGACTCCTCCTCGGTAGAACACATCAAGCAAAGGGCATTCGTGGCAAAATGACGCCTAACCCGCTCTACATTAGTAAGAATAACTCCTTTAATCATAAGCCACATGAACATCCGGACACACTCGGGAATATCTAGTTTCCAAATAGCTTTATAAACAACACGGTCAGCTTCATGATTAACACGTGCTCCTGATAAGAATTGATAGGCTGAGGAAACAGTGTATTGCCCTGTTGGAGAATGGCTCCAACTAATAATATCTTCCACATCAGCATTTGGATTTAAAGCAATAGAAGTCAATTTCATGGCAACAGTAGCCGGCAGCACATGATTAAGTGAGGCCCAATCCCAGCCACGGCCCACAACCCAATAATCAAAAACGGCCTTGCTTTGATCTGCTTCACTAAGTGAATTTGAAGCGCAATTCAACAGGCAATCATCAACGAGCCAATTATCTAACCAGAACCGGGTAGCTTTTCCATTGGACACACACCACCGAGACCCCGGGATAACCACCTTATTAATCCCGATTTTTAAGCTTCGCCAAATATAGGATGGATTAGCTCTATAACACAAAGAAGAACAGACATACTTGGATCGAACAACATCAATCCAAAGCTTCCCATCCTCCATTAAAAAATGCCAACCCAACTTCCCAATGAGGGACAAATTTAAATCAACCATGCCACGGATGCCTAACACACCGCACTCCTTCGGTTTACAAACCTCAGTCCAGCTGACCAAATGTATTTTATTGGAGCCATCAAAACCACTCCAAATAAAATTGTTAATTAACGAATCAATTTTAGAGCAAATCTCCTTATGGATCAAAATCGTCGCCATAGTGTAGAACGGAATAGACGATAAAACCGACTTGGCAAGGGTGACTCTCCCTGCTAAGCTCAAAAAACGACCCTGCCAACCCCGCATTCTACTCGAAATTCTTTCAAGCAAAGGGTCAAAAGTTTCAGCCTTAACCTGATTATGGAAAACTAGCATACCCAGATAGTTACCAAGATCAGTTGTCAACGGGAAACCGCTTTCCGCCTTAATAGCTTGGCGAAGATTAGTACCCATATTATCCGAAACAAAAATATGTGACTTGCGCGAGTTCACCTTTTGTCTCGACGCCTCACAAAAGAGTTGTAAGCACCCCTTGATCACCCTAATATGCTCAACCGAGGACTCATCAAATAATATAAGGTCATCAACAAACATAATATGAGACAGTTCAGGCCCACCCCTAGAGATACGGATGGGCTTCCAATGCTTATCAGCCACTGCATTGGAAATAATATGACTGAGCCGCTCAATACACAGGACAAACAAATAAGGAGAAATAGGGTCACCTGGTCTGATTCCTCGTTCAGGTAAGAAAATATCTGACGCCTCCCCATTCCAAAGAAGACGGAACGACGTCGAATGTAAACATTCCTTGATCCATTTGTGCCACTTAGAAGAAAACCCGGCCTCTTTGAGGGAATCAAGAACAAAATCCCAATACAGGCGATCATAAGCCTTCTCAAGGTCCAATTTCAACAACATCCAACCCTTCAAACCCTTCTTACGCTTCATGGAATGGACCACTTCTTGCATTATAACAATATTGTCCGTAATCATCCTCCCCGGTAAGAAGCTACCCTGGGCGGGACCAATAAGAGAAGGTAAAACAATTTTCATATGTTCCACAAGTACCTTCGTAACAATTTTGTAGAGAGCATTACAAAGGCTAATGGGACGGAACTGACTTATTTTTTCCGGTTCATTGACTTTGGCAATAAGAGCAATAAGAGTCTCATTGACCCCCATAGGAAACTTGGCCGAGCAGAAAAAATCCTTCACAAAACTAATCACCGAAGGACCAACAGAATGCCAACATTTTTGATAAAATATAGCCTGAAAACCATCACAACCCGGAGCCTTTAAAGGCCCCATTTGTTGACAGCTTGGAGAATTTCTGAGTTCGTGAAAGGCTCATCAAGTGGAACCCAAGAAGAGTCAGGAAGACATGGATAGCAGTTAGACACCACTCCAGAAGCATAAACCTCATCAACCGGCAAATGGTAGAGCGCCTCAAAAAATGTACATCATGAGATTCAAGAGCCGAAGCATCAATAATCCAATTACCCTGATCATCACATAGAGACTCAATTCTATTCCTCTTCCTTCTCGTAATGGTGGAGAGATGAAAAAATTTAGTATTTCGATCCCCCGATTTCAGCCATTGAATTCTGGACTTTTGTAACCAGAGGAGCTCCTCCCGTTCAAGAATAACTACAAATTCAGCTTGTAACTGAGCCTCCAACTGAATAAGTCGATCAGATGGGTTCCTAGCCAAAGCGTTTTGCAAACCAGAAATACGACTAGAGAGCTCTTGTTTGGCTGCATGAATATTGCCAAAACTAAAATTCCTGTTAAAAAACGTACCCAATATTCGGACATGTCTATTGTGTCGAACACATCGAATTAGTCAAGTCAATGCTTAGACTTTTGGAGTCTAACCAGTGGTACTCCCGTACTATGTACGGGTTATAATAGAGATGAAAATAATACCTTTTAATATTTGTAATTTTTTTATTATTATAACAAAGATAGATGCAATAAGCTATAATACTCATAAAGTAATTGTCAAAAATCATAGTCTTTAGGAAAAAAAAGAAGACAAAATATGTATATACTCGTATAACATAGTAATCTAAAGTAATTGTCAAAATCAAAGTGCTAAGAAAATACTTAATCAAATTGGAGTAGTGCTTCTAAATTTCTAATTATTTATACCGTTATAAAAAATACTTAATCAATAGGTATTTGAAAATGTCTATTTATTTTATAAATATATTACCTAAAATTAGAAAAATGAATTAAATCTCATTTCAATATTCTCTCAAATTTCGAATTGTGGAAACAAAACTACATAAATATTTTCTTTTAGATAACTTGAAAATAACAATTTGTATGAGATGGTTAGGATAATAATTTTTTGATACAAATTATTAAAAAAAATAGTGTGTTAGATAAATTTAAAAATGATTTGTGTTAGATCAATGAGAATACTAATATATTTTTAGATAAATTAAAAAAAAATTATATAAAATTATTAGAATAGTAAAATATTTTTAAATCAAATTTTCATTAAAAAATAAGTTGTATTGGTTAGAGGTGGAAGTGAGAAAAGTGGGTAGGGTTTTTTTGACAAAATTTATCAAAAAAAATAACTTTTAACTTTTTTATATGGTGACAAGTGACACAATCTTTTCTACATACTTGGTTTCTCTTTTATAATTGTACTAGGTAGATTATGGGGAAGAGATCAAAATTCTTTCAAGCGCTCAACCACCATATTTAAATGGTCAAGTCTGACGGTTTATTCATGAAAAATATGGAATTATTTGGGCATTACAACGGCTTAGAAAAGGCTTAATTAGTGTGGTGTTCGGATCCCCTCGGTTCTTCCCAGACCACAAATGATTAATTTATGTGGTGTTCGGATCTACTCGATTCCTCACAGGCCACAAAATTAACCAAGGTCTCAAAACATGTATATAATTAAGATTTAAAATAAAATAAAAAAAATTTATGAGTTGTGGTGTTCGAATTCACTCAATTCCTTCCAGGGCACAAAATCAAGTTTTAAATTAGTTTCAAATGAATTTAAAGAGAGAATGAAACACATGTGCATATATATGCTCATGTCATTGTCGTATTCCACTACTTGGATATATGACAAATGATGAATGATCATGAATGATGTTAAATGATGATGCATGGTATTGGCATCATGCATTCTACATATATACTTTCTTTCTCTTCTATTTTCCCTCAAAGATTCAGGGTTTTTTTTTGGCCGAATACATAAATAGGTTCCTGAACTTTGATAAATTTTGGCAACCATGTCCCTATACTTTTCAGGTTTCAGATAGGTTCCTGGACTATACATTTTTTTGTCATTTAAATACAAAAATCTGAACTGGCAAAATGCGTGTACGTGACTCTCGTAGGTGCGCGTTTGATGACTTACAAAAGCACACGTGGAACTTCACCATCATATGTGGCAAAGAGGAAATAAAAAAGAAAAAAAAACAACTTAAATAAAAAGGATTCTTCTCCTCTCCAACGGTCATTTGGGCTTCTTCTCCAACTTCTCCATTATCACCATTTTCGAACTCTCCTTACTCTCCTTCCTCATCTTCGTCTTCTCTAACGGTTCTCTCCTTCTCTCTGTATTTTCACCATTTGGATACAAAACCTTCCTCACGTCTCAATCTAGCGGCTTCTCTCACTTCGATGGCGAGCAACTTCACTTCTCGGCATGTGGGTGTGGAGTTGCAGTGAATCTGAGACATTCGTGGACTGAGAGGAACCCATGAAGGAGGTTTTTCGGTTGCCCAAACTTTGGGGTAAGATACAAGTCTTTAATTTTTTTTTTAAATTCAAAAACCCCCAAGTTCTAGGGTTTGGGGTTTCATGGCACTGTTGATGGATTTAGGTGCAAATTGTGCGACATTGTTGATGGATTTAGGTGCAAGTTCTAGGGTTGTATAACTATTGTGTCTAATTTCGCGTGTTGATGCAGAGGAGAGGGGCTTGCAGATTTTTCCAAAATCAAAAGCTTACAACAGTTAACCTAAAAACCAGTTTTACACAAGCTTGCCAATAATGAACAAAAACACAAGCTTGGCACACATTAACCATCCTACTTAACACCTAAAACTAAGTTACTAACTTAGGGTTTGCTTGAACTTGTCTGGCTATTGAATGGGACATCACATGGTTTGCCTCTTGAAGCAGCATCACTTTGCAATTGCCTTTTTGTCAATGCAGCTCTCCCTTGCCATTTCAGCCCCCTTTTCTTTGTACCAATCTCAACTGGTGTGCTTGCATCCCTCACAGCTTTTGGGACCCTCAAGACCTTGCTAGTTTCATGGCTAGGCTGCTTGATATGGTAATGAAGAAAAAATAAGTATCCATGTATAAAGTAAACAATATAAGAGAATTGAAGGAGCTTACTAACATTTAAAATGGTCAAACCAGTTGTAGGATTGATGTAGGTGCCCAACCCCACCATCCTTCCCCTTTTCTAACCAACACTTTGAGGAACATGTGTTGTTGTACTTGAAGCTTGGCTGCCTCTGTTCCTTAGAGACTAAAAAACCAAACCCTTTACTAAGAATATAAATTGCATAATGAAAAAAATAAGTGTATGAAGAATCTGGTTTTTGAAGGTCAAACCTTGCGTGTTGGAGCCACTGGTTGTGACAATCCTAAATGTTGGTTGCCTCTGGTTCTTGGAGCCACTGGTGGAGCACCTCTTGGAGTAACTGGTGGAGCACTTGTTGAAGCAACTGGTGGAGCACTTGGTCGAGCAACTGGTGGAGCACTTGGTGGAGCACTTGTTGTGGCCTTCCTTGAACACCCCCTTTTGTTGTGGCCTTTACACTTACAAATACTACAAGTCATCTCAGAGCCCTTCCTTGACATCTTGCCAGCTTTCTTGGGCTCATCTCTTGCCTTTCTTCTACTAATCTTTCTCCTTCCTCTCTTTTTTCTAATCTGAGGTGGCTCCACAGGTGAGTAATCTGATGATGGCCATAACTTCATATCTAATACAGGCTGAATATGGTGAGTATAAGCCTTGCGATATGTGTCCTTCTTAATCCAGTGAACAACATGATCATCTGGGTTGATTTTCATATGAGCCATTGCACAAATTGCATGTTGACAAAGGATTCCTTTCAACTGCCAAGCATTACAACTGCATTTCATTTGCCTCAGATCAACTATGTGACCAAAGTCACCATCTTTAATTTCAAATCCCATGTCACCATTCCACATCAGATTGCACTGCATAGACAAATCCTTGTTTTTTCCAACCTGTACAAGGCCATGGGTGCAAGATCACAGATCCAAGTTCTAGCAAAAGCATTCATCTTGTTTATCCTACACATCACTTGCTTCCTGATTTCTTCAAGCATGGAGATAATTGGCCTATTCCAAGCTAACAGAATCCAACTGTTGAAGGTCTCACACATATTATTTTCACAAGTATCACACTGGCTATGAGATATGAAATAAGCCTTACAGAAGTTCTCTTTTCCATAAGCCAGGAAGTCATCCCTAAGACCATCACCTAACATGGCTAGGGCATCAAGGTCGTCTTTGAGTTGCATCTCAAATGTGGACCAACAACATTGCCAGAATTTCTTCCTCTTGTCACCCCCTCTCCATACTTTTGCCCAATTTTCATAAATATACCTTGCACACAGTTTGTGCTCTGCTTCTGGTAATTCATCCTTTACAGATGTTGGTATACCCTGTTTCACCAAGAAAAAAACATATGTGATATCATAAACCAAATGCATAAAACAATGAAAAATAAAAAGGCTTAAACAAGTTAGAGAAAGGAATTACCAAATGCATATCAGAAATGATTGTTAGCCCTTCTCCATTTACAAGCTCTAGATCTTCCTTTAATGTCCTGATGAACTTGGTCCATGTGATTGTTAGCCCTTCTCTATTCCCAAGCTCTAGATCTTCCATCCTTCCCTACAGTAGTAAATAGGTGTCCCTCAACAGCCCCTTCAAGAAGCATGCATCAAATCCTATTATTCTCCTGCACCCTTCCTTCCAGCCTAGCTTCAAAGCATTGAAACAAGTGTATAATCTCTTGAAGATTTCCTTTCCTGGCTTAGATTCCTTGTCAACAACTAGAAAACATGTGCTCCATGGGTTTGATCTGTTTATCTCTTCAACATATGCATGCAACTTGGCATATTCTGCAGTGTAGTCAACAACATTCTTACCCAGAGCCTTAGCGTTTGCTCTCCTACATGTAGATAGTCCCACATATAACTTTATCCCCCTCCTACAAATCTATTGAATCTCCCAAAGTTTTAAGGATGGTTGTGAGATGATTCTAGCCTCAATGTATTTGGCTAGGAATTTGGCACTACACAGCTTGTTAGTATTGTACCTTCGACACTCTTGTCTGGGCATGTATGTCTTTATCATGAAGTTCTGGCTTGCACCATCTATGCTAGCATGTATTCTCCATTTGCATCCTTCATGGGCACACTTGGCTGTAACTCTTGTCTTGTCATTAGGTTTTAGTACTAGCTTCACACCCCTACGCACTGCACACCTGGTCAATGCCTCCCTAAACTCTTCTGCATTTTGAAAAACCATTGTTACCTCCCAAATTGGTATCTTACATTCAGGGTTGTACACAACATGACTGCTTCTCCTTCTTCTAACCTCTCTCTGTCCATCTTCATCACCTTCCCTCTCCATGTTGTAATCTGAGTCACTGGCATAATATGGCTCTTCTCCAACAACCTTTCCCTTGTAGTTATGCCCCTCCTCTGTCTAGTCTTCATACCCTTCATCAGGCCCAACCTCACCCAATGTGACATCCACAATCTGTAGTATTCTCCTTCTTATGAGCCTTCTTTTGAGCATTAAGCTCTCTTACACCTTGTCCCACTTCTCTTAGCTCATCATCAATATCACTGTTATCACTCATATCCAATGTCAAACTATCACTTGAGTAAGTTTCTTCTGAGCTAGTCAAAGATCCACTATCACTATCACTATCACTATCATTTGAGGAATCTGTGGCATCTTCAACTGCCAAATATGTGACATCTTCAACTGTCAAATCAGTGACATCTTCAACCCCTACACCTGTCTCTTCTTCAACCCTTGCATCAGTCTCTTCTTCATCACTTGACTCCGGCAACACAATAATTGGCTCCTTTGGCCTATAGGGAACAATCTGTAAATCTGTCACAACTGCCTCTTGAGCATGGTCAACATAGAAATGGACCACCTCCCCATCAACAACTTTGTTGGCAAGTTCAACCAAGGCTCGATCATTCATGTAAGTAAATTCACTATCATTCAAGCCTTTGTATAACACCCCCTAACTGCTTTATAGTCTAACTGTCTCACATGCCAACTTAACTCACAAAGACTCAAATAATCAGTGTCAACGCCATTGGTATTGTGGACCAACTCACCAATGTATGCAGGGCCAGCCAAAAAGGTGCCACCGTGGTGCCAAACAATATTGATTCTCTTCTCTGCCATTCCTAGCAACCATACAACCCTAAAAAAAGAATCAACAAATCATTCTCAAGCTCAATTTTGATTCTCGATGCATGAAAACCCTAATTCTAAGCATGAAAACCCTTATTCGAAGCATGAAAACCATTACGAGAACCGTGGTAACAATGGAACCATGGAAACCCTACACTAAAATCCCCAATTTCGATAGTAATCGAACAATGGAAACCCTAAACCAAAATCCCCAATTTCGCACAACATTAGCCTTAAATCCCCAATTTTGCACAACATTAGCCCTAAATCCCCAATTACACACAACATTAGCCCGAAATCCCAATTGTTTGCTAGTAATCAAACTCACCTTAGCTTACGAGAACCTTGGACTTCGATTGCGCCTTCAACTTCAACCTTCAACTGTCTTGCAATAGAGCCTTCAACTTCAACCTTCGAGCGTCACCATTCAACTTATGTCTCATGTAAATCGTGGGATTTGTAAATGAGGGGGTTAATAATTATTAACACCATGTTTATATATAAGTAGTTATAAAATAGTTAAATTTATTCCATAAAAAAATAGTTAAATTTATTAAGTCTATGTGGCATAAGTACGCTAAGGTGGCAAAATATGTTTACAGTCAGCGCGAGTATATTGCACGCATATGAAATCTGTGCAATTTGTGTTTAAATGACAACAAAATATATAGTCGAGGGACCTATCTGAAACCCGAAAAGTACAGGGACATGGTTGCCAAAATTGTCAAAGTTCATGGACCTATTTATGTATTCGACCGTTCTTTTTTTGTTTTGTTCTTGTACAGACTCTATTGTAGGCGTGAACAAGAACTACCCCCTGTAAATTCTTTTTTATTTGGTGGAGAGGGATCAATGACACGTACAGAGAGGGCTACTTTCCCCAATTCTCTTTATCTCTGTAATTTTGATTTGTTTTTAACCTCTCCTTCTCAAACGGTGGGCCATTTTTTTTTATATTGACCAACCCCCATTAATTTGTTTTCTTTCTCCTTAAATAGAGATTTGGAGAAGAGAATTTAGTTAGTTTTAAAACCAGTGCCAAGAGTAGTTAACAAGAATTAATTTATATTCTTTTCCTTTAAAAAAATTTTTTTATTTGGGCTTAATTTAAACCACCAAACCAATCTTAATTTGGGCCTCAATTGAATGGCATGTAATCCGATTTTAAAATGAGAGATTTATGGTAAATTTTCAAGATAAATCAATTGAATTAATTATCTCAATTATCTCAATTAATTTTTACCACTTTATATAAATTCATGAATAATTTTAAATTGACGAATTTTTTGTCGTCAACAATGCAATCACAGCAAAAAACAAACCCTATTGATACTACGAGTGATGTTGTTGACGGTGCACACCAGAAATGGGAAAGACCACCTCAAAACAATATCAAAATTAATGTGGATGGAGCAGTTAATGGAAAAGATTATGGTATTGGCATGGTCGGAAGAGATTCGAATGGACTGGTGTTGTTTGTAGGAGCCCGACGTATTCAAAATGGGTCGAGTGTAAATGTTGTTGAAGCAGAGGTGACTCTCTAGGGCCTTAAGACTCGCCTTAAGATGGCACGTTCGATGGGGTTCAACAACGTGATATTGGAGTTCGACTCGAGCAGACTCATTATGCTTGCTTCCAAAGGAACAATTTCGTTGTCTTATTTTGGGGATGTTGTTGCTTTGGCGCTGGAAACAAGTGCGTTGTTCAACTCTTGTTATTGGTTGCATTAACAGATAAGTGCAAACCGAGTCCCCGATTGGCTTAGTCGGTGGAGACCGCCAGAACCTTTTGTTGTTTCAAGCATGTTTACTTTCCTAGTGATTTTTATGACATTATTGTTGATAGTGCGCGAAATAATCGCTAAATAATCAACAGGTAATTAGCAAACATAAGGAAGAAGTGATAATAAGCCGTGTTATGTAAACGCATTTAGAAACGAATCACACGTACGGACTGGTGAACAAATCAAGTTGCACGCCCCATATAAATTGCATGGAATTAAGATTTCACATTATGGTCTATATTTGCATATTATGGCCCATGAAAACAATCTAAAACATATTTTGGGCCCAAAAACAACAAACATGGGCTCAGCCCAACAAAAATCATTATGTGTACTGTCAAATTGACAAGGCGGCATAGTAAGTGTGAGGACCGACTTCCATACTCCATGTACGAACTTTCAAATTTGGTCCTTTCATGTAATGTCAACACATCGCCACCTCAAAACATCATTGCAAAACTCATTTTACAAATCTTCCCACATCGGCAATTTGGACGATAACAAGTAATAGAAACACTATAAATCAAAGGAAGGCAAGATAGAATAAAGGATCGCAAAACCTCTCCGGGTTAGGAATCTTTTCCTGTACTTAGATTCGATATGTTTGATCTCCGAGTGAGATCGCGCTATTTACAGTATAAAGTCCAAAAGGATTTATTTGTAATGAGGATCTCCGCAGTCTTTGTGCGCCGCGCCACGGTGTGCCTATTGAAGGGTTTCTTGAACAAATAAATTTATATTCAAGACCCCGCTGAGTACAGCGAAGTCAGGTTCGTCCACAGGAGATAGTCAGTGCTAAGTTTTGTTACTTGTTGATGTCTCTTTATTTGGTGGTGTTTTTATATATGATTTCCTTTGTAAATATGTTTCTTTTTCCCCTTTTCTTGTGTGTTTTGTTCCTTTTTAGCTTGGTTCCCGTATTTTTATGAGATTCGGAGACTATGCGCATTTTATGTATTTTGTAGGTAATTTGGCATGGATCAAGGGTCGTTTTGAAGGAGGATCGGAACATGGAGCAAGGCCCGAGCTTAAGAGGGAAAGAGAGGAGCAAGCCATGAAGAAGAACAAGAGAAAAGCCAACAAGAAAGAGGTGGAACGAGGTCCGGACCGAGCTGGAACCAAGCCGGGCCCGAGATGAAGTTTTCAACCTCGGGCCGACTTGCACAGTAAGTCGGGCCCGAGGTCCTCCGTGTCGGGCCGAGTCGGTCGATTGGTGCTTCGGCTCCAAGGCACGAAATGGTGAACTTCCACTTTTACCCCTCATCTATAAAGGCTCTCTTATCTTCTAATTTAGGGAGGTTCCCACACTTAGCAAGGAACCCAACCCTCAAAAACTCTCAAGAGGATACTTGGAGAGCAAGGAGGAAGGAGAGGAGAAGGAGAAGAGAGAGAATCGGCCACAGAGAGGGAGATTTGATAGGTTTAGTTGCTAGATTAGCTTTGCTTTGTTTTGATCTTGTGGATTTGGAAACCTTTGATTGGAGTTTGTGGATTGCTTTTGATTTGTAAATGAAACTTTGCTTTGGTTTGAGATTGATGATGTTGATTGTTTTGCTTTTTGATTTGTTTGCTTTCTTTGTTTGCCATATGGAGTAGATCTCCTTGATCTTGGGTTATGGGGGAAAACTCTAGCTAGGTTTGGGCTAGAAACTCCAATTCCATAGCCTTGAGTGCTTGATCTAAGGAACCCACTCTACATAGAGCTACAATTCCTTGCGAAAGTAAGGAATCAAGGCTTGTGATTGGCAAAGTAGCAAAAGTGAACATGTGTCAATCTCAAGACCTTGCTTCGAAGGGGATTTCCCCAAGGATCGATGTGTAGAAGTGGTTGGAACGAGGGCGAAAGCACTCGATCCTACTCCGATCATCACTTATTGCTTGAATTGGGGTGGAAAAACCTTAATCTACTAGAGAAGGAACCCAAAAGCCCAAGATCTACTTTCAATCTTTGAAGTTCGACAAATCCAGCTACCTCGGGCTCCACTTGCCCTACGTCGGTCCCGACTTCCTCTTGTCGCCAACATCGGGCCCGACGTGACACTTGTGTCGGTCCCGATTGTTCTCTTTGTTTTATTTTGTTTTAAGCTCTCCTTTCCAGCTTTCTAGTGTCTAGGCACCTCAATTGAGTAGATTTCCCGAGGGTTCGACACCCACCATGTGCTACAACGGGGTCGGGTTATAAATTGTATCTCTAGACCCTCACAATCCCGAGCGATCAAAAGATTGGCGCCGTTGCCGGGGAAGTCTAAGTGCATTGAGTGCCAATTTGGTGAGTTTCTTGTGTTTTGGTAGTGATTTGGGTGAGGGAATAGCCCAAACCCTTTGTTTGTTTTTGATTTGTTTTGGTTTGTGTCTTTATTTCGTAGGTGTATGCTAGCTCGTTCCTCCCGAGGAACACTTGAGCTTGAGTTTGTGAGTGATCCGGAAAGTATTCTCAAAGAAGTCCGAAGAAGGAAAAGGATGGAGAATCAAGCTCTCCATGTTGATGAGGAGTTGGATCAACTTAGGGCCGAAATGGCTAGATTGCAACTCGAGAAGGACAATCAAGAGGAGATGGCAAGAAGAGAACGGGAGCAACGGATGAGGGCCGAGGCTCAACTCAACGCTCTACCCCGGAATGCACGCCAATACATGCATCCGGAGTTGAGGGTACCCGAACCGGTTATTGTGCTTCTCGAGGTTGCCAAGAATTTTAAGATCAAGACGCAATTCATCTCTCTCATCAAGCGTGATCAATTCGAGGTCCGACCACATGAGTGTCCCATAGAGCACATCAAACGCTTTGTGGACATGTGTGAGACGATCTCTACCGACGAGGAGACGTTGGAGTATGTGCTTCTAAAGGCGTTCAAATGGTCACTTGGGGGCAAGGCCACACATTGGCTCGAGAGCCAAGACCCTAGGTCAACCACAACTTGGAAGGCACTCTATGATGCTTTCTTGATGAAGTTCTTCCCGCCCTCAAAGACAACTGAGCTAAGAAGGAAAATTGCAAGTTTTCAACAAGGTCCGAATGAGCCTCTCTTCGAAGCATGGGACCGTTTTAAGGAGATGTTGCGCCAATGTCCTACTCATGGCCAACAACCATATGTGCTCCAAGACATCTTTTTCCAAGGCATCAATCCGGCAACGAAGGATAAGCTCAATCTCCACACCGATTGTGGGTTCATAGACTTGACACCGGATCAAGCTTGGGAGCTACTTGACAAGCTATCCGATTATGAGGCCATGTATGGGGTGAGTCAAGCTAGAAAGGAGGTGAAAGTTCAAGGTGAAGGTGCATCGGAAGTTATATGATCCAAAGGGAGAAGACATTGACAAGGATGTGAAGCTCCAATTCCTTGAAGGTGAAGTGAGCAAGTTTAAGAGGCAAGTCCACTACTACAAGCAAAATGCTAGAGCTTGTGAGGAGTGTGGATCCTTTGCACATGCTACACAAGTTTATCCGAATGAGAGCCAAGTGCTCTTGGCCGAGAGAATTGAGGAGGCAAACTATGTTCGAGGAAATTTCGGTGGAAGAGGCAACTTCAACAATGGTGGTAATGGCCGGTGGAACAACGGTCAAGCTCAAGGCTACAACAACAACTTCAACCAAAATGAGCCAAGGGCGCCGCAACCACCACCATATAGACCACCGGGATTCAATGAGCTACAATCATTTGCTTAAGAGATGAGGGATGGGTTCAAGGAGATGAGGACCCAATTCAATGAGTTTGGTGCATGGAGGAGGCAAGTCGACAATCAATTTGCCCAAATAGCAACTCAAGCCCCGAGAGAGAATGGGAGACTTCCGGGCCGACCCGAGGAGAACCCCCGAGCTCAAAACAATCAAAATGAAGTCCGGGCAATTGGATTGAGAAGTGGCCGAAACCTACCCGAGCCACACATGCCTAAGAAGAATGAAGAGAGTCGGACCGAGGTTGAGAGTAAGTCGGGCCCGACGTACCCAGACGTCGATCCGACTACTCTGCCTCAGCTTTTCCCCAGGACCGAGATTAACAACATCGGGCCCGACGTGGTGCCTAAGTCGGTCCAACCAAGAAATGTTGCGAGTGAAGTAGGGAAGACCAAGGAGGTTGATCCAAGCAAGATTCAAGGTGCAACAACTCTTCCATATCCCTCGAAGAAGCCAAAAGATGTTGTTGAGAACAAGTTCAAGAGGTTTCTCAAACTCTTGCAAGGTTTGAACATCTCTATCCCGTTCACCGATGCATTGAGCGAGATGCCATCCTATGCCAAGTTTTTAAAGGAAATTTTGAGCAAGAAGAGGTCCATAGTTGAAATGCAAGATGAGGTCAAGACCTTGGAGTTACCGCAAAAGCTAGGAGATCCCGGTCGCTTTGCTATAACCATTGTTGTGGGGTCTCAAAACTTCCAAGCCTTATGTGACCTTGGAGCAAGCACGAGCATCATTCCTTACACCATATGGAAATCCACATCCATGGGTCTCATAGCTCCGGTCAACATGAGGTTAACGATAGCGGATGGGTCGTCCATCGAGCCAATTGGTATCGTCGAGGATTACCCCGTTTGCATTGAAGGCCACTATGTCCCGATCGACTTTGTTGTGGTGGACATGATAGAAGTTCTGGGTGAACCGATTATACTAGGGAGACCTTTCCTTGCTACGGTTGGGGCAATCATTGATGTAAAAAAGGGCCACTTGTCTCTTGACATTGGAGGAACAAAGATTGAGTTTTTCTTTAGGCCAACTTCAAAAGGGGCCGTACATAAGGAAGCTAAGATGATCCAAGTTCCTCTTGGATTTTAATGGGAAGCCGTTTCTAAGAAGCCAAGGCCAAGGGAGCTTAGGTTGAAAGCTACCCCACCACCTAGAGAAATTGAGATAGAGCGCTAAGGTCTAGCCCTCAATATGATTGAGCATGAGCAATTGGAGGAAGGGATGACTTATTTGGAGGTGTTCAAGGCCGAGAAGGAAGAAGTTTAAGCACCACCGGAACCATCTCAAGAACTCAAGGAGCTTCCAAAAGATTTGAGGTACGCATTTCTTGGTCCCAACTCTTCTTTACCCGTAATCATAAATGCCAACTTGAATGATGAGGAGGAGTCTAAGTTGTTAGAGGTTCTAAGAAAACATAGAGGAGCTTTAGGGTATTCACTAGAGGAACTAAAGGGAATCTCTCCCTCAATTTGCATGCATAGGATTTATATGGAGGATAACCATAAACCCACTATTGAACCACAAAGAAGATTAAATCCTAACATGAAAGAAGTGGTAAAGAGTGAAATACTTAGGATGTTGGATGCGGGAATCATCTTCCCAATTTTCGATAGCAAGTATGTGAGTCCCGTGCATGTAGTCCCTAAGAAAGGAGGTCTCACCGTTGTGCAAAATGAAAAGGGAGAAATGATACCTACGAGAACCACAACAAAATGGCGTATGTGTATTGATTACCGTAAGCTTAATAGTGGCACTCGCAAAGACCATTTTCCTCTTCACTTCATAGACCAAGTCCTATAAAGATTAGCACAATATGAATATTTTTGCTAACTTGACGGGTATAGTGGGTTTTGGCAAATCCCTATTCATCCCGATGATCAAGAGAAGACGACATTCACATGTCCTTATGGGACTTTTGCCTATAGACGCATGCCTTTTGGTTTGTGTAATGCGCCGACAACATTTCAAAGATGCATGATGTCCATCTTCTCCGATATGGTTGAGGATATAGTAGAAGTGTTTATGGATGATTTCTCCGTCTATGGTTCCTCATTTGATGTTTGCTTAGCTAACATAGACAAGGTTTTGACTAGATGTGAGGAGACTAGCTTGGTGCTTAATTGGGAAAAATGCCACTTCATGGTGAAGGAGGGCATAGTACTAGGACACCTAGTTTCTAGTAGGGGGATAGAAGTAGATAAAGCTAAAGTTGAAATAATTGAAAAACTACCTCCTCCCTCTTGTGTTCGTGATGTTAGGAGTTTATTAGGTCATGCGGGATTTTATAGACGGTTCATCAAGGATTTTTCTAAGATTGCAAAACCATTGTCTAACCTCTTGATGAAGGATGTGCCCTTTGAATTTTCCGAGGATTGCATGAGTTCTTTTTGTAGGTTGAGAGATGCCTTGATTTCGGCTCCAATATGGCGGCACCCGATTGGAATCTTCCATTTGAGGTAATGTGTGATGCTAGTGATTTCGCCGTAGGGGCCGTCCTTGGGCAAAGGAAGGATGGAAAGTTGCATGCCATCTACTACGCAAGCAAAACTTTAGATGAAACTCAGTGCAATTACACAACGACGGAGAAAGAGTTTCTTGCGATAGTGTTTGCATTTGAGAAATTCCGTTCATATCTTGTGGGATCAAAGGTGGTAGTCTTCACGGACCATGCGGCAATCAAATACCTCATGAAGAAGAAAGATGCAAAGCCGAGGATTCTAAGGTGGATGCTCCTTCTCCAAGAGTTTGACCATGAGATCAAGGACAAAACCGGTGCGGAAAATGTGGTAGCTGATCATCTATCCAGTTTGCCCATTGAGTACATGTTGGAGATGGAGGATGGTTTGACTATAGATGATTCAAGGGCAGATGAAGTTCTCATGAGTGGAAAGGAGGAAAGGAAAGGTGGATCGACGAACCAAGTAAGTCGGGCCCGAGGTCCAAACATCGGACCAAAGGTCGAGCGGGTACCAGTGAGTCGGGACCGAGGTCTTCAGAGTCGGGCCCGAGTTACCTGTGTGTCTGCGAAGCTAGACCGGCGTCCAACCATGTCGGGCTCGGTACACTTCAATGTCGGTCCGTGGAAGAAAGTAAGTTTCCTAACTCGATTTCCATTGCTTCTCGTTCTCAATTGATTAATTCTTTCTCTCCCACTTGCCTTCTTTCTATTAGTGCCGTAAGACGAGGGGTTTCCCCTTGGTTTGTGGATTTTGCTAACTTTGCCGTAGGGGGAGTGATCCCACCAAATTTGTCTTATCAAGCTAGGAAGAAATTCTTACATGATGCTAGACAATATTTTTGGGATGATCCATATCTCTACAAGGAAGGGAGTGACCAAATCTATAGACGGTGTGTGTCAAGTGAAGAGGTTGAGAGCATAATTCACCATTGCCATTCCTTGCCTACGGGGGGTCACGCTAAGAGTTCCAAAACCACTTCAAAAATTCTTCAATGTGGTTATTATTGGCCAAACATGTTCAAGGATGTGCATGATTATGTGATTAAGTGTGAGGAGTGCCAAAGAGAGGGGAACCTATCAAGGAGGAATGAGACTCCTCAAACTGGGATTCTAGAAGTTGAGTTATTTGATGTATGGGGTATCGATTTCATGGGACCATTTCCCACATCGGGGCCTTACAAGTACATCTTGGTAGCCGTGGACTATGTCTCAAAATGGGTGGAGGCCATACCAACAAGAACCAATGATGCTAGGGTGGTGATGAAGTTCTTGAAAAGCAACATTTTTGCAAGGTTTGGTGTGCCTAGGGTTCTCATAAGTGATGGCGGACCTCATTTCATTGAGAGGTGCTTCGAGAATGTGTTGATCAAGTATGGGGTGTCTCATCGAGTTGCTACTCCTTATCATCCTCAAACAAGCGGGCAAGTCGAGGTGTCAAACCGTCAAATCAAGGCTATCTTGGAGAAGACCGTATCTCGATCAAGGAAAGATTGGGCCTCTAAGCTCGATAATGCACTTTGGGTTTATAGAACCGCCTTCAAGACACCTTTGGGAACTACACCCTTCAATCTAGTTTATGGCAAGGCATGCCATCTTCCGGTAGAGCTTGAGCACAAGGCAAAATGGGATCTCAAGGAGATGAATTGGGATATCAACTTGGCCGGTGAGAAAAGGTTTCTAGAGCTTCATGAGTTGGGAGAATTGAGGTTGAAAGCCTATGAGAACTCCAAGTTGTACAAGGAGAAGACCAAGAAGTGGCATGATAGGAAGTTAATTCCAAAAACTTATCAAACCGGTGACAAGGTTCTCCTTTTCAATTCAAGGCTCAAACTTTTCCCGGGGAAGTTAAGGACTAGGTGGAGCGGACCATTTGTGGTCCACCGTATCTATGCTCATGGTGCGGTGGATTTGGTTGATGAACGAGGACATATTTTCAAAGTGAATGGTCATCGAGTGAAGAAGTTCTATGACAAGGCCGAACCAAGCGAAGAAGTTAGAGCCTCATGGGCTCTCGTACTCGCCAATTGATTCTAGACATGCCATTGAAGAATAAAGAAATTGTGAGCTCTTCATAATTTTCTCTCTTGCTTTTAAGTTTTGGTTTCCTTGTTTGATGGGGACATCAAAATTTTAAGTATGGGGTGGGGGTAAGTGTGCTCATTATTTCACTTGCTTGTGTGTGTTTGTTATTTTAAGGATATTTGGTTTTCGGTTTCTAGTTTGTGTTTGGGATGTTTGTTTCTTGGTTTGTGGTTTGATGAAAGACATGGATGATTGATTTGGTTTTGAGTGGATGAGTCTTTGTTTTTGGTTCTAGAGAAATTTTTGCAAAAATCCATAAAAATTCGAAAAATTGTGTTAAAAACAATAAAAAGATTTTGTGTTTTGTAGTTTTTGGACTAGAAATTCCCATCTTAGATTGTCAAATGAAAGCTAATGATGATGTGAGCATGTAAATTCCTTTGCATATTTTTGGATGGTTTAGCCTCTAAAAAAAGATGTTGCTTTTGATGTGATCATGATATCTTGCTTGTTTTATTGAACATGTGAGTTCTAGGATGAGTTCTTATGCATCTAAGTATGAGTGACCCTTGTGAGATTGATTTTTGGCCATTTTAGGGATGCTTGTTCATATTTGCAATGTCCCTCATGTTTCTTGTGTGATTAGCTCATTCATGCTTAGTAAAACTTACTATTGCGGTGTTTATCTATTTTCCAAGACCGTCATGAGATTTGTCCTAGCATTGTCACATTGATTTCGAACTTTATTCTTCTAGTCACATAAATGTTCCATATCCTACCATGAAGTGAATCCTTTGTTTGTAGCCCCGTTTTAGCCTTAGCCTTTGTTTGAAACTCCTCAAAAATATTATCCCTAGCCTTATATGACTTGACCCTTATGGGATTGGGCTTTAGAAGAGAGGTTGGGATTGTATTTGAAGAGTTGAGATTCTCTTGGGTTTAAGGGCAAAGAATGGTGTTATGAATCATGTGGGTAGTGCATCTTTGTTGTGCAAAAAGAAAACAAAGAAAGAAAGAAAATGTTGGAAATGTAAAGTGGAATGAAGGTAAAGAGCTTAAGTGAAGAAAAAGGGTCCGACCGAGTTACACGCCACATCGGGCCCGATGTCATAAGAAAGTCGGTCCAGTGTAGAAAGTGTGGAAAATCCAACAAAAAGCCTAAGAGCAAAGATGAAGTGGAATGTTAAGTGAAATTTTGGGTTGAAAGGAAAAATGTTAAGTTTTTTGGGATGAGTGTGAAATTGATTGTGGAATTTTGGTGAAGTTGGTGAGAGTTTAGGTTGTTCAATCCCCATTGTAAGCACCACAAGACCAAATAATTCCCACCTTGAGAAATACCAAAAGCCCCATTACAACCCGGCCGAATGGAACCTCTTTGAGGACCTCCATTGAGCCAAGTTCGAATTCTTTGTGTACATTGTATTAGGCATCTCTAGGTGGAGGAATTGGTGATATTAGCCTCAATAGTAAAGTCCTTACTTGCATGATTTTCGAGCTTGAGTGTTCACTGCTAACCCAAACACATGATGAGTGATACACATTCACATATCCCTAAAGTGAGGCTTAGTTGCATTGACTCTATTCCTTGGAACACTTAATCATGTGTGATGATGTAATCTTGCTTGAATATCAATCACTTGTTCTAAAATGTGTTTTCATACGAGGCTTTACTTGAAGATTATGTTTCGGTCTTGCTTACATTGTTATTGCTTGAGGACAAGCAAGTTTAAGTATGGGGTATTTTGATGTCTCTTTATTTGGTGGTGTTTTTATATATGATTTCCTTTGTAAATATGTTTCTTTTTCCCCTTTTCTTGTGTGTTTTGTTCCTTTTTAGCTTGGTTCCCGTATTTCTATGAGATTCGGAGACTATGCGTGTTTTATGTGTTTTGTAGGTAATTTGGCATGGATCAAGGGTCGTTTTGAAGGAGGATCGGAACATGGAGCAAGGCCCGAGCTTAAGAGGGAAAGAGAGGAGCAAGACATGAAGAAGAACAAGAGAAAAGCCAACAAGAAAGAGGTGGAACGAGGTCCGGACCGAGCTGGAACCAAGCCGGGCCCGAGATGAAGTTTTCAACCTCGGACCGACTTGCACAGTAAGTCGGGCCCGAGGTCCTCCGTGTCGGGCCGAGTCGGTCGATTGGTGCTTCGGCTCCAAGGCACGAAATGGTGAACTTCCACTTTTACCCCTCATCTATAAAGGCTCTCTTATCTTCTAATTTAGGGAGGTTCCCACACTTAGCAAGGAACCCAACCCTCAAAAACTCTCAAGAGGATACTTGGAGAGCAAGGAGGAAGGAGAGGAGAAGGAGAAGAGAGAGAATCGGCCATAGAGAGGGAGATTTGACAGGTTTAGTTGCTAGATTAGCTTTGCTTTGTTTTGATCTTGTGGATTTTGAAACCTTTGATTGGAGTTTGTGGATTGCTTTTGATTTGTGAATGAAACTATGCTTTGGTTTGAGATTGATGATGTTGATTGTTTTGCTTTTTGATTTGTTTGCTTTCTTTGTTTGCCATATGGAGTAGATCTCCTTGATCTTGGGTTATGGGGGAAAACTCTAGCTAGGTTTGGGCTAGAAACCCCAATTCCATAGCCTTGAGTGCTTGATCTAAGGAACCCACTCTACATAGAGCTACAATTCCTTGCGAAAGTAAGGAATCAAGGCTTGTGATTGGCAAAGTAGAGAAAGTGGACATGTGTCAATCTCAAGACCTTGCTGCGAAGGGGATTTCCCCAAGGATCGATGTGTAGAAGTGGTTGGAACGAGGGCAAAAGCACTCGATCCTACTCCGATCATCACTTATTGCTTGAATTGGGGTGGAAAGGCCTTAATCTACTAGAGAAGGAACCCAAAAGCCCAAGATCTACTTTCAATCTTTGAAGTTCGACAAATCCAGCTACCTCGGGCCCGACTTGCCCTACGTCGGTCCCGACTTCCTCTTGTCGCGAACATCGGGCCCGACGTGACACTTGTGTCGGTCCCGATTGTTCTCTTTGTTTTCTTTTGTTTTAAGCTCTCCTTTCCAGCTTTCTAGTGTCTAGGCACCTCAATCGAGTAGATTTCCCGAGTGTTCGACACCCACGACGTGCTACTACGGGGTCGGGTTATAAATTGTATCTCTAGACCCTCACAATCCCGAGCGATCACTTGACACGCAAGTAATCAAACAAAGCTAGGGTTTTAGCAAGAAAGAGAGAGATTCTAAGGTAAAGGTGTCACCACAACAACAATTATGCATGCTAAAGGCTAATGAAACATAAAGATCATGCTTTTATCACATAAAGACGCTAACTTTCGTTAACTTTAAGCAAGTAAATCAATCTACTTTCGCTAAATCAATAAACTTACTATCTAATCTCTTCTACTTCAACTAGGATAGATCTGCTTTCGCTTCAAAACCCTAATTTGACTATTCTGATTCAAAGTTTCTGCTTTCGCTTCAACTATGAGTGAGAAATTCCCTTTAACTTTCATCTCAAGGATTAGAACAAGAGAATAGATTCATGCAATAAAAACAATCAAGACATGATCATAAACAAGCATGCACAACCATTGTTGGGTTTAACCCCAACCTTAGAAGGGGAAGACTACTCAAAAAGCATGATTGAAAACAACTGAATTAAATAAAATAGAAAGCTTACAACCGAATTCAAAACAATAGTTCTTCTCCAATCCACAATCTCGTCCCCCTCTCACGTCTCTCCTCCTCCTCCTCCTCTCTAACTTGAATGATTGATTGATAAGAAAACTAAAGAGGGGACAAGTGTATTTATAGAGAAACTATTCTATCTTAAATCTATCTTTAAGGAAATAAATCTATCTTAAATCTAACTATAAGGAAATAATATCTTCTAACAAACTATATCCCTTCTATGTATCTAATAACATAAAAGGAAATAGGATAAAAGCCCATTAATTGCTCTGACTCGGACACCCTGCTTCTCGCGGTGCCTCATTAACGACCTTGACAGCTTCGTTAACGACCATGTTCAGCATTTCGAACAGCTTTGAGTAAGACTTGCGTAGAGGATTCGTTACAACTTTGTTTGACTCGATTCTTTTTCCTATGTTCTTGTAACGAAATTCTCTATCTCTTTCCAAGCTCAAACGTGATCTTCAAAAACTTTAATTGAGCACTTTTCTTCAATCTTCACTTCATTCTTGAGTGCTATCTTCAAGTGCTTTGCTCCTTTCTTCAAAATATGATTCAAATAGCTTCTAAAACCTACAAAACACCACCAAAGCTTATGTAGACTCCATATCTTAAGAAAATACGAAAACATACATAAACGACTCAAAACAAAACACAAAACTAAAGAAAAAGACTCAAACACACTAAAAACACACCCTAAAAACACGACTATAAAGGCGGACATCAAAATACCCCATACTTAGACTTGCTTGTCCTCAAGCAATCAACAAGACATCAACCAAAACCAACAACACATATATCAAGTCAATGCCTTTATCAAAAAGCAACATCAAAGCACAAGTAGAAATAGATAGACAAGTGAATCTAACATCATCACACATATATGAGCAACCTCAAGCAAAAGCAACCATAAATCCAACCTCACAAGGGTAATGTGTTTCTCTCAACTCTCAAGTGTTTGGGCTTATAATAACAACTCTCAACTCAATCCAATATACAAATATCAACATGGTCATTGTTACTTATATCACCAAACTCTCCACCCGAGATGTCAAAACAAGCAAAAATCATCAAGAGAAACTTAGGCTCAATGAAAAACTTCATAGAAGCTTCCATTCGGCCGGGTTGTAATGGGGCTTGGTAATAACAAATAGGCGTGGAAAATATTTGGCTATGTGGTGCTAATAATATCCGGGAATCAAAGACTCCTAAAAACTCACATATCTCACCAAAAACTTCATAAAACATTATACCAAACTCACTCAAACATTATGCACTTTTTCTTTCACTCACCCATTTAATCTCAACTAATCTTGCTTACAAACACAAAGAAATTTGGCTCATGCACATTTTAACTATTCAACTCTTTTTCTTTCGGATTTTTCATGATCTTTTTTTTCTTTTTTTTTGAGGGGGGCTCGGTACCGATTTATTACGGTCGGTAACGATGCTGCATTTTTCTTTATTTTTCCCCTTTCTTTCTTTTCAATTATTTTGTATATGCATTCAGGGAACCAAACTCCTTTTACATGACAAACTACAAGATTTTCTCTTTCAAATACCCAACCCATATTACCCCACATTTGAACCAAACAACTCACTCAACAACATCATAACAATAACCAATACTAAGTCCTAATCTCCGGATAGGGTCAAGCTTTCATCGGCTAGGGAATAATTTTGTGGAGCTAAAAATAAAAGGCTTAAGGCTCAAATTGGCTGTCAAAAAGAGGATAATGATAAGGGTGGATAGGGATTAATAGGGCTTATGAAAAATAAGTTCTCTATCATTTGATTTCACATGCAATGAACTATAATCTCATATAGGTCTCAAGTAATAGATAACCATGCAATGACAAGAGATAATATGCATAAGGAGAGTAAATCACACAAGAAAAGAAGAGGGATTTATTGATGTTCTCCCTATGAGGCCAAAAATAACTCACAACGTAATATTTTTGTTGGATTTCAAGTTACTTCTACTAAGATCATATGTGCTCAATTTCATCACATGCTAAATATCCACATAAAAACAAATTTTCATCATGATTCAAGCAAAGCTCTCCAAACATGATATAGAATTACATGATCAAGCAAGTTAAAGCATATCATAGGACATCTAAGTGGAATATTATCAATCCTAAAAAAACATAAAACTGACACAAAACTGAGTTTCCTTTTCCAATACCCCATACTTAAACCAAACAGTGTCCTCACTGTTTAAAACATAAAATATAAAGAGAATAAGGAAAAGGGAACTCACAAAATAAAACTGAAGCTGTTTGAAACCATTGATCACTTGAGGAGCATTGCTGAATTTTTTCGGTTCAGTAGAGGTCGGTACCGACCCTGAGGGGTCGTTACCGAGCCTGCGTTCTTCTTCTTCTTGTACCTGAGTCACTTTAGAAAAACTTCTATCCTACTACACTAGCTAATCTAACCTAAGAACAAGTCAAAAGAAAGCTAGCAAAAAGAACTAAGAAAGCAAGAACTAAAACAAAAACAAAAAGCGGGTTGCCTCCCGTAAGCGCTATTTTTAACGTCGTTAGCCCGACGAACTTACCTTAGCTTACCTAGGGCCGCAGCCATCCAGTATCGAAGGGATCATAAGAAACCCCATACTTAGCCTGAAAAACATCATAGCTTCTCTCCAAAATATTTGGCCCTCTATCATTCATCAATATGCTTGGTAATCCTACAACAAGGTTAGTATAATCCGCAAACCAAGGAGGTTTTGACTCCTTCACAATACTAACAGTAGGATCTAACATAGAACAAGGATAAGAGAAGGGATCATGACCAGAATTGATTGGATAAGAACAAGAAAACTCACCAGGGTCATTCGGGAAGTTGCTCGTTACCGAGGTTTAGGGGGTCGTTACCGACCCTGCTGGATTTGGAAGTAGCTCGATGTTATGCAATTCAGACTCGGTTGCGGTGTTTGGCTTGGTACTGACCCATGGTGGGTCGGTAGGCTCCTCAATACTACAACTAGCCACTTCACTTATGGGCGAATTGAATTGAAACTCAACCCTCTCCTCCCCAATGTCAAATGTGAGGAGTCCTTTTCTAACATCTACTCGTGCTCCTGCGGTGGCTAAAAATGGTTTGCCTAGAATGATTGGCACTACAGGGTCTTCAGGCATATCTAGCACAATGAAGTCGTTTGGGACAAAGAATTTTCCAATTCGGATAGGAACATCATCAACGACTCCAGTTGCTTTTACAAAAGATCCATCCGCCATGTAGAGTTTCATCTTAACAGGCTCCAGTGGTCCCATGTTGGCCTTGGTCCAAATAGATAATGGCAATAAACTAGCACTGGCACCTAGGTCACATAGAGCTTTAAAACGGTGAGTCCCAATACCAATTGAAATTGCAAACTTACCTGGATCACCGAGTTTTTCTGGGAGCTTTATGCAATGGACCTCATTATGCAGCTCTGAGATAGATCTTTTCCTGCTCAAAATCTCTTTCAAAAATTTAGCGTAGGCAGGCATTTCATTAAGGGCATTAGTGAATGGAATATAAATATTTAGCCCTTGAAGAATTTTAACGAACCGTCTAAACTTTCCTTTCGTAACATCATTAGACTTCTTAATCGGGAAAGGAAGAGTTTTTGACGGATTCGGGATAGAGAGAAACCCGGATTGAGGCCCTACCGAATCGACAAGAGGGTCGATTTGTGTAGAAGAAGGGTCGGTACCGACCCTGGTGGGGTCAGTAACGAACTTAGAGTTTGGTTCAGAAGACTAACATGGCATGGATAGCGCATTATCAAGCTGGGGAGCCTCGTTAACGACCCTGTTGGGGTCAGTAACGAGCTTGACCGGGGCATCATCTTCGTTGTCGTGCTCAGTGTCTTTAGGCTTGGCTCGATCTGGCAACTCCTTGCCACTTCTAAGGTGTATGGCTGCAATTTGTCCTCTAGGGTTCTCTTCGGATCGGCCTGGAAGTTGCCCTTGAGGTCTTGAAATCCATGCATCTAGGTCCCCCAGTTGTGAGTCAACGCTCTTCTTCCAGTTTTCGAACTCTCCCCACCTTTTCATTTGATAATTGAGGTTAGCTTGGACTCCATTGATTTCATTGTTCACTCTATTGATCCTTTCATAGAGTCCATTCACTCATGATGGTGTCTCTTGATAGTCCGAGGGTCTGTAAGGTGGAACTCTCTATTCCTGATGAGGAAGTTGGCTCCCTTGGTCATATGCATAATTGCCCCAGGTGGGCTGATTGTAATTCCTCCATGCATAAAAAGTATCACCTTGGTTCCTATATGGACCCCACATGTAGTTAGCCTCTTCATATGCCTCAACGGCTATGGTTTCCCTTTCTCTCTGTATCTCATCTATCTCTAAACAAAGTTCAGCAATCTGCTTAGCTAGTTCTTCATGTGTAGCCATGGCTTTGTTTACTCGACGACCTTCAGTTGGCATACACTGTAAGCAAAAACAAAAACGAAATCAAAAAGCAAAAACGGGGTCTCAGACAGGGTCGGTAACGAACCTGGGGAGTCGTTATCGAGCCTGGAGTGATCCCGTTAAAAACCAAAACTAAAAAGAAAGAAACAACTACCTCTCGACAGGGTCGTTACCGAGCCTAGTTAGGGTCGGTAACGACTCGACAGTGGCCTAGAAACTAAACAAAAAAAGCACAAAAACTGGGTTGCCGAGCAGGGTCGGTATCGACCTTGGGGGGTCGTTACCAACTCGGCAGAGTCCCAAAAAACGTAAAAAGAACAAAACTTGGCACTATTGAAATCTCCCCGGTAACGGCGCCAATTTGTTGAAGGGTTTCTTGAACAAATAAATTTATATTCAAGATCCCGCTAAGTACAACGAAGTCAGGTTCGTCCACAGGAGATAGTCAGTGCTAAGTTTTGTTACTTGTCATGCAAGCAATCAAACAAAGCTAGGGTTTTAGCAAGAAAGAGAGAGGTTCTAAGGTAAAGGTGTCACCACAACAACAATTATGCATGCTAAACGCTAATGAAACATAAAGATCATGCTTTTATCATATAAAGGCGCTAACTTTCGTTAACTTTAAGCAAGTAAATAAATCAACTTTCGCTAAATCAATAAACTTACTATCTAATCTCTTCTACTTCAACTAGGATAGATTTGCTTTCGCTTCAAAACCCTAATTTGACTATTCTGATTCAAGGTTTCTGCTTTCGCTTCAACTATGAATGAGAAATTCCCTTTAACTTTTGTCTCAAGGATTAAGAACAAAAGAATAGATTCATGCAATAAAAACAATCAAGACATGATCATAAACAAGCATGCACAACCATTTTTGGGTTTAACCCCAACCTTAGAAGGAGAAGACTACTCAAAAAGCATGATTGAAAACAACTGAATTAAATAAAATAGAATGCTTACAACCGAATTCAAAACAATAGTTCTTCTCCAATCCACAATCTCGTCCCCCTCTCACGTCTCTCCTCCTCCTCCTCCTCTCTAACTTGAATGATTGATTGATAAGAAAACTAAAGAGGGGACAAGTGTATTTATAGAGAAACTATTCTATCTTAAATCTATCTTTAAGGAAATAAATCTATCCTAAATCTAACTATAAGGAAATAATATCTTCTAACAAACTATATCCCTTCTATGTATCTAATAAAATAAAAGGAAATAGGATAAAAGCCAATTAATTGCTCCGACTCGGACACCCTGCTTCTCGCGGTGCCTCGTTAACGACCTTGATAGCCTCGTTAACGACCCTGTTCAGCACTTCGAACAGCTTTGAGTAAAACTTGCGTAGAGGATTCGTTACAACTCCATTTGACTCGATTCTTTTTCCTATGTTCTTGTAACGAAATTCTCTATCTATTTCCAAGCTCAAACTTGATCTTCAATAACTTTACTTGAGCACTTTTCTTCAATCTTCACTTCATTCTTGAGTGCTATCTTCAAGTGCTTTGCTCCTTTCTTCAAAATATGCTTCAAATAGCTTCTAAAAACCTACAAAACACCACCAAAGCTTATGTAAACTCCATATCTTAAGAAAATACAAAAACATACACAAACGACTCAAAATAAAAAACAAAACTAAAGAAAAAGACTCAAACACACTAAAAACAAACCCTAAAAATACGACTAAAAAGGCGGACATCAGTGCCCCTGACGTGTGCGGGCTTAACCGTAGTCTTTGTTCGGCGCGCCACTGGGTTCGCCCCTGGCGTGCGCGGGCTTAGCCGCAGTCTTTGTGCGGCGCACCACGGGGTTCGCCCCTGGCATGCACGGGCTTAGCCATAGAGTACGCGGGGTTCGCCCCTGGCGTGCACGGGCTTAGCCACAGCCTTTGTGCGGCGCACCACAGGGATCACCATGGCATGCACGGTCTCGGGCCATAATCTTCGTTGCGTCGCGTCGCGGGGGTTGGTGACAACTCTCTTGGGAAGGAGGTCCCAAATATCGAAAAGCGTGCTCAACCCGAGCGAGACTACGGGTTGGTAACAACTCTCTTAGGGACGAGGTCCTAAATCTCGAAAAGTGTGCGCAACCCGAGCGAGACTTGGGGTTGGCGACAACTCTCTTGGAGACGAGGTCCCAAATCTCGAAAAGCATGTCCAACCCGAGCGAGGCTCGAGGTTGGCGACAACTCTATTGGGGACGAGGTCCCAAATCTTGAAAAGAGTGCGCAACCCGAGCGAGGCTTAGGGTCGACGACAACTATCTTGGGGATGAGGTCCCAAATCGCAAAAAGCGTGCGCAACCCGAGCGAGGCTCGGGGTTGGCGACAACTCTCTTGGGGACGAGGTCCTAACTCTCTTGGGGATGAGGTCCTAACTCTCTAAAGGACGAAGTCCTAACTCTCTAAAGGACGAGGTCCTAACTCTCTAAAAGGACGAGGTCCTAACTCTCTAAAGAACGAGATCCTAACCCTCTAAAGGACGATATCCTAACCCTCTATAGGACGATGTCCTAACCCTCTAAAGGACGAGGTCCTAACCCTCTAAAAGGACGAGGTCCTAACTCTCTAAAGGATGAGGTCCTAACTCCTAACTCTCTAAAGGACGAGGTCCTAACCCTCTAAAGGACCAGGTCCTAACTCTCTAAAGGACGAGGTCCTAACTCTCTAAAAGGACGAGGTCCTAACTCTCTAAAGCACGAGGTCCTAACTCTCTAAAGGACGAGGTCCTAACTCAGTAAAGGACGAGGTCCTAACTCTCTAAAGGACGAGGTCCTAACTCACTAAAGGACGAGGTTCTGACCCTCTAAAGGACGAGGTCCTGACTCTCTAAAGGACGAGGTCTTGACTCTCTAAAAGGACGAGGTCCTGACTTTCTAAAGGACGAAGTTCTAACTCTCTAAAAGGACGAGGTCGATGACAACTCTTGGAAAGCGCGCGCAACCCGAGCGAGGCTCGGGGTTGGCAAATTACTTTGGGACGAGATCCCAACTCTAGAAAAACGTGCACAACCCAAGCGTTGCTCGAGTTTGGCTCTAACTCTCTTAAAAAACGAGGTCGGCTAATTCTCTAAGGCGGCGAAGTCTGCTAAAGTGTGTGCAACTCGAGAGAGGCTTGGGGTTGGTACCTAATCTCAATTTCAAGGGGCGAGGCCCTAATTTCCTTTGCAAAGTGTGTGTACTCCACTTGATCTCAATTTTAGATCGCGTTACACAAGCTGTAAATCAATAAGCGTACTGTTGAAAGGGTTTCTTGACAACAAATAAATTTATAATCAAGACCCCGCTGAGTATAGCGAAGTCAGGTTCGTCCACGGGAATTAGAAGTATCTAAATCTAGTTATTAATCCTAACAAAATAAAACAAAACAAAGCAAAACACACGCAACAGGTGCTCGACACCGACCCACACCAGGTCGTCACCGACCTACCCGGGTAACAAATAAACTTCGAAAAATCAAATTAAAAGAGATCTAGAGCAAAGGATTCACCACAACATCCTATGCATGCAAACATGAATCAAAATCAACCCATAGTAATCTCATGAATAACTTTCGCCATGAATAATCAAGTAAAAATCTCAACTTTCATAAAGATCTAAACTTGCAACCCTACTTGTTTTCTAAAGGTTTTAAACTTCGTTTCAACCAAATTATTATCCAAATTCACAATTTAACCTTTCGATTCAATCATAAACATGAACATGCCTTAACTTTCATCAAGGAATTGATAGCAAACAATAGGATAAAGGATAGAGATTCAAAAAGAGATGGTTTAATCAAAGATTCATGCTTTAATCATGCACAACTCGCCGGGTTTCACCCCAACCCTAGAAAAGTAGACTACTCACGATCCATGGCACTATCAACAATCATAGACAAAAGAGAAGACATAATTCAAATCCAAACAAACTTCAATTAAAAAGAAAACTTACAAATCTCAAGCAAACCTCCAAGTCTCTCTTAAAATTGTCCAAGAGCTTGGAATCAAAGTTAACCTAGAAAACAAACTTGTAACTTGTTCCGTCTCCATAAATAACGTCTCCTTCAAAAACCTCTAAGCCTCCTCCTAAAATTAACCCTAAAAGATCCTTTATAGTAGTGGGAATGTCTTCATAAGGAAACTAAATTCTATCTTAAAAAGGCCCATAAATAAAACATTTACTAAACCTAACTTAAGTCGCAAGTTTTAATCTCGCTAGACACGGAGGTGGTCGTCTTTGACCTAGAGTATGTCGTCTCCGACCTAGGCAGCACTTGATTTCTTTATTTTTTCGCTCAAAACTCGCTCCAAAGCTTGGTTCTTCTTCAATGTTCCTTCTTTAATCGCTCTTGGCCTTCTAAGACTTCCTTTTGCTCCTTCTTAAAGCACCTTGATCTTGAAATCTTCACCTTTGAATCTTCAAACCTTCAAATGCACCGACTCTCGTCCTTCTATTAACATCACCACAAGACAACTCTAACGCCACCTCCTAGAAAGCTTGAAAAACCGGGATATCTCCTCCTCGACGCTTCAAATACCTACAAAACATCAAACAATCTTATGTAGACTCCATATCTTAAGATAATATGAAAACCTACACAAATGACTCAAGACAACACAATAAACCTAGAAAAGACCTAGTCCTAACTAGAAAACTACCCATAAAAACCAACTAAAAAGTGCGACATCAAAATACCCCATACTTAAACTTGCTTGTCCTCAAGCAATCACTTAACATGCATCAATACCAATAAACAAATCTCAAGAATCATCTTTATAGAAAAATAAGCACAATTAGAATAGTGAGCAAACAACTTCCACGTCCTAGCACACATGAACATTCTAAGCTATCACAATCCAACCCTACCAAGGAATGTATTTCACTCAACTCTCAAAGTGTTTAGGGTATAGCAATAATCACTCGACTCAAATTCCAAACACAAAACCGCATAGTCAATGGAACTTATATAAACAAACTCTCCACCGAAGAACTCAAAACAAGTCAAATCATCAAATGAACTCGGGTGGCTCAATGAAAACTTCAAAGAAGTCTCCATTCGGTCGGGTTGTAATGGGGCTTGGTAACAAAAAAGGGTGTGAAAATATTTTGGCCTTCTGGTGCTAACTAATCCGGGAATCGAAACTCCTAGACTACACATCACTTAACCAACATTCTTTCCTCTTATAATCACCAAACATTTAAAACTTAACAATGCACTACCCTTTTCACCTATCATCATTGTCTTTCTTCTATTCTTTGAAAGCCTTGGACTCTTGTACTTAATAACTTTCCCCATTTTTCATTTTTTTTATTTTTTTTTGAGGGGGTCGGCACCGACCTTCTTTGGCGGTGTCGAGCTACATGCTTGCACTTCGAGCCCAAAAACACTTCATATTTATGAATTCCAAAGACAACACTCTTTATCTACATTTCTCAATCACTTTGTTTTCACCCAATCAAACCATAACAATCTTCAACAATTTCTTCTAAGTCCTAATTCCCGAATCAAAGGGGTCAAGCTTATCATGGCTAGGGAATTTTTTTGTGGAGCTAGAAATAGGCTTTAAGCTCAAAATAAGGGGCTACAAACAGAGGGATCATGTATAGGTAGGAAAAGAAATATAATAGGCTTATAAAAATGAGTTCAAAATCATTTGATTCAATCAAGTAATGAGCATATCTCCATTGGTCTCAAGTTTTAAAATAACCATGCCATTGTCAATTGGTATATTGTATTTGGAAGAGTAATTCACACATGAAAGAGAAAGGAGTAAGAATGTACATCCTTTATAGGCCAAAAAGATATCTCACTTAGGTTCAATTTTTGTTGGATTGCTTTCACTTAGAAATATGCATGCTCAATATCCATTATAAGCTCAAAATTCAAAAAGCAAGATCATGGTTTAGGCAATTCTTAAAGCATGTCTTAGGATTTACATGATGATGTAAGCAATTCCATCCTAGAACATCTAAGAAATAGGGCATTTATCCATCTAAAATCAAAAAGAAAAAGACTCAAACAAGATTCAAACAATGCTAAACACACATCAATCAAAACACAAAACAACACATGACTCAAACAAGTAATCTCCCAAACCACCCCATACTTAAACATCAATGTCCCCATTGATTAAGAAAGTAAAGAGAAAGGGAAGAGAAACTAACTTGGACACTTGGAAGCGTTGGCAAAGGATGAGAATCACTCTTGAGGAGGTGATGGTGGAGCGGGAAAGAGTTGTTGTGCCAACCAATTGTTATATTCCACTTGAGCATTCCATCTTGCAACGTCTTGCTTATGATCTTCATAGTACTCAATGCGGAAGTCCTGAAGCTCATGTTGGTGGTTGACAAATTGGTTGTGGTGGTGGTTGAGCGCCCCATAAAGATGGTGTTGGTGAAGCATAAGGGTGTCCATCTTAGCCGAGAGAAGGGAGATATCGGGATTGCCACCCGAACTTGAACCGGTATGATATGTGCCTTGTCCTTGAAAATGAGAGTCGTCGGACCCATCAAAGCCATAGGGGTGAGAGTAGTAAGGGACCATGTCGGATTGAGGTCCCATTGTGAAGTCCATAGGGTCGGCACCGGGCTGATTTTGGTCGTAGCCGCCCCCTGCGTGGTCGTCACCGACCTCCTGGTGGTCGTCACCAACCTCCCCAGAACGGCCCTGTGGTGATTCCCACTCGAAGTCCGCCTCTCTCGGCGGTGGGTTGGGCTCGGCTCTCGGAAACCTGTTGGGCTGGCGTCTAATCCTTTCATCACGTCGGACATTTGGCACCAAAGGATAAGGAGTGGGGGCCCATACATTATACCAATTAGGGCGGTAGAAAAGCTCAAGATTTTCAGGGGTAAGAACTACATCATGAGTCTCATACGTACTAATATACAACTTGTTGATGAAACCGACAGAAGATTGAGCAAGCACCTTAGTATTCAAGAAGTACTTCACATCCATAGCAATGACTTTTCTTGAAGAGTAGGCGGAAAGATTGACTTTCAAGAACTTGGCAAGGAGAGCCACAAGCCAACCAAAGTATGTACTAGTGTGGGTCTTGAGGGCTTGGTGGCTTATGATGGCATTAGCAAACTCAAACTCCAAATTCATGTGAACGGTCGTCTCAAAGAGCATAGTGGATAAGCATGCAACCTCTTGCTTGTGGGGGCGCGAGAGCTCGTACCTTGGCCAAATTGTGGATCCGAGGATGCGTGGGATAATCCGGAAAACCGGGCTAGCAATGTATCGACCGGGAAGGTGGTTGGTGGGGAATTCAACCTTACCGGTGAGGTAATGCCACAAATCCTTGGTGGGAAAACTCGATGTTGTGTACGCTCCGGATGGGGCGCGGAAGCCAAGATGTTGGTTGAATCTTTTAATGCTCATCTCGTGGTCCCTATTGCCGAGTTGAAACGTGACCTTTGACCTGTTGAAGTCGGTTTCATGCCGGTACAAGTGGAAGTTGGACATGAACTCACATGTGAGCGCCACGTAGTGTTCCTCAATAGGATGCAAGATAAGATGTTGAGCTCCGATCCAAGAGAAAGCCTCAAGCACCTCCCTATGAAAACCAATCTTCATTGCGCGCTCCCTTTGATAAGCTTGCACACTAACGTCCCCATGCCACATTTCAAGAAACCGTTTTTGTTGCTCTTCATCGTCAAACACCACACTATCCACCTTTTGCTTGTCTTTCTTGTGCTTCTTGGCGGGGTGACGGGAAGAAGAAGCCATTGTCCTACAAAACGTTCAAGCTTCCAAGATAATTTCCAAAGTTTTAAAGAACAATGCCAAAACAAAGAACACACACGTCACCTCCCAAAGAAGTACCCCATACTTACTCAAAGAAACATGCTCAAATTTAGAAATAATCTCAACCTAGCATGCTTAATCATGAAGAGTATGTAAGTAGAGGGAAAGATCATGCTAAAAGTACTCAAATAATGGTGAAAGTAGCTCAATAAGCATGCATTGAATGAGGAATACGAGTCAACCGGGGTCGGAACCGACCCTTGGAGGCTCGGTACTAAGCAAATACACGCTAGAGCCCTATAATAGGACGTTGTTGGGTCGTCACCGACCCCCAATGGGTCGACACCGATCCCCATGGGCAAAATCCAGTCCGTAATTTCAGCCCGATGTCCTTGGAAGGGTACCAAAATTCCAAAAAAAATCATATACTCTCACAATCAACCAAACAACCAAGTATGTATCAAAAATTTCACTTACAACCCACAATTCATCATGATATCATGTAGATCTAACCACTTGAGCATGCAAACAACCCAAACTTCCATATTCAAACTCAAGAACACCCAAAACCTAGATTTGCAACTAATCCCTCAAACATAAATCAAGTAAACTTGAATTTAACATCAAAGGAGTAGAAAAACATACCAAAGATGAGTGAAAATAGAGGAATGAAAGTAGAAGGGGGTCGTAGACGAGCACTAGAGCGGTTACAAAATTTGAAAAATTGTGGGAAAGGGGCGGATGTTCCCGTTTTTGGTGGAGAAATCGGAGGATTTATGTAGCATACGGAAGGATTTTGGTAGATTTGGGATGGGGATGAAGAATTGGTGAGATTTGAGAGGCAATGAGAGGTAATGGAGGCTATGGGTTTTGAGGGGGAGGGGGTCGGCGGTGTGGGGGAGAAAGAGAGGGAAGGGGTAGGGTTAAAAGAGGTAAGAGTTCAGGGACTTACCTGCAATTTCCAAATTTCTGAGATTTTTACCGTTTTTGCTAGGAGGGGGTTGGTGCCGACCCAAAAGAGGTCGGAGACGACCCATCCTGACTTTACTTCCTCTCATTGTCAAGCATTTCGGCCCTCTTGTTCCTCTTCCGTCATCTCGGGTCCCTACAAAACCTTAGTGGAGATCCAAGACAAGAATCCTACTTATTCTAAACTAAGAAAATCAATTGAAACTAGGCTAAAAAAATGAAAATCCAAAAGAAAGTAAAAACAAAATGGGTTGCCTCCCGGAAGCGCTTAATTTTACGTATTTAGCTAGACGAGAAGTACCTCAACTTAATCAGAAGATGTGAGAGCCCATGTGGCTCGTATTTCCTTATCGGGTTCGGCCCTTGCATAGTATTTCTTCAATCGATGCCCGTTGACCTTAAAAATCCCTCCATTCTCGTCTATGAGATCGACCGCTCCATGTGGGTAGATGTGGTGAACAATGAAAGGTCCACTCCATCGGGATCATAATTTTCCGAGGAAGAGTCGAAGTCTAGAGTTGAAAAGGAGTACTTGATCACCGTTGTTGAAGGTCTTCGGGATGAGCTTCTTATCATGCCATTTCTTGGTTCTTTCTTTGTAAATCTTGGCATTCTCATACGCTTTGAGCCTTAACTCCTCCAATTCTTACAAGTCCATAAATCTCTTTGCTCCGGCTGCGTCAAGATCCATTTTGTGCTCCTTGAGAGCCCATAGTGCTTTGTGTTCGAGCTCGACGAGCAAATGGCATGACTTGCCATACACAAGATTGTAAGGAGTAGTGTGGAGTGGCGTCTTGTAGGCGGTGCGGTACGCCCAAAGTGCATCATCCAACTTGGAAGCCCAATCCTTCCTTGAGCGGGAGACCGTCTTCTCCAAGATGTTTTTAATTTTCCGGTTGGAGATCTCCACTTGACCACTAGTTTGGGGATGGTAAGGAGTTGCCACCCTGTGTAAGACCCCATACTTAGTCAAAAGTGCCTCAAAACTCCGCTCAATGAAGTGAGAACTGCCATCACTAATAAGGGCTCGGGGAACACCAAAGCGGGGAAAAATGTTGGACTTCATAAACTTGGCCACCACTCGTGCATCATTAGTCCTTGTGGATATGGCCTCGACCCACTTAGAAACGTAGTCAACCGCTACGAGGATGTACTTGTAGGGGCCCGAAGAGGGTAAGGGTCCCATGAAATCAATTCCCCATACGTCGAAAAGCTCAACTTCTAGAATTCTTGTGAGTGGGTTCTCATTCCTCCATGTGATATTTCCCGCACGCTGACACTCATCACAAGCCGTGACATAAGCTTGAACATCCTTGAAGAGGGTGGGCCAATAGAATCCGCTTTGAAGAATTTTTGCGGTGGTTTTGAATCCCTTAGCATGGCCGCCCGTTGGAAGAGTATGACAGTGTCGGATTACTCCCTCTATCTCATCGTTCGGCACACAACGCCTAAAGATATGATCATTCCCTTGCTTGAAAAGGTAAGGATGGTCCCAATAGTATTGCTTGGCGTCGTGGAGGAACTTGTTTTTGGCTTGGGAAGTCAATCCATCGGGGATAATGCCTCCTACAATATAGTTAGCAAAATCCGCAAACCAAGGGGTTTTCGCCCCTTGAATAGCATATATAGAATGGCAAGAGAGAATGGGAGGAGAAGAGTGGAGAATAGTAGTAAGCACACAAGAAGAGTGAGAAGAATGACCTGGATCGGTCGTGGTGAGGGTCGGGGCCGTGCTATCCAGCTCGGTGTCAGTCCAGTTCGGCATATGAGGGGTCGTCTCCGACCCAAGAATGATCGTCTCCGACCCAGGATGGGTTGTTTCCGACCCAGGATGGGTTGTCTCCGACCCAGGATGGGTTGTCTCCGACCCAAGATGGTCGAACTCGATCTGTAAAACTTCATTGCTCAATAGAATTTCGTCCGGGCGAGAGTCGTTGATGGGTACTGAATCGCCGGACTCCTTAATGTGCTCCATGGGTAACCGAGAAAGGTGATCCGCCACAAGATTCTTCGCTCCTTTGTTATCCCTTATTTCAAGGTCAAATTCTTGCAATAGAAGCATCCATCGAAGTAATCTCGGTTTGGCGTCCTTCTTATCCATAAGGTAACAGATAGCTGCATGATCGGTGTAGACGATTACCTTGGAACCCACCAAGTATGACCGGAACTTCTCAAAATCAAACACAATCGATAAGAATTCCTTCTCCGTGGTCGTGTATTTGCTTTGGACCTCATCTAGCGTCTTGCTCGCATAGTAGATAGCATGAAGCTTCTTCTCTCTTCTTTGCCTAAGGACTACGCCCACAGCGTAGTCACTAGCGTCACACATGATCTCGAAGGGAATTGTCCAATCCGGAGGTTGCATGATAGGAGCCGACACAAGTGCATCCCGGATCCTGTGAAAAGCTTCAAGACACTCGGAAGAAAACTCAAACACAACATCCTTCATTAATAGGTTAGTTAACGGTTTGGTAATCTTAGAGAAATCTTGAATAAACCTCCTATAAAACCCGTTATGTCCTAGAAAACTCCTAACATCTTTCACGGAGGAAGGGGGTGGCAATTTTTCAATTAATTCAATTTTAGCTTTGTCAACCTCAATCCTCCTTTTTGACACTACATGATCTAGAACAATTCCTTCTTGAACCATAAAGTGACACTTCTCCCAATTAAGCACTAGGTTAGTCTCCTCACATCTCCTAAGTACTCTCCTTTTTTACCACTTCCTTCATATTCGAATTATGCCTCCATTGGTGCTCTATGGTTGGCATGTGTCCTTCCTCAAGGAAAATACGATGCATTCACAATGAAGGTGAGAGGCCACTCAAATCCTCAAGTGAGTATCCAATGGCCTTCCTATGAGTCCTAAGAACATTCAACAACTTTCCAACTTCTTCCGCATTAAGGTTAGCATTAATAATGACAGGAAAAGTGGAATTAGGGCCAAGAAACTCATACCTCAAAGACTCGGGAAGAGTCTTAAGCTCTGGAGTAGGTGGTGGTGGTGTAACAATGTCCTCAACCTTTTCCATTTTGAAAAACTCTTCAAAGTAAGCGTTGTCATCGACTTCCAGAAGGGTCGGCTCCGACCATAGAGGGGTCATCACCGAGCCTGAAGCAATCATAAAATCCTTAGAAACGATCGGAATGAGGGTGGGTGTCGAGCTGGATGTGGTCGGTGTCGACCTGGATGTGGTCGGTGTCGACCTGGCAGTTTCTTCCTCGGCGTTATCATCACTTGTGTAAGCTCCAAGCAAGCGTTCGATCGGATCTTCACATTCAAGTGTACAACATCTTCACTTCTATAGCTTCACCGGTTTCCTTCATCGTTGGATTGAACCAGAACTCAACCACCTCATTGCGGATTTCAAAAGTAAGGAGGCCTTTCTTCACATCAATAATGGCCCCGGCGGTTGCAAGAAAAGGTCGCCCAAGAATGATCGGGACGATAGGGTCTTCCGGCATCTCCATGACAATAAAATCATTTGGCACAAAGAATTTGCCAACTTGTATAGGGAAATCATCGACAACTCCAGTTGGTTTTACACAAGAACCGTATGCCATATAGAGCTTCATATTCACCGGGACCAAAGGGCCCATATTGGTTTTGGACCATATAGAGAGAGGAAGAAGACTAGAACTTGCACCAAGGTCACATAAGGCTTTAAAGCGATGGGCACCTATGCCAATAGTAATTGCAAATTTACACGGATCACCGAGTTTCTCCGGGAGCTCTAAGGATCGCACCTCATCGGTTAGTTCGGACATCGACCGCTTTTTTGACAAGATCTCTTTAAGAAATTTGGTGTAGGCGGGCATCTCATTCAAAGCTTCGGCAAAAGGAATAGTGATGTTAAGCCCTTGAAGAACCTGCACAAAACGCTTGAATTTGCCTTCCGTGGAATCTTTAGCCTTCTTGGATGGGAAAGGAAGCACCTTTGTTGTTGATGTAGAAAGAACGTATGGAAGAATTCCGGGAAGAGGGTCGACCACGACCTGAGTGGGGTCGGTGACGACCCTGTCTGTAGTGGGGAGAGGGTCGGTCACGACCCTTGGTGTGTCGGTGACGACCTCCTCGGAGCTCGGCCGGTCCTCATCGTCTCCCGCCTTCTTGCCTGTTTCTCGGTCCGGCAACTTCTTTCCGCTTCTCAAATGGATTGCGGCAATTTGACCTCTCGGATTCTCATCAGAATGACCCGGTAATCGCCCTTGAGGTCGTGGTATTTGGGCCGCTAAATCACCAATTTGAGAATTCACATTCTTCCTCCAAGCTTCAAAGTCTCCTAGTTGATTTTGCACTCCCTTTAGATCGGTTCGGATGCCATTCATTCCTTCAAGGAGTCCTTGTGCCCAAGTTGGTGGCTCTTGAAAACTGGGAGGTCTATAGGGCGGGGCTCTCTGCTCTTGTGGTGGTGCTTGAAAACCTTGACCGTAGCCATTGTTGTTCCATTGAGGAAAATTGTTGTTCCTCCCTGGATAAGCACTGTTTTGTCCACGGTAGGGTCCTCTCATATAATTTGCCTCCGCATAAGCCTCGGCGGCTCGGACTTGTTCCACGTTCGTGCAAGAAGAGGTAGGGTGAGCATGGGAACCACATTCTTGACAAGGTTGAGCGGTGGACTTGTAGTGGCCTACTTACTTCTTGAGCCGGTTTATCTCATCTTGCATAAATTGAAACCTCACATCTTGATTAATTGGTTCAGCATTAGGATCATAAAGTCTCTTCTGTGGAACCTTGACGGCTTGTTGGGTGCCATACATTGCATCATAGTTGGTGATTTTTTCCAACAAGGACCAAGCTTGATCGGGATCCATCTCAATGAACCCACAATCGGTGTGGAGGTTGATTCGATCTTTTGTAGCGGCATTAATTCCCTGGAAGAATATTTCTTGAAGCACATAACGAGGTTGTCCATGAGTTGGACGTTGCCAAAGAAGTTCTTTAAACCGCTCCCAAGTTTCCACAAAAGTCTCATTGGGAAGTTGATGATAAGAAGTGATGCGCTTCCTTAACTCCCAAGTTTCCATGTAGTAATCGACCTGGAGGGTAAACTTTCAAGCCAAGTAAGAGCCTTTCCGGCCAAAGACCATTTGAACGCTTTCAAAAGCACATATTCAAGCGATACATCATCAGCGGCAATAGTGTCACAGAGGTCAGTGAAGTTCTTGATGTGCTCCATAGGGCACTCGGTGGGCTTGCCTTCAAATTGAGACTTCTTGATAAGAGTGATGAAGTGCGACTTTATCTCAAAAGCATGCTCAATAATAGGGAGCACAATAGCAGATTCAGGAACTTTAAATTCAGGATGCATGTACTGCTTTGCATTACGCGGAATAGCATTGAGGTGTTGTCGAAGAAGGGTAGCAGCCTCTCTTTCCCTTTGTGCAACATCAGTTTGAGCATCACGCTCTCTTTGTATACCTTCCATCTGAAGGCGAAGGTCAGCCATCTGGCGTGCAAGGTCCTCAGCATTGGCCATTGCTCTTCGTTCTCTTAGCCTGCGGAGAAATGTTCTCTCAAGTTCGGAATCAAAAGGAAAAAGGTCGACTCCCCTTCGCGAACTAGAGGGCATACACCTGCACACACAATGACGAGAAAACGTATTAGTAAAAACAAAAGGGTATGGGCTATTCCCAAACCCGAAAAATAATTAGACAAAGAAACTAAACTAACTCCCCGGCAACGGCACCAATTTGTTGAAAGGTTTTCTTGACAACAAATAAATTTATAATCAAGACCCCGCTGAGTATAGTGAAGTCAGGTTCGTCCACGGGAATTAGAAGTATCTAAATCTAGTTATTAATCCTAACGAAATAAAACAAAACAAAGCAAAACACACGCAGCAGGTGCACGGCACCGACCCACACAGGTCGTCATCGACCTACCCGGGTAACAAATAAACTTCGAAAAATCAAATTAAAAGAGATCTAGAGCAATGGATTCACCACAACATGCTATGCATGCAAACATGAATCAAAATCAACCCATAGTAATCTCATGAATGACTTTCTCCATGATTAATCAAGTAAAAATCTCAACTTTCATAAAGATCTAAACTTGCAACCCTACTTGTTTTCTAAAGGTTTTAACTTTCGTTTCAACCAAATTATTATCCAAATTCACAATTTAACCTTTCGATTCAATCATAAACATGAACATGCCTTAACTTTCATCAAGGAATTGATAGCAAACAAGAGGATAAAGGATAGAGATTCAAAAAGAGATGGTTTAATCAAAGATTCATGCTTTAATCATGCACAACTCGTCGGGTTTTACCCCAACCCTTGAAAAGTAGACTACTCACGATCCATGGCACTTTCAACAATCATAGACAAAAGAGAAGACATAATTCAAATCCAAACAAACTTCAATTAAAAAGAAAACTTACAAATCTCAAGAAAACCTCCAAGTCTCTCTTAGAATTGTCCAAGAGCTTGGAATCAAAGTTAACCTAGAAAACAAACTTGTAACTTTTTCCGTCTCCACAAATAACATCTCTTTCAAAAACCTCTAAGTCTCCTCCTAAAATTAACCCTAAAAGATCCTTATATAGTAGTGGGAATGTCTTCATAAGGAAACTAAATTCTATCTTAAAAAGGCCCATAAATAAAACATTTACTAAACCTAACTTAAGGCGCAAGTTTTAATCTCGCTAGACACAGAGGTGGTCGTCTCCGACCTAGAGTAGGTCGTCTCCAACCTAGGCAGCACTTGATTTCTTCATTTTTTCGCTCAAAACTCGCTCCAAAGCTTGGTTCTTCTTCAATGTTCCTTCTTTAATCGCTCTTGGCCTTCTAAGACTTCCTTTAGCTCCTTCTTAAAGCACCTTGATCTTGAAATCTTCACCTTTGAATCTTCAAACCTTCAAATGCACCGACTCTCGTCCTTCTATTAACATCACCACAAGACAACTCTAACGCCACCTCCTAGAAAGCTTGAAAAACCGGGATATCTCCTCCTCAATGCTTCAAATACCTACAAAACATCAAACAAGCTTATATAGACTCCATATCTTAAGATAATATGAAAACCTACACAAATGACTCAAGACAACACAATAAACTTAGAAAAGACTCAATCCTAGCTAGAAAACTACCCATAAAAACCAACTAAAAAGTGCGACATCACGTACGTATCTATTTATCGTCTTATTGCCCTCGTGGAATGAGAATGCCGAGCCAAGGGTTTGTGATGGTGCGCGAAATAATCGCTAAATAATCAACGGGTAATTAGCAAACATAAGGAAGAAGTGATAATAAGTTGCGTTATGTATACGCGTTTAGAAACGAATCGCACGTACGGACTGGTGAACAAATCAAGTTGCATGCCCCAAATAAATTGCATGGAAGTATGATTTCACGTTGTGGTCTATATTTACATATTTTTATGGCCCATGAAAACAATCTAAACCATATTTTGGGCCCAAAGACAACATACATGGGCTCAGTCCCACAAAAATCATTATGTGTAGTGTCAAATTGACAAGGCAAGTCGGCATAATATGTGTGAGGACCGACTTCCTCACTCCACGTACATACTTTCAAACTTGGTCCATTCTTGCATTGCCAACACGTCGCCACCTCAAAACACCATTGCAAAAATCGTTTTACAAATCTTCCCAAATCGGTAATTTGGACGATAACAAGTAATAGAAACACTATAAATCAAAGGAAGGCAAGATATAATAAAGGATCGAAAAATCTCTCCTGGTTAGGAATCTTTACCTAGATTTGATATCTTTGATCTCCAAGTGAGATCGCGCTATTTACGGTTTAAAGTCCAAAAGGCTTTATTTGTAATGTGAATTACAAAACAATCAACTCAAAGGCAAGAAGGAGGAATAATCTACGTACGAAAACCGTTTGGTTGTACGAATTCCCGAGAGTTAGTATTTAATAAAAATCCGTTTTATCGCGTATTATTTCGGGTTTCATCAATTATAACAGACAATGTTTTGATTTGATGAAGGTTTGGTTTATAAAAAAAATCTATTTCATATTCATTATTTGTTCATTAATTTTAGCATTGTTTTAGCAACATTATTACTCTTCCTATGAAATTACACAACCCAATGTAAGCATGTTATATTCGTGATGTTTTAGGATAAATTTGAATTTTTTCTCACTTTTTCTACACAGCTTTCTAAGGCCCGCTTGGAAAAGTCGTTACCCATTTTGACCGTAAGTAACTCAGGTCTAAGGATTTACAAGTGATAGAAAGTAATCACGTAAAATAATTTTCTTAGTTCACATAAATTATAAGACCGCTCGGATAATTTTTACAATTCTCCGAGCAAATTCCGAAGACCCTCTTGATAAATTCGTTACACGTTACGATCGTTCTTTTGGAATTTATTCCTAGAAAATTAAAGGCAGGGAAATGAAATCATTTAAGTTGATTTTACTACTCGACATTATTTTAGGATCATTTCCAAGAAGTAAGTTTTTCGTTCAGGCGAGACCCGCTTACAGTAATTAATTATATACCCGTTAAGGTTATACTCTGAAACTTATGCCTTAAAATTAAAAGTGACAAAGTAGCATAATTTTTAGGATAATTTTTATGAAGGAAGTATTTTAATCCAAGATATTGAAATTAGTCCTCATTTTAACAAAAATGGTTTACCACAAGAGTGGTCCTCACTTGAACCAAAACCTACCACCATATATACCCAAAGTTCCATTTAGCACAAATGTAGGGACCAATTCTCAAAGGAACATAAAGCCCTTCTTGCTAATCCAATTTGATGAACTTGACCAAATCATATCTCCCCTCAAAGTTGAAGTTGATTCAATTTTTTAAGTCAAAATTATAACTAACCTACATGGTTTTTAAAATAATAGAAAAGGTTCCATTCACCATATATACCTTTCCGGGGAAGGCTCATGTCCATTCCAGAATGCATAGGTCTAATAAAACATCCAACCCTCCATTTTCAACCTTTTGTATAAGCCATTAATACTAATAATACTAAAAAACTTCAATCCATATAAATATTTGTGAATAATAGACAAGAGTTCAAAGAAAGAAGAAGACAAATAACAAAATAGTTATATTACCTCTCCACCACTTAGAGGTAAGTGCATTGGCCTCGAAATCTAGTTGTTCTTGTTTACATTTATGTTCACTTTGAGGAACAACACTTTTATTCAGCAAATGGTCTACATAGTGCAAGAATATACCACTTATAAGCAACTTAGTTTCACAATCTTTGCAAAAACACTTCTTGGTGTCGACGAACATGAAATTACCTTTTCTTACCCAGGAAAACAAACATTGTAGAGCAATGCACTTCTCTTCTCAAGGAACTGATGCTGTTAAAAAAACCAGTGCAGGGAGACTCTCCTAGCCATAAGTCTGTTTCAACTTATCAATTTTGAAAACTATACAATCATATAATTGTACGTACACTACTAAGAAAGGAAAAATTAGAAATAGAATAATGTCATCAACACATGAAAGAGAGGTGAAGATTACACACCATATGACTTTGGTTTTACCTAAATCTCTTTTGGGCATTTTATCAAACACCTTTAGTGCAAGATTAATTTAATAGTAATTACAGGTAAAAGCAAGGGGCCAAATTGATGTCCGCCTTATTAGTCATGTTTTTAGGGTGTGTTTTTAGTGTGTTTGAGTCTTTTTCTTTAGTTTTATGTTTGGTTTTGAGTCGTTTGTGTAGGCTTTTGTATTTTCTTAAGATATGGAGTCTACATAAGCTTTGGTGGTGTTATATAGGTTTTTAGAAGCTGTTTGGAGCACTTTTGAGGAAAAGATCAAGTTTGAGCTTGTAAAGAAGAAGAGAAATTCGTTACAAAGACATAGGAAAAAGAATCGAGTCAAACGGAGTTGTAACGAACCCGCTACAGAAGTTTTACTCTAAGTTGTTTGTAGTGCTGTAACAGCTCGGTACAAAGGCACACAGTTCGATACCGAGGCACTATGGATCATATCGAAGACCAAGTCGGCGCATTTAAATGCACTTTTATCCTATTTACTTTTATGTTATTAGATAGATAGAAGGGATATGTCTAATTAGAAGATTTATTTTCTTATAGATAGATCTAAGATAGGTTAGTTTCTCTATAAATATCCTTCTCTAGCTCTTGTTTGAGGAACACACACGATTGAGAGGAGGAGAGAAGAGAGGGGCATGTGAGCGGAGGAGAGACGGGTTCTGTGGAGTGACTTGGAAGACAAGTTATGTTTGGATTCAAGTTGTAAGCTTTCTCTCTTAATTTAATTTAGATGTTTTCAATTATAAATTGTGAGTAGTCTTTTCTCTCTAAGGTTGGGGTTGAACCCAACAATAGTTGCGCATGCTTGTTTGTGATCATGTTTTGATTGTTTTTATTGCATGAATCTTTTCTCTTGTTCTTAATCCTTGAAACGAAAGTTGAAGGGAATTTCTCATTCATAGTTGAAGCGAAAGCGGAAACCTTGAATTAGAATAGTCAATTTAGGGTTTTGAAGCGAACGCGGATCAATCCTAGTTGAAGTAGAAGAGATTAGATAGTAAGTTTATTGATTGAACGAAAGTTAGTTGATTTACTTGCTTAGGTTGACGAAAGTTGACACCTTTATGTGATACAAGCATGACCTTTTTGTTTCATAAGCGTTTGTATGCATGATTGTTATTGTGGTGATAGCTTTACCTTAGATTTTCTCTTTTCTTGCTAAAAAACTAGATGTAATTGATTGATTGCATGATAAGTAACAAAATTTGGTACATGACTTTCTCCCGTGAACGAACTTGACTCCCCTGTACTTAGCGAGGTCTTGATTATAAATTTATTTGTTGTCAAGAAACCCTCCCAACAAATTGGCGCCGTTGCCGTGGAGATTTCAATAGTGCCAAGTTTTCTTCTTTGAGGGTTTTTCGGGACTCAGACGAGTCGGTAACGACCCCCTAGGGTCGGTACCGGCCCTGCTGGGAAACCCAATTTCTGTGCTTTTTTTGTTTATTTTTTTAGGTCACTGTCGAGTCGTTGCCGACCCTATCCAGGTCTATACCGACCCTGTCGACAGGTAGTTGCTTTTTTCTTTTTAGTTTCTGTTTTACGGGATCACTGCTGGCTCGATACCGACCCTCTAGACCTCGGTACCGATCTTCTCTAAGAACCCGTTTTGCTTTTGATTTCGTTTTTGTTTTTGTTTTTGCCTACAATGTATGCTACCTGACGGACGTCGAGTTGTCTCTAATCCATTAGTAGACTCTGAACCCGAGCGATCCTTCCACCGTTGATTAAGAGAACGCAAAACCATGGCCATGACACCTGAATAAATGGCACAATAGATGGCTGCACTCCAGAGGCAACTCGATGTCGTGCAAGTTGATAGAGCCGCCCTACAGGAGCAATTCAATGCCTATCCAAGGAATGCCAAACAGTATATGCATCCAGAACTGAGGGTGCCAGAGTCCGCAATTGTGCTTCCGGAGATAAAAAAGAATTTTGAGATTAAATCTCAATTCATATCCTTAATAAAAAGGGCTCAGTTTGAAGGGAAACCTACTGAGTGCCCTATGGAACATATTAAAATTTTTCTTGATTTATGTGACACTGATGCTGCTGATGGTGTCTCTTTAGAATATGTTCTATTAAAAGCTTCCAGGTGGTCTCTCACAGGAAAGGCCATGAATTGGTTAGAGAGCTTACCTCCAAAGTTTATCAAGACTTGGAAGGCTTTGTATGATCAATTTTTAAAAAAGTTCTTTTCTCCTGCTAAGACAACAGAGTTAAGAAAACAAATCACCTCCTACCACCATCTATCTAACGAGACCTTTGTACAGACGTGGGAGAGATTCAAGGAGATGCTCAAACAATGCCCTACTCATGGGCAACCACAATATGTGCTCCAAGAAATCTTCTTCCAAGGGATCAATACTGAGACGAAAAATCGCATCAATCTTCACACTGCTTGCGGTTTCATTGAGATAGATCCCAATGAGGCGTGGGTGTTACTCGACAAGTTAACCAACTACGATGCAATGTATGGAGTGCAACAAGCCCAGCAGCCCCAACGATGGCTCTACAATCCTAACAAAGATGAGGTAGAACCCGAAGCGAAGAATCAATTCTTGCAAGATGAGATCACCCGCCTGAAGAAGCGGGTAAGTTATCTTAAATCATCTCCATCTTGACAAGAATGTGGGTCTCAATCCCATGCTACTTTTGCCAGCACTAACTTGCAACATGTTCGTGCTGCTGAGGCATATGAAGAAGCTAACTATATGAGGGGTCCATATAGGAACCAAGGTAATACTTTTTATGCAGGGGGGACTAACAATTAGTCCACCTGGGGCAACTATGGCCAAGGGAGCCAACCTCATTAACAAGACCAAAGAGTTCCTCCTTATAGACCACCAAGATATCAAGAGGTACCTTCATGGGTATAGGGATACAAGAGGGCATCCATAGCAAGATTGATGGAGTCCATAACAAGATAGATGGAGTCTGAGCCGACCTAAAAGGCGTACAGGTTCAATTGGGGGAAATAGAAACATGGAGAAAGAACGTAAACTCCCAAGTTGGCAACCTTGCGGCACAAGTTCCGAGACCTCAAGGGCAACTCCCGGGCCTCCCCGACGAGAACCCGAGAGGACAGATAGCAGCCGTGCACCTCCGGAGTGGAAAGACACTACCAAACCGTGCCGAGACCAAGGACAACAAGCTCTTCACCGAGGATGATGCCACGGCCAGGCTCGATAACGAGCCAAACTAGGTCGATACCAAGCCTAAAGACCTAGGTACCGATACTCCCCAGGTCGGTAACGATCCCAATCCAGGTAAGTCTTCACCTCCTGATCACTCTCTTAGTCCCAGGCACAATACCGACCCCACCAGGGTCAATACCGATCCTTCTGCACCGATCGACCCTCTTATCGATTCGGTGGAGCCTCGATCCGGGTCTCACTTTATCCCGAGTCCATCAAAAACTCTTCCTTTCCCGATTAAAAAGTCTAATGATGTTACAAAAGGAAAATTTAGACGTTTTTTCAAAATTCAAGGGTTAATTATTTCTATACCTTTTACTAAAGCCCTTAATGAAATTCATGCCTACACAAAAAATTTTAAAAGAGATTTTAAGCAGGAAAAGATTTATCTCAAAGTTGTCAAATGAAGTCCGATCTATAAAGCTCCTTGAAAAACTCGGTGATCCAGGTAAGTTTTCAATTTCAATTGGTATTGGGACTCACCGTTTTAAAGCTTTATGTGATCTAGGTGCCAGTGCCAGTTTATTACCATTATCTTTCTGGACCAAAGCTAACATGGGACCACTGGAGCCTGTTGATATGAATCTCTACATGGCGGATGGATCTTTTGTAAAAGCAATTGGAGTTGTTGACGATGTCCCTATCCAAGTTGATTTTTTTTTGTTCCCAACGACTTCATTGTGCTAGATATGCCAGAAGACCTTGTGGTACCAATCATTCTTGGAAGACCATTCTTAGCCATCGCAGGAGCACGAGTTGATGTTAGAAAAGGACTCCTCACGTTTGATATAAGAGAAGAGAAGGTCGAGTTTCGCTTCAACTCATCGGTGAACGAGGTTGCTAGTTGTAGTACTAAGGAGCCTACCGACCCACCATGGTTCGGTACCGACCCCTCCCTGAGTACATAAACGAGCAAATTCTGTAACACCCCTATTTTACAACATTGGGTATTACCGCCAGTGACCTCGGACTTTACCGTCCAAAGTCACCCAAGGCTTTTAGAATGATATAGAACAATAATAATGCGGAAATAAACATAATTCATAAAATAGAAAAGGTGCTCCCGAAGGAGACTTTGTTTGTACAAAACACCTTTCATTGCTTTTCAAACATAAAGTTGTTCGGAATTGAAACGCAAAACCAACTTGTCCTTGAAACATAATGAAACTAAAGCAAAATGATATGAAAGGTACATCGTGAAAATCCTCGTTCTTCCTTCGTCTTCACTTCACGCCTTATTGGGATTCCTAGATTCTGACATAATTCGCGAGGGGCGAGAGAATGCCAGGCAAACATGCGGAAAAGAAGAATTAGTCTAAGAGACTAAGAAAGTGGGAATGGAACTTCCCGAGGGTATTTTGGGAATTCAAATAATATGGAAGGAGATATTTGGGTTGTGTTTGAGATAAGGCTTATTTATGTGAGGTTTTAATGGTACGAAAAGAGAGCGTATCTCAAGCGGAGATAGCTCGATAATCGAGAGAAGAGCTACTAGATTGTAGACTTCTTTTAGAATCGAAAGTATGTTGGGAACGTTATTAATTCATACAAGTTAAAAACCTCTCGCGCCCGGAGCGGACTGAGAGCCGGATCGATCATTTGAGATCGGTCCGGTTTTGGTATCTTTTAAATGTACATTGGGCACTTATCTTATATAGTGACGAAAATATTCGATTTCGTTAATGATTTTTAAAGGGGGTGGGGGCTCGGATGGCCCGATCCACCTAAGAGAAACCCAGTTTCCCGGCACTTAGCTAGAGTGCGCTCATCCCTCCTTGCAATCGGAGCGGATTGGATCATGATCCTGAAAGTCGTACTTCAAACACTTAGGCATTACGACTTAGTAAGATTATATAGAGGCATCGGCTATTCTGCGCCCCTCACTAGTTCATTCGACGTTGGTCCCTAAACGAGACCATAAACAAACAAGGCCACAACCACACTAGCATAAATAATCCTATCAAATAATAATAGCGAACTATACTAACAAGTGGTCGTTATATCTAACAACCACACAAGTTGTTCCCAACATCGAAAATTTCACGGAACGAAATATAAAAGTTCACAAGGGGAAATTCCACTTGCCTTTTCTTTCACGCATCTAACTAACGAGCTTGACGAAAGGATTTGATTCACGACTTCGAGCGAGAATCCCGACCTATCGACACAGAATTTACGAGCAATCTTTAAATACGAATTTCTCCTAAAGCTTGAATTCTCTCTTATATAATTTATAAAAGAGAAATGGAATTCTAAGATAATAATTTAGGTGATCATTTAGAATAATAATATTCCTTTATTATTATTTTGATCTTGTAATATCCTTTTTATTCCTTAAAGATCCTTATTCAATATTATTAAAATAATTTCCTTTAATCTCTCTTGCTAATTTCTTAATATAATTAAGCAATTATAATTTCATAAAAATATTTGGTAACATACTTGACCTAAAAGACATTTTTAAGTATACATACTTTCTTTAAATTATAAAGAATTTCTTTTTAACTAATTTACAAAACTTATTTTAATTACAATATTACCTTTTAAATTCAAAGGGTTCATTAAGGGACTTAAAGTATTATTTTCCCACCAAGAATATTTTATTAATAATATTCTATTAATAAGATCTTATTTAGTTACATAAACCATATTGAATAAGAATAAAAATAATTATAATCCACTTTCTTGGAAATTTCCATAATTAGAACTTCTACTACTTTATAAGTTAACTTTCCTAAAATCAACATATATTAAAATAATCTCATATATTTTATTCCCATAATTCTTCTCATATCATATGGTTTATAAAATACATGATCATGGCTTATAAATATCTCACTTTATACTTATAGTCCATTATTATAATATCTTAGGTTACAAAAGAATATCTTTTTCATATTTTAATTATTTCTTTTCATGCAAGTAATCCACATAACTATATATTATCATAAATTCAATATAAAATCATAATTTTTATATTTAAAATAGAACTTATGTCTTGTATGAAATCTCTACACTTAGAGGTATATTAAACTAACATTTTTCTTAAATAATAACTTTAGTAATAAAACTATTATTTATAATATCTTTTTATAAGATCAATACCTAGTATCAAACTATAGTCCATGGCTACAACTTTTTTAACAATATTCCTATAAGAGTTCCCCTACAAATTATTTAGAATAATTATTATTATAATATGTCTTAAGAACTTATCACCTACTACCATATTTTATTATTAAAACTATATCTATGGCAATTCTCTACACTTAGAGACAAGGTAACTTTAAATAATTTTATTTTTATTATTATAAATAACCTCATATATCTACAGCCTCTCTATACTATTGATATGCAATATCATTATTTTATATAAACTTTATTCTTTTATAGAGGAGAGATCTTTAATATTTAAAACTATATCTCATAAGCTAGAAATTTTATAAAATACTTTTTATAACCATACATCAATATTGTGAGCAAAATGTCTTGCAATATATTAAAATATGATATATTTAAGTGTTCTAGTAAGATAAAATTTACCATGATAACTAGTATCTTTTTCTAATTAATTTATTGTCTCTCTACAACTAACAAGATTTCACAAAAATATCTTTATTAAATTTAATACTTGCATCCAACCTTATTTAATTTCTTTCTTATTTCTACTAACACATTTTAATAAACTTATATGGACTAAAATTAAATAAATGCATAAATTAATAAAAATAGGGATTAGTATTATACTGGTTTTTGTATTACAGAACACAAGGAAGGAGGCAGGGGAAAGGCCGACGGACAGGGGCGGCAACCACCAGGGCTCCGGCGAGGCAGGCTGGCGGTCCGGCGAAGGCTGGGAGGTGGCCGATGGTCTCCAAAGGGGAAGAAAAGGGGATTTTTGGTGGGATTTTGAATGGAGAATTGGAACTTGAGAGGGCTGATTTCTTTGACAATTGAGAGCAATTTAGTAAGGAGGAGAAGAATGGTTTGAAGTGTGAGTGTAATGGTTGATGGAAGCCCTTTTTATAGACAAAGTGAAGGAGCTTGGCAATCCATGTCCATGGCTATGGACCAATGGAGGAGGAGAGGATGTTCTACCATTGGGCAAGGGTGTGTTTCTTCATGGATGATGCAAGGTGAGGTAAGAGGGTGTATCTTGCAAGGAAGAGGAGGGTAGAAGAAGCTTCCATGGACATGCAATGGGCAAATTTTCTTTCACGTCAAATCCATCAGACAATAGTTTGATGTCTATTTTGGAGAAGAAGGAGATTAATCTGTATAAGATAATAAGGATGGGGTGATTGAATAAGAAAATGCAATTGGTCTAGCGGGTTTAAGGGAGGGGCGTGTGGAGTGTGTTGCAAGAGGTCTCGGGTTCAAGTCTCGGCTCTTGCATTCTTTTTACTAGACTTTTAATGGAATTTTAATACCTTAATGTAATCCAATTATTTAATAAAATTTCGAGCTTCATAAGGCATTATTTTTGTTTTAAATGCCTTTTTATTTATGCATGATTTTTAATATTTATTCTTGAATTTTATTTAATTTAATTTGCTTAATAATCTACTTTTAAAGAGAAAAATAAGGGTTGTAAAATATATTAGAAACTCTCTTTTTATTAGAAGACCAACTTAATAATAATATAAATATAATATTAAAATGGTTTAAAAACCTTGGAATATCGCGGATATTACAAATTCAATGGAGACATGGCTACCGAGGAGCCTACCGACCCCCCATGGGTCGGTAACGACCCTTATTTGAAGGATTACGAAGCTGGAAGTGGATTCAAGCTCGGTACCGTAGCACTTCCTGACCTAGGAGTGTCAGTAACAACCCCCTTTGCTTCGATAACGACCCCTTTTCTGCTCGATCAAGGTAAGTCTTCTAATTCTCGTTTGATTGACTCTGGTCATGATCCCTTTTCCCATCCTTGTTCTATGTCAAAACCTACTGTTAGTCATATAAAGGAGTTAAAACCTCCTTGGTTTTCGGATTTTACTAACCCTGTTGTAGGACTTCCAAGCATATGTGTGGATGATAGAGAACCACATCTCTTAGAAAGGGGCTTTGATGCTTCTTCGGCTAAGTATGGGGTTTCTTATGATCCCTACAAAGCTGGATGGAAACCACCTTGATTAGAACCAAGTTAAGTTCGTCGGGCTAACGACGCTAAAAATAGCGCTTACGGGAGGCAACCCGCTTTTTGGTTTTGTTTTATGTTTTTATTTCTTAGTTCTTTTTGCTAGCTTTCTTTTGACTTGTTTTTAGGTTAGATTAGTATAGTAGGGATAAATGTTTTTCTAAAGTGACTCAGGTACAAAATTGTTGAAGAAGTGCAACACATAAGAATCGGTGTACAAATAAAATTAGCTCGGTAACGACCCCTCTAGGTCGGTACTGGCCTCTACAGAACCGAAAAAATTCAACTCCTCAAGTGATCAATGGTTTCAAGCAACTTCAGTTATATTTTGTGAGTTCCCTTTTCTTTATCCTCTTTATTCTTTTTATGTTTTAAAAATTGAGGACACTGTTTTGTTTAAGTATGGGGTATGGGAAAAGAAAACTCAGTTTTGGTCCAGTTTTTGTGTCTTTGTCTTTGTTTGTGTTTTTAGGATTGATAATATTCCACTTAGATGTCCTATGATATGCTTTAACTTGCTTGATCATGTAATTCCATAGCATTTTTGGAAAGCTTTGCCTGAATCATGTTGAAAATTTGTTTTTATGTGGGTATTTAGCATGTGATGAAATTGAGCATATATGATCTTAGGTAGAAGTGACTAGAAATCCAACAAAAAAAAATTGTTATCTAGTGAGTTGTTTTTGGCCTTATAGGGAGAACATCAAAAATCCCTCTTCTTTTCTTGTGTGATTTACTCTACTTATCCATATTATCTCTTGTCATTGATATGGTTATCTATTTCTTGAAGCCTATATGAGATATTAGTTCATTGCATGTGAAATCATATGATAGAGAACTTATTTGTTTTAGCCACTTTTTATCCTCTCTTTTTACCTACCTTATCATTATCCTCTTTTTGAAGCCAATTGAGCCTTAAAGCCTTTTATTTTTAGCTCCACAAAATATTCCCTAGTCGATATTAGCTTGACCCTATCCGGTATTAGGACTTAGTATTGGTTGTTGTGATGGTTTTATTGAGTGAGATGTATTGGTTCAAGTGTGGGGTAATATGGGTTAGGAAAAGAAAGATCTTGCAGTTTGTCATGTAAAATAAGTTTGGTTCCCTGAATGCACCTACAAAAGAAGTAGAAAGTAAAGTGGAAGTAAAGAAAAAAATGCAAAGTCATTACCGACCCCAGTAGGGTTGGTACCGAGCTTCCCAGTAGAAAAAAATCAATGAAGATTATAAAGGGAGAAAGAAAGAAAGAAAAAGAAAACAAGAAGCTGAATAGTGAAAATGTGCATGAGCCAAATTTCCTTGTGTTTTTGAGCAAGTTTGTTGGGATATTAAGGTGGTTGAGTGAAATGAGTGTGCATAAGTTAAAAGTGAGTTTGGTATGTTATCTTTTGAGAGTTTTGGACGTGTGTGAGTTTTTAGGAGTCTTTGATTTCCGGATATTATTAGCACCACATAGCCAAAATATTTCCATGCCTATTTGTTATTACCAAGCCCCATTACAACCCGGCCGAATGGAAGCTTCTATGAAGTTTTTCATTGAGCCTAAATTCTCTTGATGATTTTTATGTGTTTTGACATCTTTGGTGGAGAGTTTGGTGATATAAGTAACAATGGCTATGTTGATTTTTGCATATTGGATTGAGTTGAGAGTTGTTATTATAAGCCTAAACACTTGAGAGTTGAGAGAAACACATTACCCTTGTGAGGTTGGATTTTAAGTTGCTTTTGCTTGAGGTTGCTCATATATGTGAGATGACGTTAGATTCACTTGTCTATTTATTTCTACTTGAGCTTATGATGTTGTTTTTGATGAAGGCATTGACTTGATATATGTGTTGATGGTTTTGGTTCATGTCTTGTTGATTGCTTGAGGACAAGCAAGTCTAAGTATGGGGTATTTTGATGTCCTCCTTTTTTAGTCATGTTTTTAGGGTGTGTTTTTAGTGTGTTTGAGTCTTTTTCTTTAGTTTTATGTTTTGTTTTGAGTCGTTTGTGTCGGTTTTCGTATTTTCTTAAGATATGGAGTCTACATAAGCTTTGGTGGTACTTTATAGGTTTTTAGAAGCTGTTTGGAGCACTTTTGAGGAAAAGAGCAAAATCGAGGAGAAACACTTAAGGCAAAGCTCAAGAAATTAAGTCCATAAAGACATTGAAGATCAAGTTTGAGCTTGCAAAGAAGAAGAGTAATTCGTTTCAAAGACATAGGAAAAAGAATCGAGTCAAACGGAGTTGCAACGAACCCATTACGGAAGTTTTCCTCTAAGTTGTTCGTAGTGCTGTAAAAGCTCGGTACTGAGGCACACAACTCGATACCAAGGCACTCTGGATCGTAGCGAAGACTGAGTCGGCGCATTTAAATGCACTTTTATCCTATTTCCTTTTATGTTATTAGATAGATAGAAGGGATTTATCTTAGTAGAAGATTAATTTCCTTATAGATAAATCTAAGATAGGTTAGTTTCTATATAAATACCCTTCTCTAGCTCTTGTTTGAGGAACACACACGATTGAGAGGAGGAGAGAAGAGAGGGGCGTGCGAGCGGAGGAGAGACGGGTTTTGTGGAGTTACTTGGAAGACCAGTTTTATTTGGATTCAAGATGTAAGCTTTCTTTCTTAATTTAATTTAGATGTTTTCAATTATGAATTGTGAGTACTCTTTTCTCTCTAAGGTTGGGGTTGAACCCAACAATGGTCGTGCATGCTTGTTTGTGATCATGTTTTGATTGTTTTTATTGCATGAATCTATTCTCTTGTTCTTAATCCTTGAAACGAAAGTTGAAGGGAATTTCTCATTCATAGTTGAAGCGAAAGCGGAAACCTTGAATCAGAATAGTCAATTTAGGGTTTTGAAGCGAAAGCGGATCAATCCTAGTTGAAGTAGAAGATATTAGATAGTAAGTTTATTGATTGAACGAAAGTTAGTTGATTTACTTGCTTAGGTTGACGAAAGTTGACACCCTTATGTGATAAAAGCATGATCTTTATGTTTCATAAGCGTTTGTATGCATGATTGTTATTGTGGTGATTGCTTTACCTTAGATTTTCTTTTTCCTTGCTAAAAAACCTATATTTAATTGATTGCTTGCGTGATAAGTAACAAAATTTGGTACATGACTTTCTCCCGTGGACGAACCTGACTTCCCTGTATTCAGCGGGGTTTTGATTATAAATTTATTGTTGTCAAGAAACCCTCCCAACACAATGTCAGGAAATTACCTTTAATTGAACGTGGAAGCATCATATATGTTAATAATTTGTACATAGTTAACTTTAGTAGGATCACTTGTAGATTATAGGCGAAACTGAGAAAGGGCAAAAAAAAAATGAATTTAGACCAAGTCTACGTAAAATAGAACAAAGAAAACGAATTCAAAAATGAATTTAACAAATTATGAGGGAGAAGAAAGTAGGAGGCTCACCTGACCGATGGGAAATTAAAGGAAAAACCAGACTGACGGCTAATTGAGGGAGAGAAAACATAGATTTAAACACAACCAACCACAAAAATTAAACCTAGATTCATAAAATACACATGAAATAGGAAGTAGAAAGCTGAGAAGGGCAGTAGAAAACTCAAGTAAACGCTCAAATGTCTGCAAAACAAAGTGTTTGTGCAATTAAATTATATGTTTAACCAATTCTCATGCAACGAAGGCAGCAAGACTCACCTGACGATTGGAAGTGAAGAACGAATGGCGGACCAGAGAGGATAAAGAATGAGAGAGAGGCAAGGCGTATGTGCGACTGTGCGAGGCAATTGAAGAAGAAGACGGAAGAGAGAAGGAGGCAATAGAAATAGTCAAATAGAGCGGCTGAAAAGCTAGAGAAAAGTACAACCGCACGATAACTTTTAAGTTTTAGCGAAAATAATGGATGGTTAAAATTGGGTACTATTCACACTTGTTCGTCCATTGCTTAGATATGTATAAATTTGTCTTGGATAAAATGAGAAGGAGATCTTGGACAGTTGTTTGCATATTTCTCTTTTCATGCAAAAAATGAGAAGGAGATTATCACATGTGTGTGGAGTATATTTCATATGAAAGTCTCCCACAAACCTTCAAAATTGACTTTTCATATATATTCACACCAAATTGCCTAAATGTTTTATCAAGCCTCGATTATTTCTGTTGTAGGAATTTTTTTTTTTTGAGAAGAAACAACTCCTGATATATTAAGAACCAACAGTATAAAAATTATAGGCTAATGCACTAGGCATTTGAGAAATATGAGTATACAAAACCATTGCCATAGGAGGCAAGGAGAGACCAAATTGTGCAGCATTATGAGCCAAAATATTTTCCTTCCGAGGAAGAAAACCTAGCTGACAAAGAGGGAACGAAGCCAGAAGATGTCGAAGGACACGAATAAACATACCAAAAGAAGTTCTCAGAGAAGTGAGAGAAGAGCAAGCATTCACAACAGATTTACAATCAGTGGAAACCTCCAGCCTAAGAACACCAAAAGTCTGAGCTACTTGAAGACCCCATATTAAAGCTTGTGCTTTCAAAGATTCAATAACTGAACTAGGTTTTGAAGATTTACTCCCTAGAGCAATCAAAGAACCATTAGAATTGGATAAAATAAAACCAATGGCAGCCTTACCGTCAGGAGTCATACTCGCATCACAACAAAGATGATAAGCAAACAACAGAGGAGACGAGACGACCTCATTGCTAATATGAAGATTTGCAGGCAACAAAGGAGTGGAAGAGGCAGAATTAAGGAGATGTAAATTAACATGTTGTAAAAGTTGAACATGACCCTTGAAATCACCATCAAAAACTCTAGCATTTCTGTTAGTCCGAAGAGCCCAAATCGAAACAACCCATAAATTCAAGTCAGAGGAGGACAATAGAACAATAGCTGAGCACCACCACTCCCAAATAGATAAAGGAGAGAGACCGAGGAGAGTTTGAAGCTGAGGAAATTGTGACCAAAATTTCTTGGCAAAAGAACATTTCTTGAGAACATGTAACTCAGATTCAGTTTTTCTAAGGCATATGGTACATACATCAGATTCGGTAATCTTCCTACGCTTCAAAATTTGCAAACAAGGCAAGAAATGTTTAAGGGTACGCCAAAGGAAATTCTGCACTTTAGGAATAACATGAAGCTTCCAAATTTCCTTCCAAGAAGAAGCTAAATCAACTAGATTAGAAGAATTAGAAGATTCAGCAATGGTAAGAGAGTCAACAATAACTCGATAAGCCGACTTAACTGTGAATAAGCCATCCTTGGAATAGAACCATCTTTGAACATCAGGTGTGACCAAAGAGACAATCTGAAATTTTTGCAATTGTTGAAGGTCACAATTGAGAAGCCTATAATTAAGCTCATCCCATTTCCAATCTAACAAATTCCAATCAATAAAATCAGCAACATGGAGATCAAGTTCTTGAGGAATAGGAGTAGAGATTAAAGAAAAGGTATGAGGTCTTGGAATCCAGTGGTCATTCCAAAACTTCACATTAGCACCGTTACCAATTTCCCAATAGAGACCCTTTTTAATGACCCAAATAGCCTGGTGGATACTCCTCCAAATATAGCTCGGATTAGAACCCAAAGAAGAGTTTAGAACATCAGATTGAGGAAAATATCTAGCTTTTAAAATTAATCCAGCAATAGAACAAGGCATCAAAAGGAGTCGCCAAACTTGTTTTGCTAGCAAAGCCAAATTGAAAGCTTCAAAATTCCTGAAGCCCATGCCACCATTTTCTTTAGCGACACAAAGAGTCGTCCATTTAGCCCAGTGGATTTTCTGATGTTCTTGAGAACCCCACCAGAATTTAGCAACAATTGAGTCTAGTTCAAGACAAACAGACTGAGGAAGCTTGAAACAACTCATGACATAGGTAGGAATAGCTTGCAGAACAGCTTTGATAATTACTTCCCTACCAGCTTGTGAGAGAACAGAAGTTTTCCAGCCTTTGGCTTTCTTCCTAACTCTATCAACCAATTGTTCAAAAATTTTCTTTTTCGATCTCCCGATTACTGTTGGAAGGCCTAAATATTTGTCATGAGCCTCCACCTCACGAAAACCAAAAAGCAGCAGCAAAGCATCTCTTTGAAGTTGAGCAACATTGGGACTGAAGGAGATTTGAGATTTGTGTACATTAACTTGTTGACCTGTTCCATCAGAAAAAACCCCAAGCAAATCCTTGATGCATTGGCCTTCTTGTAAATTGGCTCTAGCAAAGATGATACAGTCATCAGCAAAAAAGGAGATGGGAAACTTTTGGAGCGGTAGAAGCAACTTTAATCCCATGTAAATGGCCTTGACCTTGAGAAACAAAGAACAAACTAGACATTCCTTCCATAACAAGAAGAAACAGAAAGGGGGATAAAGGATCCCCTTGTCTAAGAGCACGTTTAGGAATAAAGGAGGAAGTAGGAAATCCATTCAAAAGAACAGAAAAGGAGACAGAGCACACACATTTAAGAACTAAATTAATCCATCTAGAATGAAAGCCCATGTGTTCCATCACTCCTTTAAGGCAACCCCATTCAACTCTGTCGAAAGCTTTAGACATATCGAGTTTAATGGCCCTGAAACCTCTACTTCTAGTCTTTTTCTTTTTCAGGTAATGAAAGCATTCAGCAGCAACAATGGCATTATCAGTGATAGATCTACCCGAAATGAAAGCACTCTGATTATGACTAATAGAGTCATCTAAGAGAGGTTTAAACCTATTAGCTATGCATTTAGATACTAGTTACATAAGCTAATAGGTCTAAGATCGGTCATACTAGAAGGATTATCAACCTTGGGAATCAGAGACAAAAAGGTATGATTCAAACTAGAAGGCATGTCACCACCATTCAAAATATGAAGAAGAAAAGAGGTAAGGTCCTCACCAACAGTACTCCAATGATTTTGATAAAACAAAGTAGGCATACCATCTGGACCTGGAGATTTGGAAGGATGCATTTGATTCAGAGCAGCAATAACCTCAGAAGCTGTAAAATCAGAAATCAAAGCAACATTTTCAACATCAGAAATGCTCTTAGAGATTCCAGTCAACAAATCAGGAGGAATAATCGAGTTTGATGAAGAAAAAATATTCTGAAAATACGAAGTGGCAACCAAAGCCATCTCATCATGATTGGAGACCAACGAACCATCAACTTTGACAAGTTGCTTAATTTTATTCCTTTTCCTCCTATTATTAGCTTTTGAGTGGAAGTAAGTGGTGTTTCTATCACCACAAGAAAGTTCATTTGCACAAGCACGTTGATGCAACATTAATTCTTGTTTTGTGAGAAGAGCATCCTCTTCAGATTTGAACTGGAAGAGAAGGTCAGGATCATGAGGAGACATTGGATGACAAAGCAAACTCAAACTCTTATCTTGTAAAAGTTTGAGTTGTCTTTCAATGTTACCAAACTCAAACTTGTTCCAATGTTGCAAAGCATGTCGAGTTGAAACCAACTTATCAAAAAACGACACGTTGCCCTGAGAAGACCAAGAAGATTCGACAAGACTAGCATACCCAGGAGCACCTATCCACATTGCTTCAAACCTAAAAGGGCGATGAACTCGAGGTTGTCTCAAAACAGAAGTACAAGGGTCAACAACAACAGAAATAGGAGTATGGTCAGAACCCCAGTATCCTAGGTTAGATATACTAGCATTGGAAACCTAGAATGCCATGATGGAGTAGCAACAGCACGATCTAAACACTCTTGGACACGGTGATTACCCTTTCTTCCATTGGTCCAAGTAAAAACACCTCCATGCCAGCAAAGTAGCGACAAATTACAAGCATCAAGAGCAGATTGAAAAGCATTCATATAAGGCAAACTAAGAGAGGAGCCACCATGTTTTTCAGAAGAATAAAGGACTTGGTTGAAATCACCAACACAAAGCCAATCATTTCCATCTTCCAAAGACAAAGTGTTAAGTAAACTCCAAGAGAGATGTTTGTTTATAGTTTCAGGCCAACCATAGAAGAAAGTAATTCTCCAATCCAAACTACCAGAAGCAGTCAGAAAAGCAACATCTGTTGTAGGAATTAAGTAGCATGTAAGACAATAAAGTCATTATATTTGACCATTTTGAACATTGAAACCGACTTTCTCATATGTATGCTTATCATCTTGATTTCATTTCACAAAGCTATTGTTGCAACCGCCCTTCCACTAGTATATTAATAAGAAGGATTTGTATAAATGAATAATGAATAAATAGTTATATAATTAGCTTTAAATAAAGTTTTAACCTTGTCAGAATCCTTTTCAACTAGAGAGAAATCTTTGTGACCGATGGCGAGGACTGAGACGGTGAGAAATGCCGCGAAATTGGTGGAGAAAGCCATGGCCGGCAACGACGCCTCCCACGATGCTGCTCACGTCTTTAGAGTTCGAGACATGGCTCTCTCTCTTGCTCGCGAGGAAGGCCTTTCCAATTCTTCCGACTCCATGGAAATCGTACTCCTCTTCCTTTATCTCTATATTTCGGACTTTGTGCAAAGTTTTCGTTTCCACATCAGGAATGACATTTCAGTTGCTTGTAAAATTCCGAACTCCTGCTTCTCTGAATCATTTCGGTTACGGCCTTCCTTTCTTATAGATTCATATTTTCTGACATTTGGATGTAGTTTGACTGTATTGATAGAACTAAAGCTTGTGTCTAGGTTTTGAAAACATAGTACTATACCTTTGAAAGGGGGTGATTTTAATTTGTGAATCAGTTTAATCATTTGTGCACAACTTCTTCTAAAGATTCCTTTATTATGCTCTTTAGTGCCTTGATATTCTTCTGTTTGTGCTGACTTGTCACTGCTGGGTCATACTTGCTTATAGCCGTCCTGCTTTTGTATATCAACAGCATGTTTTATTCTGTGTTTCCTTTTCTTTTCTTCACCTCAGAATGACTCTTCCTTTCCCTTTTTCAGGTTGAGCTAGCTGCACTTCTTCATGACATAGGTAAGATGTGTCCTTTGATTTTAATGCTAATGATCTGCACTCCGAAAGCACCATCAGTCTTCCATAGTATTACAAACAACAACATTGACCCAGTGAGGCTGCAATACAGCGGAATCTGGGGGGGTCAAGATGGCGGTACCCCTGCCCAAGGGAAGGGGGTACACGCCCGATAGACCCAAGAAAAACTGAAATTCAGCTATGTGACAATACTAACTGAATTTAGTTAGAATGCACCAAAATTGATATAGGGACTAAATCCATCTCAAAAGGCAGTGTATAAAAGCCAATGAGCATCAGGATGCGCCACATATTCCATAGTATTACAAAAGCAATTTCAATTCAAATATGGCACATCTCTCTCTTCCTTAATTCTTTTCTGGATTGATGATTTCAACTAACAAATTTGGTTACAACACTGACAACCTTTGTAGTCAGCTGCCAAGGAAACATTTACATTAGAGGAACTAAAGGGGAAATAGATTACATGTACTTTGCCATCATTTCCCTCATCTAAATAATCCTCCACATGTACATTCCCCCAGTAAACCTTGAATATATATTCCTTGTGCTGTAAGAAGTAAAGTGGGAACTAGGTAGAGATTTCTTGCAGAGGCTTTAGGTTAGTTTGCACCAAGAAGAGGCATTCTCTTTTCTTTTTTTTTTTTATTATCTTAAGACTTATGTCATTCTCCTTTATTTATTCTTGTACCAGGAAGTCATATTCTTCTTTATATTTCTTGGATTTGTGGACTGAAAATATAAAGTTATTTTGGAGGCTTAACGAAGTCTATTCATGACAAACGGATGAATGGATTATCTTGTTTCCTTAGCCACATTGGGGATCTTGTTTATGCATATACTTTTTTCTAGATAGTGATGGATTGGTTCTTCTTGTTTTAGATTTGAAGGAGCGTCATCTTGAGATTACATGCTAATTTAATTATCCTTATCAAATGAATTATTAGATGTTCTCTTCTCTTCTACTCATTTTATTTCATTGTGTTATTCACTGCAGGGGACTATAAGTACATGAGGTTAGTTTATCATGGACTTCTTTCTTTGAATTCTCAAGTATATTCTCTGATCTGTTGGACCTGCTTGTATTTTTGTACATTCAGCAAACTATACGGAAGGACACTACATCCACCGACTCACTGAGGATTTTTTCTTTGTTATTATTCATTGCAGAAATGAAAATGCTTGTTCTTCTCTCTATCACTCTGTGTCCCTTTTCTTATATAAATTTTTATCACGTGGTCTGCAGAGATCCATCTGAGGAGAAGTTAGTTGAGATGTTCCTTGAGGAGGAGGGAATTGAAGATGGCAAGAGACAGAAAATAGTAGATATTATACACAAAATGGGTGAGCCTGATGAGACTTGATACTCAATTCTCAATATTAGGGTTGATCTTTTGATTTGAAATCTAACAACCGGAAATCTTTTGATTAGAGATTCAACTACCAAAGATACAAGTTTTATTGAATGAATGATTCTGAGAACATAGGGTACGAGGCCCTTAAATAACCTTCTATGCTAATTATTTCCTTGTAAGATAGACTAAGAATAATAAGATGGGCTAATTAATAAAGATAGACTATTACTAATATTAAAACATTATTACTTCTGCTTATTACTCCTAACATAAGTCAGCAAGGGCCTAGTAGATAGGGTTGAAATCCTATCATCCCCGCACCCTGGAGACAAGGCTTGCCCACAAGCTTTAAAAAATGGATAACCTTCTGAAGCAGCAGTAGAGGGTGCCTCCAAAGATAACAACACTTGGTGCTCTGTTTGAATAGCTCTCTTCGTGGAATGAGAGTCAATGAGCTGTACTAAGGGCGACCCATTACCAATAATGGTGTAAACAATTCCCTGTTGAGTAAACTGCATGATTAATTGATCAAAATCAAACAAGATACGACCCAATGTGCGCAGCCACTGAGTCCCCAACACTATGTCACAACCTGTGACATCCAGTAATAAAAAAATCTGTAGTGAATGTACCCAGGTCACATCCAGTAATAAAAAAACCTGTGCGCAGCCACTGAGTCCCCAACACTATGTCACAACCTTGTAACTGGAGTGTGACCTGGGTACATGCACCTTTACTCGGAAGAAAACCCCCATCTGCAACCATAACTTGGAGGCCGGAGTGTAGTCGATTCGTTAAGCCACATTTACGAGCAATACTAGGATGTATAAAGTTATGAGTAGAGCCCGACTCCATAAGGATAGAAAGTGTAGTATTCTTGATTTGGGCTGTAGCACGCATTGTACTTGATCCAATGGATCATGTGAGAGCATGTAAGGAAACTTGCATATGCTAATCTGGTTTGCTCGACTCCTTGATCTGACACCCGTTATCAACATCGGTGGAGTAGGCATCCATTAAGAGTAGCTGCAGTACAGCACAACGATGACCCGGTTTGTATATATCATCACAATTAAAACAAAGGCCTTTCTCCCTTTTTTTTGCTGTTCAGCCCGCGTAAGATGTTTCACGCCTGTAGGTAGCGCCGGATTTCCTGGAATCGGTTTAGGGCTTTGACTTGTGTTGGTTGTTCGGAAGGAAGAACGAGGGTTGCTGGAAGCAGCAGTAAATGCTTTAGTGGCAGTAATCGCATCCTCTTTACACAATGCCAACTCAAAAGCATGAGACTGCTGCAGTTCTAGATGCATAATCTGTCAATCTTGTAAAGCAGTAGATTATTAAAAGTACTTGCATATGTATTTGTTGCAATTTAACCAACAGATTCATTTGCAATGTCGTATAGATGGATGTCATATCAAATAAACCTGATACGGAATAATATCTTATATCAATTTCTACTTTTTTTTTCAGGTTTCAAGGATGAGATTTCAGGAGTTGTGAACAAAGAATACTCTGTCGAGTTTGGAGTTGTGCAAGATGCAGATCGTCTTGATGCTATTGGCGCAATTGGTAAGTTTATATTCTTCTTTTTTCTTCTCAAATCTCCTTTTTAGAATGCCTTCATGATATGAGTGCAACATGTTATTATGTAATCAAATTATACTGTTCGTCACTCCAAAGAGTTAATCATTTTATAGTTTGATTTCACTCTGCAAAATTTTCTCTGCCTCTTCATATCTCAGGGATTGCGCGTTGCTTCACTTTTGGCGGAAGCAGGCATAGAGTTCTCCATGATCCTTCCATCAAGCCACGATCTCAACTGTCGAAAGAAGATTATATGAATAAAGAAAAACAGACAACACTCAACCATTTCCATGAGAAACTGCTGAAGCTGAAGGCATTAATGAAAACAAAGGTGAAGTTCACATGATAGTTATTTTATTGTATAATGCTTGTATCACTTCTTCAGGGAACGAATTGCCAATCATGGTTAGTTCACATTGTTAGTTAAATATATGCAACTACACCAGCTTTCTCTTGAAAAATCATATGAAAAAGTTCAAATTAGGGCTTGAGCTTTTTGAAAGCCATTGCTAGCTGTAAATTTCAGGCTGGACAGAGGAGGGCAGAGAGAAGACACAAGTTCATGGAAGATTTCTTGGGGGAATTCTATCAAGAGTGTGAGGGGCAAGCTTGAAGGAAGTGGATTGACCTCTCCAGTGTCGAACCAATCACCGCTTGCCAATCGAGTGTACTACTAATCTATTTTCATGTATTCATTGCGTTTCCTGGTGGGCAGAAACTTCGTGAATAAAAAAGAAAAGTCATGCTGTGGAAAGTGTATGATCTACTATGCCAAGTTATACCATCTGTCACCAATATACTTTTGTGACGGTCTTTCAGAGCAAACAAGTAGCTGACAAATTACCAAGGCACTATTGCAATTTAAATTTAATGCATTAAGTGTGGTAATCAAAATTTAGGGCTATTCAATGGGTCGACCCGACCTGACCTGCAACGTGTTTTACGGGTTGTGGGTCAACCCGTTGACCCGTAAAAAAAATAAAGTTGACATGTGACCCGACAACGGGTTGCGGGTTTACGGGTCGGGTTAAGGGTTGACTTGTTTGACCAGTCAAACATGTCGAAAAGGGTTAAACGGGTCAAATTAATGGGTTGTGGGTTTACGGGTTGGGTTAAGGGTTGACCCGTTTCACTGGGTCAAATAGGTACCCTTTTCGACCTGTAAAATTGATCCGTTTGACCCCTTTTTGACCCATTTGACTTGTAAAATTTTATTTATCTCTTTGATTAACTACAACAAATGCTATGTAAGTCTTCAAAATTTAAAGTAGACTTTTCAATATGGGTCGTTAAGCTAGGTTTTGGTCAGATCTTTGGGCTCAAATTGAGCACATGAAGAGTCAAATTGGGTTACATGCCAAATCTCGAGTTGACCTAGAATTTTTTTAGGGGCGAAAATAGTCAAAAGTTGGGTTGTTTACTCGTGATGTGATGAACAACAATAAGTCGACAAGTTTGTTTAAGTGGAGGGTGGCGCGGGGGGGGGGGGGGGGGGATGAGCTAAAGAAGCCTGGCTTGATTATTAGAGGAAAAGAGACAACATCGTCCAAATTTAAGAGTGTATATTATAAATATATTAAGAGATAAAAATAGTAACACATTGTTTTTATATTAATTTAAAAAAGACCGATTCCTTATGCACAAGAAAAAAACGCCCGCGCACACGGGATTTATACGCTTCATGAAGCGTACGCTTTATGAAGCGTATGACCCAAAGGGTGCCCTCCGCGGGGACCCTGGGTCATGCGCTTCACGAAGCGCAACTCTTTATAAAGAGTGACGCTTCATGAAGCGTAAGGGTTTGGGGAGATTATCCCGTGCGCTAACCCACCGCCGCCATGGAATTCTTTGTTTGCGTAAATTTCGAAAAAAAATTATTTTCATACTCTTGTTTATATATTTATATCATAAGATAGATTAAATATCAAACATTGAAGCCCTATATATATTCATATATCACAAAGTTTATGAGTTAAAAAACACAAGTTTCACAAAATACAATGGCATCCAATAGATCATATGAAGAAAATTCATCGATGGAATCGCCTTTTTCAAATGAACCGTATGAAACGGAATCATCATCATCTTCTGAAGAGTTGTCATCATCTTTTGAAGAAGAAGGAGGAGGAGAAATAGATGTTGATGAATAAGAAAACGACATAGTCGAGGTAATTTTTTTAAATATAAATTGGAGTTTATAGTTTTATATTCAGAAATGTGAAGGTTTCGTTATTTGTATTTGTAAATTAAAAAAATTAAATTATTAATCTTATACATTTGTACTGATTATATACGTTTAGAAATAATATTATTGATATTTAATAGTGTAGAGTTGAATGGAAAATAATAGTAAAAAAATATGTTATTGTTAAAAACATACTGTGTGTATTTGCAGTTTAATTGAAAGTAATTTTAATTTATAAATAGGTAAACGGGAGAGATTTTTCTGCTGACTTTCATCACGATGGGGTGTGGGATAGTCGAGATGAAATGATAGCCTGGGCTAGGCAAGTTGGGCGTGAAAGATATATGGCATTGCCTATAAAAACGTCAAATGAAAATTTGGTCAGGCTAGCATGTCATAGGCATGGTATGTATAGACCTGGGAAGAAGGGTGATTTCATCCCTACTGTTACACCGCCTTAGGTGCGAACCCTGTACACAAAGTGCAAATGCAAATTCGAGTTGCTTGGCGTTAGAAGTAAATCGACCGGGAAGTGGGCACTAACGGTGGTGTGCGGAGTTCACAACCACGACCTCTCCACTAGTTTGTTTGGCAATTCATTTTCAGGACGAATAACGGAAGCACAAAAATTGCTTGTGAAGGAATTGAGCTATATATATATATATATGTGCCACATGCTCGTATAGTGGAGCGGTTGAGAAATATTTAACCCGTAAATGTGACATCAAGGAAGCAAGTTTCAAATTTGAGGGCACGGTATTCGAAAGTGGATAGTGCAAATCTGATAACCACCCAATGTGCACTGCATTTTCTACAAAGAAACGAATACAGAGTATTTCCGAATAGGATAGGTGGTTCAGATTATATTGATATCCTCTTCTTTGTGCACCCCACGTCGCTGCATCTACTGAAGTTGTTTCCGTATGTCGCCATTATGGACAGCACATATGAGACCAACAGGTACAATCTGTTAAGTTTTTTTCTATATATTGAGGCAAATATTGTTTTTGTAAAGTTGTATAATCGTTTCATGTATTGACAAGTACGACATGGCTTTGCTGCAGATGGTTGGGTTTACATGAACTAACAGATCTTTCAACATCGGTTTTGCATTTCTCCCCAAAGAAGACATAGCTAGTTATACATCGGTGTTGAAGCGTTTGAGGCGTTTGTTTCAGGAAGTGGGAGCGATGCCAAATGCGATTGTCACAGATCGAGAGAGGGCAATCATTAACGCAAAGGACGTTGTGTTTGGAGAGGAGGTCAAACATCTTCTATGTTGGGTGCATGTTAAGGGCAACACATTAGCATACACTGTAGATATCCTAAAAGACCAGGAAACGGCGAAAAGGTTTGCTAATAGATGTTGGGGCATATTCATGTCGACAACGGAGGCAAAATACGAGGATAGGCTTAGAAGAATCAAAGAGCATTGACCAGGGCTGATGAAGTATGTTGAGAGGTCGTGGCTCGGGCCTTACAAGAAGTCGATAGTTAGAGCATGGACCGATCACTGTACCCACTTCGAAACGAGAACAACAAACAGGTACACCCGTTTTAATGTTTTATATATTTTTGGTTGTTCAAATTATGTGATTTACACATTTGTAATGTACATAATACTAATATATATGAGACAGGGCGGAGGGAATGCACAACGTGCTTAAAAAAATAGTTGAGAATTCTCGAGGAGGCTTCAACACAGTGATCGGAAGCATCCACACTCACATTCAGTCCCAGTTAATGATATAAGGGGGGATCTGGAGATGTCACGTAGCAAGATTCCAACTGAGTTGAATAGTGTCCCTAGTCGAGTTAGGACGATATTCATGCGCCTATTTTACAAAGTGTCAACTTTGTGCATTAGGAAGTTGTTGAATATGTACTATGACCTGAACAGGGACGCCGCAGAAGGAAAATTAGAGAAAGAGTATGCTGATTTTTGGGTACGGGAGTGCGTGGGTCTTCCTTGCCGTCCATACGATTGCCCAAGCCATTCTCACTAAGCGGCCGATCCCGCCAGGTGACATACACCCATTTTGGCATCAGGTGGTATGGGAGGGAGTTGATCCGAAGCGCATGCCCATAGAAGACAAAGAGTCAAAAAAACTTACCGAGATCAGATGGGAAGATATGGTGGAGAGGAAGCGTCGGGGTGAATTGACATATGACCATGTGTACTCGATCACAAAGTCGTTTGTAGACAATGTGCTGAAAAAAGAGTCGTCTTTGATTGAGCAGATAGATGCTATGAAGAGGGGACGGCCAAAGGGGTCCACTAAGTGGTCAACAAAGAGGAACAATACTTTGCTTGAGCATCAGATGGAGGCATATGAAAAGGAGAAGCAACAGAAGGAAAAGGAGAGCCAAGTAAAAACCTCATTGCCCGACAAAAAGCATGGAAGGCCAAAGGGCTCAACCAACAAGGCCCCGAAAAAAGTTGCGACGGGGACAAGTACACAAGAAGAGAGGGGCGGCATGATGTGGCTGGATTTCAACTTTGGAGTTGACAATGTTAATGACTTCATGAGATGGACATTGCGGTTATCGATCACTCGTCGTGTTGTTGGGACAAGTACAGAGCGAGTACCGCAGAGTTCAGTTGGAGTTGACAGCCGAATTGAGGAGGAACAGAGATGTATATGAGCCTATTTGGAACAAATCTCCTATTGATGAGATATTGGATACTATGCCCTATGTGGTTAGCCCTTGAGCTCGAAGATAATGGATGGAGATGCCCATAGCCGGTTTGATCTTTGCCACAATACATCAGGTTGCAGTTGTTTTGTTGTCGTGGGATGGATCGCATACATGCTTGCCGATGCAGGCGAGAGGGGACAATCGGTGCCCTCCATCGAAGATATATGCCATAGCGCCCGTGGGAAACAGAGATCACTTCATACATGTGAGTCATACATTATTATCATGAAAGTAAATTAGCGCTTATACTTTCTTACGCGATAATATATTATCTGTTTAATTTGCAGGTCTGGTTGAGCGACGACTCCCTACTTCCTCCTCCGCCGAGAGATTGGACAAGAAGCCATCAACCTAGCGTCAATTGGCGGGATGAGCCGTTTAGACAGAGAATGGCAAAATGGCGCGAGAAGCGGATTAACCATAATCTCGAACCAAATGTTGTTGTTTGAAGTTGATGATATATGTAATTAGTTAGAACCGTATTAGTCTTATTTATAATGCATTTTTGGGATTAGTGTTTGCTTCTTATGCTAAATATGATTTTGTGCTAGTATAATTGTTAATGGCTTTGAATTGGATCATATAATTACAAACATGAAAGCTTACATTAAGAACAAACTTGGCTCTGCTCATTATTACCGTACAATAATTTATGGCACTAACAATTACAAAATGAAATTTCAAGAACCGGAACAATTTTAATTTTTCCGGTTTATTTAGAGGCCGGTTTGGTTATATTAAAGTTTTAATATGATTAATAAGGGTTCATATAATATAATATGCATAAACTCATATATTATAGCTCCAAAAAAATATGTCAAGTACAATCTCTTAGGAACCGGTTATAATTTCGATATTTGAACCCAAAAAATAGGTGAACCGGTCGGTTTAGTTTATTTCGGACCAAACCGACTCGACACTGCATTAGTTATATTAAAGTTATATCCTCTAGTAATTGATAGCCAATGCGGCACACTTGGTCTAGGTACACACGTTTGAGGAATGGGTCTACGATTTGAAACTGAGGATGAGCGAAATCCACCCTTTTTTTTCTCATAAACCTTGCACATCATGAAGCGCGCTGAAATTGAGGATGAGCGAAATCCACCCTTTTTTTTCTCATAAACCTTGCACATCATGAAGCGCGCGCTTCATGATGTGCAAGATTAGGGCAAACGAAGGCAAAGAAAAATCAGTACTGTAACACTTGCGCTTCATGAAGCGCAAGATTTATGAAGCGCAAAGTCACGACAGCCAGACTTCAAACAAATGCAGCAACCAATGGCAACAGTTTCTGTTGTGAACGACAGTACTTGCTTGTTTAGTTATGATAGTATGGTGATTACACAATTGGTAAAACCATACCATTACATTAGAAATTTGAATCACAAAACCTTTCAATAATTTAGACAAGGTAGCACAATTGGTAAAACCATGAGAATCAAATGTCCATTCAACAGAGGGCAACAGAATTCATATGAGAAGCCAACAAGTGCATAAACTATCTAGTCTAACACATAGGACTAAGACATAATCTATTCTAAAATAGAGTAGTAAGACATAATACACTCTAAGACATAATCTACTCTATGATGATTGGATTGTTTGGATCGAAACCATCATCCTCTTCCTCGTGCTTCACTAGGCGTAAATCAGTGTATGACGTGACTTCAATCTCAAGGTTGTCGTTGGCCCTTGCTTTGGCATTGAAGAGAACAATTTCTTGCAGTTCCATCTCCTCTTTGAAAATTCTCTCCATCGTTGTGAGGTAACCGAGTCGGGCAAGGTGTTTCCCGACAGTCTTCAAGCCTACTTCCTTGCTGTTGATTAGCTCCCGAATGAAGAGATGGATCTCTTGTACATCCTCCAAGTGCTTGCGAAAATCATCTTGAATAGGATATGCCATTGATGGAGATATATGCAGCAAATATGAAGAAGCGTGATTTTTTGGCCATGGTTTGATATTGGCGGGGAAATTTTGCGCCAAAATCAATGTAACTTGCGGAAATCGCATATCGTTTCCGTAAATATAGGACCGTGGCCGATTATGAGTTATCTACAACCGCCTGCGGAAGATTTTCTGGATTCAGGAACAGAGAACTTGCGCTTCATGAAGCATAACGCTTCATGAAGCGCAAGTCTTAAAGTATCTCATAGACGGATACTGTAAAGTGCTTTGCGCATCATGAAGCGCGCGCTTCATGATGCGCAAGGCTTATGAGAAAAAAAGGGGTGGATTTCACTCGTCCCCCGTTTCGAACCGTAGACCCATTCCTCAAACGCATGTACTTGGACCAAGTGTGCCGCATTGGCTATCAATTACTAGAGGATATAACTTTAATATAACTATTGCAGTGTCGAGTTGGTTTGGTCCGAAATAAACTAAACCGATCGGTTCACCTATTTTTTTGGTTCAAATATCGAAATTATAACCGGTTCCTAAGAGATTGTACTTGAAAAATTAAAATTGTTCCGGTTCGTGAAATTTCATTTTGTAATTGTTAGTGCCATAATTTATGGGTACGGTTACGATTTATGGGTAGGTTTTAGGGTTTAGTGTTTAGGGTTTATTGGTTAGGGTTTTATGGTTTTATGGTTTAGGATTTAGGGTTTAGATGCAAATATGTTATTTGGTTTAATATTCATAATCAATTACCTATAATACTAACATAAAACGGTATTTAGCATTACAACCATACAATGCGCCAAATATCCATTACAAATACAACCGCTATTTGACATTTCATGTTACAAGGTCGAAGATTTAGATATTGTGGTTGGTTACAATGACAAGGTTTTAAGGTTAGTATATATGTTATGGATATATTGTATATATGTCATTGTGAATATGTTATGATGGATGATGCTTGTAGATAGGGTATTAGAGTTTAGGGTTTAGTGTTTAGGTTTAGGTTTAGGTTTAGGGTTTAGTGTTTAGGGTTTAAAAATAAACTATATTAAAAACAACAACTTCACCCCATGTATTTAACACTTTAACCATACACTATGTCCATTCTAATCATCTAAATCATAAATCGTAAATCCTAAACCCTAACACTTACACTCTCCCAAACCCTAAACACTCTCCCTCGCCCTAATATAGTACTTGTAAGGATGTTGGGTTAGGTTTTACAAGGTTTTAAACTATACAAGTAACCATGCCCTAAATCCTAAACCCTAAACCCTAAACCCTAAACCCTAAACTCTAACTTAAACCTAACCTAACCTACCCTAAACCCTAAACCTAACCATAAATCGTAACCTTAAAATAAATTATGGTAATAACTGCTCCAACATGAAATTTCAAGAACCGAAACCATTTTTATTTTTCCGGTTAATTTTGAGGCCGGTTCGATTATATTAAAGTTTTAATATGATTAATAAGGGTTCACATAATAAAATATACATAAAATCATCTATTATAGCTCCCAAAGTTATTTAAAGTACAATCTCTTAGGAACCGGTTTTAATTTTGTTATTCGAACCCTAAAAATAGGTGAATCGGTCAGTTTAATTTAATTCCGGACCAAACCGCCTCGAAACTGCGTTAGGTTAAAATAAAATTATATCCTGTATATATCGATAGCCAATGCGGCACACTTGGTCCAGGTACACGCGTTTGAGGAATATGTCTACCTTTCGAAACGGGGGACGAGTGAAACCCACCCCTTTTTTTCATATGCCTTGCGCATCATGAAGCGTGCAAGCCTATAAAAAACACCCGTGACAGGCCCCTGTTGAGCAGCCTGATCAACACTCAGCAATGCACACAAGAGACAGATCCTAAGATCCTCGTCAGAATTGCAAAAGCTCATACTCAATCTGGTAATCAAGTTAACTTAATACAGAATGTGCATCCAATGGGCTCTTAAAAATCACATCCAATGAGCAAATCTGTAAACTCAATCCTCCTGAACATACAGGTATGGAAAAGGATATCCAAATGATTTAGCATCTTCTGCCATGAATTCAGGTCCATCCTATCAGGAGCACAAATTCATTGAGTCTAATGAAGTAGCCAGTGCAATGACAGCAAGTCCCTTCTGCAAAAGGATTGCACCAATTGCTGAACAAATAGGTATTTCTAATTTCCATGTCTTCCACAAAAAGTCCTTGTCTTTATGTTGTTGTCATTGCCAGGTGTTAAGGCTTAATGCTTGCTTGTTAGATGGCTTTAATACATTATCTAAATCCAGCTCAGTGGATACCACTAGCAATGCTGAATCAAGCATAGAAGCATTAGACATTAAATATAAATTGACATAATTCTAGATGAAGTTTCACTTCAACACATTACCTGCAAAGTGTGCAGTTCATTTGAGCCAACAATGCTTAAAACACCTTTGCAATGATAGACGTCCATCCCATACTTTTTATCCTAGAGAATCTCCTCGAGCCATATACGAACCTTTGATCAGAATTACAAAAGAGAATGAGGACAGTAAGCATATGCATTATACTGAGCACGGCTTAAATTGATCTCTAGTAGGTAAGAATCCAATCACTGAATCTCAGTTACACATTTTCTGTTTATTTAATACATAATGCTTGATTCGAATCCATCTATAGATATTAAATTACAAGAAAGATAGCCAAGAAGGTATAAATTCAATTATCAACACAACATGATATATAATATCTTCAACAGACTAAAGTTAGTTCAGGGAAGAACCTTTTCAAGGTGAATTGTTTGTGGCTCACATATGCAAAGAGTTCTGACATTGTTGTCATGCAGAGCCTTGGTTGGCAATAATTTGCTCTCTTCCAATAATGCTTCCAGGTGAGCAACATGCTGAAAAAAATCAAGTTGCAGAGTTCAGACATTTAAAAGAAGAAAACAATTATGAGAAATTAGATGCTGAAGAACTAACAATAGCATCATAGGCCTGACGATTGAGTATCATAGACAAGTCAACTTCACAACGAACAAAGCGAATGATGCTTGCAAGAGAGTCTTCACCCCAGTGACAGAATCACCACAAACCAGAATACTAGCAGGAACTTTATGAATAGCTTCAAATTTCATCATCAGAATACTAGCAGAAACTTAATAAAAAAACACCAATGACTTCTTTTTCCCATTCTTAATCTGTTGACATCATTTCTCCAAAATTGATGAATCCAGCTGGTGCTTAGATGCCACTTGAAAATCCACTCCAACAAGATCATTTTCTTCAGCTAGTTGCACAATCCACACTTGACAGCATTTCCCATTCTTGATCTATTGACAAGATTTCTCCAAACATGGAAGATCAGCAAGATCAGTTTAAATGACCATCTTCATTGCCTTCTTGAATGGTACAGAACCAAGACAAGTGGCAGCAGCCTATTACAAACTGGTCAAGAATGATATTGGTTATCAGTTGAGGATATCTAGTCTTCTCATTAAAGCAACTGTTTTTTCTCTCATGAGCAAGCACTAAAGCGTCAAAGACAACACCATACATTAGTTTTGTATAGTTTTTTCTTTGTCAGAGAGGCAAAGTGATGGATTCATCAACAAATCAAAATGTTGATTTTGAACTCTCTCCACTCTCTTGTAATACTGTTCTTCAAATTTTTGATTTTGAACAATGGTTAGGATGATCAGTAGACCTCATTATGAGAATTTCATCCATTTTGCAGAAAAATGGTTAGGATGATCAGTAGACCTCACTATGAGAACCATCTCCACTCTCATTATAAAAACAATGGTTAGGATTTTGAACCCTAAGCCAGGTGCTGGTTTAAAGACTAGAAACTAATCACAAACATTATGCAAACAGAAGAAAGAAAGAATATGGAATTATGGATTATGTGGAAACCGAGCATCCATTTTATTCACTGCTATGCAAAATCTGATAATGGAGATACAAGCTTTGAAGCGACTATTGTCTATGCTTGTAATGACCTGGTAACCTTGACAGTTTCTATCAACAGTTTGGACCATGCCTATAGGATGGTAAAGAAAAATGCACATCCAACAGATTCATCGAAAATAATCAGTTTGAATCAGATAAGTTGAATATGAATGACCTGATTATGGACTGCAACTTTAGTGGTCTGAATTATGGCAGATGTAAATTCATATAGAGCAATCTCAAGAAAGGGGGGAAATCCAATTTGTTGGATCGTAATCGGTTAGCAGTGAGCTTGGGAACTGACAATTAAGCTGTTCCCAAGGCAGCGGAAGTAAATAATCACAAGTAATAAAAACAGTGAAAGGCACAGTTCCTTTATAGAGGAACCCCACTACAACCAACTAGTTGTATGGGTAAACCTCTACCTCCGCTTGGAGGATTTTGAATGACTTACTTATATTGATTGCTTTGTTCCTTAGTTACACAGCCGGATTTACACTTCTCTGTTCCTACAAGTTCTTCCTAACTCTAGCAACACTAGTAAATCCTCTCAACTGAGTTCTTAAGCTCACAACAGCAAAACACAAGTAACTCAAACCTTACGCTGACTTTTCAGTTCCCTTGCTCCAGGGAACTTCAGCTTCACCGTCGTCGAGATCACACACTCGCCGGCGGGGACTTCTCTTCCTTTTCTTTCTTTTCTCTGATGTGGGTGTTTGTAAGTTCTGGGAGAAGTACTCAGACCGAGTACTATTCATTTGGCTTTATAGTCCATTTGTCTTGGGCAGTCGCATCTTTCGTTTGTGTCCAAAATGCCCTTTGCTTGATGCCCAAGTTGTACTTTCTTCACATGTGACTTTGGTTTGAACTAGGTCAACTTCTTGAATCAATCGGACCGTTGGATGAAGCGTGACAGTCTGATCCTCAGACTGTTCCCTCTGGCTGTCTGAGACAGAATCCCGCGATCTGCGCTGAACGGTCGTTGTCTTCACATGTGAGTTCCCATTTCATGGGAACTGACTTCTTCAGAGTTCCCTTGATGGAAACTCTTCATCGTTGTAAGCTTGTGTTTTCTTGTTGGTTTCTGGGAGTTCCCACTTCATGGGAACTTTCCTCTTCAGAGTTCCCTTGATGGAAACTCTTCATTGTGGCCAGTAGTGGCTTTGTCATTCATAGGAGTTCTTGGCTGTACCTGTGTTCCTTAGAAATACTTGAACAAACCACATTAGTTCCCTATGGTATTTGTCATTATCAAAACTTAAGGAGAAGTGAATCGTTGATCCGTTGCTTAGAACCAGAGGTCCCAACAACGTCCCAACACAATTTATTGCAAGCTAGATAGAGCGCCACTGAATGAGGAATGGACTGATCATTTTCCTCAAGTACAAGCCTTCTTTGACTCTTAAGCGTTTACCAGATCACTTCCTTGTCCTGGTGTCCACTGTCCACCACTGTCAACATCAGGGAAGCTCCAACAGCACTAGTGCCCATTCTTTAACAACTTGAGTAAGCACTCAGCTGAGTGCACAACTGCATATTAAGCAAAAAAAAATCATATTAGAAAACCAACCAATTGTAGATATGCACAATGCACTTGATAGCAAGTTCCAAACTTACCTCATGCGAAAATGTGTAGATACTCACTCCTGCATAAAGCCAAAGCAGCAAACCAAAGCAGCTGCCACAAATTCAAGACCATTGAAAGCAAGACAACAACTACCACCATGTGCAACAACACCAGCTACCACCAATTTTTGGCATCTTTCTTGTCAAGCTAGCTGATGCAAATGAATCTCTCCTTTGCCTTGGCAGAGCAACATAATGGACAGCTTCATCAAGAACAATATATCCTTACAACAACTTCATCAAGAAGTTCAAAGTCTAATGATAGCAACTTTATTAATTAACTTGGCCAAGTTCAGTCATAAAGTGTTTAAAATGGATGCTTCAAAGCGAAATACATTAAGTAACCAAAAGAAGTTCCATATGACTGGGACAGTCTCAGAAAACAAGCACAATAAACTTTTTTGTTCGGCATTGAATGATGCTCTAATGGAAGAAGTTCATAGTCTAAGGATAGCAAGGCATGTATTCTCCTAACATATCATATTCATTGAATGAAAGCAATACAAACCAACTTTACTGAAGGAAAATGTCACATTGAAAGCATTCTTGCAATATACAAATAATACATCTCCTTATAATACAAAATGTCAACAGTCAAATGCACAAAATATAAAATCCCTAAATGGCAAATAATTGATGTCACCGTGCGGCACCTCCAGACCCACTCCCTTGACCGGGATGATATCTAGAATCCCGAAACGGCCTGCTCAAAGGAGGTGGCATTGGGGGACGATCATCCCCTAATATGCTCAGCATGTCCAACAAGTACGGCCTAGCTGGATGATCAGCAGGCATCGCTGCCAAAGCGTCGTGAGCATATCCAACGAGCTGCTGTTGTCGCTGCATAATTTAAGAATTTTTTAGCTAAACCCTAAAAGTATAAAAACGATTAATGATTGAATGAACTTTTTGAATAATGTTTAACTTACAATGGTTGCATCAACTACAACTGATGGGTGGGTGTGTGGCTTGCGCGGACGGTCCTGACGCTCTGACCTCGGATCTACATACAGATGTGTCACGTCACTAAACCAATCCCAGTAGGCGAGGTCCGCCTGGTAAGCATACCGAGCCAAAGGGTGCTGCTCAAGGTCAATGAGGTGGTCGTACCGCTGGTTCCAGTAGAGCTGATCGTCGGAAAATTCCACCTCATACTTGCGCCAAGACGTACTACGAACCTCTGTAGCCGGCACAATCGGATCAAGAGGTATGCACTGGACCCGGAAGTACTGACATAGCCACCTATCGGGCATATAAGCCTCTCGAATAATAAAGCACTCAAGCACGCCTCGAAACCTCAAAACCCGGTAATGCTCTGACTCGAAATCTATGCCTCTCCATGGCTGCCACTTAATCCGAGAAAAAAAACTACAGATGTTAAAAAAATATCATATCCATTGTTTAGGGTTATTTCATTCCAAATATTGTTACATTACATTTTTTACCTCATCAGCGCGAACCATGTCTAATACTTTACGAATCTCCTCCAACCGCTTTGGCTTCTTCGGAGGAGCGTGTGTCTCAACATTAGATCGGGCACCCGCGTGCGGGTTGACCAAAAGATCTATCCTCAGTATCGGATGCCCGCCAAAAAGTTGGATATACTCCGATATCCAAGTCTATGCCATAAATTATAGTTAGTTTCTTACATAACTAAAAAATAAAGTGACATACAAAAGTGCTACTCAAATAATTTTCTTACCCTTAGAAGGAGAACACATCCAGCAATGGCCTTACTATCACGTCGTGACGCAACACCCAACTCGCGGTACATGAACGTCAGAACTGCAGCACCCCAAGCAAATGTACTCGTGCGGTCGGGGTCTAAGAGACAATGCAAATACTCAATGCTGACATTGTTGGTGCTCTTGTTGACAAATAGTGCTGAACCAATGACCCACAACAAGTACGTAGCAACTATAAAATGAGGTGTAGCCCCCTCTGCAATCATCCTAATGACATGTGCCTTGAGGTTGTCAGATGGAATGTCACGGGAATCATATCTACCAAACGTCCGCACATCAATCGAGAACATCTACATGACCCGTGTCTGAAACTCCATCTCAGAGAACTGCTCGCGGACACGCTCCCCGTCGATCAGCAAGCCTAAAATGCGCTCCACATCATGAAACGTGATCGAAATCTCACCCCATGGAAAATGAAAGTTGTTGGTCTCCGGATACCAACGCTCAATAAATGCCGAAATGATGGCGTGGTCCGATCATTGATAATCCATAGCCCCGATATGCCTCAATCCACTACACCCTGCAATATGCCACCACGTACCCGGCACATCAACTCTGTGGGGCTCAATATCAGTCCAATCCAACGTCCATGAGTTATGTCAATACACAGAAAAGTAAAAAAAAATTCGTAAATAAGCTCACCAATACATCTTCAATAGCTGGTGCAGGAGGATCGACTACGGCAGGAGGAGCGGGAACAGCTGCAACCTCGACGGCGGCATGAGGGGCCGGAGCAGCTGGAGACTCGACGACGGCAGGAGGGGCCGGAGCATCTCGAGGATTCCACCTCCATATCCACTCCGCAATATGCGTGGGGTAGTGTCGAAGCAGGACGGCCAAACGTGGTCCTCCTGGCTGCCACATGGGTACATCAACAACAGGAGGGCTCGGAGCTACTGGAGGGTCGATAATGGGAGGATCCTGGGCAATTGGAGGCTGAACATCAGCAGCCGCATGCAGTGGAGGCTCAAAACGTGGAGTCCGTATGATGGGAGGGGTCTGAGAAGGTGAGACCGAGGCAAGTGGAGGACTCATATCAACGTCCCTAGAAAGATCCTCTCATGTGCCAATCAGAGTCCCTAAACTAACTAAATCGATCTGATCCGACTCTTGTCGAGGGGTGTGATGATGGGTCGGGGAAGATGGAACAACGTCCTCTTCCTCATCAGTCCCAACGACGTCCGTTGGAATCTCCTCAACAGTCTCACCCGGAGCAGACGGACCAACGTCCTACTCTATCTGAATATCTGCACCATCATACGCTGCCTCGTCCCGCTGTAGCTCAGATATCAACGTCTCAGCCCCTAATCTCCTGGCCCTCTTTTTCAGCGGAGGGGCCTCAGCACGAGTGGACTGCAGTATACCTCGTGCCTTCGCGTTCCTAGTCCTCTTCTTCTTCGGCACAGGAGGTGTAGTCGAGTCGAGAGTACGCAACTCACGACTCAACTCCTGAAATGCCTGTTTACGATTTTCATTATTTGCTTACTTTTTGTATTACATTCAATTGCTATATTTTTTAATAACTTTTTATACTTCAGTCTTCAATTACATTTTCATACATTTTTTTTACTATTTAACTTCAGTTTGCATATTACATATCTTTTATGAATAAGTGTCTATTTACATACTTATAAGCTTAAATTCCCTAAATAAAGACCCATAACTACATTACTATACCCTAAACCAACTTATCAGCAACCATACCCCCAACTGTAGAACAAAAACAAAAAAATTACTATAAGCAACATCACCTGTAAAAGGAAAAACATTTTATATCAACTTTACATTTTTGCATACATTTTCTATGAACTTTACATTTTCTAGGAAAAAATATGTCATCTCTCCATGACAGCCTTGATTCTGTGATGTTGCTTCTTCTGTTGGCTACTTTTTTTAATCAACATTCTCATCCTTTTAGGTTTAAAGGCCTACTTGTTTGAGAAATGACCTAATTTTACTCTTGACATTGTGACAAGCCTATGATTGGTTTCAAATATAATTCTAGAAGACACATTCTTTGCTGACTTATCAAAACTAATGGAAAATAATGTTATAAGACACATTCTTATGCACTAAAATGAAACAATTTCTTCTCTGTAGCAAATGAGAACAACTTTCATTAAGCAACAACAACATACAGATCGTCATCCAACAAACCATAAAGAACACTAGGAAAATAAAAGTGATGGAATTCTAAGAAAGGAGATAAAGGCTTCCATTGTGCTAGCCAATGTGCCACCTTGTTAGCTTTCCTACTGATGAAAGAAAATTTGCAATCAACATAATCAGAGCTAAGTTCAACTATCATAGCAATAAACGAGCCTAAACATGATCTTGGAAGCTCCACCAATTGAATTTTTTGCACCAAATATAAGTAGTTAGACTCCATCAGAATATGTGTGATCCTTAGAGACTTGGCAATTCTTAAACCTTTAATCAGTGGCCTCTACCTCAGCCTCAACAACTTCAACCAATGAGCCCAAAAAATGTACTTCAGCAGTTGACATCTTGCAAATAAAACGAAGAAGAACAATGACAAAAAAAAGTTGCTGAAAAAACGCTCAATAATCTCTAATACTTTCGCCTCTGTTCCGGCCTCATGGCGGAGCAGTCCCAAGCGGTGGACGATGTCTGCTCCAAACTCAAATTTCCCAAGTATACTAGAATTGAGGCCGCCGATTTCGCAGGAGGGTTATGGCTCCTGTGGAATGATAGTAATGTTGATCTTCAAATTGTGCAATTATTTGATCGTTTTATTCATGCTAGCATTAACCTCCATGGTAAGATGTTCAATCTGATTATAGTCTATGCTCCTCCGAATGAGAATGATCGTGTGGCTTTTTGGAATGACTTGCAGGGGTTTTCTAGGAGCGTGCAGGGTCCTTGCATCTTTGGAGGCAACTTCAATTGCGTGCTTAACAGTTGGGAGAGCAAGGGGACAGTCGAACAGCTTTCCCCGAACAGCTTTCCCCGGCGAGCCTCATTGATATGGGATTCTCTGGCAATGAGTTCACTTGGACGACGGGGAAGACGACCCAAACCTTTAAAGCCCGCAAACTTGATCGCATTCTCATGAACTCCTCTGCTAGACTTGATTGGCCTGATGCGGCCACTAGGCATCTGCCGGCTCTTGGTTCAGATCACTGCCCAATTCTTCTTTCGCTGGTGCCGTCTAGGACCTCGTGCCGCAAACGGCGCCCCTTCCGGTTCGAAGCTGCTTGGATCAGTCATAACAATTTCAAGGAGGTTGTCGAAGAGAACTGGCTGGCCAATGGTGTGATCACTGGGGCTCTGGACTCTTTAAAGGATGTTCTTATCCAATGGAACAAGAAGGTGTTCGGTAATATCTTTGCTAGAAAGATGGAGGTCATCAAGAGTATTGAACGGGTCCAGAAAGCTGTCGGGTCTGGTGTGTGTTCGTCTCTGATTGAAGCGGAGCAGAACCTTCAGAAAGATTTGAGGTCTATTTTGGAGCAGGAGGAAATTCACTGGTTTGAGAAGTCTAGGGAAAAGTGGCTCTCCTCAGGTGATTGAAACACGGCCTACTTCCATCTTTCCACGGTCATCAGGCGAAGAAGGAACATGATTGATACTCTGCAGACGGACAGTGGCATGGTGTTGAGGGATCCTAAGCTTGTTGAAAGGCACGTTATCGATTTTTTCAAAGATCTGTATTGTGCCCAGGGGAGCGAGTGTATTAGGCCAACCTTATGCGCTGGTCTTTTCCCTCAGATCTCTCGTGAGGATTGGTGCTCTCTTATCAATCCGGCTTCCGACGACGAGACGTGGCAGGCTATGAACGAGATGGGGAATTTGAAAGCCCCTGGCCTTGATGGTTTCCAGGCTCTTTTTTTCAAGCATTGCTGGGGTCTTGTTGGTGCTTCAGTGAAGGAGTTTGTTTCGGATTTCTTTCAGAACGGGCAGCTTCCGGATGGAGTTAACGAAACGTTGATTGTGCTCCACGCCAAAGTTGCCAAACCTGAGAAGATCTCGCAATTTCGCCCGATCAGTTTATGTAACGTGATTTACAAGTTGATCACTAAGATTCTTGTTAACCGTCTCAGGCCGCTCTTGAATGACCTCATCGGGCCTATGCAAGGGAGCTTCATCCCGAATAGGCTGATTTCGGACAACATAGTGATCGTTCAGGAGGTCGTCCACACCATGAGAAGAAAGCAAGGGAAGAAGGGGTTAATGGTTTTGAAGATTGATTTGGAGAAGGCTTATGACCGCCTCAATTGGGAATTCGTGGTGGATTCGCTTCGTGAAGCTGGTTTCCCGTCGACTTGGATCGAGTGGGTTAAGGTTTGCATTAGTTCGTCTACGATGAGGCTCCTTTGGAACGGTGAGGTTACGGAAGCCTTCTCGCCCTCCCGGGGTATCCGTCAGGGCGATCCCCTTTCGCCTTACCTTTTCGTTATCTGCATGGAGAGGCTTAGCCTTCTCATCAACGAAGCTGTGAATGGTGGAGTGTGGAAGCCGATTAAAGTCTCTCGTAAGGGTCCTCTGGTTTCGCATGTGCTCTTCGCGGATGACGTGGTCCTCATGGCCGAGGCTTCGGTTACGCAGATGAGGGTTATTATGGATATTCTTGACTCGTTTTGTGCGGCCTCATGCCAAAAACTTAGTAAGTCTAAATCCAAGCTCTTTGTGTTGAAGAATGTGAGTCAGGATATGATGGAGGCGCTCAGCGTCGAAAGCGGTTTCGAGGTTACGACGGACTTAGGCAACTATCTAGGTATGCCGGTCTTACATAAACCCGTCTCAAAGGACACCTTTGCTTATGTGGTGGATAGAGTGAAAGCTCGCTTGTGCTCGTGGAGGTCGAAGACTCTTAGCTTGGCTGGAAGGATCACTCTTGCCAGGTCGGTTCTGACGACGATCTCGGTGTATCCTATGGCGACTGTTTTGCTGCCCAAAGACACCTGTGATAAGATCGATCAGGCTGTTCGTAATTTCATATGGTGTCAGAGTAGTAGCCAAAAGAGTGTCCATTTAGTCGGGTGGCCTGAGGTTTGCAAACCAAGGGCGGAAGGTGGGCTGGGCATCAGGCCTATGCGTGAGCTAAACCTTGCTATGATCGGGAAGCTTAGCTGGCGGTTCCTTCACGACCCGGATAGCCTGTGGTGCAAGATCTTGTCGGCTAAGTACACTAGAGTCAGCGGCAGGGATGTTAGCAACGCGTCGGCGGTCTGGAACGGTGTTCAAACTGGAGTCAAAGAGGTGATTTTGAAGGGCAGCGGGTGGAATCCTGGAGATGGCCAGCAGTTGCGGTTTTGGTTGGATTCGTGGGCCTCCGAGGGTTGCCTCCTTGACTCGGCCATTGCCCCAATTCCGGCTGGCGATTTGTCTCTGGCTGTCCGCCATTACTGGGATGATTCTCTCGGCTGGAAGTGGGAGGAGTTGTCTTCGCTGTTGCCGGCGGAGGCTCTGCTGGGTATTGCTTCGATTAAGTTGACGGATCCGAACATGTCGATAGATGCTCTGAGTTGGAAGGTCAGCCCGGACGGCAACTATTCGGTGAAGTCCGCGTTCTCCTTGATCACCGGAACCGGTAGCTTACAATGGGTTGATGGAGTCTTGTATAAGGGCGTGTGGCAGCTTCAGGTTCAGGAGCGTATACGGACCTTTATCTGGCTTCTTTGTAAAGGGGCTATCTTGACGAACGGGGAAAGAAGACGACACACATCGCCAACTCCGACGAGTGTCCTTTGTGTCACGACGGCTCGGAATCCTTGATCCATCTTTTTAGGGACTGCCCAAAAATCTCTCCTTTATGGTCTTCTTTACAGATTCCTGTGCAGCTCCCTTATTTTCGCTCCTCTGAATTTGCAGGCTGGCTCCGTGACAACGTCCTGGTGCGTGCGAATGGTGGTGGTTCGATGGGCTGGCCGGCGATCTTCGCCACGGCGCTTTGGTGGATTTGGAAGTGGAGGAACGAGGTGGTTTTCGGCACCACTCGTACGAACCTTGCGGAGGCGGAATTCATCATCAATCAGGCCAGCGAGTACGCAACAGCTTGGAGGACTCGGAAGAACTTGACTATGGTCTCGCCGGCGATCGAAACTGAGGTGGCTTGGTTGAAACCGGCGGACCCTTGGGTGAAGGTCAACACGGACGGATCTGTGGGGTCCGACGGCATAGCTACGGATGTCGGTGTGCTCAGAGATGGTGATGGGGTCTGGATTCAGGGTTGCGCCCGGAAGATTGGTCGTTGCTCAGTGCCTTGCGCGGAGCTCTGGGGTGTTCTTGACGGTCTTGAGATGGCTTGGAGACTTGGTTACAGGAATGCGATGCTCGAATCTGACTCGGCTCTTGTTATCAATATGATCAAGAAAGACATCGACCCTTCGCACCCTCTGGCGAATCTTGTTGGGCATTGTCAAAATCTCATCAGACGAGACTGGAGGACTCGTCTCAATCACGTCTACAGGGAAGCGAACTCAGTCGCCGACTCCCTCGCCAGGCATGCTCATGCCTTATCCCTCGGCTTCCACCCACTCGAGGATCCCCCCCCCCCCCCCCCGTCTTCGGCCCCATTCATTTCTTCTGATATTTGTGGGCGGGCCACTGGCCGTCTTGTAAGACACTAGTGGTGCTCTTTGGGCATTGTTGCCCTTTCTTCCACCAAAAAAAAAATCTTTCAAATAAAACCAACTCCACATCCATGATCAGAAACCGATGCATTGCAATTTAATTTCATCCAGCCAGGACCTGGTTTGCGCCTCCTTGAATCTGACTTGTGATAGTAAACTGGCTTGTTCTGCATTTTAGCCATTTGAATGGAGAATTCAACCTGCAACTTCAAGCTCGATTCAAGAACAGACATCGGTTGTTCAAATACACCATCAACAATGTATCTGTTCCTTGCTGTCCAAATTCCACTAACAATAAAGGCCCACTGAGCCACCAGTTCAGTTGAGAAGTATGAGAAAAGTCTTCAATCCAATCCAACACAGAAGTTGAACCCTTCCCCTCAAACCCGACATCTTGATATCCAAATTTATCATGGCAGCACATAGTCATACACAACATGGAAATTTGTTTCAATTGAACCACAAAGCTGGCAGCACCCGTTCAGCTACAGTTGATGCTATTGGGTCACATTCACTCCCATGTAAGGGATGTAATATTGCTTACAAACATTTTGGCTAGGGTCATATCCAGAGAATGCCAATGTATGTATACAATGACTACACCGACTGGGAAATGTACATATTCCCTGCACTTCGTGATAAATCCATTTACTGCTTCATGGAAATCCAATTCAATGGAGATCAATACAGCAATGGCAAACAGGAAGACCGTCGGTTAGGTGTTGTCAAGAAGGTTTTCCTATAACTCCAACTAAACAGACCATTAACGAGAACACAACAATCAAAAGCACATGCTTCAGAAGTTCATTAATTTAACATTGATGCCCCTAATCAAACATTATAAACTACATGCTCAAAATCCCCAAATTTCGTCCAATCAAATAACTAGGGTTTTATGGTCGATTCAATTTGGTCGAATTTAATACCCATTGGTAGTGCAAATAATTTGAATTTGACAAGTACCTGGTGAATGCCCGACTCTCTCCGCATCGATCTCCACACCAGCAACCAACACATCGTCGTCGGAGAATTGCTCCGTCACAACACATCCTCTGCCAACACAACCGATACAACCATGCACAACACGCACCATTTCTTCAATTGGGACTATATTGTGTTCGAACCTAGATTTCGCCTCTGGTTTTTTGTTTCAATATTGGGAGGAAGACGAAAGAGAGAAGGAAGACGATGGCCTAGCACTTTCAAAAGCGTTTAAAATAATTCCATCGGTACGCTTTATGAAGCGTCACCCATCGTCACGCTTTACGAAGCGCGCACTCCGGGTATGACCCGCTGTTAGGGTACCCTTTGCTTCGTACGCTTCATGATGCGTGCAATCCCGTGTGAGCGAGGCGTTTTTTTCGTGTGCCTAAAGATTTTTCGTTAAAGTTGAAACACATATAATAAAATTAAAGCAAATACAATATGATATTCTCATTTTTTTCAATTTTCATACCGATATTTATAATCATATAACTCATTCTTATTAGTTGTACTCTTTCTTTATCAATTAAGTTGGGAAAATTAAATTTACTTTCTTTTGCCCATTTAGTGGTGGCTCACTTAATGTCTGTAAGTCCATTAAGAAGCTAAAATTAAATTTAATAATGTATAATTTTAGACTTTTACCCTACTACATTATGAAGCAGAAACTATCTCAGCTTGAAAGAATTGCGTCACGTGCCATAACCTTAAAGAGTCCCTACCATAATTAATTTATATTATATACCCTAATCAAGATAAGGGAACAAATAAGAGCAGCTCATAACCTATAAAATGAGATCAATTCTCAACCTTTGATTCATTTAGATTAATGGCCAAGATTTGAAGGTCTAAGAGGCACACTTGTTAAGTAAATTTTGAGTTTGAGGGGTATTTGCGTCATTTCACTCTTAATCTATCTTCAATCTCAGTGATACATTGTAGTTCGTATTATGTAACTAGGACTTTTTAGCACTATTTATTACTATTTTAGGATGTTATCATTAGTCTATAATTCATATTTTTACTCCAAGTCCAAATTCCCACTCTAAGGGAGTCAAAATAGTCTCCAATAAAAATATTATCAACAAAAGAACCGTAACCGCTGCGAGATGAGTTGCGTCCACAGTTCCGTTCTTGATAAGACAGTAGCCACTGTGTGAAGAAATGTGACTGGGTGTGTCCCAAAATATGATCGGGGTAGAAGTTGCCTTGGAAAACCAACAATAATCCGAACCACGATCGGGGTTCTGTTGGGCCGTGTGAGATGAGATTTGTTTCCGAGTTTCTTATATTTAGTTTTTAGTGTTGATTTATTTTTTTTGATATTTTCATTTGTTTTATTCCTTTAATGGTAGAACCAGAACGTCGGATTAAACAAGTCTTCCAATCAAGTTCCACGTTGGCCAGGCAATGGCAAGTAGAAGGCTGAATCTAGGGGCGACAACGATGTGCCAAGGGGAAAGTCCTGCCACGGAGTTCGCACTTGAATGCCAAAGCAATGGCGCGGGGAAGATCGGCACCAACAAGCTGATCTAGAGTCCAAGCAAGGATTCGGATGGCTTGGGCACTAGCAGGCCACAAGCGCGCCGCAGCAAGGCGCGGAAGGAGAGTCAAGTGTCTCGGTGGGAGGCCTCCGTGTTGGACCAAGACAAGGGCAAGGGCCGACTAGGATCGGCTGATTCAAAGAGAACGAGCATTTTGAGAGGAGAGAGAGAAAGAGAGAGAGAGAGAGAGAGAGAGAGAGAGAGAGAGAGAGAGAGAGTTTTGAAGAGTAATCTCTATTCAACACAAAACCAAAATTGAGTCATCATATAATCATATAAGCTAAGAGAGCCTTATATAGGCAACTCTCGGAAACCAAACCGAAGACTGGCATAGGCAAGCATACCGACACTCACACATCTTCTACAGCATGAAATAAAACATAGAATATAATAAAGTGATGCAAAGTAAATAATAACATAATATATAGGCATCGATAAGGCTCAACTGGTGAAGAGGGTCGCATCGTGGCACGACTGCGCCAAGGGGGGCGCTATGGTCTTGGTCGCCTCACGGTCATCGGAGCCCAACTTGGATCAATGATGGATGCCATTATTCTCCCCCTTTAAGATTCGAAGCATCCTCTCTTCGAGATAGGGAAGGCCAGGGATAGGAGATGATAATTTCTTAAATCTTCAATAATCGAGGCTTCAGAAACCGGCGAGGCACACGAATCATTCATGCTTAAAGTGAGGAGGTGTGGCGTTCAATAGTCAAATCAAATCCAATGGGTCTGAAATTTTATGGAACATCTTGTTGGAAAAAAATATAGAAATTCCACAAATTTTGGAAGAAAACGTACAAATGGAGGTTGCTAAACGCAAAAGAGTGGTAGTGATGCAACGCTACATAAGGAAGGTCGTAGGCACTGGACAAGCAAACAAGCTCCAAACTGGATGAAATTTTGTAGAGGCTCCTCAATAACAGAATCATGAAAGTCTACAAATTTTGAGGACGATTGGCCAATCACAAATTTGGCAGTGTCGTTGGTGTCGCTCAGAGCGTATATGCAAGAACACGATAAAGCCTTTAGCTTGGAAATGGAGTACTTTGCTTCCAAAATATATAACCTTGAATAGATCTCAACAATCCTTTGAGGCAAAGAGCTTGGATCCCGAGCTAATGTAGTTCCATAATTTGGTGCAAGAGGGGCTTGTAACACCCCCTTACTTACCCTAGAGGTATTACCGCCAGTAACCCCGATTAAGACTAAACCGAAGCTACCCAAGGCTTTAAACTGACTCAACAAACTAAAAACAAGGTAAATGAAACCATTTAAAACCTAACAAAATTAAGTAAAACTTTACAGCGGAAAATAAAATAAAAGGTCTTATACAAGCCTTAACTCAAAAAGAATTAGTAAATAAATAGAACAACCTTCTATTTAAACAAAATCTTTATCCAATCTTCCTTATGTTCTTATTTTTGAAACTCAGCTTCGCTTTGAAGTAGTTCGACCATGATCTTCACTCAAGTATAGCCCTTGGAAACTTTTCTTCAACTTCTGAAGCTTCAAACCTCTGAATCTGCCTCTTGAACCAACTTCCAAGAAGCACCTGATGTGTCCTAAACCAACGGTGGACACCAGCCGACCATATAAAAGAAAAGAAGATGGACGGGTTAGCCTAATGAAAGACTAAGCAAGCGGAGAATCTAACTTGGTTCTTATGGTTGTAACTAAACATATTGGCATCCAAATCAGGATTAGACTCGGATTATGATCCAACAGTTAGCAGTCTTACAGAGAAAAAGAAGGAGACTTGCATGATCAAGAGAGAGAACACCACCGCTTGTGGTTTCTTTAAGAAGCATAAACAGTTGTTGGGAACTCATATTAATCACATAACATTTTGAAAAGCCTCCATCGACTATTCAGATTAACTTAATCAAAGTTTGATTAAGAATCATTCATAACCGGGAGCAAGAATGGCCTTCCGACTGGACGAACCATTCAGGTATATTAATGTGCCTAATTCACTTATCTTATATTACTTTCAAAACTTTTCACAACCAAGTTGGTGGCTTTTAATCGGCTCGAACTACTGTCGAAATATTCTGGTATTGTGGAGATCATCGGAGTATTTCATCCATTGTCATCTACCCTGTACCAAGATCACAGGACATAAGCTATCCTTGATCTTTCATTTGCATATGGTGAGGTAGATATCAGAGAGGCCTATTACCCTGTCGTCTACACTGCAGCGTGCCAATTGCACTTAGCTAGAGTGCGCATCACCCCTCTCAAACGAAGAGCAGGGCAAGAGTCATGACCCACCATTAGGATTAGGCCCCTCCTAATGTAATATTGTTTTAAAGAGAGGATATGGAACCACGTTCCCCTCCTTGAAATTACCTTAATCAACAACAATGTCTCAACGTGAGACAACATACAAGGTCACACATAACGGACCTAAATCCAGTTCTACCGCAAAACTGAATAAACAACCTGGTCATTATTTCTAACAAATATAACAACCTATCATATTTTATTAAGCACACAAGTTGTTCCCAAGACAAATATTAAATGGGATTCAATTCCCCATTTAATAACCAATATGCAAGAGAGAACCGTCCACTTGCCTTAGAAGACGTGCTCAACGTCCTTAGCAATTCCAACAGTAATCTTTATCACCCTTCTGCCAAATATAACAAAAGGATTTCTCAACAACGAGCTCACGGAAACACTTATTAGTTGTATACTCAAATTCTACAACTTCCTAATTGATAAACGATTTAATTTCCGAATATCGATATATAATAAATCCTTAGTTATTATGCTTTAAGGAGCCATCTTGGCGGAATTATAACTAATTATCCGCTTCACTTTTGAAATAATTTTCTAAATAAAAATTGTTCATTAGCAACAGTTCTTAAAGGTGACCAAATCTCGGATCAAACGGATTAACAAGGAATCCCGAGTAATTATCCGAAGTCCTTTACCTGCGAATCGGTATCAAAACTTGTATACGCTATAACTGAAGATCCTGACGTCCGTTTCTCGAGCGGTTCAAACCTGTGGAACCGTATCAATGTCAAGATTATAAAAACCATAAACTTAATTAGCAAAGCGGAACCGAAAGGTCCTTATGGTGGCTCCATAATCAACCCGCTAATTAATTTCGATCGTTAATACCTTCACACGAGCCCATGGCTCGTTTGGTTCGATAGTGGCTCGATCCCCTAGCTCGAGGGTGGCTGGGCGTCGCCCGATGGCGGCCCTTGCGGTGGGTGTTGGTCGGACATGCTAGTGGTCGATGCGGCGACGCAATCGAGGTAGAGATACGCCGGCGGTATGAATTCTTTCTCCCGAGTCCGGTGTTCCTCCTAATTCTCTCATGGTTCTGGTTTCCGTCTTCTACAGCAGCCCAAAGGGAGGAAGAAGAAGATGAGGTGGAAGGTGAGGATGGAGAGGTGGCCGACGGTGAAGGAACTCCCAAGTCCGTCGTGCATCCAACTCTCTCTCGGTTCTAGTTCCTTTGTTTTTCAAACGAAATGATAAACTTTGACGAGGCAAGAAGATAAGTCGTGACTGAAATTCTATCTCACATTCCCTCTCAATTAAGAATGAAAAGAGGTGGTTTACAAACAAAACCCGTGTCGGAACGGGACTCGTGTTAAAGCGGTAAAATTATGTACCTCGGGTGGAAAACTCACTAAACGGAAAACGTCCCGTAAATTATGTAGGCCAATAAAACCAATTTTCCATGATTTTATCTTACTACCTTCAATTTTTGAGGCTTCCGTTTCGTATTTTAAATTCCTTCTGGTACATAATTAAAAAGACGGCTTATAAAATAAATATTCTTTTTCCACCGAAAAATCCTAGAATTCACATCGTTCCATAAAATGATTTTAGGACATCACCAGGAATTTTCTAGGATTTAGTTTCCAACAAAAATATTGGATTAAGCGTTAAAACGGACAAAAAGGTTAAAAGGTTATCCGAGAAAAATTCAAAAATATCCTTAAAAACCGCAGTTATTACATTAGTACCCCCTTAAAAATGGTTTCGTCCTCGAAACCAAGGAGAACTCAGATCACAAGGAAGGATGGCATATGCACAGACACATACAACCACTACAAATCTATACAGAAGTTTTTAGTACCCCCTTAAAAAAAATGTCGTTACTTCTGCACGAGGCACAAAACAACCATTGTTGAGTTACCAAACTCCTTTACAACGTTCATTAACTTTGGAAAATGGCTCAGCATTTCCTGTCTAGTTTCTCAAGTCTTTTCTTCACCTCCATTTTTAGGCCAAGGTAACCTAATCAAAGGAAGACATTACGGATAGAATGCACTAAGGGTGGCAATGTCAACCGATAAACATAGCGAGCATTTACGTTGTCTTGCTTTCCCCAGAGGAATACGCCTTTCAAGGCGGATACTAGAGCAAAAATGTTGTTCTTTACAATGAACTTAACATGCTCTCGCTTTAAAACTACACACGACTGTTGTCGCTTCTGAGCAGTTAGCACCTTTGATCGTGTCAGTGCGATATCAGCTGTTGTTCTCTTGGCCAAATCTGGCCCATGAAGGACCTTGTCAGCATTGTCATTCCAACAAATTGACAACCAACACTTCCAGCCTTACAAATCCCCAAAAAGAGTCATTTTCTTTATCGTGAAATCACAATTCTTGTTTGTGAAGTCACTCAAACTCAAATTACCATTCCAACTTGTGTGGAATCCAGAATACATGTCCTCGGGAGTTTGAATTTGTTTCTTTGCATTGTTCATCATTTTGATGAGGAAAGCCATCACTAAAATTCAATTTACTCCATAAAGCTTGATGTCACTCTTTTCAAAACTTTGACATGAACCATCCATCTCAATCAGAGATAATAATCTTCGGGGTTTTATGAAGATGAAATCCTTCATACATGAACACCTCAACTAACTTCTGTACTCTTTAAGTCAGCTTAAATGCATTAAAAAGAACACTCTATGTGAGTTTCTTAACAACCTTCATATTGCATTTTTCTTTCATTAAGTCTTAAACGACTAATGACAAGAATCCATTGTAACATCTTCCCACTTCCATTCTGAAACAGGAAGAGACTATAACATTTTTTTTGGTTTTCTATGCTCAATCAAGACTTCCAGACAAACTAAACATATCAAAACAAACTCGGTGACATTTCGCTTCATGTCAGTCTATTAAAAGCTTTATCTTAACCTTTATACATTTACTTCTTCCAGAATGAACTAATTAAGCAAATAACTATGCTTCCTTTGAAATAAGCTTTCAAAGCTCATCAACAACAGATACACATGAACAGTTTTGAAATCAAGCAATCCATAGTCTTGAATAACAAATCCCGGTGTCTTACCTTCTTGATCTTCTCCATTGATCTTAAATAATATTACTTTCCCATACTACTTTTCCTTGATCTGGTCAACAGATTTTGAATAAAATCCTAGGGTATTCACACAACCTTGTTGTCATCCAAACTAAACCTTTAGTCCTTCTCAAATTATTTTCTTTACAAGGATTACTTAAAATCCTTACTCAATTTCCTTTTTGAGATAAAATCTCAGTATTACTTTAACCAAGAATATGAAATTTATCCAACACATGACAAGATAATAACCTATCTTGTTAATCCTTTACATCCTTTTCTCAATCAAAACTCAGCTTGGGCATACTGATATTCAAAAGTAGTTATCTCTCTCAACTACTTCAAACTACACTCTTACGCATTACTATACCAACATATTGGACAATAATACCTTTAGTCCAATAATTTCCAACATAATTGTCTCCATTGACAATTTTCAGTCTTTTTCATCAAAGAATTGTTTAGACTTCACTTAACATTCTGACTTGTTGAGTAACTTAACTCTTAGGATTAAAAACATATCCTCACGTGTCCACTCTCTATATCCAACAACTTATCAGTCTGAGATTGAATACCAATACTAATTTACATATCCAAACTCCAGACCCATTGGAGTTCTGCTTAAAGTCCTCACTTGACTATCTTATCTCAAAGAGATTTAAATTTTCAAGACAACATGAAAACAAATAACAACTAATGGAGAAATTACTAGTACATCCTTTATTCCAAAGAAAGGATTACTACAATATCATTCCTTAGAAAGGGTTCCATTCCAAGAGTCCATATCAACTTACTTTCAAGGATAATTTCGCTAAAAAGGCAATGGCTTTCTTAGGTCATGACGTTAACCAAGATGAACTACTAGCAAACTGCTTAGAGAATTCCAATAATTGTTGATTAAAACCAATCCCAAACTCTTAGAGAAGTACGGAGTTACTCTATGCTCTTCAGAGACCAACACAGATTTGTAAGAATCTTACCAAATTTCCTTACTCACAATTGAACTATTTTGGGATGTTTGACCATACTCCTTAAATGGTATAGGATACCAAGGATGTACTAACTCAAAAGAGTTTTACCAGATACTAGATATAGCAATTGCTCTAATATAAAAGAAGGCTTACATCTTTTCATCTCAAACAACTACACTTGCAAAACTCATATAATTGCAAAACTTATATGATTGCCAAATCATACTAAAAATGTTTTATTCTTTAAGACCCAAGTGAAATCACTTATCAAATGGTTATTTCCAAACTCCCATCACAACTTTTGTGCAAATCATTCCAACCTTGACAAGAAATGTAATTCCTACAAATTTCTTATTTCGAACTTAAACCTGACGAATTATGTGATCTAATGGACCATGTGATCAGAATGGGGAAATAAAATCAACACAATACTTTACTGCATCCTAATAGGAATAAGACATGTAATCTTGCCTTACCATGTGATCAAGATGGAAGACAAAATACATTCTTTCTCACCACCATGAAAATCATAGAAAATTTTATTCATGAATTATGTATATCAAATCAACATTTCTTTAAAAATTCAATTCAGAATTCTACAAAGTCGTAAGATTTTTCTCAAAAGAGAAAATCACAAAACAATTTCAAATATCCCTTAAATCATAACAACTTGACAGGAACTCGACATAGGTTACTAACATATTTGCTTTAACTTTGAATACTGTGGAAACAAAGATTAGCTACTCTCTTGAGGAATTGGGCGCGTTAGCCAATGTATCATATAAAATTGTTGACCTTATTTTCATGATGCTACGGACGCTTTGCCCTAGTTCTGTGTTGACATTTGCACCTTAGCCGGCCTTACCAACTTGGCCAAAGTTTTGAATCAAAATTGAGACTCAAAGGAGCTAATATAATCCGATTCACTTATGAGCCCCACATTTCTCTTTGAATGTGACACTTCCTTCCTTCTTCAAGGTAGAACCTGATGACATACCTTGACTTTTCTTAATTAGACATACTGCTAGATTTTTTTATAATCCATAGTATTGAGTAATCTCTGCCTGATTTAACTCAATCTCAACCCAACTTAACTTCACAAGTTCAATAACAGAAGTTGATTGCTTGTATCAATCTACTTGCAATCCTTAGGGAAAATATGATTCCAAAATTTTCATACTCATGACAACTTCTTCCAAGGTCGCTCTCAACTTGTGTACCATCTTGACATATTACTTTAAAGTTATGCAAACATGATCCATTGACAAAAATTTAATACTTGAGTTCATCCATTCACAAAACAACAAGCCTTCAGCAAGTTAATAGTCATTTAAATTCCGATATCAAAGAGTGAGTATCAAACTCTTTTGACGATTTTAAGGACTTTCAATCCTCTTATAACTTAATCTTCTCGATATAAAAATGAACTTTCAAACTATGCATCTAGTTCAAAACATTCAGTCCATATACCTCTCTACATATAAGGAACTTCCTTTAATTTCCAATCTCTTTTAGCAGAAGAATGCACATGACGAAACAAGGTATTCTTAAACCTTTCTCAATTCAACATTGGTGAACAAACTAAACTTCTCCATCATTCCCTTGTCTTCTTACTTAACCATAAGAAGATTGCATATACCTTTTCATTAATTTAACTTCAAACCACATTGCAAAGGCAGAGCTTATGGTTAGGAAGCTTGCCAACAGCTTAACAGTCTCACCAGTTCCACCTTAGGCTTTGGATTTGACTAATATAAAATCTTCAAAATCCTACACAACTGAAATTATTTTTCAGCGCTAAGGGCTAAGCCTTATTAGCCACAATATTGAATGATTGATATTTTTCTCCCAACTGTTTAAAATATCAAAGACAAATATGCTAAGATCATTCCTTGAATGATCTTCTCAAAATTGAACTTTATCATTTCCATCCTTGAAGAAACATCTTACTACTGATTCCATTACTAGTCCATTATAAACCTCAAGTCTTTTCTCATTATCCCAAGTTGGGTATCATACAACGTAACTCCAATAACGTTGTCGCATAGGTTAATCATCTGGATATCAACAATTCAATGTAATCAATTAACACTTGTGCCAAGTAGTTAATTGAACATAAACACATTACTGATGAACTTTTACATGTTCAATCCATTTTGACCAATCAACCTTATTCACAACAACCTTGAAGATTAACCACTTGTTCACAACTTAAACTGAACCAACATTCTTCCTTCCTTTCTTACTATAATCATAAGAAATTCTCATTCCATTTAGGATTCGCAATCCTCTTAACTCAAAGGATATCAACATATATGAAAATCCGAGTTCGAATACTATCAGATTCAAAATTGAACTGCATCTTCCGATAGTTTGACAATTCAATTGATCCAACATTTGAGCACTTCAAAGCTCTTTAACTTCCCACTAGGCAAAGAAAAGTACAGAGTATCCATGATTCTATACCATAGAGTCACAAACACAGTTGTTGAAGAAAGTTTCCAAAGAAAATCCTTTTCTTTTCAGGGTTCTCTTATATCACCTCATGATCCATACTGATCTTTTTAGAATTACTCAAGACTCATAAGATTTTCCAAATCTCAACGTTGAGAAGTAAAGGTTCCAACTCCAAACTTCTCTTGATACTCGAATTTCAAAGTTCAGAAATTCCTATAAGAATATACTCGTGAAAACTCTTAATCATATGACTTCAATGTCAAAGAAACTCACTTTAAAATTTCCTTTTTAAAGACAACATTTGAACTTTGAATCCTGAACTTTCTAACAAAAATTTTTAACTTGATATTTTCCATCATACGAGCTTAAAATAGGAAACCTTCAAACTAGAAAGTCTTTATGCAGTACAATACTTAACTTCAAAATCTCACAAGAAGTTTCCTAATATGGAAGAAACGACGAGGGTACACCCAATTCAGACTCTCAAGAGAGAATAGGAATTTATTGAGAGCTTGGACAAGAACCGGTTCAACTTTAGGAATCTTCACCTAATCTTACTTTGGATCCTTCTCGGAATCCATTCCCATCTACAGGGAATCAAATGTCCACCATAGGACCTTTTTCACAAAAGCTATTACAAACTTATTACCTCATGTTCTCCAATCCCCTTTCCTCTTTCTATCTCTTCACGAGTCTGACCTCCAATCTTAACCATTTTCCGTAAATGGTTCTAAGACAACCCGAATATAGAATTCTCCATAGTTCTATATGGAAGGATGAATGTCTTAAAGATAACTTGGAACTTTTAGCTCTGATAACACTTCTGTAACACCCCCTTACTTATCCTAGAGATATTACCACCAGTAACCCCGATTAAGACTAAACCGAAGCTACCCAAGGCTTTAAACTGACTGAACAAACTAAAAACAAGGTAAATGAAACCATTTAAAACCTAACAAAATTAATTAAAACTTTACAGCGGAAAAGAGAATAAAAGGTATTATACAAGCCTTAACTTAAAAGAAATTAGTAAATAAATAGAACAACCTTCTATTTAAACAAAATCTTTATCTAGTCTTCCTTAAGTTCTTATTTTCGAAACTCAGCTTCGCTTTGAAGTAGTTCGACCATGATCTTCACTCAAGTATAGCCATTGGAAACCTATCTTCAACTTCTGAAGCTTCAAACCTCTGAATCTGCCTCTTGAACCAACTTCCAAGAAGCACCTGATGTGCCGTAAACCAACGGTGGACACCAGCCGACCATATAAAAGAAAAGAAGATGGACGGGTTAGTCTAATGAAAGACTAAGCAAGCGGAGAATCTAACTTGGTTCTTATGGTTGTAACTAAACATATTGGCATCCAAATCCGATTAGACTCGGATTATGATCCAACAGTTAGCAGTCTTATAGAGAAAAAAAAGGAGACTTGCATAATCAAGAGAGAGAACACCACCGCTTGTGGTTTCTTTAAGAAGCATAAACAATTGTTGGGAACTCATATTAATCACATAACATTTTGAAAAGCCTCCATCGACGATTCAGATTAACTTAATCAAAGTTTGATTAAGAATCATTCATAACCGGGAGCAAGAATGGCCTTCCGACTAGACGAACCATTCAGGTATATTAATGTGCCTAACTCACTTATCTTATATTACTTTCAAAACTTTTCACAACCAAGTTGGTGGCTTTTAATCGGCTCGAACTACTATCGAAATATTCTGGTATTGTAGAGATCATCGGAGTATTTCATCCATTGTCATCTACCCTGTACCAAGATCACAGGACTTAAGCTATCCTTGATCTTTCATTTGCATATGGTGAGGTAGATATCAGAGAGGCCTATTACCATGTCGTCTACACTGCAGCGTGCCAATTGCACTTAGCTAGAGTGCGCATCACCCCTCTCACACGAAGAGCAGGGGAAGAGTCATGACCCACCATTAGGATTAGGCCCCTCCTAATGTAATATTGTTTTAAAGAGAGGATATGGAACCATGTTCCCCTCCCTGAAATTACCTTAATCAACAACAATGTCTCAGCGTGAGACAACATACAAGGTCACACATAACAGACCTAAATCCAATTCTACCGCAAAATTGAATAAACAACCTGGTCATTATTTCTAACAAATATAACAACCTATCATATTTTATTAAGCACACAAGTTGTTCCCAAGACAAATATTAAATGGGATTCAATTCCTCATTTAATAACCAAAATGCAAGAGAGAATGGTCCACTTGCCTTAGAAGGCGTGCTCAACGTCCTTAGCAATTCCAACAGTAATCTTTATCACCCTTCTGCCAAATATAACAAAAGGATTTCTCAATAACGAGCTCACGGAAACACTTCTTAGTTGTATACTCAAATTCTATAACTTCCTAATTGATAAACGATTTAACTTCCGAATATCGATATATAATAAATCCTTAGTTATTATGCTTTAAGGAGCCATCTTGGTGGAGTTATAACTAATTATCCGTCGTGCGTCCAACTCTCTCTCGGTTCTGGTTCCTTTGTTTTTCAAACGAAATGATAGATTTGACGAGGCAAGAAGATAAGTCGTGGCTGAAATTCTATATTACATTTCTTCTCAATTAAGAATGAAAAGAGGCAGTTTATAAACAAAATCCGTCTCGGAACGGGACTCGCGTTAAAGCGGTAAAATTATGTACCTCGGGTGGAAAACTCAATAAACGGAAAACGTCCCGTAAATTATGTAGGCCAATAAAACCAATTTTTCATGATTTTATCTTGCTACCTTCAATTTTTAAGGCTTCCGTTTCGTATTTTAAATTCCTTCTGGTACATAATTAAAAAGACGACTTATCCAATAAATATTCTTTTTCCATCGAAAAATCCTAGAATTCACATCGTTCCATAAAATCATTTCTGTGTGATTTTAGGACATCACTAAGAATTTTCTAGGATTTAATTTCCAACAAAAATATTGGCTTAAGCGTTAAAACGGACAAAAAGGTTAAAAGGATATCCGAGAAAAATTCAAAAATATCCTTAAAACCTGCATTTATTACAGGGCTGACACGAAGGTCTAAGCTTGAGTGGTTCATGGCGTCTCATGTCTCGACAGTCCGATTGCATAGGCTGGATTGGCAGCCTCCTTGATGTGATCCCATCTATGGACGCAACGAAGGAGGATTCGTTGTCTGTGCGCTCCGATGGACCAATCACTCGAGCCTGGACCTGCTCCATCGCTTCAGCCATGAGCTCCATAGTGGAACGCACACTCTCTAGCCACGGCGCGTCCACGACCGAGATCTCGTTTGTGTGCGTCTTCACCATCGGCATCACGAAAGACTCGATCCTCAACTATGCGGACCTCGCCCTCACCGTGCTAGACTCGGCGTGCCTCGCCAACACCATGCCAGCTCCGGTCGGTGCACCCTGACATGGGCACTTGAGGTTCTGTCGCACCTCGGGCCTCGCCGCACCGCACACAGCATGCGCGACAACCCTTTATACGCGCACCAGTGCACGACCCTTTCCCTCATCGCTTCGTGCCATGGCATGTAATAGCTTGGTCGTGACACTCTCGTCACGCCAGCCATGACATCTATCCTTTATTTCCATTTTTAGTATTCTTTCTATCTTAAAACATTGCTAGTTTGGTTTTGCTACTTTTAGTATGTTGTTAATGGACCTTGGAGGCGTTGGGCTTGCTTGCATGCATCACCCTAGCCACCACTCCAATGTAGTCTATGGTTTCATGTGGCGTCCTCTATATAAGGAGCCACGCTCCTTTTGTTTTCTTTTACGCATGATTTTAGATTAATGAAACTCTGTCGGATTCACTATAGACTCGTTTGATTGTGCGTCATTTCCCTATCCTCTTCCCTTTGTCCATTTCTCCCTTGAATTGGACAAATTCTTATTTCTTTCTACTTCGCATCCCCAATCTAAAGACCTCACCTCACTAGTTCTTGCTTTCGCCACTCAAACGAGACCCAATACGCTTTCTAAGATGAGATCCTTTTGTGGATTCGACTTCCTAGAAGACATGTTCACATCAACTGGCATTACAGCCTCGGGATTGCTTAAGTAAGGTAAGATCTTCTATCTCTCTCCAATCTCTTAAATCAGTGACCATATTATCTTCTTCTCTCCCATATCTTCTATTATTGTTACAATCTTATCTTGCTATCTTTGCTTGATTGCTAAAAGATCTCGTCACCCCCTTGGCCGAGATTCTTTCCTTCTTTCTTTCTTTTTCTCTTGTGAGCCACGCCTACTTCTAGGCCGCGCCGCTCAACCTCCGTCTTTTCTATTTTGCTTGCTTTCTCTTTGCTTGTATTGCTTTTGATCCTACTTGTGTTGGTCGAGATCCTTTAGCCACCCCAACCCTCAACCTCTTTTGTCATGCACATTAGAGTACTTGGGTCGGTGAGTCTTCCAATATCTCGACCATATTTTGCTTGCTTATTTTCCTTTTGAACTTTTGACTTGTTTATGTCGATGGTTGAACTAGGTTACAGACCAAACATGGAATCACGAGAACCGAACTCCGGAAATCTACGCCAAGACCGACTTTGGGAAACCAGCGCCAAGACCCACCCTCGGGCAACCAGCTGACATTTTTGCCTATGTCTGGGTCAACCTCTACGGATGCGCGCTTGACTGCCATGGAGATCATGTTGTCCGAGCTAATGGGGTAGACCAAGACAATTCTATCAGCGCATATCCCGCCTCTGAACCCGAGCGTGCAACTACAAGGCACGACGGTTCAAAAGGCCATGGCTCAAGAAAAGGGGAAGCAAATCGCTAACCCTTCGTCACATCAAGGATTTCAACGATTGGAGTCCATGAAGAAGAGTCGGTCGACCGACAAAGAAGATGGCGTACAGGTCTACGAATTCTATTCCGACGAGACGTATGATTCAGCGGAGTATCGACATTGTCAAACTAGCGCACAAAAGAAAAAGAAGGCAAAGACACCAACACCAAAGAAGAAGGTGACTACCGTGGTCATCAAAGTCCACATACCCCTACCTACTCAAATTTTGAGGACTCCTACAAGGAGTTTGATGAGGATTCTGACGAGGACAGTTTTAAGCACCCCCGGTCCAAGAGGCCGAGGAGTGGCAAGATAGGGATCATGATTGGATTCTGCCACCCAAATTGTCTAAAACCGCGCGACTTATGATCATCGACATGGCCATGACCGCTGTGAATGGGGCCGGTGCAACCGAGACCGTGACCAAGACGAGCACCGACACCCTCGACGTGATGGAGGAGATGAGCCAAGAGACAACAATGGATATGGTCGAGGGCCACCCGAGACGATGTTGTCTCCCACACACACCCGAGCATGACCGTCCGACGCATGTATCACGTCGCGATGTCAAGGTAAGGTTTGAGCCTTTTTTAGTACCTACGATCCTGACTTGTTTATTACATGGTTGCAAGGTAGCTAACATGTTCTTTGACATGTCCATTATGAGGAGCATGAGAAGGTGGAGGTGGTGACCCTTCATTTCCAAGGGGCCGCTCGAACGTTGTGGAACCAGCTCGAATCCGAGCATGCTCGGAAGGGTAAGGACCCCATTGATGAGTGGCATCAATTGGTGTATATACTGAAGAGGAAATTCATCCCAAAGGACTATAAAGAGAAGGTTTGGATGGCCATATGCGATGCTCGTCAAGGGACCATTATTCCTGGGGAGTTCTTTGCCCATGTTGAGGACTTGTTCTTCAAAGCGGGTATAAGTGCTTCACTGGGGTCATTAAAGTCAAGCTTTATGGAGGGACTCAATACATGGATCCACGATAGGCTGGTTGTATTGCCCATCAAGGACATAGGGATGCTAATCCCACGCCGATGTATACCCCTAACTCTAATCAATCCGCTTTGAGTACTATATTGTTTGCTTCTTCCTCCATGTTTAGTTCTAAGGTAGGTACCCAAGGGAATGACTCCAAGACACCCTTGGCTGGGGAAAACCATGAGAAACAAGCCGTTACCCCACAAGAAAGGGCTCGAGACATCGAGTGCTTTAAGTGTGGTGCGCGGCCATTTCAAGCGGGATAACCCTAACAACAAAAGGGTCTTATTCTCGGCTCACACCACTACATATGAGAGTTTATATGAGGTCGAAACTGAAGTGGAGGACGACACTTTGGTTGAAGATGGTGAGTATTGCACAACCTCGAACATCGTCGACGCCTCCAAGTTGACGTTGGTCATACGGTGTGCTTTGAGCGTCGAAAGAGGTCGTCAAGACTGATCAACGGGAGCAAGTTTTCCACACCCGTTGCTTGGTCAAATACGTGTCACTTAGTGAGATCATTGACTAGGGAAGTTGTGGGAACTTCTTGTCAAAGAAGGTAGTCGATCATTTCAAGTTGCCAATGACACCGCATCCCACGCCCTTCAAGCTTGCTTGGATTGCGAATGAAGGCGACTATTGGATAAAGAGCCAAGTACTTACTATCTTTTTCAAATTTTCTTTAATAAGATGAAATTCTTTTTGATGTCACTAACATGGACGCCACCCATCTCCTTCTTGGTCGTCCGTGGCAGTTTGACTATCACGTGTTCCACGATGGATTTTTGAACACTTAATTGTTCAATTTCCATGGTAAACGCGTGATAATCTTACCCATATCTCCTAGTGAAGATCTTCACGATGAAGCCAAAAGGCAACAAGCGAAGGCTAGGGACACGGCGACGACCACGACACTGCCAGCGTCGAAAGAAGACCACAAGGGCGTTTCTGTGAACCATGGAACTTCTATGGTTCTTTCTGGTTCCTATGGACCTGATTCTGACAAAAATCCAGAATTTAAGAAAAATCGCCAACCGCCAGACTCTGCACAGTGACTCGGCTGCACGTCACGACTGTGCAGATTCGGGGAAAGTTGGTCGAGGCGCAATACAGGCCACTTCCAGCGGCGTTCCAAATGCCAATGGACCTCATTTATAGGGAGCTATTGGTCGGCAAAAAAGTTCCTCTGGGAAATCAAGGACTGAGGAGGGTGACGAGCCTCCTTTGTTAGGGACTTGCGTCGAGCGCCTCATGCTTTGTTGCCGCCGCGACGTGACTAAGTCACTTGAAAGGAGTAACACTTGTTTCCTGTAAAGCCCGAGGCCATAGAAGCGCTATCCCATGCCAACCCCAGAACTTCCTAGGAGGTCACCATCCTAGTACTACTCTCTCCCTTGCACGCTTAACTTCTGAGTTTTTTGTCCTCACTCGAACTTAGAAAAGGAAGAGCTCTTGTAGACTTAGGTAGCACCTCAATCCCTTATAAATTATCGAGGTATTACAATATCCCCCACTTAAACACTAGACGTCCTCGTCAAGGTCCAAGCACCACCCTCTAGGTCGAGTCACCACCCTCCGAGCCAAGTGCACTATTGTAATATCCTCATTTTTATAAAGGGTAAAAATATAATTTTTAAGGGAGGTACTATTGTAATATCCTCATTTTTATAAAGGGTAAAAATGTAATTTTTACATTTCCCTTTAATATGTTAAAATATTTATTTTTTATTTCTTAAAGTTATAATGTTATAACATTTTAGATGTTATAAGGTTGGTTTATAAGTTTAACATCGTATTAAAGGTCACAAAAAAATTATTGTCTAATATTATAAATATTAATTATGAACCATAAGAATTATGGCTTTATGATTATTATAATATGATAAAATGTAATCGTTAATAATATGAATCTTATTTGTTATGTAGAAATATCATGGTATATTTCTAAAATCCTTAATATATATAATCAGCTAAAGTTTAAATAAACAAAGTATTTTTGAGGACTATAATTGTTGGAAAAATATTATTTATTCTTTTATAAATTGTTACCAATGGGTATTATTTCCTATAAGGGTAAAAAGGTTTTTAAAATTTAAAAAAAAATAATAAAAAGGGGTAAATCCCATATGGAAGCTCGAGCTTGTGACCCCTTACTAAGGCAAACTGAACACCAAACCAATTGTACCAATTCAACTTTCAAACATGTAAGCAAAGGAGATTAATTTAACCCTTTTGCAATCCAAAGTCATCTTCAACCTCTGATTCACTCACGACGTTTGATTTTCGACTCTTATCTTCAAATTGATGGCGAGTTGATCTGATGGAATTCGAATCGGTTGGTTCAATAACTTAATTCGAATTAACGTTTGGCCATTAAAATGAATTGATTTTAGGGTTATCAATTTGGGGATTTTAGATGAGTGAGATTGAAATGTCGAAATTTCCTATATCTGACTTTGCTTTGTTCGACTGGTGCGAAATTGATCTAGCCCCGGCCTGAAACCTCTATATCTGACTTTGCTTTGTTCGGAACAGAGATTGAACTCTCTGGTTGATGTGGATTTTGCATGAACACCGCCCAATTTATAGGAAATTTCGACCTTTCAATCTCACCGCCCGCGAGCGGTGCTCGCGCACGCGGTGCTCGCCGCCCGCGTGCGCCGCCGTCACGTCACCTCCGACACTTCTACTGCCGACAGTTGGAAGTCGGAGTCCCCTTCTACATACTTTCGCCGCCTTTGTCCGGTTTCCTCTTCTCTTTCGTTTGTTGATCAGGTTTTCCATTCCATTGTTCTACTGGTTTATGTTTGTTGTTGTTGTTAGGTTGTTGTTGTTGGGTGCCTAAGTCTGTCCATCGTTTTCCTGTAGGTTAGATTAGTTTTAAATTAAAAAAACATACTGATATATAGTAATTAAGAGGAGGATGTTGCTTATGCAGAGAAATGATTACAATCGTTCATTTAAAAAAATGATGACCACAATCGTTTTTAAAAAAAAAAATTCTTTTATGTAATTAAATAAGTAATGGGTGGTTTCATTGAAACTACATTTTTATAATGTATTGAATATCTAAAACTAAATAATATGAAGAATTTATAAAATTCATAACTTAGTGTCATTATATTACTAAAAAGGAGATTATTAATATAATGTGTAAAGTTTATAATTTTTTTTATAAACTTAAATCCGTTGTCACTCCTCGGAAAATCAACGCTATCAAATGAACAAAATAAATTGACGACAATTTATTTTGTGGTTGATTGAACATGAATAAGTTCCTAATCGCGAGTGATCGTTTCGTAACCCATCTACGTCAATTACGAGGCAAGTGGTTTGGGTTCGATTTTCATGAAACGTCCTTTATGCATCACTTGTTTTATTAAAGCATGTCTCATATAGTGTTATATGTTTCCATATGCTTTTAAAGTATTTTATAACTACGTTGGGAACTCTTGTATAGTTGTATGCAATAAAATGAATCTAGGATTTATATTGTTCTAGATTTAATGACATGTTATTTCTAGCTGTACTTAGGTTACGCTAGATGGATTGTAGGGCCGTTGCCTTGTGATATGTGTGCCTAGATGCATAGGCTTGTACGTGTGTACTTTATGTTATAGCGTCGATTCATTCGACTTTCATCTTGCGTTGTTGCTCTACCTGTAAGACCATGGTCAATACCCGCTCGTTCGATGATGGGTGATGGCACGTAGCTCGTCTTAGTCTGGGCTTGGAACCCAACCTTTGAGTATTTTCATGGGGTCGTAACCCACATTCTGTCTTTTGAGTATTTTCGTGGGGTCGTAACCCACATTCTGTCTTACTTAAAAAGTATGCTTAATTCCAAGTGAAACGATATTGTGATCATTAAAATTGGTAGATATTAAATACGTGTGAAACCTCAATATATAGTGTTCCTTCTATAAATTTTCGGGACGAAACTTTCATAAGTGGGGTAGTATGTGATACTCCGATCGTTTCTATCACTCGGTTACCAAGTTTACTAAATCATACACAATTGAAGTTAACTAGTTTTTCAAAAAAAAAAATTATTTCCTTTTGGTTCATCCTATATACCCATAAATATATTAGTATAAGGGTTAAAATGTAATTAAGCCCAAAAACCTAGTTACCAGATGGCATCCTTATTTAAACCCTTTCGTGATCAAACCTAGCGTCACTACTATCGTCATCTCTTTCGCCTCATATTTTCACGATTCTATCGTCGGGGTTTACCGGTTGTCAAGCGCCGCCTTTGCTTAGCGTTTTGTGGTGTCGCAAGTGGTCATCTTCTGCACTTTTCATCTAGCCCTCACAAGTGCCGCCTTGAACTCGGTAAACGCTTTCCCTCCTTGTCTCCAGCGAACGCCGTTGAAGACCTTCTCTTCTTCCTCCTTTGTTCTACCCATACTTATCTTGTTTCCCTTTCGGTGGTAGTATCATCACAAGTAGGCTGACCCTATCGTTTACCATTGTGGTCGTCGGGCTATCGTCGGCATACAGCGTAATATTGTCCTCGTTAACCGCCGGTATGTAACATGATGTCCACGTTTTTCCTTCAAATGCAGTTCCTTGTTTTAGTGTTGTTGATCGGGGCAAGGAACCAGTTGAACTTTTGGGTTATTTGTAGATTAGGTGTATTAATTTTAACAGGCTGAATATTGTATTAATTTTAACAGGCTGAATATTGTATTAATTAATTAAGTAAGTAAGTAGTGATGTATACATGTTGATCGAGTTTGTTCAGGAATGATGGAGTTAGGGGTACGTCATTAATGTTATTTCACTATGGCAATTCAACTGATGTGTGGGCAATCTTGGATTCTAATTTTCATGGGATTAATTCCTTTTTCATGACTAAATTTAGTATTGCATGATAGTTATATAGTAGTTGCACGTGGTGATCATTGGTTATAATTTAATGAAGGTAGTAAGAGGCTTCTATAATGGAGTTTGACGTGGCTTAATTAGTAGGTTAATTAAATTAGGTTGTTTGGGTATAGTGTAGATTGATTAAGAGTTGTAGATTGGAGGTTAGTGTACGTTCCGTGTAAACTGGGATTAGTGTACTCACTTACATACTCGTTTACGTTGAAGTAGACTTTGATTATACCGTTAACTTTTTAGGACATCACTACTGATCGGATACTTACCTTTCTGTGATAGTCAGAAACTCTTCTTTGGAGGTAAGTCGTTTTTCGACTTGCTCGGTTCTTTTCTCCCTTGTTAGATTGCGTACCGTTATTGTAGGGAGGGTTTTGGGAACTAGTCCCGAATACCTTTTAAATTGTTTTGAACTCCTTGAGTGTTGTGTGCGTTAATGATTTTAAATGTGTTTTATCGAAAAATATTTTGGAACGTTTTCTCTGTGTTGGTACCGTTTCCGACACGGCCCATCGTAGCTGGTGTTGAGGAAGAGTTGGCTACGTTGACCCGTGTGACTGGGAAAATCGTGCCCCTTCAAACGAAAATTATTATCTGTGTGTTTTTGGAAAGTGCTCCAGTGGAGGCTTAGCCAGGGGTTAGAAGGGAGATTGTGAAGTGGAGTGAGAGGGCCTGCCTCTGCACTCGGCGCGGTGATGAGCGCCTTGGAAGTCGGATTGCGGAAAAGGAGGAATTGCTTTGCTATGGGATTGTGATTGTAAATGCGTATGTGACTTGTGTGACTGATATAACTAATTTAGGTATTGGCCTTTAGAGTTATGATTGCGATTGTGGATTTGTATGCTGACTTTAGATAAATGATTTTTAAAGCGTTCTACAATTTCCGTACTCTTTCTAGATTGGTAGATTAGACGCTGACCCTTCGGGGAATATTTTTCAGTACCAGGTATGAACCAGGGAGCCGTGCAGGAACCGAGGCAAGATGGCGGGCCGGAGCGGTAAAGAGCGCGTGTCATAGTGGGATTGGTTTTTACTAGTTATTTATAATAGTTAGGATGTTGATTTTAATATTTGTTAGACAGAGTTGGTATTGTGTTTCGTTTATTATAATTTTGTTCGAATAGTTCAGTTTTAGTAGGCATTGTGACGTATTTGAATATTTATGATTTTTGGGGATTCATGCATGATTACGTTTTCTAAGTTTTATTAAATAAAGGTTGGATGTTTTATTATGTTTTCTCGTCGTGCCAGAGTTGTAAGGTCCTACAGTGTAGTTGTCGACCTAATTAATATTACCTTGTATGGTCTATTTCCTAGTAGCGCCTCGTCGGAAGACGGGGTGTTACAAATTGGTATCAGAGCGAGGTTGACAACAGGGCACATGGAACTGACCAACAAAGAGTACCCGAGGTCCAACTTAAAACCAAAACCGGCCGGTGTTTTCAAAATGTTTTACTGGGGTAGACATGTTGCATATAGGGGGTAGGTGACACGTCGCGACTCCGCCCCATCAGCCGAAGGACCTCACGTAGAATAGTAAGAATTAGGTTGATAAATAGAATGTTTAAGTTTTTTACTGTGGGACTTTCTATTATAGATGGCCCTACCAACCAGAGCTAGAGCTGCTAAAGCCAACGGAAGAGGCCGCGATAGAGGCCGAGGTAGAGGTCGAGGCAGGGGTAGAGGAGAGGCCCCTGTAGCTGCTGAGCCAGAGGTACAACATGATATCCACCAGGAGGAGGTTGCTGAGAGTCAGGATGTGGCTGCTGTTGTTCATCGAGAGGACAGTGCATCTGTCGCTGGAGGAGGTCTCCCAGCAAACGGGGCTCAAGTGGGAGGAGGAGTACCACCAGCAGGATTGGCCCCAGAGGGGAATGCTGCAATCCAGTTATTATTGCAGACTTTGTTGGGAGCGGGAGCTGCACCGAATCTGAACGCAGTTGCGAAGCAACAGGGAGTTGAGAGGAGGGCACCAGGACTAGATTCTATTTTGGCTGCCCAGCTAGGAGCAATGCCAGATTCGCGAGGACCAGCAATAGCTAACCATGTGGTCCAGCCGAGGAGACAGTATCGCGAGCCTCAGCCTGACAAGTGGCTCGCGGAGTTTAGGAAGACTGGAGTGCCGAACTTTGCTGGAGCTCAGGGTTCTGACGTAGAGCAGTGGTTGAGGAGGGTGAAATCTGCGTTGGATTCCATTAAGGCACCGGAGGAGCGGAAGATGTCCTTAGTTCAGAGTCTGCTACAGGAGAGTGCTTTTGACTGGTGGGAGCTATGTAGGGACCACCGGACTGAGGTGACTTTTGAGGAGTTTGAGAGACAGATTCGAGATCAGTATTGTCCTCCGGTGGTGAGGGCGGCTCGAGAGGCTGCTTTTCGGGATGCTGGACCTGAGAATTTCACAGTATCTGAGACTATTCTGAAATTTCAGCAGGAGTTGGCAGCGGTGCCAAATGCTGCACCTACTGAGGAGTTGAAGATTGCGACCTTTTTGAAAAGGTTGCAACCGCATCTACGTGCTTATGTGTCTGGTCTCCGACTCGCGACATTGGCAGACGTTCAGCAGTCTGCTTTGGCCTATGCTATGGCCACGTCCCGACAGAGTCAGCTGGAGGTGCATACCATAGGGAGCAAGAGGCAGAAGTTGTCTACCACGGCAGAATCTAGGAGAGATGGTCGTCCCGGTTCTTCTCAGCCGAAACGATCAGGGTTTCAGCCACAGGGTCGTCAGGACCATCGTCGTCAGAGTCAGTCCACTGGAGGGCAGAGAGAGTGCTTCAACTGTGGAAGCACTGCTCATTTGAGGAGTCAGTGTCCGAAGCCAGTCAGGAGTTGCTTCAGTTATGGGAAGCCTGGACATTTGCAGCAGTATTGTACTGTGGGAGCACCTTCACAGGGATCTTCACCGGGAACGGTGAACCAGATGCCTCGTCGTCAGCCTCAGCAGTTTAAGAAGACACCGAGCCAGGGCAGAGGACGCGGCGCAGGAGTTAGCAACACCGGGGGCAATCAGCCCCGAGTGTTTGAGATGAGGAGGGTTGATGCCCTACACGCGCCGACTGCTGCAGGTACGATTTGGATTCAGTCTAGACCTGTTCACATACTGTTTGATACGGGTCCTACCCATTCTTTTATGTCTTCTGCTTGCGTGGCTAGACTAGGACTGACTTGCACTGAGGGGGTATCTTTTGTTGTGGGGCTGCCTGACGGCAGTAAAGTGAGAGGGAATAAGGAGATTTTACAGTGCCATATTAGAATAGGTGATTGGGATTGGTATGCAGATTTTATAGTGATCCAGTTGTCGCCAGATGATGACGTGATTCTGGGGATGGATTGGATGATACGTTCCCGAGCAGTTTTGGATACATACAGAGGTACAATTACAGTGACCGCAGATGATGAGACCAGACATGTGTGTCAGGAGGTAGAGCAGGAGGGGCCCGGATCAGTGATTAGTATGGTGAAGGTCGCCAAGTTGCTCAATGACGGATGTGTAGGATATTGGTGTTATATTCTACAGGGGGACAAGGCAGAACCGCACATTCAGGACATACCAGTAGTGTGCGAGTTTGAGGACGTTTTTCCCGAGGAACTTCCAAGATTACCTCCTCAGAGAGAGGTGGATTTTGGGATTGAGCTGGAGCGGGGGACGAGGCCGATTTCGAGAGCCCCATATCGCATGGCCCCGATGGAGATGCAGGATCTGAAGGCACAATTGGAGGAGCTGTTGGAGAAGGGTTACGTACGACCGAGTGCGTCGCCATGGGGAGCTCCAGTTCTGTTTGTGAAGAAGAAGGATGGTTCTCTTCGACTGTGTATCGATTATCGGGAGTTGAATCGAGTTACCATTAAGAACAAGTATCCGCTGCCACGTATTGATGATTTGCTGGATCAGTTGCAGGGAGCTACTGTGTTCTCCAAAGTGGATTTGAGGTCAGGTTATCACCAGCTGAGGATTCGAGAGGAAGATATACCTAAGACGGCTTTCCGAACGAGATATAGACATTATGAGTTTGTAGTGATGCTGTTCGGACTGACGAATGCACCCGCTGTATTTATGGAGTTGACGAACCGGGTGTTTATAGACTACTTGGATAGATTTGTAGTAGTGTTCATCGACGACATTCCGATCTACTCTCGGAGTAAGGAGGAGCACGCCGAGCATCTTAGGCTGGTGTTGGGAGTATTGAGACAGCATCGATTGTTTGCTAAGCTGTCCAAGTGTGAGTTCTGTTTGCCTGAAGTTACCTTTCTAGGGCATGTGGTATCGGCTCAGGGAGTTATGGTGGATCCTGCAAAGATTGAAGTTGTAAAAGCATGGGAACCTCCGAAGAATGTGAAGGAGGTGCGGAGTTTTCTGGGGTTAGCAGGGTATTACAGGAGGTTTGTGGAAGGGTTTTCCCGGATAGCCCAACCACTTACCAACTTGCTTAAGAAGACTACTCGTTTCGAGTGGAACGAAGCCTGCCAGCGGAGTTTTGATGAGCTGAAGAGAAGGTTAACTTCGGCTCCTATACTTGCTCTTCCTCAGGAGGATGAGGATTTTGTGATTTATAGTGACGCCTCCAAGGCAGGTTTGGGATGTGTGCTGATGTAGAGGGACAGAGTGATTGCTTATGCTTCTAGACAGTTGAAGCCGAACGAGCAGAATTACCCTACTCATGATTTGGAGTGGGCAGCTGTGATACATGCTCTGAAGATTTGGCGTCATTACTTGTTTGGGAGTACCTGCAAAGTGATGACAGATCATAAGAGTCTTAAGTACATCTTCACTCAGAGGGAGTTGAATATGCGACAGAGGAGATGGCTGGAGTTACTGAAAGATTGCGACCTTGAGATCCTTTACCATCCAGGGAAAGCGAATGTGGTCGCTGATGCCCTTAGCAGAAAGACGCCTCAGGAGAGTATGTTGGCTCATCTGACGGCTCAGCCAGAGTTGCAGAGAGAGCTGATGAGGTACGGAATTGAAGTGCAGATTCAACGTTAACAAGGCAGTCTGAAAACCCTAGAATGTCGGTCGTCTTTACTTGAAGAAGTAAGACAGAAGCAGGAAGATTGCCCGATGATTCAGGATTTGAGGCAGAGATTGAGCCGTGGAGAGGCACCCGACTTTGCGGAGAGAGCAGATGGTATTTTGTGTTTACGTGGTCGGATTTGTGTGCCTCGAGATGCAGCGTTGAGGCAGAAGATTTTGCAAGAGGCTCATGCTACACCTTACTCAATCCACCCCGGGGCGAGTAAGATGTACAAGGATTTGCGACAGTTTTATTGGTGGGATGGCATGAAGCCGGATGTAGCGAGATTCGTCGCTAAATGTCAGGTCTGCCAGCAGGTGAAGATCGAGCATCAGAGACCCGGAGGAATGCTTCAGTCGCTTCCTATTCCAGAATGGAAATGGGAGGACATCTCCATGGATTTTGTCACCGGTTTGAGACTCAACAGAGGCCATGATGCCATTTGGGTAGTGGTGGATAGACTGACGAAGACTGCTCGCTTTTTGCCTATCAAGGAGACATGGCAAGTGAGCAAGCTAGTGGAGGTGTTTATTAATCAGATAGTTAGACTGCACGGAGTGCCTAAGACGATTGTATCGGACCGAGATGGGCGTTTTACTTCCAGATATTGGCAGCAGGTGCATGAGGCGTTGGGGACGAGATTACATTTCACGACTGCTTACCATCCGCAGTCGGACGGTCAGACAGAGAGGACGATTCAGACGTTAGAGGACATGCTGAGGTCCTGCGTATTAGACTGGGGAGGTCAGTGGTCGGATCACTTGGCTTTGGTGGAGTTTGCCTATAATAACAGCTGGCATTCGTCGATTCAGATGGCTCCTTATGAGGCCTTATATGGTCGGAAGTGTAGGACACCGCTGTGTTGGGATGATCCCTCAGATGTAGTAGGAGAGAGGCCATAGATGATTGAGGAGACGATCGGGAAAGTGGCCTTAATTAGAGAGAGAAAGTTAGCTGCTCAGAGTCGCCAGAAGTCCTATGCAGACAAGAGGCGTAGACCGTTGGAGTTTGAGGTCGGAGCCCATGTTTGGTTGAGAGTATCGCCTACCCGCGGGGTAAGAAGATTCGGGGTGAAAGGGAAGCTGAGTCCCCGATACATCGGTCCGTTCGAGATTCTGGAGAGAGTAGGCGAGGTGGCTTACAGGCTAGCATTGCCGCCTGTTTTAGAAGGAGTGCACCCTGTATTCCATGTTTCTCAACTGAGACAGTATGTTCCGGATCCTAGTCACAGACTGAATTATGAGGATTTGGTGGTAGAACCAGATCACACTTTCCGGGAACAACCTCTGAAGATTTTAGATCGACGAATGAAGAAGCTGCGGAACAAGGAGATTCCTCTGGTATTGATCCAGTGGTCTCGACGGGGAGTCGAGGAGGCCACTTGGGAGACGGAGTCCAGAATGAGTGAGAGCTATCCAGAGATCTACCCGGGTTTAGTAGAGGCGTTTGAGGAGAAGGTTAGTAATTAGTGTGTTGCCTTCAGATTCGATGTTTGCTTCGTGATTCTTGCTTGTTTGACTGTTTAATTTTCGATTGATGTGCTACATGCTTTGGATGACAAGTACTGGTTATGGTTATCGTTATCAATGAATTTTGGTTCGGGGACGAACCCTCTGTTAGGGGGGAGAGATTTGTGAAACCTCGATATATAGTGTTCCTTCTATAAAGTTTCGGGACGAAACTTTCATAAGGGGAGTAGTATGTGATACTCCGATCGTTTCTATCACTCGGTTACAAAGTTTACTAAATCATACACAATTGAAGTTAACTAGTTTTTCAAAAAAAAAAATTATTTCCTTTTGGTTCATCCTATATACCCATAAATATATTAGTATAAGGGTTAAAATGAAATTAAGCCCAAAAACCTAGTTACCAGATGGCATCCTTATTTAAACCCTTTCGTGATCAAACCTAGCGTCACTACTATCGTCATCTCTTTCGCCTCATATTTTCACGATTCTGTCGTCGGGGTTTACCGGTTGTCAAGCGCCACCTTTGCTTAGCGTTTTGTGGTGTCGCAAGTGGTCATGTTCTGCACTTTTCATCTAGCCCTCACAAGTGCCGCCTTGAACTCGGTAAACGCTTTCCCTCCTTGTCTCCAGCGAACGCCGTTGAAGACCTTCTCTTCTTCCTCCTTTGTTCCACCCATACTTATCTTGTTTCCCTTTCGGTGGTAGTATCATCACAAGTAGGCTGACCCTATCGTTTACCATCGTGGTCGTCGGGCTATCGTCGGCATACAGCGTAATATTTTCCTCGTTAACCGCCGGTATGCAACATGATGTCCACGTTTTTCCTTCAAATGAAGTTCCTTGTTTTAGTGTTGTTGACCGGGGCAAGGAACCAGTTGAACTTTTGGGTTATTTGTAGATTAGGTGTATTAATTCAACAGGCTGAATATTGTATTAATTAATTAATTAAGTAATTAGTGTTGTATACGTGTTGATCGAGTTTGTTCAGGAATGATGGAGTTTGGGGTACGTCATTAATGTTATTTCACTATGGCAATTCAACTGATGTGTGGGCAATCTTGGATTCTAATTTTCATGGGATTAATTCCTTTTTCATGACTAAATTAGTATTGCATGATAGTTATATAGTAGTTGCACGTGGTGATCATTGGTTATAATTTAAGGAAGGTAGTAAGAGGCTTCTATAATGGAGTTTGACGTGGCTTAATTAGTAGGTTAATTAAATTAGGTTGTTTGGGTATAGTGTAGATTGATTAAGAGTTGTAGATTGGAGGTTAGTGTACGTTCCGTGTAAACTGGGATTAGTGTACTCACTTACATACTCGTTTACGTTGAAGCAGACTTTGATTATACCGTTAACTTTTTAGGACATCACTACTGATCGGATACTTACCTTTCTGTGATAGTCAGAAACTCTTATTTGGAGGTAAGTCGTTTTTCGACTTGCTCGGTTCTTTTCTCCCTTGTTAGATTGCGTAGCGTTATTGTAGGGCAGGTTTTGGGAACTAGTCCCGAATACCTTTTAAATTGTTTTGAACTCCTTGAGTGTTGTGTGCGTTAATGATTTTAAATGTGTTTTATCGGAAAATATTTTGGAACGTTTTCTATGTGTTGGTACCGTTTCCGACACGGCCCATCGTAGCTGGTGTTGAGGAAGAGTTGGCTACGTTGACCCGTGTGACTGGGAAAATCGTGCCCCTTCAAACGAAAATTATTATCTGTGTGTTTTTGGCAAGTGCTCCAGTGGAGACTTAGCCAGGGGTTAGAAGGGAGATTGTGAAGTGGAGTGAGTGGGTCTGCCTCTGCACTCGGCACGGTGATGAGCGCCTTGGAAGTCGGATTGCGGAAAGGAGGAATTGCTTTGCTATGGGATTGTGATTGTAAATGCGTATGTGACTTGTGTGACTGATATAACTAATTTAGGTATTGGCCTTTAGAGTTATGATTGCGATTGTGGATTTGAATGCTGACTTTAGATAAATGATTTTTAAAGCGTTCTACAATTTCCATACTCTTTCTAGCTTGGTAGATTAGACGCTGACCCTTCGGGGAATATTTTTCAGTACCAGGTATGAACCAGGGAGCCGTGCAGGAACCGAGGCAAGATGGCGGGCCGGAGCGGTAAAGAGCGCGTGTCATAGTGGGATTGGTTTTTACTAGTTATTTATAATAGTTAGGATGTTGATTTTAATATTTGTTAGACGGAGTTGGTATTGTGTTTCGTTTATTATAATTTTGTTCGAGTAGTTCAGTTTCAGTAGGCGTTGTGACGTATTTGAATATTTATGATTTTCGGGGATTCATGCATGATTACGTTTTCTAAGTTTTATTAAATAAAGGTTGGATGTTTTATTATGTTTTCTCGTCGTGCCTGCGTTGTAAGGTCCTACAGTGTAGTTGTCGACCTAATTAATAGTACCTTGTAAGGTCTATTTCCTAGTAGCGCCTCTTTGGAAGACGGGGTGTTACAATACGCGCCTGTTGGCGAAAATTAAAATGATACGAAGGCTAGTACAAAATGGAATGCCATCCTTACTCTCGGGTTCCGTAATTCTCTGGCTCCAATCTGAATTCGCACAACACGTATGCGGTGAGGTTGGTAGAGGAAAACGTGATTAATGAGGGGTTTAATCACCCACCTAACTAAATGTGTGAAACCCAAGTTCCCAACATAAGTAAATCTTTCTTTAAAAATCGAGACTCACCCTTGGGTGACGTTCTCATACTTTTCCTTCAAATCATAGTTTTCATAGGAGGTCCGAGGTCCAAGGATGGGACCGGTTTTCATTCGGTGCCCGACATCCCAACTCGTCTCTTCCTAAAAACCGAACCACCTTTCAAAACCCCATTTGCTTAGTCTGTCACAAGACTAATTGACCGTTTATTTTCCTTGCATGGTCGGCTGGTGTCCATCGCATTTCTCGTCGCGACACATCAGGAGTGGAGTTCTACGTCGAGGATCACGAGGAGCAAGCTTGAGGAGTAGTTGAATTGAAGTTGGTTGAATTGGAATAAGTTAGAATAATTTTAAGGGTCGAGGTTCCGATTTGTGAGACCCTTCCCTTTTAACCTTTGTATCCTTTATAGTTTATTCAACTTTTGTAATAGACTTCAGCAACTTTTATATATATATATATATATATATATCTTCCGCATTTTAATGTTTTTGGTTAAGTTCTGTAATTATTGTAAGCCTTGGGTGACTTCGAGAGTTTAATCTCGGGGTCACTGGCGGTAATATCCCTGTATAAAAAGGGGGTGTTACAATTATGGTATCAGAGCCGAAACATTATAATGTCATTCCTTAGGTCGATCCTTAGGTTCTAATCCCTTATTCATGCGCCATTCTCAGAGCTATGGCTTGTCCAAAACATTTTGTGTCAAACTCTCCGTAGTTGACAACTTATGACATGTTTGTTTTTATAAAACAAAGATGATTGTACTATGTTATAAGTGTTGTGAAGTAATTATGTTCACTTCCATTTATTTGGATGAGTCTTTCAAACAACCAGAGTCGTATTGGTAGGAATCGAGTGGGTTTCGAGATACTCACCGAGATTCATTACCAGTGGTGAGGTTACCACCATCCCGTGATGCGAATGCATCAGTTAAATTCGTGTTGATGCTCAAACAGTTGAAGCTCTTCATGCTTTCTTATCTCAACGAACTGTTAACATTACTCAATGTTATTCGATTGGAGAATTTTCAAAGTTGTTTTTACTAACGTTTCAACAAAATATGTCAGTTTGTCGATTTGTGCTTCTCTATTTTCCCATTCATCAAAATTTTTGGTCATTAGGGAATACTGATCCAGTCTTTGATCTGCTGGGATGGTTGTCGTGTACCTTTAGACTCTAAGTGTCTAGGGTACATATTCTCATAATAGATATTTTTTTAATCTTCCTTGGTCAATCTATCGTAAATCTTAATCGAAGTGATGGTTGTCAAGTGATTGAACCATCTTATGTCTTGTTGTTTAGACCGATCCAAATCTTTGTACCTTCGTCTTTACAGAAGTGAAGTTGCAAAGTAGTATTATGAAATAGATAAACTCCTCTGGGTGATAGGTTTTTTTATTCCGACATTCTATTAATTCAAGCTCAAATATAATCCTCTTCTTAAAAGCTTGGTCTTTAAAATTTTACATAAAAAGAAAAAAAATGTATGTTTAATTGTGGTCAACTCATTTGAACTCGTTAAACCATCTATACCACTTTAGGGTCAGTGAAAATCACATCCTATTTCGGTTTTGAAGATAGACAGTTAGTTTTATGAGAATTTGATTGTTAAAATCGTTTCAATAGTTTTAAATTTAATATATCGTGTCCTTTGATGATTTTTTTTTCGAGTTCAACATGTTTGAAGCATTAAATTGATGACCAATAAGCGTTAACCTTGCTATCTTTGGTCCATCTTCGTAAATTGGTTTCGTACTTTCTTCGATTTTATATTTTTTTTATAAAGTAAGTTTTCTCTACGATTTTCATGGTGGTGAGTAAGAATGTATTTTGTCTACCATCCTGATCACATGGTAAGGCAAGATCACATGTCTTATTCCTGTGGAAATGCAGTAACGGGGTTAGGTTGGCTCGATTCCCCATCTTGATCACATGGTGGAATATGAGAACCTAAGTCCTTAATGTCCGATTTGATAAAATGAATTTTCAAATGTTGGAATTCACGTTTTATAAATCAATGTTTGAGGATTTAAGGGTATAAATAAAATAGCTATGCTTTCTATGAAAACAAATCAAATCAGTACTTCATCAATGAGCTTTTTTTTGTAGGTGATAACTCATCATATATTTTATTAATTGCCTTATCTAAGCTATATGACAATATTTTATAATACACCAAATGTCATTAGTATTTTTAAGCATGTTCGAGTTATAAAAACATAATATCTCTCAACTTGGGTACTTAAGTATAGTGGTTTTGCAATGATTCTATTGCAAGTTATATATGTTGTTAATGGACTTTGAGAAAAATTATATAATTTCTATTTTCGAACCATTTTAGTCTATAATTCTTTGAAACTTGAGCCAATTGCTATGGTTCAGTTTGATTGATTAAGGCTACTTTTACCAATCAAAGTTTTTGTTTAATCTAATTTAAAGTCACCTCTCCGTTCTTTTATTAAAACTTCAGTTTGTTACTACGTGGATGCTAACAGTGAATAAACTCTCCTTTTCATATAAGCCTTAGTCCCTTGTTGAATAGTTTAGTAGCATCGATTTTTTTTCTTCATCTAGTGTATAGTTCATTTCTATTCCTTTTACATCCATAGGATTTCATAAAAGCATGCCAGTTCCGTTTGTAACCCATCTTGTGTTAATTACAACACAATACTTCGAATATCGCGTATATTAATCTCCATTTCTGGTTTGGTTCTCGGTTCCGTTGCGGTGGTTGTTCCATAGTAATCAATGAAGAGGTAGTCCAAACAATAATAAATCTTGTAAGTTGTAGTTCCGGCTAAAGTTGGCCACAAGGTTAAGCGTGATTACGATCATGTCTATTATGAGCGTCGACTTAGTTTCGCGGACGAAACTCTTTTAAGGGGGTACTATTGTAACCACCCGTATTTTTTTTTCTATTCTAAAGATCTTTTTGAGATCCATATTTTCATGAATGACGTCTTACTTTGATCTAGTTTCGCGGACGAAACTCTTTTTAAGGGGGTACTATTGTAATATCCTCATTTTTATAAAGGGTAAAAATGTAATTTTTACATTTCCCTTTAATATGTTAAATTTTTTTTTTTTATTTCTTAAAGTTATAATGTTATAACATTTTAGATGTTATAAGGTTGGTTTATAAGTTTAACACCGTATTAAAGGTCACAAAAAAATTATTGTCTCATATTATAAATATTAATTATGAGCCATAGAAATTATGGCTTTATGATTATTATAATATAATAAAATGTAACCATTAATAATATGAATCTTATTTATTATGTAGAAATATCATGGTATATTTCTAAAATCCTTAATAAATATAATAAGCTAAAGTTTAAATAAACAAAGTATTTTTTAGGACTATAATTGTTGGAAAAATATTATTTATTCTTTTATAAATTGTTACCAATGGGTATTATTTCCTATAAGGGTAAAAAAGTTTTTTAAATTTAAAAAAAAACAAAAATAATAAAAGGGGGTAAATCCCATATGGAAGCTCGAGCTTGTGACCCCTTACTAAGGCAAACAGAACACCAAACCAATTGTACCAATTCAACTTTCAAACATGTAAGAAAAGGAGATTAATTTAACCCTTTTGCAATCCAAAGTCATCTTCAACCTTTGATTCACCCACGACGTTTGATTTTCGACTCTTATCTTCAAATTGATGGCGAGTTGATCAGATGGAATTCGAATCGGTTGGGTTCTATAACTTAATTCCAATTAACGTTTGGCCATTAAAGTGAATTGATTTTAGGGTTTTCAATTTGGGGGGTTTAGATGAGTGAGATTGAAATGTCGAAATTTCCTATAAATTGGGCGGTGTTAGTGCAAAATCCACATCAATCCGGAGGTTTCAATCTCTGTTCTGAACAAAGAAAAGTCAGATATAGAGGTTTCAGGCCGGGGCTAGATCAATTTCGCACCAGTCGAGAGCTTATCCAGGCTGGTCGTGAGCGGTGTTCGTCGCCCACGTGCGCCGCCTCACGCCACCTCCGACACTTCTACTGCCGACAATTGGAAGTCGGAGTCCCCTTCTACAAATTGTCGTCGCCTTTGTCCGATTTCATCTTCTCTGTCGTTTGTTGATCAGGTTTTCCATTCCATTGTTGTACTGGCTTATGTCTGTTGTTGTTGTTAGATTGTTGTTGTCGGGTGCCTAAGTCTGTCCATCGTTTTCCTGTAGGTTAGATTAGTTTTAAATTAAAAGAACATACTGATATATAGTAATTAAGAGGAGGATGTTGCTTATGCAGAGAAATGATTACAATCGTTCATTTAAAAAAATGATGGCCACAATCGTTTTTTTTTTAAAAAAAATCCTTTTATTTAATTAAATAAGTAATGAGTGGTTTCATTGAAACTACATTTTTATAATGTATTGAATATCTAAAACTAGATAATATGAAGAATTTATAAAATTCATAACTTAGTGTCATTATATTACTAAAAAGGAGATTATTAATATAATGTGTAAAGTTTATATTTTTTTATAAACTTAAATCCGTTTTCGTTCCTTGGAAAATCAACGCTATCAAATGAACAAAATAACTTGACGACAATTTATTTTGTGGTTGATTGAACAGGAATAAGTTCCTAATCGTGAGTGATCGTTTCATAACCCATCTACGTCAATTACGAGGCAAGTGGTTTGGGTTCGATTTCCATGAAACGTCCTTTATGAATCACTTGTTTTATCAAAGCATGTCTCATACAGTGTTATATGTTTTCATATGCTTTTAAAGTATTTTATAACTATGTTGGGAACTCTTGTATGCAATAAAATGAATCTAGGATTTATATTGTTCTAGATTTAATGACATGTTATTTCTAGCCGTACTTAGGTTACGCTAGATGGATTGTAGGGTCGTTGCCTTGTGATATGTGTGCTCAGATGTGTAGGTTTGTATGTGTGTACTTTATGTTATATGCGTCGATTCATTCGACTTTCATCTTGAGTTGTTGCTCTACCTGTAAGACCATGGTCAATACCCGCTCACTCGATGAGGGGTGATGGCACGTAGCTCGTCTTAGTCTGGGCTTGCAACCCATCTTTGAGTATTTTCGTGGGGCCGAACCCACATTCTGTCTTTTGAGTATTTTCGTGGGGTCGTAACCCACATTCTGTCTTACTTAAAAAGTATGCTTAATTCAAAGTGAAACGATATTGTGATCATTAAAATTGGTAGAGATTAAATACGTGCCTATTGGCGACAATTAAAATGATAGGAAGGCTAGTACAAAATGGAATGCCATCCTTACTCTCGGGTTCCGTAATTCTCTGGCTCCAATCTGAATTCGCACAACACGTATGCGGTGAGGTTGGTAGAGGAAAACGTGATTAATGAGGGGTTTAATCACCCACCTAACTAAATGTGTGAAACCCAAGTTCCCAACATAAGTAAATCTTTCTTTAAAAATCGAGACTCACCCTTGGGTGACGTTCTCATACTTTTCCTTCAAATCATAGTTTTCATAGGAGGTCTGAGGTCCAAGGATGGGACCGGTTTTCATTCGGTGCCCGACATCCCAACTCGTCTCTTCCTAAAAACCGAACCACCTTTCAAAACCCCATTTGCTTAGTCTGTCACAAGACTAATTGACCGTTTATTTTCCTTGCATGGTCGGCTGGTGTCCATCGCATTTCTCGTCGCGACACATCAGGAGTGGAGTTCTACGTCGAGGATCACGAGGAGCAAGCTTGAGGAGTAGTTGAATTGAAGCTGGTTGAATTGGAATAAGTTAGAATAATTTTAAGGGTCGAGGTTCCGATTTGTGAGACCCTTCCCATTTAACCTTTGTATCCTTTATAGTTTATTCAACTTTTGTAATAGGCTTCAGTAACTTTTATATATATATATCTTCCGCATTTTAAAGTTTTTGGTTAAGTTCTGTAATGTAAGCCTTGGGTGACTTCGAGAGTTTAATCTCGGGGTCACTGGCGGTAATATCCCTGTATAAAAAGAGGGTGTTACACTTTTAATAAGGAATGATCTCTCCCTAGTTGTATTTCCTGTCTCTTGCAGGAATACAAGGATGTCATGTCCGATGAGCTCCCCGATGGGCTAACACCTATTCGTGGGATCGAGCATTGAATTGACTTGAGTCCTGGCGTTTCATTGCCTAACCGCGCTGCTTATAGGGTATCGCCTAAGGAGACTGACTGGCTGGAAATCGTTGATGCCAAATCAAAAATAAATCCCTAATTACTAAACTAGTATAGTCGGTAAGTCGGGGTCGAACCCAAGACACACTTGTATCCTAAGTTTTATTATTATCAACTCAAAGAGGTAACAAAGGGGGGATTTTGGAATTTAAAACTAGAAACTAAGAATTGAAACAAACAAAGCAAGCAATCAAACAATGCAAAAGTTGGATTTTTATCAATTAGGGAAAATTAATCCTATTCAAGTATCCACTTTTCTTTCTCAAGCTATTGATCCTAGATTCAAACAAGTTATTTCTTTCAGTTATTCCTATCCTGATCAGAATTATAACATGGCAACGAGACATGCAAACTTAATATCCAAACAATTCATGAAACGATCATAAATAATAGGGATATTAGCATTAAGAACAAGGATAAGCAGGATACATGCAATTGAATTCCAACGAGTCAAACAATCAACATGCATTCAAATCTCTTCTCAATTGTTTTAGTCCAACGAGTCCTAAATCAATTGAGTTGCTACAAAGATCAGGCTTTGCTACGAGAAAACCTAAATCTAGCAATAGATAATATTAATTCCAACAAGTTAGCCAGACAAGCAGAAATCAACAAAATCAATATAAATTACGCACAAGAGAATTGAAATAACCTGTAGAAATAAACCTGAATAAATGAATCTCACAACAACTTGAGTCTGAAAAGCTTCAACTTGAATAAGATTTAGGAGTTTAGTTCTCCGTAAACTAAAGTCTGAAATTAGGTCTAAGAGAGAATACCAACCAAAGGCTGAAAACTAGGTCTAAATAGTCTCACATACACGGAATAAAACGATAAAAGGAAACAAATATAAAATATAAATAGATAGATAAAACTCTGCCTCGGTTTTCGATGTCGTGTAAAACCGCGATCGCGGTGAGTGGTGGCCGCGATCGCGGCCCTGCTTCTGACAACATTGCAGCGTTGTTTTCGGAAGATGTTCTGACCACCTTAGAGTGGGAATTTCGACTTGGAGTAAAAAAAAGAATTGTAGCTCTTTGAGTTAGCTTTCCAATGATACCTAATTAAGCTTCATCCGACCACCGTAGCTCCCGAACGAAGCGTTACAAGAAAGTGGTGTCGAAACATCAACTCCAATGCATTGCCCGGTTTTAAGCTTTCTTTTCCACAACCTCTTGGGCCTTAATGATCATCAGAAATGGCTTGAATATCCTTGGAAAAGACACTTGAATATCTCCAATCTTGAATCCTTCAACTTAACCAATCCTTGCTCCTCAAAACGACCTAAAAACACAAAAGTGCAAGAGTGGACACCGAAATGCAAAAACTACAAAAACTAAGCAAAATGCATGCAACTACCTAAGATTTAAACATAAATATGCCCTAAAACTAACACCTAAATGCATGCTATCAGAGACTCAAGAGCTGCAATGCCAAGTCTAAGTTCTCTTGGACAAGGGGTTCGTTCGCGAGAGCCTTATCCCTTGTGCGATCCCAGTGATTTGGTGCCAAAGAAGGATGGGTCTTGGAGGATGTGTGTGGATTGCCACACCATCAACCAAATCAACGTCAAGTACCGCCATCCCATTCCACGTTTGGACGACATGCTAGATGAGCTGCATGGTGTCGTGTTGTTTTTGAATATTGACCTTAGGAGTGGCAACCACCAAATTTAGATGCAAGAAGACGATGAGTGAAAGACGGGGTCTTAGACCAAGCATGGTCTATATGAGGGGATCGTGATTCCCTTTGGCCTCACGAACGATCCTAGCACATTTATGAGACTCATGAACTATGTTTTGCATATATTAAGTTCATCGTCGTGTATTTTTGTATTTTGACGACATTTTGGTTTATTCTAGAACTTTGGACTCTCACACGGGGTCACCTGAAACATTGTGACTAAGATGATGAACACAACAAGATCCGATGAGCAAAAAAAGTCTCATGTAAATGAGTTTAACAACTATCCTTACAAAAAAATCAACCAATATGACGAGGTTGGTTAAGGTCCAACAAAGTTATGGGAATCTTTTCAAAACTTTATATGAAATAAATGTTCCCAACAATATTCGTAAATACAAGGAACTACAATCTCGTAGTATCATTCTTCTCGTAAAATAGTTTCTCTCTCCTCGATATAAACAACCTTATGTTCTTATAAGCTCCACAAAGATGTTGTCACATTCAAATCAATCTTCTTTATTACCTTGTTGATAATTGCTGATATTACCAACCCTTACCCGTGAGAATTATCTATTCCCCCTTACTTAGTCTCCTTAGACTAATTCCATTAGTTTCCGCACGTTTGCTTGGTATTTCTCGCCATTTGCAAAAATATCAGACTCTAGGAGAGTTGCCCTAAGGTTGAAGACGAAGGCTAGAAGGTTTGAGAAGAGTTATTCAAGGGTAGAAAATCAAGGCAAGACGACGTTGAAGGAAGGAAGGAAGGAATTTTCCTAGAGCAAAGCATACAGAAGGTGGTGCACCAACTCTTCAATTTTAAGTTAAGCAAGTCATCATCAAATAAGTTGTTTTGGGGAAATATACTTGTATTTTCAATACGTCTTTTCATATTTTTTATAATATGGACTTTATTTTCCGTTGCTACATCCTTTGTAATAACAACTGCCATTGTAATGAATGAATGTTCTTATTAATGAATAAAATTTTCACTTTAGTTCATTCTCCTTTAATTATGTTTAAGATACTAAAGCATGTCCAAAACTGAATGTGAACTTAAACTTCCAAATTTATTATCCTTTGACTTCATCCTCTTCCTTAGCAAACATATTTTAGATTGTATTTTAAGTAACCTTGTTAATATATCATCAAAAAGTGTCACAATAAGATTTATTTGGGACAACTACATTTTATATACTATTTTCTTTAATGGAAGATATGTGTGCACTTTTGTCCTTATGTTTGAGGTGCGAGATTTAAGTCGTTGAAGAGAATGAGGTGGATGGCCCATTACTGCTCTTTCTCAAACTAGACCCTCTTTTATTATTTACATATTTTATTTATATAATTAATATTTTTATTTTCATAATAACATGTTTAATTGATTAATTTAAATTAAAATAAAATTTTATTTAAACATTAAAAATTCTTTCAAAACTACTCATGTATTTTTTTAATTAGAGGAGTTGCCTCCAACCCAAGACATTACGAGACAAGTCACAAAAGGTAATCTAGAATTATTTTATTTTTCTCGTATAATCAATTTAATTTTTTTTGATGTTTTTTTATAATTGAAATGTTTGTGATTAATTTAGTATATCCAAATAAACATAACAATAATAATGATAAAATAAATTTAATATATAATGGAGGGTGAATTTGTCCTTAATTATGTTTTTCAATTTAACAATGAGCAATCTATATATATATATATATATATATATATATAATGCTGTAGTGAAAACCCCTATTAGAGTGCAAGCATGTGGTGAATTGACATCTGTCAGATTGGAATAAATGGATGGTGAGGATTTAATATAAAAAAAGGGGTGCAAAAAGCTTTGATGGGGGTGATTCACTGAATCCGTTCAAAAAAAGATTAAAATTAATTAATATTTTTTTTATTTTGGGTAAAATCCCTTGATTTTTAGGTAATAGGGTTATTCTTTCCTCAAAAAGTGTCTTATCTCTCCTACTACAATTTATTTCTCTCTCTCTTTCTCGGTGACATTTTGGGAGTAGACGAAGAGCAATGGCGAAATCATCTACAAACCTTGGCTATTTTTCACAAATTGGTAAGTGAAGATTTAGTTTTGATTTGCTATTTCGATAGAAATCGTTGTTATTGTCGTTTCCGACCCTGTTTTTTCAATTTTTAGTTCATATTGCATGAATGCAAAATTAGGTTTTTAGTTTGATGAATGTAGATTGAATGGTTGCATCTCTTGTGTGCTTGTTTTTTAGTCTTGTTTTAATTTGTGAATCGGTTGTTGTGGTGCATTATGATCAAAGAAGAGGATTTTTAATTCGGCTATGTGTCATGTCGAATTCAATTCGAATCAGTATTTTGGTTATTTTCGTCTTTTTGTGATATTGATTTTCATTCTAGCAATTCAGTATAGTAGATTTCTTAGATTTAATTTGGTTTTCCACGATTAAATATTTTTCATACATGTGTGGCATGTTTTTCTTATATTCATCCTTTGTTATTCATATATACGTATCTTGTTTTTCGTACTTATTTTGTTTTTCGTATGGCCGACAGGAGATAATGATCACTATTATTCACAATAAATACTATGGTTTTTCAATAGTAAGGATTAATTGGATAAGCATATGAAACGAGTGTTTTTCAATTTGGATAGTATGGTTTTGCAACACTGATATGTGTATGACAGTTTTGCAATTTTTTTCAAGTATCACAATATAATTTTTCATTTTGGATGGTATTGTTTTGCAACACTGATGATATGTGTATGACAGTTTTGCAATTGTTTTTCAAGTCTCACAATATACTTTTTCACTTTAGATGGTATAGTTTTGCAACACTGATATCATTTGTGTTTAACCGAGTTTTCAAATGGAACAGGCGGTAATGATCAACATTTGGCCACTGGAGAAAAGTTAAAGCGCACCAAGGTCCTATTTAAAAGACTTTGCACCAGGGAACACGTTCCAAATTTGTGTTTAACCGAGTTTTCAAATGGAACAAGTGGTAATGATCAACATTTGGCCACTGGAGAAAAGTTAAAGCGCACCAAGGTCCTATTTAAAAGATTTTGCACCAGGGAACATGCTCCAAATGATGATAATGTTGATGTATTGGACCTCGGTCCAAAAAAATTTGTAATTCATAAGCATTGTAATTGTTATTTCAAAAACAATGTAATGACTATTGATAACATAAAATACAAAGAATCACATATTTTTCATAATATTAAAGATTGTTTTTCAGAAGCATTGTAATTGTTATTCAATTGTATACATTATTTATGTCAATATATGTATATATATAAAAGACGTAAGGAAAAAGGCCACCACATTGTGCAACCTAGGATTTTTCTACGTGTTGTTCCCACGTTAAGCCACCTAGGATTTCGCAACATAGGATTTTTTATTTTGGAAATTTATATATGTGGATATTATTTTAGGATAATACAAAAAAAGGATAAATTAATCCAAGAGAGATTCTATCTAAAATAAAGATGTTATCTATTATATAGAGTTTGGTTCAAATGAAACAAACTCTTATCCTAAAACGAACTCTTATCCTAAAAACGAATGCACTTTTCATAGTTAGTAATGCACTTTTCATATAAAAGTGCATTGAAAAATAGAAAAAGTGCATTACGAAAAAGTGCACTAAAAAATTTTGAAAAGTGCACTAAAAAATACGAAAAGTACAAATGCGAAAAAGTGCACTCTGAAGTATGAAAAGTGCACTACTAACTACAAAAAGTGCATTCGTCTTAGGATAAGAGTTCGTTTTAGGATAAGAGTTTGTTTCATTTGAACCAAACTCCTATTATATATTAGGAATTAGGATAGATTTAAAAAAATTTATCCAAAATCTATAACTATATATTAAAGATATCCCTTTTCGAGCCACCAGAACGATTCTGGCCCCACATCATATTTACAAAATTAATTTTTATTTCTAATATTTTAACTTTTTCCTATTACATTCTTCAAATTATTTAAATCTGTCTTTAACATCAAACATATATCTATTTAGTATAACAATAACTTTTGAAAACTTCCTTATACAAATATTTAAAATTAACGATAACAAATTTAAAATATTTTTAAATAAGTATAAATATCTTTTACCTTTTAGCATGATGTCTTTTCACGAAATTATTTATAAATATATTTTTTTCTCTTATAATAAAAAAAATTAATGAGAAATATATATAAAGTTTAAAAATAAAAATAGGTAATATGTATAACTATATATTAAAAGTTGTACCTTTTCGAGCCACTAGAACGTTTCTAGCCCCCCTCATATTTAAAAAATTAATTTTTATTTATATTATTATAACTTCTTTCTATTAAATTTTTTAACTATTTGAATTTATCTCTAACACCAAAAAAATATCTATTTAGTATAAAAATATTTTTTCAAAGCTTCCTTATACAAGTATTTAAAATTAAAGATAAAATATTTAAATATTTAAAAATAAATATAAATATTTTATCATATATCTTTTGACGAATTTATTTATACAATTATAGTGATTTTATTTTATAAAAAAAATTAATTATAAATAGTTACAAATTCTAAAATTAATAAAAATGGATAATAAAATATTTAATAGATATTGAAATATTTGATAAACTCTAAATTTACGTACATAAAAAAGTAATAAAATAGGAAGAATATAATATTTGATTAAAAAATTATACACATTCTACGAACAATAAATTACTTATATTAAAGTTTATTTTATATTTTTATTTATTTATTAATATCTTATTTATAATATTTATAAAATATCGAATCGTAGTCGTACATGGTACGACGGGTAAAACTAGTACATTCTAATAATACTAGTGAAAACCATTGAATAAGTTTAGTTATTCAGGATGAACAGTGTTGTTTTTCAACTGCCTTTATTTAGTTATTCATGGTAAGACGAATACTTATTCAACATAAATAATGCAAACGTTAAACCATGTTCAATCCTACAATTATTCAAACAATTATATTGAATTATTCAAACATCGACTATAAATATTTTATGATTCTATAATTATTCAAACAATCAAATTGAGTTATTCAAACAATCAAACTGAGTTATTCAAACATCGGCTATAAATATTATAGGATTCTATAATTATATAAACAATCAAACTGAGTTATTCAAACAATCAAACTGAGTTATTCAAACATCGACTATAAATATTATACGATTCTATAATTATTCCAACCATCATATTGAGTTTTTCAAATGTCGACTAATAGATATTCAATGATTATGCATATGTTTTATATTTGTAAAAAAGCATCTATTTAATTTGAAATTCATGTTTGAATTTTAAAAATAACGTCAAAAGCCGGTTACAAATATTTAAATGTGGAAAAAAAGATTTGCTTGGATTTTAATTTTTTTATAATTGTACCGATTTTTATCTCACTCTCCTAAAATTTCGGGTGTTTCCTTTTTCAAATCAACCGAGATTTGATTCTCCACATCACCCCCATTTAGCCTATAATGTTGCTTAATTAATAACCACTGATTTATCCTAATCCAACGCCCTACATTCAACCACACGCTTACACCATAATATGTATTATACCGGAGCGCTCCCCTGTATATATATATATTGATTTAAGTTCTAGTAAGAAGGCTAATTAGTGTAAGACTTGATGGACTATTATGGAGTGTAGGATTAGAATTGATATAACGGTCCAGATTAAATGGAGAAAAAAGAGTGGTAGGGTGTGTACACAAGATTAAACCCAATTCCTTAATTATAGGGTGAACATGTTATTATTTGATATATCGTCTTTTGCTTTATACCCTCTCTCTACCTTCATTCGTCGTTCTTGCTCTCAAAAGTACACCATGGCTGGCGAACTTGTGTCTCTTTTCAAACACTTAAACTTTCTTCCGATGATGACTTATTCTGGTTAGTTTAAATAAACTTTTACCGATTTTTTTATTCAAAGGTTTGGTTATCTTCCATTTATAGCGATTAGATCTAAGCCTTTTTTAGGGTTTGAAGTTCGGATCTACTCGTTTCTATATTATCAATTCCGGCAAGTGCGAAATTCGGCGAGGGTATTCGTCGATCAGTGTCTGAAATTCATTATTTTTGTTGTTATATTCCGGCAAGTGCAAAATTCTGGCAAACACAAAATCTGGTTGTATCTCGCATTTCATGCTTTCATCATTGCTTATTCATTATTTATGTTGTTATATTCATTCTTTTATTTGACTATTTCAATAACATCTTGTTCGAAAAAGCTCATGTTTTTCATGATTTCAATATGCGTAGTTCAATCCTGTGCAATTTGTAATCTACTCTAGTATATTCATACTTTTAATTTGTATATTCATATTTAATATATTCATATTCATTTATCTATACTTTGGTATATAGTTGCATATTCATGATTTACATAGTTATATTCATTGTTTTATTTGACCATATTCATGTTTTAGGTATGTCGTTCAATGTTAGTCCTTCTACATTATTATAATATTTGGATCTAGCAATTCATGGAAGGTATTTTCAAATCTGGTTGGTATTCATGAGCTCATTTATGTGTATTCATGATTCTGATCTAGTATGTTCATACTTTTTCTTGACCGTATTCATGAATTTCAATGGGTAATTATAAATGTATAATGTATATTCATGAAATTCGTCAATTATATTCATGATTATTATATATTATATTCATCCATTTGATTAATTGTATTCATGGATTTAAATGTAATTAAATAATGATAACATGTAATGATATTAATTCTCTTCTATGATTTTATTAACATATTCAAGCTTTTCTTTAGTTATATTCAATCTTTTAGCATGCAATATTCATTTTTGCAGTTGACGACATTCATAATTTTAATTGGTTATATCTAAGTTGCCTATATTTATGCTTTTAGTATGCGATATCCATGCTTGCAATTAGCTAGATTCATGCCATTATATGGTTAAATGCAATCTTGTTTGATAGTATTAATGCTTACTGACTAATTATATTCATGTTTTTAGATGTTTATATTCATGGTTTGAATCATTATATTCATAATATTAATTGTTTATTGTGCATGTGCCTCGAGTAGATTGGATTATGATCATGGTGTTGATCTAGATACTTCGGGATTGGACACTAATGAGACCGACAAAGGACCGCCTTTCAATATTAATTAAGAGTTGAATCCCATGTTGTTTCAATACAATTGTACTTAGTTACGTTAGTGCAATATTGCATTATATGTAATTAGAAACTCGTGGATATAGTATTTATAATGTAAATATTTGTAATTGATATATGTTTTTGACGTAAATCACATTCTCGACTTATGATATTCATAATGATAATTGTTGATAAATTTGTATGATGATATTCATAAAATACACCCTAAATCTTTAGTACTAAAAGCTAAACATTACAACTAAGATATTCAATGAAAAGCATGAATGACAACATAAACAAAATTGTCATCTAAGAGCATGAATATGGTCAATCGTAATGATGAATATGGTATATTAAAGGCATGAATATGAGCAACTTATTTATTATGATAAATGCGTGAATATACAACCTTGATCGAATAAATATACTTGCCTCAAATTTGCACTACATAACTAAAGACATGAGCACGTTCATATAAAAGAATGAATATAACCATATAAATAATGAATATGCAATTTTGAAATCATGAAAAAGCATGAGTATAGTCAAATATAGTCAAATATGCACTAATGTTTCAAGTCTTGTAGTTTTATAATTCACGTAGAAGTTCATACGAATTAAAAACAAATGTTTACATTCAAAAAAATCATGAATATAAGATTTATATTAATGAATACAACTACAACACTACATGTGTATACATTATATCCATAAAATAGAGTTAAAACTCATGAAAACAATAAACCAACAGAAATGAATATGCACCACAATTTGATGAATATACGTACACAATTCGATGAATATAATTTATGCATTACTGAATACACAGTAAAATTCATGATTACAATTAAAGTCATGGATTGCTTGATTACAATTCAAAACATGGATTGTGTGAACCGAAAATGCTATAATGGAACATAAATAATAATTGGCAACTAGAAACCAATGTCGGATTCATGCACAAAACTGCTATGCAATTCACGACTTGATAATGTGAAAATCACGAACAAGAAGATGGATTATGTGATATTAATTCACGTTATTTTGTATCTATGAATAAGAAGATGTGTTTTTGCAATGGAGGTTTTAAATCTGTAAAATTTTGGAAGATTTCCAATTCCTAAAAATTTCAATCGATGAATATAATGAGAATGGAAATTGCTATGGATTATGGTAGGAGTAAATTACGTAAATCTGATTTGGTGTTTATTTTATTCATTTTCTATAATTTTCCTATAAATCCCCCCATGAGACATTATATGGAGAAGCAAGATCTCACCGTAAAATAAATCTAATCTAACGTCTCATTATCATCCACTCGGTATCACTATAATAATGGTTTTACCTGAACTCACCTCTATATATAAAAGACGTAAGAAATAAGGCCACGCCATAGCGCCTAAAATAAACGAGCAATAGATTTAAGGTTTTGAAATAATATCGAGCATGCATGTAGAAGATTTCACTATTTATTCTGCGTGTGATAACGATTCACATTTCACACACGCTTTAAAAGACATTCTAGAATTTTATTAGGTTATCCAGGTTTCTTTGTTGATATTCGGTGTGTCAACCATTGATTGGTGGACGGGGAGGTTGATGTGACTTGTGTTATAAGTGGTGAGTTGATTGTATGAAATAATCAATCGTCATCACTGGTTGGAGTCTCTATAACCTCGAACCTCATCTTGTGGCTATTCAGTGTGCAGAACGGTCAAGGTAGTCGACATGCATATATGGGGTGCATACTATTTGTACTTGTATTTCGTAGGAGTTTCACTCACCTTGAGATCTTTGTACTCGCTTTTGATTTCGTGCGTTGTTTGTACAATGATGAAATTATTTTGCCTAGCTAGACGTGCTTGTGGGCAGAGACTAGAGAGAATCCGATATATGTATGTTTTTTGTAAGGTGCTTGATTTTAACAACATCACCATGCTATCACTTTGAATTCTGATTTCGTCATCTTTGCTCGTCTTCCCCCTTTGTGGGATCATTCTTTTTGTCGTCTAGCGCTGGGATTATTTGCGCTCCACCAACACCACCTTATCATTTTCGACATGACGCCTATAATAAGCAATGCGGGATTTTGCCATGTCAAATTAATTAGTATACACATCATTATATTTCTTCCAAACCATATACCATGTCTCATTTTTTTAATATTAATGTTGATTGTTTTTATATAAGATCTTTCTAGAAAAGATAAGATTTGTTAGCCTAGATAAATTATAAAAAATTTATCCAAAAATATTGAAATAATATTAAAATTAAATATTAAGGCTATTTTAATATTAATGCTTAATAATTTTTTTATCCTTTCACTTCTACCACCATGAATTGTCAACATTTTATCCCTTAGCCTTTTAATATTTCCATCTCTCATACTTCTTCATAATTTTATATTATCATTAATTGATACTTTTCAATTTTTATTTCATTCGCTTAATATTTTGTTCATTTTTATAGAACTTATTAATTTTTCTAATCATAATACTACTAATGCTTCTGAGTAAAATAATTGACATAGAAATATATCTGATCTATTTTATTTGTCAGTCTAAATTACTACATTTTTAATATTTAATGTTTATGTTAATGTATATTTTTAAGATTCAAACATATATAACTCTAAAATAATTGATTTATGTTTGAAAAGAGAGAAATATAAACATGAGTTTGGTTCAAATGAAACAAACTCTTATCCTAAAACGTGAAACAAATGCACTTTTCCTAGTTAGTAGTGCACTTTTCATACAAAAGTGTATTGAAAAATACAAAAAGTGCACTACGAAAAAGCGCACTACAAAAAGTATGAAAAGTGCACTAAAAAGTACGAAAAGTGCAAATGCGAAAAAGTGCACTCTGAAGTAGGAAAAGTGCACTACTAACTACAAAAAGTGCATTCGTTTCAGGATAAGAGTTCGTTTCAGGATAAGAGTTTATTTCATTTGAACCAATTGGTTCTCATAAAACACTCCCTTAACATGAAACGGAAGGAGTATTTTGGGCCCTTGGATCAAGGAGATCCAAGAGTTGATCTTCTTTCTCCTTTTATTAAAGACGGGGGCAATTATGTCTTTTCCCTCTCTAATTAATTAATCATTTTTCTCTTTTTTTGTTTTTGGGGGTAAATTGCACGAGATTCGGTACTTTGTGATTGAGGGCGACTCAAGACTCTTGATTGAGGGCGACTCAATCGATTGAACGAGATTTCGGTACAAATTTGGAGCTCCCAGGGCGGGCGAAGCGCGTCCTCCTCCGCCATTGTTGGGTTGGTGGTGGGTGGAAGTAGAGATTACAGTGGCAACAGAGATGGGCATCAGAACGTGATCGAAGATTGTGCGATTGAACGAGATCGAAGATTGTGCGATTAAACGAGATCGAAGATTGTGCGATTGCAATCTCGTTGGATTTCGGCGAATCGAAGAGTGTGAGTCTCGTTCCATAGAAAGTGGTATTTATTCCTCTTTTTGTGATTTGGTAGGTTATTTGAAATTCTAGGGTTTATAAACTATCTAAGAGGAATTCACAAATCCAATTCTACCTTATACTGTCGTAACAAGTAGAAGAATTCACAAATAATCTTCTGGCAAGATTACACGAGTTCTGATCGCCTCGAACTGGTCATGATACTCACAATCCTGTGAATTTTTCAATTTTGTAAATTTTCCTGTAAACTAGGCAAAATTCGCTGACCAGATTCTGTCTGAGCAAACGCCTGAAGCCAATACTAGCAAATGAGAATACTAGCAAATGAATTCCTCTCCTCGTTGCACTTTTTCGGCTTAATATTGCACTTTTCGGACTTAAGAATGCACTTTTCGGATTTACTAGTGCACTTTTCATACTTAAATAACGCACTTTGAACAATGAATTCCTCTTCTCATTGATACTTTGAACTAATCATAAAGAAGTAATACTAGCAAATGAGAATGCACTTTTCGGACATAATAATGCACTTTTCATACTTACTAGTGCACTTTTCATACTTACTTGCACTTTTCATAAAGGAGTATTACTAGTAAATGACAATACACTTTTCATACTTAACAATGCACTTTTCATTTGTGTTTAGAGAACATATATTCGACCGTATATCTAATTTCATTTGTTATAGAGAACATAGTTTATACATTATAATAAGCCTCATAATACAAAAATATGATGGTTAATTACATTGTGATTTTGGTAGTAAGGGTTATGACATTGGACTTCAAGGTGGATATGGACCAAATGATCATGTCTTTGAATTAACATATTTGTACTGCACTTTTCACAGTTAATAATGCACTTTTTACACTTAAGAGTGCACTTTTTCTACTTAATAGCACTTTTTATGTCTTTTACTTTTCACTGATTTAGTTAGTAGTTTAGGTAATGCACTTTTCCTAGTATATAATGCACTTTATTATACTTTCAATGCACTTTTACCGATTTTCAACTAACACCTTTATATTTCCCTTTTTATGTTGTTGTAGTGGGGACATCAAACTCTTCTTCAACTACTATTCTGAATGAGGAATCACCTAAAAACAGTGGTGAATATTTCATTGAGCTATCTCAAGGGGGAACGACATACTATTTGCCGACATGTCCATCCGAGTTGAAACCATATGAAGGTCAAATTTTTGTTTTAGTACAAGTAGCCTATTACCTCAAATGTTAGAGCGGTGTGCTTTGTGCACAAAGATGTAGGTTCGATTCCTACATGGGCTAATATGATATCTTACACAAATTAATTCTTAACGATTTATTCTCAACCTAACTAGCTATGTACTAAAAAGAAATTATATTTTATCGTTGTACGACAAATATTTAATTAACCACTATTTTTCAAAGGAAATCATGATCAAATTAGCTTATATGGGATTCGAACCCACATCTATTTGCGTAAGCACATTGCTCTTCCATTTGAGCTAATAAGCTTTTCTTCAATTATGCGTTTAAACATGCACCATAAATCCATTAAGTATGGATTTTTATTGTAATCCAATGTAGGAAGTAAAATTGAACATGGTTTGAAAATAATTTTTAAAACTCTTCAATGCACTTTTTACATTTAAGAATGCACTTTTCACATTTAAGGATGCACTTTTCAAAACTTAACATAAAGGAAAAATACTAGTAAATGAGAATGCACTTTTCATAATTAAGAATGTACTTTTCATAATTAAGAATGTACTTTTCATACTATACAATGCACTTTTGTATCAAACTGTATCTCACACCTAGCCCCTTTAAAATGTTGTAGCAACCATAAAGCAAGGTTATTCGGGATGTCCTTTATCTCAAAGTAAAGTAGATGGCCAAAACCCATAGCCTTCACGCTCTCTTTTTGGACATCATTTAGGGATTCCATAGCTTTTTTAAACACATATGGCACAGTCCTAGTTACCAAAATAGGATACTTAGCCGCGACCAAATTCCTGCCCTTCTTCTAGTTTTCGGTTTTGGGAGGCAATGTATTATTGCTTGTACCTGTTTTTAAAATCATAGAAAAAAAGAATCTGAATGCAATTAAACAGTTTTGGAATGAGACTTTCTATTTGTTAAGAATGCACTTTTGATACTGTTGAGTGCACTTTTTTTTACTTCATAATGCACTTTAATACTATCTAAGAGTGTGTGAGTAGAGGAGGAATTCACAAAACTGTTTAATGCACTTTTCTTATGTCACAATGCACTTTTGAAACTTTTCACTTCACTTTTGAAACTTTTCAATGCACTTTTTCAATCAGATGATGCACTTTTCTTATGCCATTTACCAATGCACTTTTCTTATGTCACAATGCACTTAAACTTTTCAATGCACTTTTGTAATCGGATGATGCACTTTTCATATGTCATTTATTAATGCATTTCTCCTATGTCACAATGCACTTTTAAACCTTTTCAATGCACTTTTTCAATCAGATGATGCACTTTTCTAATGCCATGTATCAAAGCACTTTTTCTGATGTTATAATGCACTTTTGAAACTTTTCAATGCACTTTTTCAATCAGATGATGCACTTTTATTATGACATTTATCAATGCACTTTTCCTATATCATAATGCACTTTTGAAACTTTTCAATGCACTTTTTCAATTAGATGATGCACTTTTATTATGACATTTATCAATGAACTTTTTTTGATATCATAATGCACTTTTGAAACTTTTCAATGCACTTTTGAAACTTATAAGAACTCTTGAATTCTATGATTTTGCTTACCTTGGTTAGAGGAGTTGCCACCTTCCATTCTATTTTCGGGGTCATGTTTTTTTTGCTTCTCCTCTCTGTTTTGGATTTTTTTGTTCATGTCAATATTATAATTGAACATAAAAATACAGGATTACTTACTTTATTTAAAAAAAAAAATTGGAGCAGTTTGAGTTACCTCTCGTTTTTTGGGTATTATCATCACCCAAAATCCTCATTTTCCCTTCAGGTAGACGCATTTCCTTGGTAACTTTACATATGAAATAGAACAAATCAATGTATGCATTTCCTTGAGCAAACTTATATATGAATCCACAACAACAAGGAAATCAATGTAGATGCATTATATAACATGATAAACAAAGGTTGTTTATGGTAAACCTTCACCCTGATCAATTGAAAACCTCATCTTCAGACTGTGTTACAGTAATCTACCTATATCTAAATCATAGATCACGAGCTGCACATATATTTACTCTAAAATCACATCATACCTTGTCAAAGAGAATGAATGTTAAACTCACCCATATATTTACTCATACATCAGTAGATACTATAAGTGAAATCTAAATATAAGGTACTTGTATTTTAAATAAAGCTAGAAGATTATACAGAAGAAACAATAGGTTAATCCTTTTTCAATTTTACTGATATGCAGACATTGTGAAGCATTGATAAGACTACAAATATGAAAAATTAACAACTCACCGCAACTCTTGCCTGATGAAAATACACAAGTTTGTTGGAGCGACCTTTTCTTTCACCGTGATCTTCTGTGCTTAATACCAAAATTAACATTACAGACTTTTCCATATCTACTATACCACTACATAAACCTAGATTCAACAAATAAAACTAAGCAAACTCATGGAATCGAAAAATTAGGGTTTATGAATTACCTTTTCGATTTGTTTTTGGAGGCATCTCGTGGGAGAAATCGAAGGTGAGGGCGATGGGCGTTGCTCAAACCGAATCACGCCAACGTTATGGAAGTTCCTGGATCGACAAACTGAGCACGAGAAGGTGGGAGCCTTCGATCGAACTTTGGAGCCTTCGATCGAAGTTTGGAGCCTTCGATCGTCCGTCATCCGTCGATTGATGAGAGCCTTTGAAATCGTCCATCGATTGAAGTTGGGAGCCTTCGATCGAAGTTTGGAATCGTCCGTCGGGAGCTTTGGGCGTTTGGAATCCTCGCGTGGGTCCCATCTGGTTAGTACTGTACGATTGGGGCTATTTTTTTGATATTTTAAGTTAGGGGCATAGAAGTTGGATTTATTTACAAAATTACCACCATGTTGATTTGTTTTTTTTTTCAAAAACACAAGAGTAATCTGAGTCATTGGATCATGTGATCCGACGGTTGAAAACTCTCCTTTCATTTCATGTTAAGGGTTGGTTTCATTTGAACCAAACTCTCTCTCTCTATATATATATATCTATATCTATATCTATATCTATATATATATATATATATATATATCTTCTAAACCTGAAACATTTTTGGGAAGATTCGTCATTATAAATTTATATTACAGTCACCCTATTTTTAATAATAATTTTTTAATCAATTATATACTCCGTATTATGTAATTCAATCACCTAATAGAATTTCCAATTTTATCCACTCATCTTATTTGATAATTTTTTTAGTCAATTTGCTATGAGATTGTATAAATTTTTATCTCTACCCGTTATTTTTATGTTTGTTCATGTTCATTATATTATAATATGTAATTATCTTCTATCCATATAATAATTATCTTATATATTACGTTATTTCTCTATCTTCCTTATATTTTTAAAAATAATTTTTTTATTAGTTTTATATATTACAAGATCTTGCACATGATAATTATATACTGCATATATCATATTATTTTGGAAACATGTTTCACCTTATGGATAATTAAGAAAACTTATTTAATTAGGTATTTATTTTTTTATATTAATTTTTTATCCATATAATTTGTATGCGTTTTTTTTGCAATATAAATTTCTAGAGTTTGGTTCAAATGAAATGAACTCTTATCCTGAAACGAACTCTTATCCTGAAACGAATGCACTTTTTGTAGTTAGTAGTGCACTTTTCCTACTTCAGAGTGCACTTTTTCGCATTTGCACTTTTCGTACTTTTTAGTGCACTTTTCATACTTTTTATAGTGCACTTTTTCGTAGTGCACTTTTTGTATTTTTCAATGCACTTTTGTATGAAAAATGCACTACTAACTAGGAAAAGTGCATTCGTTTCACGTCTAACCAAAAGTGTAATAATTTTTTTATTTGTTATGGATAGTATTTTTAATCTACACATGATATTTATTTAATTTATATACATAATTATGTAGAGTTTTTATATTAATATTCTATCTATAAATATGATAGTGAACCGTTGTATTGTTCTCAAATATAAAATTAAATAGTTCAATTACCATATAATTAGTTACGGATTTTTTTATATTTATTTTCCATCCATAAATAAGACAACGTTTCAATTAATATGAACTATTTTTTTATTACTTATTTTTATATTAACTTTTCAGAATTTTTATATTAATTTTCTATTTAAAAGTATGACAATTTTTCAAATATTCTATATATAAGTATGTTGATTTTTTAGATTACGGATTCCTAAATAAATAAATAATAATTAATGCTCCCTTAATGTTAAATTAATTAACCAGATTGGTTTACTCAAGTTTTGATTTGGTCATTTCGGGTTTGGATCGAGTGCAAATTCATGTTGTTAAATTTACGGGTTGATTCAATCATTAATTTTTTATGATTATGAAACTGATATTATAAGTAAATAATATTTTTTATGATAAAATATTATTTAATATATTTTTATAATTAGATGTATACAATTATTAATACATATATCATATGGAGTTTGGTTCAAATGAAACAAACTCTTATCCTAAAACGTGAAACGAATGCACTTTTCCTAATTAGTATTGCACTTTTCATACAAAAGTGTATTGAAAAATACAAAAAGTGCACTACAAAAAATATGAAAAGTGCACTAAAAAGTATAAAAAGTGCAAATGCGAAAAAGTGCACTCTGAAGTAGTAAAAGTGCACTACTAACTATAAAAAGTGCATTCGTTTCAGGATAAGAGTTCGTTTCACGATAAGAGTTCGTTTCACGATAAGAGTTCGTTTCATTTGAACCAAACTCATATCATATGTAAATTAATATATTATAATTTTTTTTAAAAGCCCCGAACAAGGCCGGAGTATAACTAGTCAAAAGCTAAATTAAATAGGCGGTAAGCACGAGCTTTCTTCTTTCCTTTGTTTTTTTGGTCTAGCGACTAGCGCGGACATGTCTTTAAACAAAGCCAAGTCCATTCAACTTATAAACATCCCTAGGAAGGAACCAGAAGCAGAACCAGAGAGAACCAGGATCGAACGACGGACTCGGGAGGAAGATTCGAATTCTTCACCGGCGGCATATCTTCTCTGCCTCCTCAAAGTCTACTGTTTCGTCTCCAAAATTGATCGGTTTGAACTTGCCGTTCTTAATTGAATTTTGTTTCCTAATGTCTTTATTTCAACCGTAGTTCTTATTTCTCAATTGAGAATGATCCAAATTTTCACTTGTATTTGGCTGCCGGCGCCTGGCTGAGAATTCCCGGCCACCGGTGGGGGCGGCCGCCCCCCGCGTCCCGACCTACCCCGCCACTGCCATTATATTCTTATGATTGATTGCTAAAGAACATGCGTTTCTATTTCCTGATATTTTTTATGATTAATTCTAGAGACATCTATGCCCTAATTCGTGATTTCATGTTATTTCTGAGGTAGGTTTGATCTTCTATTTCGTTTATTGGAGTTTGATGGCTGTTGAATATTGATACAATTGAGTGAGGTGCTTGAAGTGTTATGACTTGATGACACTTGAATTCAGCTCAAAGATGTTATTACAGAAAAGTTGTTCAGCTCAAAGATGTTATTACAGACAAGTTGCTTGGTTTTTGGAAATAAAACTCAAAATTCATATGCAATAGCTTTTCTGTTTACCGAACTCTTTTAGGATACTCTTGACTGAGTGATATTTCCTTTCTGCCTTGTTAGAATCACAAAGTATTCATTCCAATAGCCTAATACTTTCCGTCAATCAATAAAGGATCCACTGAGTATTGACACAATTTTTCTTGACTTTTGGATGGCCATTCCAATTGTAGTTGTAGTATCCCTGTTTCCACTGGATCTTTATTTTTAGATTTACCCTAAAATATCTCTAATATTTTAAAATTGGTCCAGCCGCTTTTGATATGTTAATGTTGATATATGCATTGTGAGACTCATGTTTTGGTGTCAAATTATAATCTTCTGGCACAAATTATCAGGTTTTCATTATCCTGATGAAATTGAACATTTAGGCATAAGTTTAAGATGAGATGCAATGCCTGCTGGAAGGAATTGGAAGGTCGAGCTGTTACGACCACCTGTGGCCACCTTTTCTGTATCCAACTCTTGTTATAATTTAGCTATTGTATGCAATATATACTGTTCTAATTTCCATTGCTCTTCTGCTGCTGTGAAAAGTTCAAGATTGTTATACTTAATGCTAGAACTAGGCACAGAAGATGCTAGTAAGATAGTGAGCAATGAGGCAGCATGCCCTGTTTGTGATCTAGTGTTGTCGAAGAGGTAAGTGTTCTAGTTTCTCAAATTCGTTTTATGAAAACAGTTAAATTTTAGCCCCCATTTCCATGTTTGAGCCTTTCAATTAAGCATCAAACTTTGGGGGTGAACCAAACAGTAACTTGTTTGAAAATTCCATTGCTTTGAACCTTTGGCAATTAGAAAAAGTAGTTATCTTATATTGTACTGACTCAGACGATCATTAAATTCCTTTATCTTGTCATTGTTACTGATGGATTGTACTTACTGTGAGATACTATAGAGCACCTGCTAGTTCATTCATTAATTTGTGTACAAAACAGTTAAAATTCCCACAAGGCATTCACCATTATGGCAATTGGATTGCAATCTTTTCATCATTATTATTTTTAATTATAGGTAAATGATAGCTTTGCATCTGAACTGAATTCATTATCTATTTGGCAGTCATATGAAACCAGTGGATGTCAATCCAACTGATGAGTGGACAAATGTAAGCAAAATTTTCTTTAATGTTTGTCTTCGTATTGTCTGTTGATATAAGTTTCAGACTTCAACTCATTCCTGTTCTTTCTATTAATTTCTTCTTTTTTTTTTTAATCTTGTTACATGTGCAGATGGCAATGGTTGGGGTGGCTCCACAAATATGTATCCTTCACTTCCCTAGTATTACTGATACTGATTACTAAGAATGCCAAAGTTGAAAATGCTAGGTGTTTAAAGTTGGACATACTATAGACTACTCTTAAATGTACACGTATATGTATTGTGTTTCCTTAAACATGTCCAGTAATGAAGAGTGCATATAAAAGCGTGATGTTCTACATCTCACAAAAAGAACTGGAGATGCAATGCAAGATGAACCGCCTTATGTCTCAGTGTCGGCAGAAATGTGAGATGATGCAAGAAAAATTCACTGAAAAACTAGAGCAGGTGCACAGTGCTTACCAGAAAATGGCCAAGAGGTGCCAGATGATGGAACAAGAAATTGAGAACTTATCTAAGGATAAGCAGGAGTTGCAAGAAAAATTTGCTGAAAAATCAAGGTGCATAGCATTTTTTCATCTGACCTTGTTTCTTATAATATGATTTTGGTATATCACTTGTATCTATTGGTTGATGAGGCCAGACAGAAGAGGAAACTTGATGAAATGTATGATCAGTTGAGAAGTGAGTACGAGTCAGTAAAGCGTTCAGCCATCCAGCCTGCAAGCAGTTTCTATCCTAGAGCTGAACCTGATCTTTTTGCCAACCCAACCAACTTGATGGGTAACATGGACTCAATGAGAAAAGGTAATCCTGTTCTTTTCTGGGAATTGAAATTATTAGCAGCTTCAACATTCATGTTGTTTAGAGTAGGCCAACTATACTCATTTAGTAAGATATAAGGAATTGGAAAAAGGATTATAGAGTATGAAACTCACTTCTATTGTTTGACTCATTTGGGAAAGAACAATTGAGATAGGAGGGTTTTGCAGGAAGTTCATACCTCTAAATAGGGGAAGGATCATTTGACTCGTACAGCTTTGCCCTCCCCTTAAAAAAAATATATCGAAGCAGAAGAAAAGAAACCAAAAAAGGCCTGCAATTTGACATTTTAGCTTTCAATTCACTAAAATTTATCTTCAGGAAAACCAGTTGACTCATTTATTGCAGACTGGGGCATCTTCACTCCTGACACTCCAGGACCAAGGGAGGGCATGTGGACAACAAGGCAAACCAGCTCCAACTCCTTTGATATCCAAGGAGGGTCACCGGCAAATAAGGCACCAATCCCAGTTGATACTGGAAATAGAAGACATAGTGGACATCCTAGCTTTGGAGCTGGAGTCAGCAACCCCTCCATGACACTGAGGAATCTGATCATCTCCCCCATAAAAAGGCCTCAGCTCTCTCGCAACCGCCAACAACTATTCACGTAAGAGTATTCTTTTTAATCCCTGCTCAAGTAAAGCTGTAGTTTTTTTTTCCTTCAGATCCTAATTCTTTGTATTCTCCAGACTGTAGGGTGTGCTGTGGCTTCTTTCTAAAACTGAGGTGATCAGCTGCAATATAGACTGCACTGTCACTCAGATGAATGGATGAAGAACGTAAAAGCTGTACATTTGTGTTTTCTGGTGGCCACGAAGGAAAAAGTTGTAGATACTAATACACGTGTCAAGTTGTAGATACTAACACAGTATCAGATGAACTTATGTAGTTGCATCCCTGGGTTCATATCAACTGCTTAGCCTTCACATATGTCAAGTTCAGCAATGTTGAAGTATTCATTAGCAAATTGAACTGGGCAGTTTTTGTAGCTTTTACAGTGGCAGGATAGTTTATATTTCTATGGCGCTTGAGCTTCCAGCAGCGATCAGCTGGTTATACATGTTTCATGTTACTATAGTACGCTTTGGCTTAATAAGGTAAGAATTGTGTCCCATCTTTCCTAAAAATTTGCAAACAAATTGATGATCTGCCTTGTAACAATTTGGCACTCTTCTTTGGGTCTGAATTATGCCGTCCCTACATACAATTCCAGAACCAATGCAAGGGTGCCTCAGTAAAAACTCAGTTAAGACGAGACATCAAGCACACACATACTAATTGCACTTGCAGTTTGTCGTGTCCATTACAATACATCTAGGTTGTTACAGTTTAACAAGAAGAGAAATAAAAAGTCAATTGAAGTGATCCATCATAGACGAGAACTCAACACATGTTGGGCCAAGAATATTTTCAAACTCAATGCATTGGAAGAGATTTTGATCACATCCCCATGTTGAATAGGGTAGGATACATTAGAACCGTCAATATATACAGCACCCTCTTCTGTCAACCAAACGATTTCCAAGGTTTGATCAAAGTTGACCAATCCATGCATTAAGCTCGAGTTTAGAGGAGAGGGCGACATTGGCTCTCGCACCATGTACTGGAGGTCCTTCGACAGTATGGGCATCACGAACCCACCTGCAGACAGCATTGCAGCAGTGGATCCAGCAGCCGTTGAAACTCGTAATCCACTAGAACGACAGCTCACTGAAGGAGTACAAGGCAGATCATCCTTTCTGATTCTGCTAGCAGAAACCACATATTGTAAGAATATGGAGAAAACAAATGTTCAGGAATCAGTGTGAATAGAGCTAAAGAATGCTGTCAACCTGAATGAAAACCGAGAGAGGGCAGCTGGACAAGGGTGAGCAATCAAAAGATCATTCAGAGCAACAGTCTCTATTTGCTGTGAATTTATGGATAATGAAATCCTTGATAGCTCAGATGGGGCAGAGCGGTTTTCAAAAATGTCAACCAATGCCTAAGATAATATAATGTAAACGATTTCATCAGGTAAAGAAAGAATAATAAATGCAGACGAAAAGCTCACGGCCATGTGACATTCTTGCAAAATGATCTTTTAAAACATAGTCATCCAAGCTGAAAACTTTAGGATTGAGCATTTTAGGGATTACTTACCCACCCAGTGTATAACTTCACATGTATGAAATTTAGGGTTAGGGCTGGGCACCTTTTGACCTCAAACTCAAAACTATAGACTACTAACTACCCAAACAAAAAGCAAGTCAACGCACCAATCCAAAGTGCATAGCACAGTTGACAGGGCCACTTGTAGTGCAATGCGCTGTAAAATTTAACATGAATAAGAAAGTGTTATGCATAGCTCCGGACTTGGTGCATGAAGCTTATGTTGTTTGTGTTTTAGTGTTTTACCCTCTATTGTCTGTGCAAAAAAGTTCCTACATTCAAGGTCCTGTAAGAGAAAATGCTTACCTAACCAATATCACCAATTCACTAACATGCTTTTGACTTCTTACCTGTTCAAAGTTTTCCACTGTAGCAGCACAAAGGTAGCCTGTACTTCTGGCAGCATCAAATTCATTACTGAGCTTTTCTACCTGGAGTAAGAGTATGACAGAACATTCATACCCATCAAATTCTTACAGAAAAAGAGCAGAATATAGTATTAGAACAGGAAGGATACCATATATTCCAGAAAATAGGTAAAGGAAAAACAAAAGTATGGCTCACAAAGACTCTTTGTTGGAAGAAGGCGGTGAAAAAAGGCAGCTACAATACATGCAAGTTCAGGAACATTGTCCAAGATTTCTTTAAGTTCAGGAGCATTGTCCAAGATTTCTTTTTTCATCAAACTATTTTTTCAGAAGATCAAGAATGAGAAAATGATGGTTCAGAAAAGGTAACCTCCTTTGGCCGAATGGGATCAGAATTCACACCCAAAATTGGTATTGAGTCGTCTAAGAAACGGCTAGCTTTAAGGAGAGTGCCATCACCACCAATAGTAACAACCAGATCCACATTTTTAATTGGTTTTGATATCCTGTCATGGGAGAAGGATTCCCAATCAATTGATTTACGCTTGAGTACATCCTTGCAAAATTTTACAGCATCATTGTGAACCTGAAGCCTGTCTTCCAGATGACTTAAAATCTGCATGCTCAGTTTTTTTGAAACAGCACAGCATAATGTGGCTGATCAGATAAAGGATAAGAAATCAAGGAACTAAAAAAATTGAAATGCAAGAGACAAATGAATAAAAAGGTTGCCTTTACTGATACAAAGATAAGATTGAAGCATGTTGTCACTCCAAAGCAACATTCAAGGTATGAGTTTTAACTCAAAACAAGGCAAATTTGACATGAATGTTCTCTCTTCTATTTCTCTCATCAAGGAATTTGACAAAGATTTTAAACTAGAAAATTATCACCCATAAGGAAGGCACATTCATTCAAATGGAAGGGAAGTTATCACCCACAAAGCACCTACGAAGAAACCCAGGCTTATGCCTCCATTCTCATTGTTTGCAAATGTAAAATTTGATTAAATAATATGCAGGTCAGGAATTTCATCAAATAGTTAAGGACTTGAGGTCCATATGAGCTCGAACAAAATATCCAAGTCATAGGCAGTAAGAAACTAACCTTAGGATTGGTGACGCCACCTGAGAGACTTTCAGAAATACGAGCTAGGTAGCCGTCAAGGGGCTTGAGAAACAACAAAAGTCTTCGATTCGACATCTCCTGACCCACAATCCTTCCGTCTCTTGAGCAAGCAAAGGAACCTAGCGTTCGTGTCGAACTGCGACGGTAACGCAATCCTCTACCACTCTCCTGAGTCAACCATTTCGCTCTGTAAAAGGAATTCCAAGTGTCGAACCAAGGAATTCGGAGGGTGGAGAAGAAGGTCATGAGCTCGTCACTTTAGGTTTTATTTAAGCGAAACCACGGATTTCTTTTTAAAATAAGAAAATAGTGCGAAATTGAAATCTATATACACCTTTGAAGCAACCCTCCTTTTTCCACTAAGCAATAACATGTCAGTGAGGAATTTCATCAAACACGTTCCGTGCAACCGCTTCGCTGCTCGCATTTCTCAATTTCGCGCCGTTTCTTCAGTTTCGCACTACCCAAATCGGAAGCTTCAACCGCGATCATGCGCACAACCACCGCAGCAACAAGACCCCTATGCCTTGATGAAAGAGGACCCAATCCAAATCTGCTCAGACCTCTGGGTGAAATCCTTCGCATCGCCAAGGAATTCAAAGCCCTTCTCCAACCTCACCGGCTTCCTCTCCAAATTCGACCTCTGGATCTTGGCCTACCAGCGCTCCGTTGCTCACGTCTCCGGCGCGTTCCCGTCTCGCAACACCATCCAATCCTATGTCCTTCGTGACCTTCTCTGCCTCCGAAACGCCGTCATCGGCGGGCATTTCAAGTGGGGGATGAAGACTCATCTCTGCATTCGAAGTCCCTCTGATAAACCTCTTAATATGATCTCTAAGCGGAAGCTTCAGAAACTGCTGGAGTCGAATGAGCCTCCTTTCCAGGACCGTGTTGTTCAGGAGGTATTGTTATTCATTCTTGAACCAATTTTTGAGTCCAAGTTCTCCTCCAAGTCCCATGGCTTTAGGCCCGGTAGGAATCCTCATACTGTCATCAGGACTATTAGAAGTAACTTCGCTGGTTACCTATGGCTGTTGAAGGCTGATTTATCTGAAATATTTCAAAATGTCGACGTGAATCTGGTCATGGGTTGCTTAGAGAAGGGTGTAACTGATAGGAAAGTATTGGGCATTATCAAATCAGCACTCAAGGCACCCGTTATGGCTGAACCTGAGAGTGAAAAGAGACATGAGTTCAACAGGAAGAAGAAGAAGAAGAAACCTAAGGGTAGTAAGAAGAAGGTTTTGAATGAGGATGAGCCAAAGCCTGACCCATATTGGTTAAGGATATTCTTTAATTTTGCTCCGGAGGAAGCTAATAAGGTGCCCAACTATGGGCATTGTGGGATTCTTAGCCCTTTGCTGGCTAATGTTTGTCTGAATGAACTAGATGAGATGATAGAGCAGAGGATAGCTGAGTTTTTCAAACCCTCTATGCATGATTCTATATGGAAAAGTTCAATTGATGATGGTTGTCACAACCCATCTTGGCCTGAGTTTGTTCCTTCAAGTGGAAAGGAGAAAACACGAAAAATGGATTATGTGCGTTACGGTGGCCATCTTTTGATTGGCATCCGAGGACCTAGGGAAGCTGCAGTCGAAACTAGGAGGACGTTGATTGATTTCTGTAGGAGAGAACTTGGTTTAAATTTGGACAACTCAAAGGTGGAGATCCAACATATAAGTAGAGGAGTTCAGTTCTTGGACCACATTATATGCCGGCGCATAATATACCCAACTTTGCACTTTACTGCAACTGGTGGTAAAATTGTGAGTGAGAAGGGTGTAGGAACTTTGCTTTCAGTTTCAGCTAACTTAAATCAGTGTATTCGCCAGCTCAGACGCTTGGAGTTGCTAAAGGGTGACAAGGATCCAGAGCCATTGCCTTGCACTCCTATGCTATATTCAAGCCAAGCGCATACAAACTCTCAGATGAATAAGCTCCTTGAGACCATGGCTGAATGGTATCGGTACGCTGACAACCGCAAGAAAGTTGTTGGTTTTTGTGCTTATGTGATTCGTAGCTCTTTGGCCAAGCTATATGCTGCAAGATACAGACTTAAATCTCGTGCAAAGGTGTATTCAATTGCATCACGCAATCTTAGCCATCCTTTGATAGAGAGTAGTAACAATTCTGCACCCGAGTATTCTGATCTCTTGAGACTAGGGCTTGTCGATGCCATTGAAGGTGTTCAGTTTTCTCACATGTCTCTGATCCCATCTTGTGACTATACACCGTTCCCTCGGAATTGGATGCCTGGTCATGAGGAAGTTTTGAGGGAATACATCAAATTACAGGACCCAAAATTCTTTTGTGAGCTGCGTAAATCGGTGAAAAGGCAAGGGTTGTGTTCTCCTCAGGATGAAGTGTCTGAGATGGTGTGGGATTACAAGACTATTGGTGTCCACCAGATTTCTTCTAATGAACAAAATGTTTTGCACCCAAAGTACAAAGATTCCTCAAAACCTAAGTAAGGAGTGCGATGGGATAAAGACTTCTTAAACTTTTTGGTGATTTTCCAAACCATTTGTGGATTCCTCTCGGGGTGAATGTGATGGAGAGAGTGTATATTCTGCCACATTTATGCCCCTAAACAGAAGTGATAATGATAATGGAAACATGTTTATGGAGGTATCAAGGGAGGTTAGATTGCTTACTTCATACTGTTGCAAGCTCCATAATGGTTAAAGTGCTCTTGTGATTTGTGAGTTTAATATCAGCCTGGGGGAAACGCCCCATTGAGTGTATTTTGGTTATCATATTATCAATAGAACAGTGCTTGCCTGTCTTGTGAGTGTTTATTCATCCTCAGGTCTAACACAAATCAAGCTGCCTTGCCTGGCATCTTTTCTCATGATCACGTTTCTTATAAGATGATATTGGCATATTACTCAACTTATATATCATTGGTTTATGTCAACTTGATGAAATGTATGATCAGTGAAGAAGTGAGAACGAGTCTGTGAAACGCGCATCCGGCCTGTAAACCAGTTTTTATCCTAAAAGCCGAGCCTGATCTTTTTGTCAACCCAACCAACATGATGGATAACATGGACTCAATGAAAAGGTAATCCTGCTCATTTCTGGAAACTAGTTATCATAGCCCTCAAAAATTCATGCTGTTTTGTTATATTAAGGCTAGCGGTATGCTTAGGTGTAAAGATAAAGGAATTGGAGGAAAGAATAGAACTCACTCATATTGTTTGGCTCGTTTTAGGTAAGGACAAATGAGATTGGAGAGTTTTGTGGGAAGTTCACATCTCTTGCAACTCAATAATTATAACTCCTAGGATTCTGGCTCATTTTATTCTTTCTTTTCTTGGTCCAAAAATGGGAAGGATTCTTTGACTTGTACAGTTTTGCCTTTCCCTTAGAAATAGTTTCATTGTTTCAAGCTTTCAATCCGACATTTTAGCTTTCAAGCCAATTTGATTTACCAGTGGACTGCTTTTTTTGCAGACTGGTAACAAGGCAAACCAGGTTTGGGGTGATGGTGTGGGTTTGGGGTGATGGCGTGGCATTACCTGACTACGGGTGTCCACCAGAATTCTTTTAAATATACCAGATGTTTGGCAACCAAAGTAGGGATTACAATGGGACACAGGATCCTTAAAAGGGTTTTATGGAGTTGTTCTACCTATAAACTAAGGCCTTGCTATACTTGCTTAATAAAAAACAATTTTTGGGAAAAAAAACATGCTTTTTTACATTTATATTTTTACTTTGAAAATTGTAAAAAAGTGTGCTTTTTTTTTTCAAAAATACTTTTTATTAAGCATACTATAGCAAGTCTAACTGTTAATCTAACAGTAAATGGGTGAAGGCTGCTTAGAACGATAAAATAAAACTGAATTGAATGATTAAGATTTAGCCAAATTTACTGATAGTTAATGGGAAAAAGATTCCTCAAACCTTGTGGTGATTGGATGATCATGCTGTTTCTTTTCCTATAAGGATGTCAATTGAGTAGGATTTTTCTGAATTCCTTGAGAATTCCTCCCTTAAGAAAGAGACGGAGATGCGAACTTTGTCCCTAAAGTGAAGTGAAAATCATGACAATGGAAACGTGTTTATGGGAGTTATATGGCCTATCCTTCTTAGTTTTATTGATGTAAGCTCCGTAGTGATTTAACTGCACTTCTGAGTGGAGTTTAATGGCTCTTAATGGATCCAACTTCCAAGTGTTGGATAGCTTTGAATAGATGCACATGAGGTGGGGGTGTGGGGAATGCATTGCTCGCCCTTGTTCCCGCCACCTTATTAATTGTCCTATTATGTCCTTGGTTGATCACTAATAGGCATGGCAATGGGTCGGGTGCGGGTGGACTACTTCCACCACCCGATCCGCGGTTGTAAACCGCCCATCCGACCCGGTAATTTCACCCGACGGGTTCCACCCGAAACCGACCCACCCAAAACCCGTCGGTTTTCGGGTCGGATCGGGTTTTTTTCGGGTGTTATAAAAAACTAAAATTTTTAATTTTAAATCATAAATTAATCTTAAGTTTATTTGTTCAATGGGTCAATCGAACCCGTAAAAAAATAAACTAAAATTAACGGATGGGTCAACCGATGACCCGTAAAAAAATAAACTAAAATTAACGGGTCAACCGATGACCCGTAAACAAAATAAACTAAAATTTAAACCTATTTATATAGGGCCTACCCATTGGATTAGCCAAAAAATAGATTTAATTAAAAGTCTCAAAGTCTATCTCTATGGTTAGACTTCAAACACTTCACCCTCTCCTCTTCTCCCATCCTTTTTTATAATCTCCTCTTCTCCTTTCCTTCTACCAATTTTCCGATGTGGGACAAAAAATCAGGTGGTCGGGTCGGGTGGTCGGGTCGGGTGACCGGGTCGGGTGATCGGGTCGGGTGATCGGGTCGGGTCGGGTCGGGTGAGGCTATACCCGAAACCGTACCCGCTCCATCACCCGCTTACCCGTCACCCGTTTTTCACCCGTTTTTAATCGGGTTTTTTCGGTTTTTTTCGGGTCGGTTTTTCGGGTACCCATCGGATGCGGGTGAAATTACCAAGCCTAATCACTAATGGGAGTGGGGTGGGGAATCCTAATTGATAACAAAGACATTAACTAGGACCCGTTTAATTAAGACAACATAAAATTAAACCATATATGTAGATAAATTATAATATTAATTATGATTATTAGATGAGTTTTAGAGAGATGGAATACGTGAGAAGCGTTTATGTGTTAATGAGAATAAGGCATGTCTGTTTCAAAAAAAAAAAAAGCATTGCTTATGATTACATTTTGATTAAACATGGGTAAAATAAGACACCTATTATTTACCATTTTTGAAAAATCCTTTTTTGAGGGACGTGTGCATGGTGTGCCGATTTTGCCTTGATGTACCTCAAAACTAGATTATTGTACATCATCAACACTAGCTAATGTTGGTGCTTTTAGTGTCATCAAGTGATTGTTCCCTATATTGGAACAATGTATTTTAGTGTGATTGGGGTTCATACGACACTATGAGATCTTACTTTGCTATGTCATGGGTTTGGGTGTGCGGAGTGCGCGCTCGTGTAAGCATAGTTGAGGTCTAGAGGGAAACATTAAGGAGAAGTTATGTTACTCTATGTCTCTAAGACAAATGTTCTATATACAACATTGAGGATGAACAATAGGCGTTCTTCCCTAAGAGGGAACAAGGAGTCTGTTCCTTACGAGAGGGAACAATGTCTATTCCCTTGGTGGGAACAATGGTTCGCCTGAGTGGGTACAATAGTTTTCTGACGCGTGACTAAAAATTCAACGCGTGTTAATTGTTGATAACCGTCTTGTAAACCGTTGTATAACTGCATTGTAACTTCCTTAATGAGTTAATAATTGATGGGTGACGTGGGTTATTGATGATAACCTTCGTGGCACTTGGTAACCGTCGTTAACTTCTAGTAACCGCAGGTAACTGCTGCTAACCGTTCCCTAAAACTGCTTTCCTTTGCCTATATAAATGTCTATTGGGAGATTAGTGTCCGGTGGGTTCACATAATCATAGGAGAACGTCTCTCTCCATGATTGAACTTCAACTAGAGTATAATATCCATTTTACATGAACTCTAAGGTTCGATCCCTTTCTTGAGCCTTGTTTGGGATCGGTGTGTTTGTCTTATCTCACTTCAAATTTCGTGGATTCCACAAGGATATGTAGGGGGCGAACAATTGATTTCGGAAAGTGTTTCTACGTGATTCAAACCTATATCAAGTATTTATTATGATTGATCTACTGAAGAGTCGTCTTCAACTACGTCCACGAAAAGAAACTCCACGGCTTCAACAACGCACTGTTCCCTTAGTACCAGCAGATACAAGATCTTCGGTGGGAACTACGAAGCAAGAGTCCAAGACACCTACAGCTAACTGTGCATCGAGTTTTTAATGCACATTATGCAATTTATATTTGTGCACAAGGTAAATAAGGTTTTTATCTATAGTTAGCTAGTTTTTAATATACATATCTTTAGTTTCGATGCACATACATAAATACGATGCACTTTTTGGTTCTATTAGGGATGCTCACGGGTGCATGTTGCATTATGGTATTACAGAGCGACAATTACATACACCGCGATTGCACTCATATTACGGGTCGGGCTACTGGTCGATATTTTTAAAAATTCGGGTCGACCTGATTGAGAGGAATACAATGGCTGTCCTTGTTGGTGAATTGAGAGGAAATGTAAATCCTCCGTTTATGTACTATTTTTATATTCTATTTAAATTTTAAATATAAAATTAATACAAATTTTTTTTAAAGATTGATATGGGGGTTACGGGTCGACCCGCGACCCAAGCTATAAAACCTGCGAGCCACGGGCCGGGTTACGGGTAATAAGTTAAAATTTTATAGGCCAGCGGATTAACCCGCAACCTAATTTACGGGTCGTGGGTCGGGTCGCATCAACCAATTGAGCATCCCTAGATTGTATTGAATATTTGCGCAAAAGATGCGGAGACTAGGATTTCGGCTTCAGAAGATGCTTCAGGCCCAATATCTCAACGAGTCTTATTGCACCCATCAAATTTGTTTATTCCTCTCTCGGAAGTCGGAAGCCCAAAGATCCATTAGGCCCAACCCTAATTCAAAGGGCAAAACAAAGAAGACTAGAGAGGGAGAATCGGGAAAAAAAGAGAGAATAAACTGATCAGCGCGACCGACCAGTAGTAGTAGGCAGTAGCCATCGTCTTCCTGTTGTTCAGAGGTAGTAGAGTAGAAGAAGCTTGAAATTGTTATAAAAAAAGAAGAAGCTTGAAACAAAGCAAGACACCATGATTGAGAGTTGTCTTCCTCACCTGCAAAATCTCAACCAAAAATGCTTGATAGTTTCCCCTTCTTCCGCTTCTCTCTTCCTGTCATCTAGCTTCGCCACCGCCTCCTCCACCAGCCTTCTTCCTCTCCCCACAATCAGAAGGCCTCTTCCATCTCCAATTTCGTGCTCCGCCTTCAGAACCCGCGGTCCTGGACGAGGTCGAGGCCGAGGCCGAGGCCGGGGTAACGCCCTCGATTACGAGGGAAGGCCGTCGTTCAAATGGATCGATGTTTACAAGAGAATCTCGTTGAAGGAGGACCCCGAAGTCGCGACTTCAGCTCTACTGAACCAGTGCGAGAATCAGGGCAAAACCTTCGTCAAATGGGAGCTCTGTAGGATTGTGCGAGAGCTCAGGAAGTTTCGCAAGTATAAGCTTGCTCTTGAGGTAAGAACAAATTTTGAGAACATCGATTCGGATTTCAATTGCAGGAAACTCTTCAGAATTCTGTGCTGATTGTTTTATTGGAGCTTTATGTTTAACATGTGGTTTCTTTTATTTTCACGCTAACCCTTAAATTTCAACTTAATAGAAACTTGCATTTCTGCAAGCTAATGCTACATTGTATAATCTGGGGGGTGGCTTTATGCAGGTATACCAATGGATGAACAACAGAAGGGAGAGATTTCAATTATTCAGTAGTGACATGGCAATTCAGCTGGATTTAATTGCCAAAGCCCATGGAATTTCAAGTGCAGAAGATTTCTTCATCCGAATACCCGATATTCAAAAGGACAATCGGGTCTATGGTTCTCTTCTGAATGCTTATGTTTGGGCCAAAGAGAGAGATAAAGCAGAGCAGTTGATGGAGACTCTGAGAAGCAAAGGTTATCTTTCTGAAGCGCTTCCATACAACGTTATGATGACTCTGTACATGAAACTCAAGGAATATGAAAAGGTTGATTTGCTAATCTCTGAATTAAAACAAAAGAACATACCTTTGGATATGTATTCCTACAATATCTGGTTATCTGCTCGTGGCTCTTTAGGGTCCGTGGATAAAGTTGAAGAGGTTTATGAGGAGATGAAGCAAAATGTGGCCGTTAAGCCTAATTGGAGTACATTTGGAACATTGGCTACGTTATACATCAGGCTCGGGCATTTAGAGAAGGCTGAGGAATGCGTCAAAGGCCTTGAGGGTAAAATTGTGGGTCGCAATAGGCTACCGTATCATTACCTTATAAATATGTACGGTACCTTGGGAAACAAGACAGAAGTTTATCGTGTATGGAGTCTTTATAAGTCGCTGTTCTACACAATCCCAAACTGGGGATACCATGCCATAATCAACTCTCTTGTGAAGGTTGGCGATCTTGAAGGTGCTGAGAAGATGTATTATGAGTGGCTATCTGTCAAGACGATGCATGATACGAGGATCACGAATATTCTCCTGAGCGGGTTTGTGAACGAAGGGCGTTTTGAGAAAGCCGAGAGTTTCTTTGGACAAATTGGGGAAACTGGAGGAAAGCCGACTTCAAGTACATGGGAGATTCTTGCAGCATGTCATATTCAACAGAGGAGGATATCAGACGTGCTGAGTTGTTTCAGAGAGGCAGCTTTGGCTGAGGCTTCAGAGATGTGGAAACCGAGGCCTGTTAATGTGTCTTCTTTCCTAGAGCTGTGTGAACAAGAAGGCGATGAAACGAGTAAGGAGGATATGGTTGGGTTGTTGAGGCAACTGGGTTGTTCTGATGAAATATATAGGTCTGTTGTGAGCCAATATGTTGGTATTGAGAGTGGAGGTGAAACTGAGCAGGTGATGGGTGATTATATGTCTGATCTTGGTGATGAGAATGAAGAGATGGGTAGCGAGGGATCTGAAATGCTGTTTTCACTTGCAGAGTAGAGCTTTTGATGGGTGACTATGTATCTGATCCTTGTGACAAAAAATGAAGAGATCAGTAACGAGGGTTCTCAAATGCTGTGTTCACCTGCAGAGTTGCTTGAGAATCTACTTGTGCTGGGATTTTAAGTTATGGGAAGGTTAATTAATTAGCCTGTGATCTCATGCAATGATGAACTCAACCTGGTCATATAAAGAATGGTATATAGTCTTCTTCTGTGCCGAATGAAAATGTCAGGTTCGTTTTCTCCAACACTCGTAATCTTATTGTCAGTGCTTGGAAATACATAGTCATGGTGGTAGAATGTCAAAGATGAATTTTGTATCAGGTAATTGTAAGTTTTATATCTGTGGTTCTTGAACTCGATATGCTTGGTATTTGCTTGCCTTTTTTGTTTCTTGTAATATGAATACCGAAGAGCGAGTTAGAGGGTTAGTACCATAAACATACTCAAATGTTAGTACCATAAACATACTCAAATGGAGTCAAATTAGTAGATGAATGCAATGTTCTATTATAAGCAAGGTTATCAGAATCCCGATCCGATTCTAACGATCCTACGATCCATAACACGGGAAACGATCCACGATCCTAAGTAGAATCTTATTGGAGTAGGATCTTAAATGATTTAGTATACAATCCCGATTTTATATACAATATTCTAACAATCGTATAAACGATTCTAACGATCATATAAACGATTCTACCAATCGTATAAAATAATAATTATGACTACATATTATTATTAATTTCAGGCTTAACATTTATTTTCATTAAAATAGTTGACTAGTCCATCCTACAACATTTTTAATAATTAAATTAATAATGTTTTATCATTTTCTTACTTCATATATAAAAAATAGATAATAGATTAAGTTATCCTGGCATACTTTTAGTTATAATGTGGGATCTTACGATTCAACGATCCGATCCAAAAGACCTTCAGCGATCCAATCTAGAATCCCAATTCTGATAACCTTGATTATAAGCAAACTCTACATGAGGTAAAGCTTCTTCTCACATTTTCAAATTCTTTTTAATGACAACTCAACGGATAGTGGTTAAAGTCCTATTAGTCACTTCGGTTTGTCCATCAGTTTGTGGTTGAGCGGAAGTAGAGAATAAAAACCTAATTCCCAACTTAGCCCATAGAGTTCTCCAAAAATGACTAAAGAACTTTGCATCCTTATCACTAACAATTGTTTTTGGCACACCATGCAACCTAACAACTTCCTTAAAAATAAACTAGCAACATTAGAAGCGTCATCAATTTATTGCATGCTATAAAATGTGCCATCTTTGAGAAACGATCAACAACCAAAAAGATCGAATCTCTCTCCTTCAGTAATAGGTAAACCAACAATAATATTCATGCTAATGTCTTCCCAAGGGGCTATGGATATAGGGAAAGGGTTGTTTAAACCATGTGGCATCAACTTAGATTTAGCCTTCAAATATTCAATGCATCTTTTAATCATGTTTTCTACATCCCTTAGCATATAAGGTGATGCAGTGAAACCAGCTATGTCTCCTACCGACGTCGACGAGTTGATTCGAGTGCCTTCTGACGGACCAATCACAAGGAGTCGAGCTAAGAAGATTGCTCAAGGCACGATAACAATCTTGGTTCGACTAGCAGCTGCTCTTGAAGAGCCAAGCAAGACGAGATGGGTCACGTGCATTCGTCATCAACTAAGCTCGGATTCAATAGATTAACTACAAGGGCCGAGTTTCACACTATTTCCTTATTTAGAAACATGTATTAGCTTGTCTCACTTTAGGGCTGAATTTAGTAAGTGACCGGGTGAGATGAGTTGTTACATGGGTTAAAGTCAACCCTTTGACTTGACCAATCTAAATAGTGGAAAATATCTTTTATTTATTTATTATATTTGAGAGGATTTTCAGTTTTAATAATGTAGGGAAATTCGACCAATAGGCTATGTTAGTTGGTTGAATGTTACTCTCTCTTGTTTGTTGTAGATATTTTGAGTTTGTTAGGATATTTTCTTAAATAAATAAATCAGCCATGATTTATTTTATTTAAGAGAAATCTAGTTTGTTATAGGTCTAGATATTTTATTATTATCTTGGGAAGCAAGACATGGGGCTTATCTCTATCTATTAGGGCCGACCTCCACATTACTTGCTCTCCAAGTCAGACTTTTGTATTCTACTATTTATACTTTGCAATTTGCTTAATGAAAAATCATCTTGAGAGAGATTAAACCCCATTGGTTTAATCTATCTCTTGGGCCATAAAATAAACACACGTGTGATCTCAACTTCAGCATTGGGGAGTCCGAACAACATCATCCTCATCCGATCATCATTCATTCATTCTCGATCTCTTCTCTTGTTTGTTTAGTTTGGTTGATTGATTTATTCAATAGAGATTGTTCTAGAATTGATTGTTAAAGATCATTCTAGTTAATCAATCAGATTTAGCGTTAGAGCCAATCTGATTGAACTATCAAAATTGAGTCTTTCAATTTATCAATCTCGTTCTTCTCATCATTCAATCAAATCAGTTTCGTCCTTACTTGCGCATCAAGCAATCTGATTTTGAAAGCTTTTGTAGGTTGAATTCGTTTACTGGCAAGATCGGGACTTTGTGGGTTCACTACGAGATTTCTAAGGAGGATTATGAGGCCATCACGTATCAAATGGTATCATATTCCAGTGTCTCGCCAAGTAATTTATTCTTTCCTTAATTTGCTTTCTAGTTAATTTAATTCAGTTTTTGATCCTAAAGTTTGCACCTTTGCCATAATCTATTAACTTTGAGACCAAGGCTGAACTTTTCCATACAAAACCACCATATTCCGCCACCACCACCACCACTTCACCGCCGGCAAACACCGAACTGGTGTCGCTCCCTACAGCCGCACCTCCCTCCACCACGGTCCGAACCTAACCCCACCAACCCCACCCTAATCGGACTACCCTAAACCCTAGATCGCCACCCCTCCACCCTCGAAACCCTAATCCTAATTTCCACAAAACCATACCAAAACCCTAACCCTAATTTCGGTACACTCTTCTCGAAACCCTAACCCCCATTCACCAACCCCAGACCCAAACCCATAACCCTTCTCCAAACCCTAAATCCAGCCGAGAACTCCTAAACCATAAACTCCCTTGTGTTTACTTGCCCCCTAAGCAATTAACTACCTAGGAGATTTTGAAGGGATTTTTGCATGTTTTTAGCTGAATTAGTTGAGTTTAGTTGCAATAGAGATTAGCAATTGTTTTCCTACAATTTTTTATGAGTTTTTCATTCATATTGCATGATTAATAGAGACTCATATTGCTTGTTTAATATTTGCTGATTTTTGCTATTGCATCCTATCAATTCGACCAGACCTTTTCTTCTTTGTTAATTTGGCTTCTAATTGGTGTCATTGGTAGTTTAAAGTCACTTAGTTAAAAAAAAGAATCATTTTAGTTTTCGTTTCTGCCCTATTGCTCTTGGCATTCGTTATTGCATAGCTTTTCTTGTTTCTTCATTCTAGCACAAGAGTAGTTTGTGCGTAAAGTAAAAAAAAAATCAGAAAAAGAAATTATCTACCCCAGCTAGTTTCAAGCCACTTTCACTCATAGTGATTGCTTGCTAGAAAAGTAGCTAAAGTAAAAATCACTTCGAAGAAAAATTAGTGACGAAATAAAAGTCACTTTAGCCTACCATATTTCTGTCCTTGCATGCTTAAATTTGGCTTTATTAACTTGCATAGAGTCAATCGAGAGATTGCATGTGTTTAAAAGCTTATAAAGGGATAATTTGCATTGCTTGTCTTATTGCATACTCGTTATTTGCTTGAACTGCATATTTCCTTTAATTATCATTAGTATACCATATCTACACCATATCTGCACCTTTACTCCCTCATTTCAACCCAAAAACTGAATTAGTTGATTGGATTGCTTTGAGGCAAGTTTTGGCTTGATTTAGGTGTGGTATTGCTTGCTGTGATTTGCTTTAGAACACACTACTCTCTCTCGTTTCTTGCTTGTTTCAAGAACAATGGTGATCCCAACTGAGCCTAACCCGACCGAATTGAATCTTACTAAGGAGGCAATCGATTTCATTCGGTTGTCCATTAGTGAGAGTATGAGGGAAGGGCAACAACGAGGGAAGGGCAGCAACGAGCTGCAGAGGTCGCAACTGCGGCTATGAACCCGAGAATATAGCGTATTGAGGAGCAACTTGCAACATTAAATGAATTATCTCAAGCAAGTTAAAATGTTGCCCCTGCAATTGAGATTTCAAGTGACCCAAATAATGCCTCAGCTAACAACAAAGGCAAACAACATGTAGTAGATGAAGAGCATGATGTGCTTGCTAGCTATAACAAAGAACAAGATCTACCAGGCCAATATTCTCAAACAGCCAGCCGAGGTAAAGGAAGAGGCAATGGGGCGAGGCTACCGCCAATTACACACCAACAACTCTACACTCAGCAATCGGCTCGGTTTCCTCAAGCCACTCATCATCAACAACAACAATACAACAATCCTTTTAAGGATGTGACTTATGGCTATCCCGGGGAAGAAAGGCGCCCATGGCATCCTCCCCTTGATGATTTTTACAACCAAGCTGAGGTTGTAGAAGATATTCCACCAGCTTATGGAGTACAACGGCCAGCCAACAACAACAACAACGCCAATCAGAACGTGAACCAAATTGGTAAGCGTGATATAAAGATCAAGATAGAGCCATTCAACGGAGAGCTAAATCCGGAAAAGTATCTAGAGTGGGAACAAGCTACAAACTTCATTCTAGATCATATGGGCTATGAAGAATGGGAGAAAGTTGTTGTTGTTGTTATCCACTTTGTTGGGACCGCTAGAAATTGGTGGCTTCGAATGAAGGAGGATAGAATTAGAAAGGCCTTACCACCTATTGAAACTTGAGGCCAGCTGAAGTTTGTCATGAGAAAGAAGTATGTGCCAGAAGAACACACTGAGCACATGAGGCTTAAAGTTGTCACATGCAAACAAGGAACCAAGTCTCCAACTGAGTACTTCAATGAGCTTGAAGATTTGAGCTTCAAGGCTGGAATTCATCATTTCCAAAAGTCTCTAAGGACCCAATTCATGACTGGACTGAATCAATCCATTAAAGACACACTTGAGATTCAACAAATAAAGAATCTCAATGCATTAGTACATTCAGCCCAACTACTCTATGAGCAGCAACAAAGGAAGAAGAAGGAAGCTTGGAATGCACCAAAGAGGTATAATTCTAATCCTAGTTCCAATTCCAATTCTTATTCTTCTAACCCTTCATTGCAGCAAAAGGGAGCTTTTAGCTCACCTAAACCAGCAGGTTCTCAAGGACAAAGACGTCCCACAAATGCACCTCAAGCACAAGCAAGGGCACGTGACATAGTATGTTACAAATGCCAAGGAAGAGGTCATTATGCCAAGGATTGTCCAAATCAAAAGCAAGTGCTCCTTACCACCAATGAAGGTTATGTGAGTGATGAAGAAATACCTCCAAATCAAGTGGAGGAGGAGAGTAATGGACAATAAGATGAGGACTTGGATGCCATTGAACAGGATTGCACCGAACAGCCTTTAACCTTGGTAACCATGCGTACTCTTACTTTACAAGAAACACCTAGGCTATATCAAAGGGAAAATATTTTCATGCTAGGTGTACTGTAAAGAATCAAGTGTTATGCATGATAATTGACAGTGGTAGCTGCTGTAACATTATAAATGCTAAAGTAGTTGATCATTTACAATTAACAACTCAACTTAGGGCTACTAGTTATGGTCTCAATGGCATTAATGACTCAGATGGTTCTAACTTAATTACTCATCAATGTTTAGTCCGTGTTTCCATAGGCAATTATGTTGATGATATCATGTGTAATGTGGTAAACATGGAATGCACTCATATCTTGTTAGGTAGACCATGGTTATTCAATAGGAGAGTTATTTATGATGGCATGCTTAATACCTATTCGTTTAACTATGACGGGAGGAGAGTGTCTCTTCTACCATTGTCGCCCCAACAAGTTTTACAGGACCAGGTACGAAGGGACCAAGCTAGGGCACTTAGGCGTGCCAAGGAAGAAAAGGAAGAGGCCGAAGCTGCGGCCAAGGCAGCGCCACACCGCTCGACGCTCGTTGCATCAACAAGCAACACCGATGTTTCCTAGTCTCCACCCGAGCTTTCTGGCTCAAATTCTAGGATGACATCAAGCACGACTGGAGCTACTGAATGGGACAAAGAACGCCAAGGAAATGTCCCTAAATCGTCAAAAGTGTCGAGCTCTACTTTAGACAGTGCAACTGAGACGAAAACGAGGCTATCTCCCAAACCACTCGGGCGTTCTGGCTCAAATTTTGGGAGCAATTCAGAGACTCAGAGAGCTACAATACAGGAAGAAAAACACCTGCAAAAGAAGCCAAAAATCGGATTAAAGGACAGTGTAGAAAAACGCTCTCTAGTAGCACAGTCTAATGTTTCTTTCCCTTCTTCTTTTTGTTTACTTCTTATGAGGAAAGAGATACTAATTCTTAATCAAGATATTTCACATCTTCCAAAGTGTATTCAAGATTTATTACAGGAATTTAAAGACGTGATGCATGAATAGTTGCCACAAGGCCTTCCACCAATTAGAGGCATTGAGCATCAAATCGATTTGGTGCCCGACGCTTCTTTACCAAACCGTGCAGATTATAGAGCAAGTCCAGAGGAAACCAATGAGCTTCAAAGACAAGTACAAGACCTCATGGACAAACGCTATGTGCGTGAATCCATCATCCCATGCGCGGTTTTGGTGATTTTGGTGCCAAAGAAGGATGGCACTTGGAGAATGTGTGTTGATCGCGGGGCGATCAACCAAATAACAGTTTAGGTACCGTCATCCCATTCCTAGATTAGATAATATGCTTGTTGAATTGCATGGTGCTAATTTCTTTTCAAAAATTGATTTAAGAAGTGGGTACCATTGATGAGGTAATTTTTCAGTCGTTTACCTATCAAAGAATCCTAACTTAACCAATCTGAGTAGAATGGTAAGCAAGGGTCGATCCCACAAGGACTCGTGTATTAATGTTATTAATTATGTGCCAAGTAACAAAACTAAAGGGGTTTTTAATGATTGAAATTCTAACCTAATATGCAAAGTTGAACACTATCTAAAAATGCAAATATGACCGAGTTTAATAAATATGAGAAAAGCATGTTCAACCTAGCCTCCAAAGTTGATCAAAAGTTATGACAATAATTAGAGAGAGAAAACTAAAAACAAGGTTTAAATACCCCACAAAGATATCCAAATATAAAAAAATATCCCGAAATTACATCAAACTAGTCGGAAAAGACCTAATAAAGTCCAACCCGAAGCCCAAAACTCGCGGCCCAAATTCTCCGTTGCAAGACAAACGGCGCGGTCTCAACATAAAGTCGTGCGGCCGCGGCACCTTGTGTCCTAGCCCGCGGCACTCTCGGTTCAGCATTTCAGGCGACACTTCGGAGGCTGTTTTCACCCCTTTCGAGTTGGAATTTGGACTCGGAGTAAACATATGTATTGTAGCTATTTGAATTAGCTTTCCATTGATAGCAAATTCAGATTCATCCGACCACTGTAGCTCCCAAACCAAATATTGCAAGATAGAGGCGTCAAAACAAGACCTTCAATGCATAGCCCGGGTTTAAGCGTTTTTATCCTTCAAGTTCTTGGGTCTCAGTTCTTCCAATCTTCACTTGTATCACTCTAAGCTTCCTCAAACTCCACCATAGTCCACTAAGATCCATCCCATCCATGCTTGTTTACCTAAAGATCTCAAAACAGAACAGAACAAGCGCAAAACCCGAATTTCCTAGAAAACCTAAAAACCTAAGAACTACACTAAACTAAGCAAAACCATGCAAAATAAACATAAATATGCATCCTAATCACTACCTAAATGCAAGCTATCAAATTCCCCCATGCTTAATCCTTGCTTGTCCTCAAGCAAGACATAAATCCAAAACACACCACAGAAATGCAATGATACATCTATCTCAAGTCAAACAAGCATTTCACATATAATAAAAAAACCTGGCCAAGACTTCCTAGCATTCATTATAACAAGCAAAAAGCAAAGACCATTCATTCATTCTAGACCTCACCAAGGTGAATGTGTTTGCACTCAAACTCTCAAGTGTTTAAAGGTATGTGTTTCACTCAAAATCAACCATGAAAACTAGACTACCATATGCTTGCATCAGAGTTCTAAATCTAAACTACTCTTATATGCAAGCTATCAAATTCCCCCATGCTTAACCCTTGCTTGTCCTCAAGTAAGACATAAATCCAAATCACACCATAGAAATGCAATCATACATCCATCTCAAATCAAACAAACATTTCACATATAATAAAAAACCCGACCAAGACTTCCTAACATGTATTATAACAAGCAAAGAGCAAAGACCATTCATCCATTCTAGACCTCACCAAGGTAATTGTGTTTGCACTCCAACTCTCAAGTGCTTAAGGGTATGTGTTTCACTCAAAATCAACCATGAAAACTAGACTACCATATGCTTGCATCAGAGTTCTAAATCTCCACCGCTGGGGATCAAACACATAACAAAAATCATGAGGTCTTTTTAAGGGTTGTAATGGGGCCAAGGTAAAGAGAAATTTGGTAGGGATCATATTTGGCTTGTGGTGCTAAATCCGGGATAAAGAACTAATCCTAACCCCAAACTTTTACACACTTTCTTCCTACTTCTCCCAAACTTTCTTTTCAACTCCATAACACACATTTAAACACTTTGCTTCTTTTTTTTTCTTGCCTCTTTTTCAACTCTTTTTCTTACACTCATGAAGATTGCTAACATTTGTACTCAGCTTTTTCTTTGCTTTGCAACATACTTTCCATCTTCATTTTTTCACTTTACACACAAGAGTTGTATTTCCTCTTTTCCAACTCCCCCATACTTATACATAACTCACACAAAACAAAAAACACAACCTAAAGTCCTAAATCCCGGATTATGGGTCAAGCTTATTAGGCTAGAAATCATTTTGTGGAGCTCATAAAAACAGGCTTAAAGCTCAAAGAATGGGGTGTCAAGAACATGGATCTTGTAAGGTAGGAAGGAAAATAATAGGCTTATAAGAAACATTGCCTCAATCATTTTAATGTCATGCATTTAATCATATAAAGCAGCCTTGAAAAAGAGTCATAACTCAAGTTCTAGAGCTAGATAATCATGGTGATACACTCAAGAATGTAGAGAACAAATATATCATGAAAGGCCAAAAATATCTCACAAGGCTAATTTTTGTTTAGAACTTCAGAATGAATCTAAAACTCAAGCTAAATACATGATCCATCCTATAATCAAGGTAATCAATCAATGATCATGCTCATATCATATCAACTTCAATATATTATGCAAATCGATCATGGGTTAGAATTTATACTCAACTTAGAAACACAACAGGAATTAAACAATTGGGAAATAAGAACCTAAATGCAATATTTTTGTATTTTCTCAAAATTTTCTGGTTTTTTTTTCATTTTTCAGGATTTTACTCAATGCATGCAAATTTTTTTAAATATGACCTAATCTAGTGCAACTATATGCAATGCAAACAAGTAATTCCCTTCCCCATGCTTAAAACATAATTTGTCCCCAAAGTATAGTAAAAAGTAAAGGAAAGGGAAAAACTCACAAAACTCTAACTATCTGGGTAGTGCGGCGGAAAATCCGATGGTGGTAGTGGTTCTTCGGGTTATCAATCTTCAGACCTGGAATATCTAACACACAAACAAAACTGCCTAAAAAAACAAAAGATTAAACTGAAAAACAAAACTACTCTAAGCCTTGGGTTGCCTCCCAAGAAGCGCTTATTTAACGTCATTAGCTTGACTCTGAGCATGAATTGACAAGATTAGACATTGTCAATGCCCTTAACAACCTATCAAACCCCTGTGCACACATCTCAGAAAAACATAAGTAACACCATGATAAGTTAAAGATGCATAATATAACTTTTAAAGATCGTTTTAACTTATCAAACATGTGTGCCCAATTGGCATAAGATGGCATTTGTTCAAATAAATTCAGTATAAGTGGTGGCTTTAGAAAATACTTACAATATGAATCAAAGCACTTGTCAGCAATACCACTTATATCCAAGATGAACTCCATATATTCTCCATCTTCCACCTTGTGTTGTAGACTTGGCTCCTCATCTTGGAACTCCATAAGCTCATGATGTGAGAAGGTGGGGAAACTGAAGCATGGGATGTCAAGGCCTAACATAGGGCGCACCATGACAACGGGAGACTTAATAGATGTATCATGTTGATTTTCTCCCTCATGGTTGTCTACTTCATCAACAAAGAAGTCATCATGGTCGACAAAAGAGTCTTCTTCCAAAACCACAAAACCCTCAAGCAATTTACTCCACGTGAGTGAAGATGATTCAGGCTCCCTAGGCTCTATAAGAATCTCTATGCCTGCACAAAGTTCTCTTGGCTCTGTGCTAATCTGCTCAACCTGCCTTATATGTGCGACTTCATATTGGGCATCAAATTCATCTTCATAACCCACATCAAGTGTCTTAGATTGCTCCTCAACTTGCATCTGGGTGTTTGACTCATGATCGTTTAACTCCAATGTGATTCCACCACCCTTTCCACACAACTCAAAAGGACATGAGATTGTGGAATGAAAATATGAAGAACAAGACTCACAATGCTCCTTGATTCTAGTATCCGCCCCTTTGGAGAGATCCCCGATTATATCCTCAAGAGACTTATCAACCGACTGGGGTGGTTGAGAAGATGACTCAACTAGAAAGCTTTGATGACTCATAAAACAAAAGAAATCTCAGCATTCCTCACGTCTCATAAATAAAAGCCTCTCATTGCTCATGGAGTCGGTCAATCCCCTTGTCTCAAGATTCATACCATGGATAACTCCCATGTTCACCTCTTTATCACTATATTGTAATCCCCAAGCAACAAGTTCAAACACATGCATGGTCTTGAAATCTTGAAAAATAGTCATGGAAGTGTTCATCCTGCGGCTGTCTACAATCGAACAAAGCCATAGATTAGTAGCACAGGTGTTATGAACCGTAAGATAGGTTCACAACACCAAGAATAGCAAAAAAGTAAAAACACAAATAGCGACGAGTCCCCGGCAATGGCGCCAAATTTGATGAGGTATTTTTTCAGTCGTTTACCTATCAAAGAATCCTAACTTAACCAATCTGAGTAGAATGGTAAGCAAGGGTCGATCCCACAAGGACTCGTGTATTAATGTTATTACTTATGTGCCAAGTAACATAACTAAAGGGGGTTTTAATGATTGAAATTTTAACCTAATATGCAAAGTTGAAAACTATCTAAGAATGCAAATATGATTGGGTTTAACAAATATGAGAAAAGCATGTTCAACTAGTTAAATCCATCATAGATATGCTTATTGATCATCGATTCTCTTGATTCTCAATTCCCTTGAATAATCTATTGTGGATTATACTCCTACTAAGGATTATGACCCAAACTTCATAAATAGTTGAAAGAACTAACAGTCTAAGCAACCCTAATCATTTAACAACCTAAAACAACGTCTAGATTCAATTAAACGACAACTTTACGAATCAAGTTATCAATAGAAACAAACACTTAGAGCAAACAAGAAACTAAGTTATTTGTGGATTTATTCCCTTCTACAACTGAATAGCCCGAACGGGTCCAAACAATTATAGATGCTACTTTATCTAATCAACCCCGAACTGGCATTAATCAGATTAGTTGTAAATTAACCTAGTAATTCTATTAGGTGATCAATCTAACAAAACACTATAATAATTATGATTTAATTAAGCACAGAAAATAAAACCTATTCAAGTTGATGAGAATCAATCAAACCTCACAATATTATGCAATCTATGATTTCAATAACTAGTCAAACACAAGAGAAATTAGCAATGCATAATCAAATTAAAACAAACTTACAAAGGTTCAAAGGTTCTTCCTTGAGAGAGAAAACCTAGCCTCCAAAGTTGATCAAAAGTTATGACAATAATTAGAGAGAGAAAACTAAAAACAAGGTTTAAATACCACACAAAGATATCCAAATATAAAAAATATCCCGAAATTACATCAAACTAGTCGGAAAAGACCTAATAAAGTCCAACCCAAAGCCCAAAACTCGCGGCCCAACTTCTCCGTTGCAAGGCAGACGGCGCGGTCTCAACATAAAGTGGCGCGGCCGCGACACCTTGTGTCCTAGCCCGCGGCACTCTCGGTTCAGCATTTCAAGCGACACTCCGGAGGCTGTTTTCACCCCTTTTGAGTTGGAATTTGGACTCGGAAAAAATATATGAATTGTAGCGCTTTGAATTAGCTTTTCAGTGATAGCAAATTCAGCTTCATCCGACCACTATAGCGCCCAAACCAAACATTGCAAGATAGAGGCGTGAAAACAAGACCTTCAATGCATAGCCCGGGTTTAACCGTTTTTATCCTTCAAGCTCTTGGGTCTCAGTTCTTCCAATCTTCACTTGTATCACTCTAAGCTTCCTCAAACTCCACCATAGTCCACTAAGATCCATCCCGTCCATGCTTGTTTACCTAAAGATCTGCAAAACCGAACAAAACAAGCGCAAAACCTGAATTTCCTTGAAAACCTAAAAACCTAAGAACTACACTAAATAAGCTAAAACCATGCAAAATAAACATAAATATGCATCCTGCAAATCACGGCTATGCAAAAGAGTCCTAACAACCTAAAAATTGTAGTCTTAGGGAAGTAAGGGTCGAATTCACAGGGATGAGATTTATCTTTCTATGTAAATTTTATGTCAATTAAAGTAAAAGGGGTTCTTAGAATTAAACTAACTATTGAGAATGTAAAAACTATCAAAGCAAATAAAGTTGGAGTTTTTATCAAATTAGGGAAAACACTTAGTCAACCAGAGATCCACATTCGTATGACAAGTTGATCATCGATTTACTCAATATCGCATGCATATGGAATTCCAATTCCTTTTCAAAGATAATTAATAGCACAACCAGATACTATCAATCCTAACTTATTGAATAACCCTGAAACTATCAAGATTCAATTCAAAAGCAGCATGAAGAATAGGAATAAAATCAGGATACAATTCTAGCATAAAACAACCAGCTTTTATACTAGAATGCAATTTAACTCTCTTCTACAATAGACTAGCACAACCAGATACTAGTACAATGTAGTTTGCTACTATGAAATAGAGAAACTCAACCAGTAATTTCTCTAGATCTAGCAATTGAGATTCAATATCAACAACCCTAGAAATCCATTCTTTTCACACTTGTTCACTTTAAGACCTGTAAAACAACATAGAACAAGTGCAAAAATCCAAAACTCCTTGACACTCTAAGACACTAAAGAAACTAACTAAAACTACCTAAAAACAAAGCAAACGAAATGTAAACATGCATCCTAAACACTACCTATATGCAAGCTATCACATCCTAATCACTACCTAAATGCAAACTATCAACCATAAAATTAGAATGAGGGAAGGGGATGAATGGAAAACTGCTTTTAAGACTATGGATTATATGAATGGTTAGTAATGCCTTTTGGATTAACTAATGCACCTAGTACTTTCATGAAGCTTATGAACCATGTTTTAAGAAGATACTTAGGAAATTTTTTTGTAGTCTACTTTGATGATATCTTAGTCTATAGCAAAACTTTGCATGAACATGTAGATCATCTTAGGGTTGTGTTGGACACTTTGAGATTAGAGAAGCTTTATGTTAATTTAAAGAAGTGTTCTTTTTTGCTCAGAATCTACTGTTTTTCTTGGTTTTGTTGTGTCTAAAGGTGGATTGAAGGTAGATGAAGATAAAATCAAGGCTATAAAGGAGTGGCCACAGCCGACTACCCTAACCATGGTGCGCTCTTTTCTCGGCTTGGTTGGCTTCTATAGAAGATTTGTGCGTGATTTCAGCACAATTGCATCCCCTTTCCATGAGCTTACAAAGAAGGATACATCATTCAAATGGAGAGAGCAACAAGAGAACGCCTTCAACACATTGAAGGACAGGTTGTGCAACGCCCTAGTGCTCCAACTCCCTGATTTCTCTAAAGCATTCAAGATTGAGGTGGATGCATCAGGCCATGGCATAGGAGGCGTCCTCTTGCAAGACAAGAAACCCAAAACTTACTTTAGTGAAAAGCTTAGTGGGACTGAGTTGAATTACCCTAAATATGATAAAGAACTGTATGCTTTAATTAGGGTTTTGAAGACTTGGTCTCATTATTTGTGGCCCAAGGAGTTTGTAACTCATTCTAATCATGAGGCCTTGAAGTATTTGAAGGGCCAATCCAGACTCATTAGGAAACATGAAAGATGGTTTGAATTTATGGAGACCTTTCTTTATGTTGTAATACATAAGAAAGGCCAAGAGAATGTCGTAGCTGACGCCCTTTCTCGCAGGCACGTTCTCTTGAACCAATATGATGTTAAAATCTTTGGATTTGCAATGATTAAGGAGTTGAATGCTAGTGATCCTCACTTTGTTGAGATTTATAAGAATTGCATGTCTAGGGGAGAAATATATTCCTAATTTATTGATGATGGTTATTTGTTCAAAGCTGGAAAATTATGCATACCTTCATCTAGTATACGTAGGCTTCTAACTAAAGAGGTTCATAAATCAAGAGGACATAGAGGGCTAGAAAAGACTTTAGAAGGTTTAAAAGAACACTACTATTGGCCAAATTAGTAATTATGTGCTTAGATTTGTCAGGAGTTGTGTTGTGTGTGCTAAAGCTAAGTCTAGACTTCACCCTCATGGCTTGTACCAGCCCTTGCCTATTCCTAGTTCACCTTGGGAGGACATTTCCATGGACTTCATTGTTGGATTCCCTAGAACTAGGAAAGGTAGAGATTCTATTTTTGTTGTAGTAGATCGTTTTTCCAAGATGGCTCATTTTATTCCATGTCACACGACTGATGATGTTGTGCATATTGCTGATTTGTTCTTTAGAGAAGTTGTTAGATTGCATGGCATTCCTTGTTCTATTGTTTCAAATCGTGATGCTAAGTTTTTGAGTTATTTTTGGAAAAGCTTATGGTCTAAGTTGGGAACTAAATTGTTGTTTTCTACCTCATGTCACCCACAAACTGATGGGTAAACTGAAGTTACTAATAGAACGTTAGGGGTTTTACTTAGAACTATTCTTAAAGCTAACCTCAAACGTTGGGAAGATGTTTTTCCTTTTGTTGAGTTTGCTTATAACAGGTCAATCCATTCAGCTACTAGAATGACCCCTTTTTAGGTTGTTTATGGGCTGAATCCGAGGACTCTAGTGGATTTGACGCCTCAGCCATACAAGGGAAAAGAGAGCTTTGAAGCTGACAAGAGAGCTGAGTTTGTGAAGAAGATATATGAGAGAACCAAGATGCACTTAGAGAGGAAGTCAATTAAGTACAAGGCCCATGCTGACAAGGGTCGAAAACAGGTTATCTTTGAAGAAGGTGATCTTGTTTGGGTACATTTTAGGAAGGAAAGGTTCCCAAATCAAAGGAAGAATAAGCTAGATCAGCGTGGAGATGGACCATTCAGAATTCTCAAAAGAATCGGCCCAAATGCTTATCATGTCGACTTGCCTAGTGAGTATAATGTCCATCCAACGTTTAATGTGGCTGATCTATCTCTTTATGTGCTAGATTTTGATTTCGACGTCGAATCAGAGACGATTCAAGCTCAAGTGGAGGAGAATGATGCAGTGATGCCAGCTATGTCTCCTACCGACGTCGATGAGTTGATTCGAGTGCCTTCTGACGGACAAATCACAAGGAGTCAAGCTAAGAAGATTGCTCAAGGCACGACATCAGTCTTGGTTCGACTAGCAGCTGCTCTTGAAGAGCCAAGCAAGACAAGATGGGTCACGTGCATTTGTCATCAACTAAGCCTGGATTCAATGGATTAACTACAAGGGCCGAGTTTCACACTATTTCCTTATTTAGAAACATGTATTAGGTTGTCTCACTTTAGGGCTGAATTTAGTAAGTGACCGGGTGAGATGAGTTGTTACATGGGTCAAAGTCAACCTTTTGACTTGACCAATCTAAATAGTGGAAAACATCTTTTATTTATTTATTATATTTGAGAGGATTTTAAGTTTTAATAATGTAGGGAAATTCGACCAATAGGCTATGTTAGTTGGTTGAATGTTCTCTCTCTTGTTGGTTATATATATTTTGAGTTTGCTAGGATATTTTCTTAAGTAAATAAATCAGACATGATTTATTTTATTTAAGGGAATCTAGTTTGTTATAGGTCTAGATATTTTATTATTATCTTGGGAAGCAAGACATGGGGCTTATCTCTATCTATTAGGGCCGGCCTCCACATTACTTGCTCTCCAAGTCAGAATTTTGTATTCTACTATTTATACTTTGCAATTTGCTTAATGAAAAATCAGCTTGAGAGAGATTAAACCCCATTGGTTTAATCTATCTCTTGAGCCATAAAATAAACACACATGTGATCTCAACTTCAACATTGGAGAGTTCGAACAACATCATCCTCATCCGATCATCATTCATTCAATCTCGATCTCTTCTCTTGTTTGTTTAGTTTTGTTGATTGATTTATTCAATAGAGATTGTTCTAGAATTGATTGTTAAAGATCATTCTAGTTAATCAATCAGATTTAGCGTTAGAGCCAATCTGATTGAACTATCAAAATTGAGTCTTTTAATTTATCAATCTCGTTGTTCTCATCATTCGATCAAATCAGTTTCGTCCTTACTTGCGCATCAAGCAATCTGATTTTGAAAGCTTTTGTAGGTTGAATTCGTTTACCGGCAAGATCAGGACTTTGTGGGTTCACTACGAGATTTCTAAGGAGGAGTCTGAGGCAATCACGTATCATAAGGCCAATAAAAGTCAGAACGCAACATGTGATAAGTTTTATCTCTACTAAAATACCCTATTAATCCACCCATATGGGCTTCTTTAACCAAAATCAATCTCAAAGAACATCTAGGTATGCAAACTTTATCAACATGAAAGAGAAAGCCATCAAACAAGTAGAACTTATCTAATGATCCCTTTCTACACATGATTTATACACATGACCAAAATTAGGGTCATCTAAATATAAGTCTTTAATGTATGCAAATCCAAGAATACGAGAGTCTAATGTAGTAAACAAAGAATGGCGCATGGAAAGTGCATCAACCATAACATTATTTTTTACTTGTTTGAATTCGGCTTGATAATCAGATTTATAGTTCTCAAGAATTATATGGATTTTTTTTTTGAATTTATCCATAATCCAATTTAACAAAAAGAGATTCCATTAAATATTTAAAAGGTTCAAGGCAAGTGGATATTCTCATTTGTAACCTCTTAAATATTTCGATTCCGTTAATGATATTTTTCTATGTTGGGAACTACTTGTTTGTTAAATAAATGAACTTAGATTTATTTATTTTCTTAGAAATAATGACATATTGTTATTATTATTTGTTTTACGATAGTATTGAACTTAGGTCTGACTATTTGTGGCCTTGTTTGTTTTTAATCTCTTTTTGAGATTTGTTATGGATTAGTATAGAACTAGGAATGCAGGTTTCTAACCCTAACATCTCTTTATAACCTATCGAGGTGTACGGCTAACTATCCTCTCTTCTCTCAATATTTGGATCATGATCTCTCCTCTTTGAGTGGGGATGTTGCACCGTAGTTAGGTGTTGGAACTCCATTCCCATTGGTGGACTAGTCAGTCGTAGCCTCCACAACTAAAACAAATCATCAATTATATGCAATGTTTTATCACTTAATAAAAATAAGTGCTAGTGCACAATAATTAAATTGATTCGGGATGGATTAGTACAACTTGGAAGACCATCCTGGCTTTTGACGATCACCTTTCCAATCAGAATGTGTATTTCGGCTTCTAGATGCTCTTGGTACTTAAGCGCCTTCGCGACCACCTCCCCATCTAGAGCTCCGAATGTGATGGGGTTGGTTGATCTCCAATAATGTCAACGGAGGCTTTTCAAAACATGTGTGAAATAAAAGTTCCCAACAATATTAATATTCTAAAAGGAACTAAAATTTTGTAGTTTCCTCTTCTTGTAAGATAATCTATCTCTCTTCAAAAAATAGACTCTCGTTCTTATAAGCTGCATATAAATGTTGTTACACTAAAAGTATCTCCCATATTAAATTGTTGATGTTGCTAACTCTTACCCTTGAGAATTATCCATTCTCACTTACTTAGTCTTCTTAGACTAACTCCGTTGTTTCCGCACTTTTTCCTGGTATTTCTCGCCCTCTTGTGAAAATACCAGACTTTTGGAAATTTCCATCGAAGGTTCAAGGATTTGAAGGAAGGAAGGTCAAGGCGCTTTCAAAAGCTTTTCTTACATTTTGGGTCCCATGTGATGTTTCAAGAATATTTTATTTTATTTTCACTGCATAACTTTTATCGTGTTATGTTTCGTTTCAACAATGATGGTATAATAACTATAACTTAAGTCTCGAGTTTTTGAGCATTTTGGATATTATGTAATATCTTTTTAATTTTCGCATTTTGTTATTTGAATTTCATTACCTTAAAAGTCTTGAGTGATTTTGGACGGGAAAAATCCGAGGTAACTAGCGGTAATATCTATTGTTGCAAAAATAGGGGTGTTACAAAAGCACTAGAGAGATTCAGACCGGAGTGTGGCCTTTGGCATGGAGATTCGATCTCTCCATATCTCTTCATTTTGTGTTTGAAGAGACTACATCATATCACCAGAAAGGCAGTAGAAGACAAGAGATGGAAGTCAATCCAACTTTGCCAAAATGGACCAAAAATCTCTCATAGTTTCTTCGTATGTAGATGGATATTATTCTTTGCGCCGAAGCCTCGATCCAACAAATGAAGGTGATAAGGGATTGTCTAAAAGAATTCTATGAGAGCTCTAGGTCGTGGGTTAACCATACGAAATCAAAGTTACGTGTTTCATATAATGTCCCCAATGGGCTGAAAATCAATTCAAGTAGCTAGGATGCATTACAGTCACCATGAGTCTTGGCACTTATTTGGGAATACCAATCCTTCATTAGAGACTCTAGAGAAGCACCTTCACATATATACTAAACAAGGATAATTCAAAGTTGGCCAGTTGGAAGTGCAGAACTTTAAGTCTAGCGGGCTGAATCACACTTCCGAAATTGGTGCTATCAACATATCCATTTTATGCCATGAACGCAATTTGGATGCCGTCTTCGGTTTGTGAAGAATTTTACAAGCTTAATGGATCTTTTATTTGGGGAGATCAACAAGGAGCCAAGAAAATTCACCTAGTTGGATGAAACGAAGTTAGCATGTCAAAGGAGCAAGGGCAGGATGGGCGCCGGCCCAAGGCTCATGATTTATGGGGGCCCAAAATTCTTAATGTTCAATATAACTAAAAGAGTGAAAAAATGAATACAAATATGGAGTTTGGTTCATATGAAACAAACTCTTATCCTGAAACATGAAACGAATGCACTTTTTCTAGTTCGTAGTGCACTTTTCATACCAAAAGTGCATTGCAAAATACGAAAAGTGCAATATGAAAGGTGCAATATGAAAAGTGCACTACAAAGTACGAAAAGTGCACTATAAAGTACGAAAAGTGCAAATCCGAAAAATTGCAATCCAAAATAGGAAAAGTGCACTACGAACTAGGAAAAGTGCATTCATTTCAGGATAAGAGTTTGTTTCATTTGAACTAAACTCTACAAATATGTATTTGCCTAGTGGAAAAATGTATTTAAGGCTTCTCCTCTTTTCAAGAAGTCATGTGTTCAAATCTCATATCTTTTTTATTTTTATTTATAACTCTACTTGTCAATCAAATAATATCGGCCATCCATTTATTGAATTTTAGTAGAATTTAAGTGTAATTATAGTATAATCCTTTCAAAAAATATTTTTCTTGAATTTTAAATAATATATGGAAATTAAGATAATTTACACACTTTTATTATATTTTCTAATTTTTTAATATCATAATACATAAGAAAAGAGCCCCACATTATTTTTTTTCCCATGGCCCCATATATGTTAGGATCGACACTAAGTAAGGGGGTTTAGGTATTCGATCGACGAGGAAACGAACGTGATGTTCTTAGAGTGTTGGCCGGGAGACTGATTAGGGGAGAACTAAATCAGTGGGGTGAGATGATGGTTGCGAAATATGGCCTTAGTATCAAGGGTAACGTGGTCTCTCAACAGAGGGATAAAAAAAGTTAAAATTTGGGGAACACGAGACAAAATTTCCCTAATAATAATATAAGAGAATCATCACTAAAAGAAGTACACCCAAATGGCAAAAGCCCCATTCAAATAACTATAAATTAAATTTTGATGGATCAAAATATGATGACTTGATGGCAACGTTGGGATTTATCATTAGAGATCATAAGGGGACGCCTATAAGTATAGGATCTAGGAAATATGGACTAATCTCAGTCATACAAGTGGAATACCTTTTACTTCGCGAGGGCATACAAAAAGTGAGAAGAATAAGAATTACGGATCTGGAAATTAAAGAAGATAATCTCACAATAATTAAGGCAATCGATGGTAAAGGACAATGTCCGTGGGAAGTTGAGATTAGAGATGAGTCCAGTTCCGGAACCGGCAGTTCCGGTTCCTCGAAACCATGGAATTGGAATCAAAACCGGCCTTGGGCCGTTTCCCCGGTTTTGGTTTTGGTTTCGGTCAGTTCTTCCCTATTCTTATTCCGGAACCGAAAATGATGAAAAAATAAATAAAATTTAGTTTTCTTACAAAATGGCCTAACAACGATTGCGGTCCAATGGGCCGCGATCGTGGTTATCCAAACTGTGAACGCGGCTAGGCTATTTTTGTTTTTTTATTGGTGGAACCGGCGGTTCCGGTGGTGGAGGAACTGAAACCCATGTCTAGTTGAGATTTAATATTAGAGTAACATTGTGGCTGACAAAATTGTCATGCTCGGCCATAGCTTTCCTTCCAACAACCTAATGGACCATGCAAAACTACAAGTTCTCATCTAGAAGATGCTCTAGGATGCTCCGGTATGAGTTTCTTAATTCTTACCTTATAAAAAAAAGGAAAATTCCGTCTTGTACCCCAGAATTTTTGGCTTTGCCGTCTGGTGCCCAAAAAAACTTCATCTGTAAAATACCCCCGAGTTTTTGGACAATTACGTCCAGTGCCCTTTCTTGATTTTCCCTTCCATGTAGTACATATTTCCATCAGATATATTATATAAAAGAAAATGAAAACGAAATAAAAAGAAAACGAACAGGAATGCGAAAATAAAGGGTTTTCTTATCCAAAAAATATCCATCGTTCTGTACGTATTAGACATTCCAGAGAAGCAAAGCTCTCCCAAAACACGAACCAAAAAAGGGCAAACTCCAACTCCAAACTACTGAAGGCTAGCTAGCGACTGGAGCGTCGGCCGTAAGATGGAGGCCGGAGGACCGACCACGGAACGACGGCCAACGGCGATTGAAGGGTTGTTGATGGCGGGTGGCAGCAGGTAAGGAGGTGGGGGTGCATTTGGGTATAATTTTCAAAATTTTTGTGATTATGGTTACATTTAGGGCGAATTAGTTTATGATTAAAATGATTCCTATTTTTATTTGTTGTTTTTGGGTCAATTTGGGAGTAGTATGAAATTAGGGTTACACTTATAGTTAGGGTTTTTTGGTTGATGGTCAAATTTAGATATATAAGGCCAAGGATTATACATTAAGTTTTCATTTAAGGTAAAAATGTTAGAGTTCTTTTAGATTAGTTCTTTTCATGTTGTAATACAAGAACCAAATCACAGAATAGTTGGAGATCAAAGCTAAGCTAGTAAAGGAAAACTGAGTTTTCCTTTGCGTTGGACGTCAGCATCAATCATTCAAAATTACTTATAGTCTAGTTGGAGATTTTCGAACAATATGTAATTGTGCAATATATGAAAGTCTTGGTATGCTGAATTTGGTAGTTTATTGTGTGTTCAGTAGTATGCTGAATTAGGTACTTTCTTTCCAAGTCAGCTTGTATGAATTATATTGGGGTTGTACTATTGTCCTAGTTAGTTTAGTAATGAAGCAAACATTCTGATGTGTAATTTTCCTTTTTAACTCTATTGACTTATTATGTGGTGATTATAAAATGCAATATGGAAGACAAAAAGTTATTACGAATGCGTTACAAGTATGTCGAGTACTTAGATATTGTTGTGGATGACCCAGACAAGTGTAGTATGTTGGATGTCTTCATTGAATTGTTAGAAAGGGCTGCAAAACAAGGGTTCCATCTTCCAGAAAACCCAAGTTTATGGTATGTTCATCAATCTAAAAGTCGGAAGTTAGAGATGGATAATAATTTGCTAGAGATGTTTGCTTTACATCATGACAAGAAGGTGGTGAAAACTGCTATTGGTTCTGCGGATTCTCCATGTGCAAATTTGATATTAGCAAGGGGATTGATTGAATCAAAGATGTCATCCATTGATACAAGTCTTGCATCCTCCCACCATACTATCCCATCCATGGGATATATGGATGAAACACACCCTGCTACAACTTCTCAACTAGTGCCAGCAAGGAGAACAATATCCTTTGATGTCCCGCTACATGACCTACCTAGCCATGGCACAACTGCTTCTGAACACCCAATTGTAACTTCTTTGAATTTTCAAGAAAGGAGGATTCATGCCACCTCTGCAAGACGAAAGGGAATATTACATGTTCCAATCAGAAAGACAACTTCATCTAGCCCTGAAAGACTTCTGGCAGCCTTAGTAGAACATGAGAGAGGCCACGTATTAATGACAACATGGAAGGTGAAACTGGTATTGTTGATATTATTGCAAACATAGATGTTGAGGATGATGATTATGAGCCAGCAGATAGTTCAGAAGAGGAAGATCCACTTGAAAACTTAAGTGACGTGGATGAATTTATTGATGAAGATGACACTTTCTTTGTTGATGTTGATGATGGATATGATCCCAAGAGATCTCATGAATGGAAATTTGATAAGGAATCATACATTGACAGATTGTATGAGAATGGTGAATTTTATGCTAATAATCAGTTTGGGAACTTTTCATTAAGGATGTGGATGGTTAGTTCTACAAGAAGCATTTATCTAGTGTTTTGAGGGATAATTGTATTCAAGAGGGATTTTCCACTGTCACCCTCAAATCTGATAGAAAACGAATGACATATATATGTGCTTCTATTAGTTAAGATTGGAGGATTCATGCATCCAAATTGCCAGATGGGTATACTTGGGCTTTAAAATCCTTGTCATGGCCTCACACATGCACAAGGTTGGGATTATATAATCCTATGGCAATTGTGAGTTGGGCAGCGGAGAAGACATAAATGACAAGCTATAGATTTGGCATTAATTTGAAGAAGACTCCAACATATGATACAAATAAGCTTGCATTGAAGCAAATTGATGGAGATCATGACACTTCTTTTTCTAAGTTGCCAACTTATTCTGAGGTTTTGAAACGAACAAATCTTGGTTGTAAGGCGCATTGTGCTTGGAAAGTGGTAGAAGAGGTTCTTAAGAAGCCCATACAATTCAAGAACATTTTCATCTCTTTCAAGCCCATGATTGAGGGTTTTAGGGGTTGTAGAGGACTGATTGGAGTGGATGGTGCTCACTTGAAAGGAAATCATGGTGGTGTACTGCTATCTGCTATTGTTGTGGATGAAAACACTGAAATATTTACCTTAGCATATGGCATTTATGAGAGTGAAAGTAAGGATACATGCCTAATTTGATTATTTATATAAAAAAGCCTTCATGTTGCCTTCATTTGTTCTCTGAATTGGAGGATGAGCACTTGTTGAATCATAGAGTAGATATGCATATTGATTTACCAAACAGATAAACACTGGAGAGAATGAGTGAGAATGAATTCTGATTTACATAAATGAGCTCATTTATACGCTTATGTAGACATCCATGTGACTAGTATGCTTAATACCAGCAAGTTCGAGCAACTAAATTAAACATAAAATGACTACTTTTATAGCATAAAAGTGACTAATCTAGTTCACTTGATTACAAACAGGTTTGTTTACACACAACCAATACACCTTCAACCAAAACATTCAAAGATATTCAAGTCTTAGTCACAAAACAAAGAACATAACAAACCCTACCTTAACACGATGACCAATAAAACTAAGTACATAACAATCACTACCTTAACTAGCCCTTGCAAATATGAGATGAGATCCTTAACAAGATTCTTCAATTCCTCAATGTCATTTCGAGCCACACCAACATCATTTTGAGAGTTGCTTTCAATTCAAGGATCACCAATCTCATTTGACTCGATAAACCATCGAAAGAAATTACATGCATCACATTTATAATACAATCTATTCCGATTTTGCCCAGACTTGGAAATCCTAATTGAAGCTCTTTGTGCCGATCAACATCTACAATTTATGTTTCTCGCTCTAAAGGATGTCGATGAGGTTGATGAAGAACCACGAGAATCCATACCTCTTTTTCTTGAGATAGCCTGGATCACATACTAAAAAAGCAACATTAAGAATATATAATATAGTATAGTAGACCTTCAAATCATGATTCGGGCAACAAACCGTCTGGTTTTCATCCTACATATGAAGAAGACTTCTAGCAATTATTAATATTATATGTTGCTGAGCTCAACTATAAATGCCAACTCAATGCTCAAAATGCACACATGAGAGAGAATATCAACTCCTTCCTTAACAAACAACCATTTTAATCCAATTACATAGTGGGCAAGGTATGTGATTTATAATGGCACCAAAGCATGAATCTCAATTCAGATCAGTCAACTTCTTATCAATATAAAAATACAGCACATGAAGCGTCAAATAGGTGTAGCATTACAGTTCAGCTTTAATGGCTGGCGTTTTTATTAATAACGACATTGAGTTGGCATTTGAATCCAGATTTGAAATAGAGTTTATTAATAACGACATTGAGTTGGAATTAACGTGTGAAACAGATTTGAAACCACGAAAAGACAAATTGGACAATTATGGCATGTTCTTATTAATACCTAGTTGTATTTCGCATCATTCATCAACAACATCGACCCAAAATAAATCACATCAACATATGATACCCTAAATCCCTAATTTAAACTCAAGATCGATATAACCCAAAATTAAACATCCAAACAACAAAATAGGGCAGATATCAACTATACTATACTCTAAACTTCCCTAAATTCAACCATTAACCCATCATTTGCATAAAATAAGCCCTAAATTACAAGAAGTATCACCTGGATTTTTCGCCCTAAATTGTCGTCCGTCCACCGCCAAGCGACGCCCGTCCGCCCATCCGTTAGTCCGTACACCGCCCAAGGTCACCCGCCCAAGGCCGACCCTACTCCGGCGTCTGTCCTCGTCACCCTTCCACTCGCCTTGTCCACTGCTCTCTCTTTGTGTCAATGTCGTAGTTCTAATATAGAAAAATGGAGATTTTTTTGGAATAAGAAAACCCTTTATTTTGGCATTCTTTTTCGTTTTCTTTTTTTTATTTCTTTTTCATTTATATAATATCTCTGACGAAAATATGTACTAAATGGAAGGAAAAATCAAGAAAGGGCACGGTACGGAATTGTTCCAAAATTCGGGGGTATTTTATGGATTAATTTTTTTTGGCACAAGACAGAAAAGCTAAAAGTTCGGGAGTACCAGACGGAATTTCCCTAAAAAAAAGAAGGGATTTTCCTTTTGGTGCCCTCGAGTTTTGGACTTTTTCTCTTGGTGCCCAGAAAAAAAGCTTATTCCTTTTAGTGCCCTTGTAGTTTTACAAAAGTCCTTTTCGTAACCTAAAGTAAACATAAAGCCAAATTCCTTCCATATTCCCGTCCAAACTTTATAAAAAATAAAAGAAAAAACCCATGATTCTCATTATTTATTGCTTAGATTAAAAAATTAGACATGCTGCACAAATTTCATCCAGATCCGCGTACAAAGAAAAAAAATCAAATCTTATGTTCCATCAAATCTAATCTAATTAATCAAAAATGAGTTGATGATGGAACTCCAAATCTAATCTTGTGTTCCATCAAATCTACTCCCTTTGTGCAGCTGGTAGAGAAACCATTATAGCAAAACTCACAAACGCCCAAATTAGATCTCATGCGCCCTAATTATAGTAGAGAACCAACAAAAATATCTACTACGTTTGCTTAGTTCAAAATTAGCACAGCTCAAGGATAAACAGTAAACAAAGCAACAACAAAGAATCGAAATTAAGGGTGGGTAGATTGGGGTCACCATATTCCCTTAATCTGATATTATTGAGAGAGGGGTTAAAAAAATTAAGGGTGGGTAGATTTAACTGAAAAGGTTAATTTTTATTTATTTATTTTATAAATTTTTAACAAAAATATTTAAAATTTGGATGAAATTTGGCTTTATAGTTATTTTAGGTTACGGAAAGGACTTTTATAAAATTATAATGACACCAAAAAAAAATCATAAAAAAGAAATAAGAGAATCGTCACCCTGGCGCGCTCGCGCTCGCATATGTTTCCGCGTATTTATTCTAGCCTGGTCAACCATCCCAATAAGAAATTAAAGCAATCATACGATTCCCTCTTTAAAATTCCCTTTCTTGGAATTGGGGTTTTAATTCCTTTACGTAAATTCTCTGCAAATCGGAGCCCAAGCCATTCAAACAATGCAATTGCTCGTCAACTGCACCAACTGCCGCACGCCGCTGCAGCTGCCGCAGGGAGCCCGATCCATCCGCTGCGCCATCTGCGGAGCCGTCAGCAACGTCGCCGATCCCCGCTCCCTTCCTCCTCCTCCAGGCCCCTCGTCCGCCTACGCTCACGCTCCTCCCCCGCCTGCTTCTCCCACCCCCTACAACCATGCTCCTTCCGGCCCGCCGGCGGCCTCCCGCGGCAGGAAGAAGGCCGTGATCTGCGGGATCTCGTACCGCTTCTCCAGGCACGAGCTCAAGGGATGCATAAATGACGCTAAGTGCATGCGCTATTTGCTGATTAACAAGTTCAATTTCCCCGCTGATAACATTCTCATGCTCACTGGTTAGCTTTGACCTTGTCTCTTCTACCACTCTATACAGATTCGAATCAATTTTTTCTGCTCCTCAGGGTTGGATTTTCAGGCGTAGACTTGTGTTAGGTTTGTACCGTGCAATTTTCCTGGAATTTGGTGAAAGTTCATCGCTTAGGGTTTCTGACCTCTGAAAAGGGATTTTGTTGAGGTGAACCTAACATGATCAGTTTAACTCTGTTGGATAATTTAGTGTTGCTGTACAATTGGCATCTTTAATTTGAGATTTCTACTCTATAAGGATTTGATTGTGTAATAACGCCCCTAAAATGAAACCGATATTATACTCTTCTGTCGTTGAATTGATGTACGAGTCATTCAGTTAATCTGAATTGTTAACATTGCTCAGTTTCATATGTAATTGCCCACGCTGTGTGGTCTGATGATTGGTCTTAAGCATAATACTTCCGTCTTCATATGGTATATATGTATGTATAGTCTGCTGTTGCAGGCAGTTTTAACAAACGACATAGGGCTAAGCTGATTGGCAGAACTTTATGTACTCGGGTTGGAATGGTTACTTGCACAAAGAATGGGTCAATGTATCATGTCATATGTGGCCATGATTTTTTTTTTTTTTTTTTTTCTCTTTGGCCTTCTTTTTCTTTGATATATATGTTTAGGCTAGATTACTCAATATATGTAGTTCTACTTGGTTACTTTTTGTGGAAGCCTGTGGGAAAGGAAGCATATCATAGATACCTGGTGAAAAGAGAGAAGGGCAAAAAGATCATGTTTTGTGAACAAACTGCTTTGAGGCTCCTCTTCATCCTTGTATTTCCTGACAGAGAAGTTATGGTGTTATTGTTGAGGGTTTCTGTAACTTGGTTGATATAATTGTATGATTAATGAGGTAGTTAGAACTCCACAACCAAAGAAGCAATGGCCTTATTGTTGAGGGTTTCTGTAACTTGGTTGATATAATTGTATGATTAATGAGGTAGTTAGAACTCCACAGCCAAAGAAGCAATATTGTTGAATTTCTAATAAAGTATGAAACATCCTTTTGAAGTACAATAATTTTTCAAGTGGCCAGACTGTCTCCTTATATGATTGCTATCTGAGCGAAGCTGGAACCTAATTTTCTTTTTCTAATATTATTATGCAGAAGAAGAAACTGATCCTTACAGGATTCCCAACAAACACAACATAAGAATGGCAATGCATTGGCTTGTAGCTGGCTGTCAGTCAGGAGACTCCTTGGTGTTTCACTATTCAGGTCATGGTTCACAACAAAGGAACTATAATGGTGACGAAATTGATGGATATGATGAAACCTTGTGCCCTTTGGACTTCGAGACGCAAGGAATGATTGTTGATGATGAAATAAATGCAACAATTGTCAGACCTCTTCCTACTGGGGTTAAGCTTCATGCAATTATTGACGCGTGCCATAGTGGAACTGTTCTGGACTTGCCATTTCTATGCAGGATGGACAGGTTTGATATTCTGAACCTTTACAGCTTGTCGTTAGATGGGAATTATAACAAATCTGATTAGTTTAAACTTTCCATGGTTACCTTGAAAATATTATGATCAGATTCCTCACTTAATTTACTATGCAGTTTGGGGGTTTCATGTTCAATTATAGCTGTCAAATCATGTATGGATGACAATACTAGGTAGCATATGCATCATGTGAATCGATTTTTCTTTTTGAAAAGATGTCAGACATCCAATCATCTTTGAGGTGAATTAGAATTAATGTTGATGAATATTGCACGACATTTTTTTTTTATCTTATTATGTCACTATAATATGTTGCAAAGTTATAATTAGTCAATACATCCAGCTAAAGCTCTGCACTCACTCTCCTATGTATTTTATAATAATTTTCCCCTTAACACAGAAATGGACAGTATATTTGGGAGGATCATCGCCCCCGATCAGGTACATGGAAAGGATCTAGTGGAGGAGAAGTCATCTCCTTCAGCGGCTGTGATGATAATCAAACCTCTGCTGATACCTCTGTAAGTCTCTAGTCTTGCATGTTTCCCAGATATTTACTCATGACCTGATGATGAAAAATACACAGAAGATATCCTCGTCATGAATTTGTCAAAACAGGCTTTATCAAGGATAACTTCAACTGGTGCCATGACATACTGTTTCATCCAAGCAATAGAACGTGGACAGTCAGCTACTTATGGAAGCATGCTAAATTCCATGCGTGCTGCGATACGAAATACTGGAAATGATCTTGGAGGTGGAGGTGGTGTTGTAACATCTCTCCTCACCATGCTTGTCACTGGTGGCAGCCTTGGCAGCGGTGGCCTGAGACAGGTATCAAATATAAACCTACTCAAATAATCAAGATCTCATTTCTCAATTGATAACAATAAATTCCTTGAATTTAGATGGCTTGCATCTCTGTTAGCTCACATAATTAACTCGAATTTTTCTTGGGAACATTAACATCCGGGCTTGCCTTAGCTTATCAAGATTCCATACAAATTTCCGAGGCCAGTCAAGATTTTATATTACAAGAGATGTTTATGGAGTTGCTTGTTCAGTTTTTAAGCAGAGGAATGGCTCTGAGATAATTGTTTATGCTGTGATTTTCTGAACGTTGTTCTTGGTTGTCACAATTAATCAAATCTCTTGGTGCAAATTTATTGCCTAATTTCTATTGATATTTGACTTGCGTTATCCACCTTAACAGGAACCGCAGTTAACTGCATGTGAACCATTCGATGTGTATATGAAGCCCTTCTCATTATGAAGGATCGGAGTTCCGGTTTTCAGATCTGCATACAGCTGCAAAAATGTCATTGTAATCCACTCTTCACGAGCTTCCTTCTCTCATGCGAGCAAGTTTGAGTCACACCCTCGGGAGCTCGGTATGATATATGCGCATTACAGAATATGTGAATGATCGAGTAATAAAATTCAGACCTCTATTTTCCTACTTGGTGTTGATTATGAACATGCTCCATAAATTTATTCATAGAAGTTGTGCATAAATTATTATGTTCATTCAACTATTGTTGGTCGCGACTTTGGATTGTGCGGACTTCTCTTATGGCTGCTAATAATTCCCCAAGAGTTTGCATTGAATTGCGTTAGCTTCTTGCCATATTGAAGTTTAATTGATCACGTGTTGATGGTGTTAAGAAATTTATCTCTTTACATCTAAACGCAAGATCGATATAATAGACTATTAAGAAAAACTCAATTGACATACTTGTACAATGATGGTAATCCAACTTGTGGAACTACTATACGGAACCGTAGGTACATGTCTTCCTCAGTCAAATTCTTTTACTTTAGTTTGTTTCCTTGTGCTTTCTATCTGATGGGAAGAAATAGGAAAGTTGTATAATTTGACACGTGGGGACCATAATCTAAAAGACTTGAAAGATTGACCTAATAGAATCTCATTAGGTATATTGGGCTAAAATTTGTATCCACCCATTAAGTCTGTACCATTTACTTGACGTTAAATTAATTATATAGCAAAAATAAAGAGGCTAATTAGGCGGATATTAATGAGGGTGTGGAAATTAGGTAAATGGAAAAAGTGCTCGCCCGCACCATATTCCGCGAAAATCAAGCTCCTTCATCACAATAGTGTTCTCATCGATTTTTCGATCCTCCTGTCAGATTTCACGATTGAAAGCAGTCGATTTTATTCCAGTTATCATTATGAAAGGTTGGTCTTCGTTTTCGCGGTCAATTACTTTCATCAAGTTTCTCCATTGGTCGACACAAGTTTCGCCATTGAAAGCTCGTCGAATTCATTCCAGGTGTCATCACGAACGATTACTAGTCGTTTTTCATGATCGAATCCTTTATCCTGTCATCTACAACGATCGTGTTATCAACGAGACAAGTTTCCCAAACACTATCATCATATTTCATGAGATTTAATCCAGATATATAACAAAGTTTCAACTTTGATGTTAGGTCTGACATAAAAAAAAACTGTCATCAACAGGTTTATGGGACGACTATTCAATAAATTAATTTTAAAAAAAATCTCCAATTCGATGATAATGTTCATGGTGACAGTGTTTGTGATGATATTGTTCATGTTAGTTGATGACAGTGTTTGTGATGACAGTTTTCATGTTAGTTTATGACATTGTCGATGTTAAATGATAAAATTTTGATGATAGATGTTAGTTGATCAATAAAATTTGATGACAGTGTTTGTGATGACAGTGTTCATGTTAGTTGATGACATTGTCGATGTTAGATGATGATAAATTTTTGATGATAGATGTTAGTTGATCAATAAAATTTGATGATAGTGGTTCATGATGATAGTGTTTGTGATGGCAATGTTCATATTAGTTGATGACATAGTTCATGTTAGAGGATGATATTTTTTGATGATAGATGTTAGTTGACAATGTTTGTGATGTCTCTAATTGGTGTTTGTTGATGACAAATGATGACAACAAATGGATATTAAGGTTCTAATAGTCTATGTTGGAGGAGAATGGAAGACAAACAATGGAGAATGTCTTTATCTTGGTGATGTAAATTCGAAAGCATTTGTGTTGGAGGAGGATTTAACACTAGACGATCTAAAGGAGAAGATTGTGGCAAGGTTCACAATGAAATCATAACCAACAGAAATCAACCTATCACACCTACATCCAACAAAAAAGGTGCGAAATCCTTTCACAATTGAGACAGATGAAGATATCAAGTTATTCTACCAGATTTGTAGCACACCTCAAGTTGCTCGGGGTTTGCCTATCTATGTTACAATACATAAAAGAAGGAAAGGAAAAGAGCTTGATATTGAGAATGTACTGCAATCGAAAGCAAAAGAGCTTGCTACTGAGAATATGCAACTGTCATCAAGTGTCAACAACAGCTACCAACCACTAGAAATTTATGATGTACATGAAACTGCAGTGGTATTTGATGATGATGAAGCTGTTGATCATCCACCAGATAGTCAGTTTGTTCAAGTAGGGCAAACGTTTGGAACAAAGGAAGAGCTTAAGACTACAATGTATAACCTTGCAATGAAGGAGAGCTATAGTTTCAAAGTGCACATATCATAGAAAGATTACTACTCACTGAAATGTGTACATAAAGAATGCGAATGAAATTGGTGGCATTAAAACTGAAAGGATTAATTTATTTTGAGGTAAAGAACTTCAATGAAAATCATACATACCCATTCAAAGTGAGATATTCAATGCATATTCAACCGCCATATTATTTTATAACACATAAAATAAAATTAAGGTATGTTTCTATTTTGTAATCACTGTCATCGATGTCATCACTGTCATCCCTTCCATCTCTGTCATCTCTGCAAATACATCGCTGTCATCACATGTTTGATGGTGTTAAGAAGGAGCTAGACCCAAGTATGATCATGAATGACATGAGAAATGATTATTTGCAACATGTTAGCTACTGGAAAGCTTGGAAAGCACAAGAATGGGCACAAGTGCTGATAAGAGGATCACCGAAAGAAAACAATGAGATGCTCTCATCATATTGTCACATGATCAAAAGAGCAAACCAAGGCACTTACACATGCCTCGAAGTTGAAAGTCAGGGTAGATTCAAGTATGTCTTCGTTGCAATTGGAGCGTTAGTTAGAAGTTTTAATCAAATGAGAAAGGTATTGTCATCACTTTGATAAGTTGTCATCACTTATATTCATCACCAACTGTCATCATAAAACTATGAGATGCGTCCATCATATTGTCACATAATATTGATTCTATTATTGTCATCAATATCCACGACACATTATTGTCATCATTATTATAAAACTCTTTTTGTTACTGTCATCACAAAACTGTCATCACTTTGATAAGTTGTCATCCCTTATATTGATGACCAAATGTCATCACTTTTGATTTCTCATCCACCTTTATTATCAAATGCAGGTCATTCAAGTAGATGGAATGCATCTCCAAAACAAATATTTGGGAGTTTTAATTTCTGCTTCAGCACAAGATGCAAACCAATAGATATATCCTCTTGCATATGGCATTGTGGATTCTGAAAATGATAAAGCTTGCATTTGGTTTTTTTGATCAGATGCTAACTGGAATTCCATGCTCTAATGACTTAGTGTTCGTGTCAGATTGGTATTTAAGCATTGAAAAATATGTTGAATCAGTCTACAGATGCGCAAAACATGTCATATGTATTAGGCATTTAAAGCAAAATCTCATTACAAGATTCAAGTAAAAAAGGGATTGCAAAGTTGTTCAAGCAAGCAGCTGAATGTTACCGATGACAAACTTCAACAAATACTTCCAAGACATTTGTTCAAAGAATCCAGAGATGGGACAATGTTGAGAGGGTTTCTTGGCCAACAAATAAATTTGTAAGTCAAGACCCCGCTGAGTACAATGGAGTCAGGATCGTTCCACAGGAAGCAAGGTTGTTTGTCTATCAATCTAACAAAAATCAAACAAAACACTCACAAGATGCCTCGTTAACGACGTTGTCAGGATCGTTACCGAGCCACCGAACAAAAAAATATTAACTAACGACCTAATAAAATTCTAATTAAAATTCGGTACCGAGGCAAGTACTCAGCAACGAAGATTCACCAGAAATAATTCAAATAAAGCAAAAATCTAGGACTAAGGACACCACAACATAGCCAAGCATAATAATTCGTAAGAAGAAAAGATCATGCCTTTAAACAGATAGAGTCATCAACTTTCGTTGACTTAGTAAGTAAATTAATCTACTTTCACATCCTAATTCACTCAATTGCTTGTTTTGGATCTAAAGCTTGAAACTTTCGTTTTCAAACAATATCAACCTTCAAGTTACTAACCTTTTCTTTCAATCCAGTTAAAAACTCAAATTACCTCCACTTTCGTTTTGGTATTAAGCACAACAAACAATCTCAATAAAAGATAAAAGGCATTCAACACTCAATCTTACTCATCAAACATGCTCAACTATGTCGGGCAACCCCGACCCTAGAAAAATAAACTACTCACTAATCATAACTAAGAAACTACAAACTTCAATAAAAAGAATCATTGAAACAAAACTCAAAACTCAAATTAATAAGAAAAATATATTGTCTTACAGAGATTCAGAAGAAACCGAAAAACATAAAAATACCGAACTACAATCATGACCAACGACCACCCGGCAACCGTCGTCTACCGAGCTTCGTGATCCTCTTCCGATCCGATCTCTCTCTCCTTCGGCTTTCACAAATCTCCTCCTAAATTAAGCTCTCTAAAAACTTCTCTAAATCAAGCCCCCCCTTTCTATGCTAGATAGAAGGGTATTTATACTAAAAAGCTAAAAACTAAAAAAGCTAAAAGATATAAACTTTCCTAAAAAGATAGAAACAATCTCTAAAAGATAGAAATAAAATCTAAAAAGATATTAAGACCTAAAATACATATTCTAACAACCCCAAAAGATTCTAAGAAGATACTCAACCGATACGGAAATAAATTCCCGCTCAGGATCGGTGAATTATAAAAATAACACTCGAAATCTTTCTTTTCGTGGCCTCGTTAACGAGCCCTCACAGCCTCGTTAACGAGCCCTCACAGCCTCGTTAACGAGCCTGGGCTTTGTTTTCTTCAACACTTCCTCTTGTACTCTCGAGCTTCGACTTCTTCAATCTTGCACTCCTCCGTCTTTCGCTGCAATGCTCCAAATTCAACTCCATTCAGCTCCTTTCCTCGCTAAAACCTACAAAATTCACAAAATAGCATAGATTCCACTCTTTTCACAGAATTATGCAAAACTAACTAAAAATACTCAAAACTAAACCTAAACTAAACAAAACTAAACCTAATAAGCAAAGAAAACCTATCAAAAACTATACTAAAAATGCGAACATCAAAATACCCCATACTTAGACTTGCTTGTCCTCAAGCAATAAACAAGACATCAACCAAAACTATCAACACATATATCAAGTCAATGCCCTTATCAAAAAAACAACATCATAAGCACAAGTAGAAATAGATAGACAAGTGAATCTAACGTCATCACACATATATAAGCAACCTCAAGCAAAAGCAACTAAAATACAACCTCACAAGGGATATTGTGTTTCACTCAACTCTTAAGTGTTTAGGCTTATAATAACAACTCTCAACTCAATCCAATATGCAAATATCAACATAGTCATTGTTACTTATATCACCAAACTCTCCACCCAAGATGTCAAAACACATAAAAAATCATCAAGAGAACTTAGGGGGGCTCAATGAAAAACTTCATAGAAGCTTCCATTCGGCCGGGTTGTAATGGGGCTTGGTAAAAACAAAAAGGCGTGGAAAATATTTTGGCAATGTGGTGCTAATAATATCCGGGAATCAAAGACTCCTAAAAACTCACATCTCCAAAAACTCTCATAAAAGATTATACCAAACTCACTCTTCTTTATACACTTATTTTCACTCACCCTTTATCATCTTAGAAAGTCTCATAACAAAAACAAAAGAATCTCTGATATTATCTTTAAACACAAATGCACCTTAACTCTTCACCTCTTTTTGATTTCCTTTTCTTTTTTTTTTGTTTCTTTCTTTTCTCTTTTTTTTTTCGTTCGCTGCCTCGTTAACGAGCCTACATCAGGGTCGTTAACGATCCATCGTATTGTGTGCGAGGAAAGGAGCCTACATCCATAAAAAACTTTATTGTGTGCATTTTTTTTCTATCAAGAGACCTTTCTTACATATAATAACAAGAGACTTCCAATCTACCCTTCCCAAAATACCCTTCAATTCAAGCAAACATAAACTCTTTTCTTTTTAACAAAACACAAAACTTTACCTCTCCAATCTAAGTCCTAATTCCCGGATAGGGTCAAGCTTATCTCGGCTAGGGAATAATTTTTGTGGAGCTAAAAATAAAAGGTTTCAGGCCAGAATTGGTTATCAAGAGAAGGAATAATGTAAAGGTAGACAGGGAATAATAGGGCTTACAAAAAATAAGTTCTCCATCATATGATCTTCACAAGTAATGAACTAAAAATCTTATAAGGGTCTCAAGAAATAGATAACTATCATAATTCCAAGAGATAATATGCATAAAGAGAGTAAATCACACAAGAAAAGAAGAGGGATTTATGATGTTCTCCCTATAAGGCCAAAATTACTCACAAGGTAAATTTTGTTGGATTGCATCATCTATGCTATAAAGTATATGTGCTCAATTTCATCAAATGCTATAAGGCTTCTAAAAACAATAATTTCAACTTTGAGAATCCGGCTATACTTTTAAAGACATGTTTGCAAGGAATTATATGATTAAGCTAGTGATTGCTATCATAGAACTTAAGAAGGGATATCTATCAATTCTAAACTCTTTTTGGATTTTTCAATTTTTCAATTTTTTTGGTTTTTAAAGACATAACAACTACATAGAACACAAAAACACCTAGGACATAATTTTTCTACTTTCTCCCCACCCCATACTTAAAATTACAGTGTCCCCACTGTAAGGAAAATAAGAAGGAGAGGGAAAAGAAATAGAAAGGAAAACAAAACAAAACAAAAAACAAAAAATAAAAAATAAAAATAAAAATAAAAGACATAAAACTTACAAAAGTGGAAACAAGGAAAAGAAACTTCATCTTGAGCTTAAATCAACGGTTTGGTGGAGGAAAATAGTGCTCAAATTTCCCCATGAAGTCGTACATCGTCCTCCAACGCTCAACATCCTCTGCCTCTCTCTGACGCTGCCTCTCATCCTCCATTGACATGCGAGCAGAATAGACGGTTTCCCATCTATCCATCCTCCTATGAATGTGATCCGTCTGGAGGTGAAGCTGCTGCATCCGTGCAGAAAGATCCTCGGCCCATGGTGGTGGTATACTCGATCCTGCGTACTCGGGCTGAGGAGGTGGTGGGTAGTGAGGCTGGAAATGGTCTTGATACATCACCGGGTTGTAAGGCATGAGGCCATAAGCATGAGGGTCGACAGGAGCTGGTGGTGGGTCGACAAGAGCTCTCGACACCTCGTTAACGAAGCTGGGTGCCTCGTTAACAATGTTGGGATGGGGCTGGAAGTGGTAGTTAACGACCCTGGTGGGCTCGTCAACGAAGATGTGGCCTCCTAGCACCTCCGTGTCCATGTCTTCTTCTTCAAAGTTGAGCTCCTCAATGCCGCCCTCGGTGTCGTTGCCTACTACCTCGGTGTCCTCTTGCTCATCTTCTTCTTCATATTCATCCACGTCGTCCCGCTCAAACCGGGTTTCACAAGGCCTAAGCGAGAGCTCGTCCTCCGGTTTTGGCTCCAATGGGTAGGGATGTCCCGTCCACACCTCGTACCAATTCGGTACATAGAGTAGCTCGTACATGTCGAGGGAAGGTATGACTAGTCGATCTTGCACCTTCACCTTGTAGCCTCCCTCGGCTTGCACGAAAATCCTGGCACTATACCAATAGTTTTTGTTGAGGAGTTGGGCGTGAGCCGGTGTGTAGCAGGTGAGATCTACTCCGAGATTCTTAGCCAAGAGGCTAACCAAATTGCCACACCACACCTCCTTGGACTTGGTGGATTTCTCGACGTAGTAGAGCCATTCGTACCCCAAATTCAAGGGCCCGGGCTCCTCAAAGAGGATGGTGCGGAAGCAAGAGACCTCCGTTCTTGTAGGCCGGTTCAACTCTTTCTTCGGCCAAAATGTTGCGGCGAGGACTCTCAAGATAATCCGGAAGATGGGGTTGACTATGTTTGCCCCGGATAATGCCGCGGTAGAGGATTGGACCTCTCCGGTGATGTAGCTCCAAGTGCGGGTCACTCGGTAGTCCTTCAAGCTATAATCTCTCGATGGGTTTGGGAGCTCCAAGATTGCATTGAACTCCGCCATGGTGAAGTCACGGTCCTCGTTACCGAGCCGGAACTGAATACGTCCCGCCGAGGTCTTCGACGAGAAATTGGTCTCCAAAGTGGCCAAGAACTCGGATGTGAGGGCCGGATAATGTGGCAAGTTCTCTTGCTTCAACTGGTGGGCGGCCCCAAGGATGATGAAGGCGTCCTTGACATCCGTGTAGATGCCCGTGGAGACAGCGCTAGACTTCGATAACCATCGGGTGTAATGGTCCTTCTCCAAAAAATCCCGGTAGTGCCGTACTTGGCTCTGGCTTCTCAAGATCTTTTCATCCACTCGGGGTGGGGATGGAGACCTATGGTTCCTCCTCTTCTTTTGGGCTCGGTTAGCGGGTCTGCTTGAACTAGCCATGCATCCTACAAAATAATCAAGATTTTTCCAAGATAAGATCCACTCAAAAATAATAGGAACGAGACCCCATACTTGGTCTCCAAATTAACCTCGGAATTATTCGTAAACTTCCCAATTGGGTTGTTCACGATTCTGGGATCGGGTCGATCGATGATGAAGTGCAGGGTCGTTAACGAGCCTGGGTGGGTCGTTAACGACCTGCCGAGAGCAAAACCAGAATTTTCCGAAATTCAATCTACCTCTAATTCAGCAGAAATCAAGCATGCAATCTTCTATTATTCTCCACACATCCCCCATCGGGTATAAGCACCCCATACTTACTCAATTGCCCATCCCGAACATGCTAAAAATTTCCCGGAATTTTGACATGCAAAGATTGAGCTTTTAGATCTAGAACAAGAAAAATTCATGCTTTCCTAATTAAAGGATTACAATAGCTAATCTAACATGAATAATCTTTCCTAAGACATGAACAACTAAGCACACTCAAGAATTTTTAGGAACGAATTTAAGCATGATCATCGACCTCCCTAAGAATCATGATTCAAGATATGAAATTTCGACCCTATTAATAATCAATCATGCAATTTCAAGCAAGGGTTTAGATATCATACCGGAGAACCGAAAAATTGAAGAACAAGGGTCGGAATCGGGGTAGTTAACGAGCTTTGGCCTCGTCGGTGAGTGGTTTCCGAGCTTCAGTGACTACGGCCTCTCAGTGGTCGGTTTTGTGAGGAATTCCGACTCGGTGGGAGAGAAGGGAGAGGGATTGAGAGTGTTTTGGGTTTTAGAGTGAATTTTGAAGGGATTGTGGTAGAATTTTGGGAGGGGTAGAAGTGTTTTTATAGGAGGGGTAAGGGTAGAAGGGGGGGGGGGGGGGGCGGCTAGGGTAGAATAGATAGACTAGGTTAAAAATACTTACCTGCCCCGTATTGTGACGAATCGGGTCTTCCGAACCGGGTCGTTAAAAAAATCTAATTTCTATCCTAGTTAAAACTAAAAAGAAAAATAAAAGAAAGCTAAGAAATAATCTAAAAAGAAAAAGAAAAGAAAAGAAAATAAAAGAAAATAAAATAAACTAAACCTATGCTAAAAAGCGGGTTGCCTCCCGTAAGCGCTATGTTTAACGTCGTTAGCCCGACAAGCTTCCTTGCTAGTCTCATGGTGGTTCATGTATTGCCGTGTTGGGGTCTTGAGATACCCTGCTTGTAGCCTTACTGCCTCTGTGTGCTTGAATTGTTAGATTAGGGCCCTTTTCTTCTATCAACAAGCTCGATATCCCTGTGTTGTTAGTGTAGTCCGAAAGGCAAGGTGGTTTGGACTTTTCGGTAACCTCTATAGTAGGGCCTTGGTTGAACTCGTGCACGTGAGACTCGGTGATCGGCTGATGAGGCTCGGTAGGGACTGTGGTGTCGAGTTCGGGTTAAGTCAACTCTATTTGTGCCACTCCAATTGGGTCGTTGGCTTTTTGATCCAAGTTGAATTCCACCCGTTCTTCTCCTATATCAAAAGTGAGGAGTCCCTTCCATACATCTACTCTTGCTCCTTCTGATGAAAGGATCGATGGTGTAGATGATGGTGCAAAGAGATCGCCACGAGAATCCAAGGAATTCCGACAACAAACACCACGCAACTGACCCGTATTCAACTGGATGGATCTTCCTCGTCCGAACTCGGATTTGAGTGATTCCAATTCGAGAAGTTAGATCTCTGAGTCTTGTTTAATCCCTCAAAATATGAGAGAAAGATGATGAGTGGATTGCATGTTATGTCGAATTTACTGAGATAGTGCAGAAACCTCCGAGATGGATGATGGTTCGAAAATGGAGAGAACAAGGGGATATGGATGCTTGATAACTTAGATATGAATCACCAAGCTCTCAAACAAACTAGGATGCTCGAATTGTCGGATATGACTCACCAACAATTGAACAACGAGAATTGAACGAAACAAAACAAGAACTTTGAATTGAAAATGCAAGGAAAAGAGAAGCAAATTTCGTCCAAGTCTACCAAGGGAGGAGGGGGATGGACGACCATATAACCTAGATAACAAGCCTCACAAAATCAGCCCCCTCATTTAAAGAAATTTACAAAAACAACCCATAAAAACCGAGAGCACATTAATCGTCCTTAACCGTTAAGTTGTCACTTATCGAACCATGATGTATCATAAGACTCCAACTTTCACCTTTGCTAACCAAAGTCCAACTTATGAGCCATGAGCTCCTCCTTGATCTTGTCAAGAATTTCCCTAGCATGTGCTCGAGTGATGCGCCGAAGATAGGGCGTGGTACCTTGACTTGGCTTCTTAGCGCCTCGGACACCGGCCTTGGATATTTGTCCAAGTGAAGACCCTCCTTTGTCGTGCAAATTGAACTTGTCTTTAGGGATGAGATCTTCACTCAAATCATGGAGCATAGACCCTTTAAAAGTGCCCAAAGAAGTGGTACCATTCATCAAAGGCCAAGGCGCGCCAAGGTCGGAAATCAGCGTGTGCAACGGCGCCCCAATATGCACGGTATTGTGGGGCCATGACTCGATAGATGGAATCACATCCTCCTCCTCCTCTTTAAAAGGATTCATCCTCGAATCTATCAAGCCTGTAAAACAAAGGACACATCGAGGGAAGCACAAGAAAGTACACTCTATAGAAGTCAAGTTAAGAATAACATTTTCAATCTCAATATGATAGGCCAGAAAGTATGCACTAGCTACACCACTTCTCTTCCTATTCTTACGGGTACATCTCATAATAAAGCAATGAAGAGATTGAGTGTAAGTAGGCATCAATGGAATTCTTTAACCTATATGCATCCTAGATGACATGTATTGGGCAAGAGAACTAAAATGGAAGCAAGAGTACTTAGTCCTAGATGTCACAAATGCATGAGAGAAAACTGAAATTATTTGATCAAATGCATGTGACACAACCAACACGTAGTCATAAATATAGAATAGAGGAGTGCAAGAAACTTCCCTGAGAAGTGCACTCATATCACCCTGTGAGCTCAACAATGGAGGTAGGGCTTCTATCTCCCTTGGTGTGGCATTCTCCATGACAAAGACATCTTTCTTGGCCTCCACAAGAAAAGGAATGTAATCACCGCTTGGAGTGACTAAAACAGCCTTGTCCTCCTCATGGAGCAAGAAGGGAAAACTTGAAGGAATCATAGGAAACGCATCCATACATGGTTTAGCCAACGAGTTCATGGAGCTAGGAGTGATGGTAGGACGACACTTGATTTTAGGAGATGATTCCACAACTTCCTCCTCTTCTTGCAATATGTGCATCAGTTTTATCGGACACTTGACGGTGATGAGTTGTTCCAATTCATGGAAAAGAATCTCTCTTTTTGGTTGTTCTATGTCACTCATCAATCTTTGTTGGAAGGAAGTCTTATCCCCTTCAAAAGGGTGCGTCCACGAACCCAGCTGACCTACAAAAAAGGTCAACACACAAACCTCCTTTCCATGCACAACATGATATGACAAAATATAAGCACAAGCTATGCCACTTTTCTTTGCAATCCTATTGGTATGGTACATGACAAAGCTATCCAAAATATGAGAGTAATTCAGCCAAGATGTCAAGTTTTGAGATAAAAGTAAGGAAGAAGTGTTACTTCCCCGAATGGCATGCACATCGTAGCTTGGGACAGTTTTCAGCTCTAAACTGTTCAAGGTCGTTCTCTTAGCTCAGAGCTCCAAATTGAGAGATTCCAAGTTCCAGATTGAGCTTAAGGAGTCTACTTCATTTCCTCCAAATTTGAGCATCATTCGACCACTGAGTTGTAAGTTACACCATTTTTTCCAAGGTGGTGCAGATTTATCCGAGAAGGAAGTTTCACTTTCCTCTTTCGGGTTGACCAAAAATAGGGGAGTAGAGGGCCCCCCTTTGGCTATATTCTTGTCCTTATTTTCCTCTCGTTGAGCAAGCTTCTTCCTTTGCTCCTTGGCTGCGTAATCCAACATTATCTCATGGGAAGACATCGGGTGCAAAATCACCTTCTTTCCCTCCATTTGGAAGTGGTATTCGTTGGATATTCCATCATGGATCGCTTTCTTGTCAAATTGCCAAGGGCGTCCCAATAGTAGATGACAAGAGGTCATCGGGAAAATGTCACACTCCACCTCATCCTTGTATGGCCCTATAGAAAAAGAAACACGAGCCCTCTCCTTGACTTGGATAGGGGCGTTAGAGTTCAACCAACACAAAGGGTAAGGTAAAGGTTGAGGAGTAGTACTCAAATAAAACCTATCCACCACCTCTTGACTAATAACATTGCAACATGAACCGCTATCAATAATCACACTACATACCTTATCGACGATCTTGCATCGAGTGTGAAAGATAACTTCCCGTTGACTAGGCCTGGTTGTATTCTCCGTCATGAAAAGTGTTCGTGGGACCACCAAGCACTCTCCATCCTCTCGTGTCTTCTTGAACTCCCCCTCTTGAGGTACTTTTGTCCTCTTGTCCAACGACTCCACTTGGTTAGAGCTTTGTAGCACACTTGGTAGAGCCCCCGTTTGAGGCACTCGTGCTCTATCATCTCGGTTGCGCACTTGGCTCTCCAAATCAGTCAACCTACTTCCCAAAGCCTCAATGGATTGTTGCAAGGATTGTTGCATGGTTTGCAACATGGCAGCCACTGAACTAGTGGACGTCTCCTCAACTTGTTCCTTATTCTTGTCATCACCTACACTTGTCATTGTAAAAACAAGGCAAAGATCAAGGTATAGAGGTCACACGAATTAATCACCAAGACTTGCCCGAGATGAAAATCCGACAAGTTGCAAGTAGGCAAAAACAACAAAGACAACAAAGAGAGAATTCACCACACACTTGCTTAGGAAAACAATGCTAGGAAGCTACTAAACCACCAAGACTCAACACCATGTATTTCAAAATTAATTAATTTTTTTTTGTTTTGGGTAGGCCTTTGCTAGGCACTACTAGAAGACGACTTTTGTAGGCCTTTGCTAGGCACTACAAGATGACTACTCTTTCCGTGCCCGACCCCTTATTAGCTTTACGCCGCCGGGCAAGGTTTTTCTAGTCTTTAATCTTTCTTTATGTGCCTGGCCCCTTATTAGCTTTACGCCGCCGGCAATGTTTTTCTGATTATTCAACAAAAGATTTCAAGACACTTAAACAACAACACAAGATGTCTCGTCTTGGTGTCGTTCCCGTATCCTAGCACCGTAACCGACAACAAGCATGTAATGATATAAAGCGATCAAAAGAAAGCTGAATTATGGACTCAAATCCCACGTTTTTCACTCAGCCAATTTCAGCAAGACACGCTTAAATCAAGCACTAAATGAAGGCATTACTCAAGCATCAAAGGCAACCTTTCAACTACCAAATTAAGGACCTTTGGAGTTCAATCCATGGACGTGTTTTGGGCATGGTTTTCATCCATGGCTGATCACCAAACTCGACCAAACAACAACAATTTCAAGACAAGAAAACGTCCACAACACAAGACAACAATTCGGACAAGGCCGAACACAACAACAACAATGCAGCCCTAGAGAGTTCAAACCTAAAACTTGCAACAAGTGGAAATTCAAGGTCGGAACAAGATTTAGATGGCGATACCTTCGCGTGGCTCTGATACCACTTGATGAAAGGATCGATGGTGTAGATGATGGTGCAAAGAGATCGCCACGAGAATCCAAGGAATTCCGACAACAAACACCATGCAACTGACCCATCTTCAACTGGATGGATCTTCCTCGTCCGAACTCGGATTTGAGTGATTCCAATTCGAGAAGTTATATCTCTGAGTCTAGTCTAATCCCTCAAAATATGAGATAAAGATGATGAGTGGATTGAAAGTTATGTCGAATTTACTGAGATGGTGCAGAAACCTCCAAGATGGATGATGGTTCGAAAATAGAGAGAACAAGGGGATATGGATGCTTGATAACTTGGATATGACTCACCAAGCTCTCAAACAAACTAGGATGCTCGAATTGTCGGATATGACTCACCAACAATTGAACAACGAGAATTGAACGAAACAAAACAAGAACTTTGAATTGAAAATGCAAGGAAAAGAGAAGCAAATTTCGTCCAAGTCTACCAAGGGAGGAGGGGGATGGATGAACATATAACCTAGATAACAAGCCTCACAAAATCAGCCCCCTCATTTAAAGAAATTTACAAAAACAACCCATAAAAACCGAGAGCACATTAATCGTCCTTAACCGTTAAGTTGTCACTTATCGAACCATGATGTATCATAAGACTCCAACTTTCACCTTTGCTAACCAAAGTCCAACTTATGAGCCATGAGCTCCTCCTTGATCTTGTCAAGAATTTCCCTAGCATGTGATCGAGTGATGCGCCGAAGATAGGGCGTGGTACCTTGACTTGGCTTCTTAGCGCCTCGGACACCGGCCTTGGATATTTGTCCAAGTGAAGACCCTCCTTTGTCGTGCAAATTGAACTTGTCTTTAGGGCTGAGATATTCACTCAAATCATGGAGCATAGACGCTTTAAAAGTGCCCAAAGAAGTGGTACCATTCATCAAAGGCCAAGGCGCGCCAAGGTCGGAAATCAGCATGTGCAACGGCGCCCCAATATGCACGGTATTGTGGGGCCATGACTCGATAGATGGAATCACATCACCTGCTGTGGCTAAGAATGGTCGCCCGAGAATTATGGGGACATGAGGGTCTTCAGGCATATCAAGGACGATAAAATCATTCGGTATAAAGAATTTCCCGACTTGAATAGGGTAGTCGTCCACTACTCCTGTGGCTTTGACACTTGACCCATCTGCCATGTACAAGTTCATGTCTACTGGCTCTAGTGGTCCCATATTGGCTTTAGACCAGATTGAGAGCGGAACAAGACTAGCACTGGCACCAAGATCGCATAAAGCTTTGAACTTGTGGTTGTCTATGCCGATTGTGATTGCAAACCTCCCAGGATCTCCCAGCTTTTCTGGTAGAGCTATTGATCTGACTTCATCCTGCAGCTCTGTAATGGACCTTTTCATGCTAAGAATATCTTTCAAAATTTTTGTGTAAGCCGGCATTTCGCTTAGGGCCTCAGCGAATGGGATGGAAATATTAATGCCCTGAAGAATCTTAACGAAACGCTTGAACTTACTCTCAGTAGAGTCCATAGATTTCTTAGTTGGAAATGGAAGAGTTTTCACCATTCTCGGAACCAAGTTAGGCTCGAGAGGTGAGAGTACCGGGTCGACACTAGGGTCGATTGATGTCCTCGGCGGGTCGTTACCGACCCTGATGGGGTCGTTAACTACCCTGGGATTGAGAGGAAGGTTCAGATTAGTAGACTTACCTGGGTTAGGGTCGTTAGATACCCTCGGAGCCTCGTCATCCTGGTTTGTGGGCTCGGTATGTGCTCTCGCTGGCTCGTTAACGAGCCGTTTTGCGAGGTCCTGTTCCTCCTTCTCTTCAGCTTGACTTCTTTCCGGCAATGTCTTCCCGCTTCTGAGGTGTACCGCTGCTATTTGGCCTCTAGGGTTCTCCTCGGGATGGCCCGAGAGTTGCCCTTGTTGTCTCGGAATCCGTTCAGCTAGGTCCCCTAGTTGGGAATCAACACTCTTTTTCCAAATATCGAACTCTCTCCACCTTTTATCTTGTCGGTTCAGCTTGGCTTGAACGTCATCAACCTTGTTGTTCACTCCGTTGATGCTCTCTTTAATCTCCTGAACCCATGATGGCGTCTCCTGATGGCCTGGAGGTCGATATGGTGCAGGTCGTCTATCTGGTGGGGGCCTGCATAATTTTGACTTTTATTCTGATTGCCCCATGGTTGATAGTTGTTCGACCTGTCATTATAATTAGGCTGGTTCCTGTAGGGTCCTCTCATGTTATTCATCTCAGCTATTGTCTCAGTGGTTCTAACCTGCTCAATGTTAGTGCAAGCAGAAGTACTATGTGCAGAAGAACCACATTCTAGACATGATTGAGAGGATTTCAGAAAACTTACCTGTTTCCTCAGACGGTTGACTTCATCTTGTAAGAATTGATTTTTAACATCGGGGTCAACCTCATCTCGGTTGGGCACATAGAGACGTTTTTGAGTTTGTGGAGCCTGCTGGGTTCCGTACATAGCATCGTAATTCGCCAGCTTGTCCAACGGTTCCCACGCCTCTGTCGGCTTCATCTCTATAAAACCGCACGCAGTATGCGTGTTGATGCGGTTCTTGGTCTCTGCGTTGATACCTTGGAAAAATATTTCTTGCAAAACATATAAAGGTTGCCCATGAGTAGGGCACTGTCTAAGCATCTCTTTGAATCTTTCCCATGTTTCAACAAATGTTTCATTAGGCAACTGGTGATAAGAGGTGATGCGTTTCCTTAACTCCGTTGTCTTGGCAGGAGGGAAAAACTTTGTAAGAAATTGATCATACAAAGCTTTCCAAGTCCTGATAGACTTAGAAGGTATGTTCTCTAACCAGTTCAGGGCCTTTCTAGTAAGTGACCATCTAAAAGCTTTTAACAGTATTCTAACGAGACACCTTCAGCAGCTATGGTGTCACATAAATCAAGAAAATTTCTAATATGCTCCATAGGGCACTCAGCACGTTTCCCTTCGAACTGAGCCCGTTTGATTAAGGATATAAATTGAGACTTGATCTCAAAAGGTTTTTCTATCGCTGGAAGCGCAATAGGGGACTCTGGCACCCTCAGTTCCGGATTCATGTATTGCTTGGCATTCCTTGGATAGGCGTCTATCTCTTCTTGCAGTCGAGCCTTGTCAGCTCGTTGATGCTCAGCTTCTGCGTCTGCGTCGTCCTTTTACGGCTCTCAGTGCCTCCATTTGGGTCCGGAGGATCTCTAACTCTCGAGCCATCTCTTCTGCTGTGGCCATGGCTCGGTTTTCTCGGAGTCCACGGTGCAGGGAACGTTCTGGTTCTGAGTAATAACCTGTGTTATCAAACTGAAGCCTTCTTCGTCCTACCGGCATACACTGAGAAAACAAACAAAGAAAACAAAGATTAAAAACAAAAACGGGGTCGGGCTATTCCCGATCCCGAAGATAAACTAACAACTCGTTGCTTCCCAGGCAACGACGTCAATTTGTTGAGAGTGTTTCTCGGCCAACAAATAAATTTGTAAGTCAAGACCCCGCTGAGTACAGTGGAGTCAGGATCGTTCCACAGGAAGCAAGGTTGTTTGTTTATCAATCTAACAAAAATCAAACAAAATCAAACAAAACACTCACAAGATGCCTCGTTAACGACGTTGTCAGGATCGTTACCGAGCCACCGAACACAAAGATATTAACTAACGACCTAATAAAATTCTAATTAAAATTCGGTACCAAGGCAAGTACTCAGCAACGAGGATTCACCAGAAATAATTCAAATAAAGCAAAAATCTAGGACAAGGGACACCACAACGTAGCCAAGCATAAGAATTCGTAAGAAGAAAAGATCATGCCTTTAAATAGATAGAGTCATCAACTTTCGTTGACTTAGTAAGTAAATTAATCTACTTTCGCATCCTAATTCACTCAATTGCTTGTTTTGTATCTAAAGCTTGAAACTGCCATTCTAACACTTCTTGGGGGCTTTCATCCATAAATTAATACCGACTCCTCAGAATTTGGTAACGAGATCCATTTTCCATCATCTCTAAGGGATTTCTTGGTTCGGGCCGAAGAAGCGAGGATCCCACTTTACTTTTTTCAATCCAAATTGTAATGATGAATGGAAAGAGCCAAAGTAGTCAAATTCACAGCCCGACGGGTTTTATCAATTTGCAAATTCTTCCTCAGTTCGTTAAAAGAATGAAATTGGACGGCTCCTCGTTCAATTCTTTCTAAGTCATTGGATCCCTTCCCTCGTTCGATAACGGGTACTAATATTGTGGATTGCTTCATTTGAGCTAAAAAGCCCGAAGTAGCAAAGCCGAAAGATTCGTTATAATCTATCCAAGAGATATCACATTGTTCGAGGAACCCTAGATGCTATCGGAGTAAAGGATCGTCAACAAGGGCGTAATCCTGGATGTGAAGAATAAAAGAGGAGTTGGGAAGGGATCCAATGACTTCGAAAGAATTGAACGAGGAGCCGTTGATATATTGGATCTTCCCGAAGAACAAAGACTCGTTTAATAAAATTTTTTTTTTACCAGCCATGAAAAAAAATTTTTGGCTGGTAATTATTCCAAAAAGACAGCGACCCCCCCGATACGAAAAAAATTATGCATCATTCTAAGGGGTTGTTGTGTAACAAGCGCGATCGGAAAATAAAGAAAAGGTTAATATATTCAAGATAATTACGTATTTACAAAAGACCGTTTCGTTTTCAAACAATATCAACCTTCAAGTTACTAACCTTTTCTTTCAATCAAGTTAAAAACTCAAATTACCTCCACTTTCGTTTTGGTATTAAGCACAACAAACAATCTCAATAAAAGATAAAAGGCATTCAACACTCAATCTTACTCATCAAACATGCTCAACTATGCCGGGCTTAACTCCGACCCTAGAAAAATAAACTACTCACTAATCATAACTAAGAAACTACAAACTTCAATAAAAAGAATCATTGAAACAAAACTCAAAACTCAAATTAATAAGAAAAATATATTGTCTTACAGAGATTCAGAAGAAACCGAAAAACATAAAAATACCGAACCACAATCACGACCAACGACCACCCGGCAACCGTCGTCTACCGAGCTTCGTGATCTTCTTCCGATCCGATCTCTCTCTCCTTCGGCTTTCACAAATCTCCTCCTAAATTAAGCTCTCTAAAAACTTCTCTAAATCAAGCCCCCCCTTTCTATGCTAGATAGAAGGGTATTTATACTAAAAAGCTAAAAACTAAAAAAGCTAAAAGATATAAAGTTTCCTAAAAAGATAGAAACAATCTCTAAAAGATAGAAATAAAATCTAAAAAGATATTAAGACCTAAAATACATATTCTAACAACCCCAAAAGATTCTAAAAAGATACTCAACCGATACGGAAATAAATTCCCGCTCAGGATCGGTGAATTATAAAAATAACACTCGAAATCTTTCTTTTCGTGGCCTCATTAACGAGCCCTCACAGCCTCGTTAACGAGTCTGGGCTTTTTTTCTTCAACACTTCCTCTTGTACTCTCGAGCTTCGACTTCTTCAATCTTGCACTCCTCCGTCTTTCGCTGCAATGCTCCAAATTCAACTCCATTCAGCTCCTTTCCTCGCTAAAACCTACAAAATTCACAAAATAGCGTAGATTCCACTCTTTTCACAGAATTATGCAAAACTAACTAAAAATACTCAAAACTAAACCTAAACTAAACAAAACTAAACCTAATAAGCAAAGAAAACCTATCAAAAACTATACTAAAAATGCGAACATCAGACAATATTTAAGGGATGTAGGACTAGAAAATTGGTCAAGAGTACACTTTAATGGAGATAGGTACAACATAATGACCATCAAAAACCCAGAATGTGTCAACAATGTTTTGAAACAAGCAAGATCATTCCCTATTGTTGCTATCTTGGAATTCATCAGAGATTTGTTATCAAGATGGTTTGCTGTGCGTAAGCAAACAATCCAAGTGAACAATAACCAGCTGCCACCAACAATCCATCAGATGCAAGATATCAAAGAGATATGGTGTTAAAGTCCTAAACAACACTCAGTTCGAAGTGTTCAGTGGAGACTTCTCCGGTGTGGTCAATCCCTTGTGTTCATGCCCTTGCTTCAGCAAAGGCAATACCCATTGAGAAGCTTTATCAATGAGTACTACCAATTTGAAGCTTGGTCCTCAACACACGAATGTTCAATCTACCCACTTCCTCCAAAAACAGATTGGGATGTGCCTGTAGAAGTTAGAAGCACAATATGTCATCCACCAAATGTGAGAAGGATGAGTGGGAGACCTAAAAAAAAGTAGAATCCCATCCAAAGGCGAGTTCAAGACAAAGAGAAGCAAAAATGCCAAAAAGCCTAAGGTTTTAACTAAATCAAGCAACACCAAAAATATTATAGAATAGAGTTTACTTCATTTCCAAGATCTTCTTTTATTTTACTGTCATCAGTTCTTTTCTTTTGCTGTCATCAGTACAATCGTATTGTCATGAACACAATATTGTTTCTACTATTTATCAGACTATTGTCATCAATATTATAATGTTGTTTCTAATGTTGTCATCAATATCCTGTACAAATTATTGTCAGCAATATTATAAAATTGTTTCTATTACTGTCATCATAAAATTGTCATTTAAAACAAAATCAATCAACGAATGCATACATTAAATTGTCTATTTTTGAATTCTCTCATATTCTCTCAGATCACATGCATTTATTACAGATCATACATGCATTGTTGCACATGAAACCTTTACCCCTATTTTGATGACAGTATCAAACACCCTATTATCAAAAATAACAATTTTCTATTTTTGAATCATATCATCAAAAATAGCTTTAAAAAGTCATGCATTCAAAAGATTTGTCATCAATATTGTAATATTGTCTCTACTGTTGTCATCAACATCCACTACTATTTAACTGTTTCTGTTACTGTCATCATAAAATTGTCATCATAAAACTGTCATCACTATTGTCTTTACAATTGTCATTTAAAACAAAATCAATCAAAAAATGAATATATTAAATTGTATATTTTTGAATTCTCTCAGATTCTCTCAGATCACATGCATTTATTACAGATCCATGCATGCATTGGTGCACATGAACAACCTAGCATAAGAAAAAAATTATAAAGAAAAAAGCAATTCTCTCAAATCACCTTTAGTCCTATTCTAATGACAGTATCAAACAACCTATCATAAGAAAAAAAGCAATTTTCTATTTTCGAATGATATCATCAAAAGTAGCTTTAATAAGACCAATGAATAGATAAAATCCATAAATAAATTGTAAAAAAGGTCATGCATTCAAAAGATTTGCCTTTAATTTGCTATTTTAAATTCTCATATAAAAGCATACTGCTATCATTAGGGGTGTCAATCGGGCGGGTCGGGTCGGGTTTGGGTCGGGTCAATTCGGTTTCGGGTAAGTTTGGATTCGGGTCAAATTCGGATATTTTGAAAATTGGGTCCAATTGGGTTGAATTATTTCGGGTCGGGTGCTCAATTAATCGGGCAAAGTCGGGTTTCGGGTCAATTTCGATCGGGTCATTCGGTTTTCGGTCCAACTTGATTTCGGACAAGTCCGGTTTCGGGTTTAGTTAGTTTTGGATTTAGTCGGGTTTTGGTTTTTTTGGATTTTGGATGAATTGGATTTCGACTTTGACCAAATTTCTGGTTAATCTGATCTCGAGTAAGCAGATTTTGATTCAGACCATATATCGAATGATGATTTTTCGTAGTTTAAGTACTCTAGGGTCTAAATATTTAATGTAACATTTAAATTAAAAACATAATTATACTAAATATTCACTATCATTAATATTTTAAAACATAATGAAATTTTCGGATGGTTTCGGGTCGGGTAACATCGGATTTTTGGATGACTTCGGGTCGGGTAAAATCGGATATGGGTTGCATCAGGCTTAGCCCATTCGAGTATAATCGGGTTTGAGTTAATCTCGAGTTCGGGTTTTTTCGAATTTGGGTCAAATCAGTTTGGGTTAAACATGTCTCGTGTATAAAACTTTTTCTTTTTCTCGGGTCGGGTCGGGTTCGGAGTCGGGCGGGTCAGGCGGGTTTCTCGGGTCGGGTCAAATTTTGACAGCCCTAGCTATCATCACAAAACACTATCTTATTCCAAGAATAAAAGAAAATTTCTCAACCCAATCCTAAAACACAAGAACAGAAAACAAATTTCGATCCAACCACGTCACGAAGGAATGCCATAACCACAAGAACTTATGTCAATCCTGATAAGGATCGAATCGATGAAGTCGGTGCAAGGTCACTTGGATGCTCTCTTCTTGACTAGAGAATGGACGGATGTGCCTCGGAGATGACTTGATGGACGTGTGAATGGGTGGGAAACCATAGATGGATGTTGGAAAATGAAGGTAGAAGGCTATGAATGAGTTTAGGGCGTGGATATGACTCACCACGCTCGAAACTCAAATTACGAGATTCAAGGACAAGGATGTGACGCATCTTGCTCTTGGATCTCAAGGGTGATCCGATATTACTCACAAATCAAGATTGAAAAAAAAGAACATAAAACAAATTTATTAAAAGGCAAATCTCCAAACCAAGGTCGAAAACATGACTAAAACAAGACAGGAGTTTCAAGCATTTTTCAAGTATCTAGCAAGGGAGGAGGGGCATCCCTTTTAACTAAAATCCAGCCATCAATACAAGCCTTTTCATTACCCAAGCATTAAACATAAGTGAAGACAAAGACCTTTGGAATCCCGACATTAAATGCATCTTGAAATGGCACACAAGAGGCGCCAACTCGGCGCAAGCTAGGCGCCCGGCATGGCCACGGTGTGCCCGGTGACTAGAAACATGTACTCCATGTCGTCTTCATATTTGATCGGCGCTCCATGGACCAAGAGACCATCTCGAAGCTCCTCTTGCAAGACACGAGCTCGAGCCCTTGTTATCCGCCCTAAATAAGGCCAAGTATCGCTGGCTTGGCCAGGTGGCTCCGTACCGATGTTGGGCAGCTCGGTCACGTGCGAAAAAGAGTCGCCAGGCAGCTCGGTACCGAGGTTGGGTGGCTCGGTACTGGGGTTGGATGGCTCAGTCCTATGAGTGGATGGCTCTGTATTGACATTGGATGGTTCGATATTAGATGGCTCGGTACCGAAGGCGTCAGAGCCTTGATGTGGCTCGTGAGGCTTAGTCACATCATCCTCCCCATCTTGAAAAGGGTCGTCCACGAACCTTCATCTTGCTTCTCATCATCATCGTTAAGAAAATAAGGAGAAAGGTCAAAAACGTTAAATACCTCGTGCACACCGTAGCTTGGTGGCAATTCCACTCGATAAGCGTTATCATGATGCGCTCCAACACTACAAATGGACCATCACCTCGTGGTTTCAACTTTGAATTTCGGAGGATAGGAAAGTGCTCCTTCCTCAAATGCACCCATACGAGGTCGCCCGACTAAAAAATGACTTCCTTGCGCCCTTTGTTGGCTTGGCGCATATATTGCATGGTTCACCTTTCCAATTGAAGGCGAGTATCCTCATGGAGTTGCTTGACCTTAGCAGCATGGTCAAGACTTTAACGGCTCTCCCGATCCTTGGTGGCATAAGGCATGAGATCGTGGGGCGTGATGGGATTGCGCTTGTACACCACCTCAAACAAAGTCTTCATAGTGGCCGAATGCACTGATCGGTTATAGGCAAACTCTATGAAGGGAAACATTCTTCCCACCTGCGCAGATTAGTAGACAAAAGAGAACACAAAAGAGAACCAAGAGTTCAATTCACAACCTCGGTTTGTCCATCCGTTTGAGGATGACAAGTGGTAGAAAAGAGAAACTTCGTGCCTAGCTTGGCCTAAAGAGTCTTCCAAAAATAGCTCAAAAATTTCACATCACGATCAGAAACTATAGACTTAGGAACTCCATGCAATCTCACAACATTATCAAAGAATAGACAAGCAACATGAGATGCATCATCAATCTTATGGCATGCAATGAAATGAGCCATCTTAGAGAACCTATCAACAACAACAAAAATGGAGTCTCTCTGACTGGCTGAAAGTCTTCGTGCCAAATCAAAAAATTAATCCCTAGTTACACAACTAGTATAGCTGGTAAGTCGGGGTCATACCGAAGAGACACTTGTAATTCAGAGTAATATTGTTATCAACTTAATAGTAATAATGGGGGATTGTGAATTTAATTCTAAAACTAGGGAAATTAAAACAGACAAAACAATCAATTTAACAAAGCAAAGGTTGGATTTTTATCAAATTAAGGAAAACAATCCTATTCAAGCATCCACTTTCATCATCAAGTTATTGATCATTGATTCAAACAAGTTATTTCCTTTGGTTATTCCTATCCTAATCAGATATAATAAACAAGCCAACGGGTCATGTAAATACTTAATTGATGAGGTATTTTCGGTGGTCGTTACCTATCAAAGAACCTAACTTAACCAAACTTAGTAGAATGGTAAGTAAGGGTCGATCCCACAGAGACTCGTGTAAATGTGTTATTACTTGTATGCCAAGTAACCTAAAGGGGGTTTATAATTGTAAATTCTAAACTACGATTCAAAAATAGAAGTAAATATGAATGCAAAAGATGGTTTAAATCAAATAAGAAACAAGTGTGTTAAACTAGTTACATCTGTCATAGATATGCTTATTTATCATTGATTCATGCAATTCTCAATTCCCTTGATTAATCTACCGTGGATTATTATCCAAAACTGTATATTTAGTTAAAAGAACTAATAGTCTGAACAACCCTAATCATCTAACAACCTAGAACAACGACTATATTCAATTAAACGACATCTTTAAGTTCAAAGTATTGATAGAAACAAATACTCAATGCAAACAACTAATTAAGTTATCTGTGGTTTATTCCCTTCTACAACTGAAAAGCCCGAACGGGTCTAAAAAATTATAGTTGCTACTTTATCTAATCAATCCAGAACGGGACTTGATCAGATTAGTTGTAAATTAACCTAGAAATTCTATTAGGTAGCTAATCTAACAAAACCCTAGAATAATTCTGATTCAATTAAGCACAAGGAATAAAACCTATTCAAGTTGATGAGAATCAATCAAACCTCACAATATTATGCAATCTATGGTTTCAATAACTAGTCAAACACAAGGAATTTAGCAATGCATAATTAAATTAAAATCAAACTTACAAAGTTTTCAAAGTCTTCCTTAAGAGAGAAAAACCCTAGCCTCCAAAAGTTCATCAAAAGTTATGAGAAAATAAACTAATATAAGGTATATATATGTCTCTAAAAATAACCCTCAAAAGCTATATCATTAACACACTATTCGGATAAGACATAAGCCCATAAACCAAACTCGGCCCAAAATCATTCGGCCCAATGTCGTCCGCGTGAAAACACCGAATCCGCAGTTTCCCCTATTGCGTGGCCGCACATTATGCCATCCCGCGGAATTGGGTCCAGTTCAGAATGCGCGGCTTGATTGCTCGGCCTAGCTCACCGAGCTTCTTTCTCCTCTTGTCTTAGCTTTTCTTCTTCTTCAATCTTCATCCTAGAATCTCGTTGCTCTCTTCTAGCTTGTCCACCACCGCCATGGTTAATCTACACCTCGCCCCGCTGTTGCTCCTGAACCTAAAACCTGCAAAACCGAGCAAACCAGCGCATAATACCCGACAATAAAAAAACCTAAAAACTACATAAAAAGCAACCTAAAACTAGGTAAAACATATATAAAACATGCATCTAAACTACTCCTATATGCAAGCTATCAAATTCCTCCATGCTTAACCCTTGCTTGTCCTCAAGCAAGACATAAATCCAAATCACACCATAGAAATGCAATCATACCTCCATCTCAAATCAAACAAACATTTCACATATAATCAAAAACACGACCAAGACTTCCTAACATGTATTATAACAAGCAAAGAGCAAAGACCATTCATCCATTCTAGACCTCACCAAGGTAATTGTGTTTGCACTCCAACTCTCAAGTGTTTAAGGGTATGTGTTTCACTCAAAATCAACCATGAAGACTAGACTTCCATAAGCTTGCATCAGAGTTCTAAATCTCCAGCACTAGGGATCAAACACATAACAAAAATCATGAGGTCTTTTTAAGGCTTGTAATGGGGCCAAGGTAAAGAGAAATTTGGAAGGGATCATATTTGGTCTATGGTGCTAAATCCGGGATAAAGAAGTAGTCCTAAACCCAAACTTTTACACACTTTGCTTTTGCAATAGACTTTTCATCTTCATTTTTTTTTCACTTTACTTTGCAACCAAGAGTTTTATTTCCTCTTTTCCACCTTTTCTTCCAATCCCCCCATACTTTCATCAAACTCACACAAAACACAATCACAACCTAAAGTCCTAAATCCCGGATTATGGGTCAAGCTTATTAGGCTAGGAATCATTTTGTGGAGCTCATAAAAATAGGCTAAAAGCTCAAATAAGTGGGGTATCAAGACCATGGATCTTGTCAAGGGAGGAAGGGAAATAATAGGCCGTAAAGAAACATTGCCTCAATCATTTTAATGTCATGCATTCAATCATATAAGCAGTCTTGACAAAGGGTCATAACGCAAATTCTAGAGTTAGATAATCATGGTGATACACTCAAGAATGTAGAGAACATATATATCATGGAAGGCCAGAAATATCTCACAAGGCTAATTTTTTGTCTAGAACTTCAGAATGAATCAAAAACTCAAGCTAAATACATGCTCCATCCTATAATCAAGGTAAATAATCAATGATCATGCTCATATCATCTCAACTTCAGCATATCATGCAAATCATGGGTTAGAACTTATACTCAACTTAGAGAAACAAGAGGTATCAAACAATGGGGAAATAAGAACCTACATGCACTATTTTTGTATTTTTTTCAATTTTCTGATTTTTTTTATTTTTTCTGGAATCGTAAAAAATGCACGCAGAAAAGTGTAAACATGACCTAAACTAATGCAACTACTTGAAATGCAAACAAGTAATTCCCTTCCCCCATGCTTAAAACATACTTTGTCCCCAAAGTATAGTAAAAAGTAAAGAGAAGAGAAAAACTCATAAAACCTAGTTGTTTGGCGGGTAGTAGGGCGGAAAATCCGATGGTGGTGGCGGCGGATACTCTGTAGGAGGTGGCTGGTACGCCGGATAGCCCGCTAAACTCCATCCATCATGTCTAGTGTTGAGCAGCCTGAACTGCTCATCCTGGCGGACTTGAAAAGCAGCCAGCTGTTGATCTTGATGAGTCTGGTAAGAGGCAAACCTCTGATCCACATAGCCTCTCATACTCTGAAAGCTCTGATCAATGTGAGACGATATATCATTGTATCTCTGTGTATTGTCCAGCTGTGTCTGTCTCATCATCCCCATCATTTGGCTGAATTGAGTATCAAAATATAGGGGACCACCCCCAGCAGGTAAAGATGGATCAAATTGTCTCTGCTGATCTTCTTCCTCAAACTCATCCTCCTCATCAGTTTCTTCATCCTCAGTAGACTCTTCTTCTTCTTCTTCAGCCATAACAAAATCCTCATCCATCTCCTCTTCATCAGACTCCTCCTCAATAGCAACTGGAGCCTTCTTTTTACCCCTAACCGGGCCCTTGACATTATTCACATCCAAATCTCCAGCTTGGACTTTAATGAACCAATTGCTCTGGCTGTCCCCAATCCTCATTCTGGCTCCATCAGGAAGCTTCATTACTCTCTTGGAATCCCCAATCACCCAGAAATAAGAGATCCTGTACTTGTAGAGAGCACCCATCTTCTTAAGCATGGTGAAATCTATAGCCAAGGGCGGAATGTCAACCTGTAACCTGTTAAGATCAACCCAAAAATGCTTGGCCATATGGGTCACAATCCCACCAATGTAGATAGCTCCTCCTCCCTTGTTTCCAGCATGAGCCATATGGTGCATCAGCATAGCACCCACATTCATCATCTTCTTCTTTAAACAAGCGCCCAACACAACAACATCTTTTTTAGGACAATTGTTTCCACAATCACCCCGCCCATTCAGAGTACAAGCAATAAATCTCTGGAAGACTTTAATGGCAGGATGAGTAATGGGAGAGGCCTTTTCTTGGGTAGGGTTATATGTGGATCTCCCGGTGATGGACCTCCAGAAATGCTCATCAGCCCATGTAGCACCAGTCTCATTTAGTACTACATCATTGCCCGAAAAATTATAGAATCCGAACACACGGTTGACCTCTTTCAAGGTCATCTTCCTCCTTATACCTCCTAGCCAAAATTTGAACTCTCCTTCTTCTCTGAAGTCAGTGGACAAAGTGCTCAAAAACTCAAGTGTTAACCCCTTGAAAGTGGGTTCACACAGATGTAAGAACTCTCCCATATGCAAATATGCCACCATCTCCCTCAAAGGATGTGCTAGACCGATCTCATTCATCAGATTCCAATCGATAAACGTGGTCGCTTTCCACTCCCTGTCTTTCAGCAAATCAAATCGGACTATGTGGTTAGGCTTTGTAAAACAAATCCCATAGTGCTTTGGAGTGTTCTCTCCCTCCACAGTAGAAGGAACGAGGTGAATACCCTGACTAGAAGCCTGGGATGCTGAAGCTCCATCAGTTCTACCTCTCTTTTTACCCATGATTTCAGAATTTCAAATCAACGTGCACAAACACCACCAACAAACCAAAAAAACGCAATTCTGTTGTCCCGGCAAGGACAACCACAATAGTATATATAGAATTAAGCAACTAAATCCCTCAATCACTCTCTTCCCCCACTACCTAGAACAATTTAATCAAAATTTAATCAAAATTCTAGGTCAAATTCGGATTTGTAGAAAAAGCTCAAATAAAACACGAATCTAGGCTAGAATCATGCAATAAACGAACTTTTGTGAAGGACCTAAGCCTAAATCCAAGCCTAAAGGGATGAATTTCGGATTTTTAGAATAAAACCTAGATCTAGATTCAATCTAAAAAACCAAATTTAAGAGGGATTTTGAGAAAACTTACTTGAATCCCACTTGATTTTGAGTTCATTGCTTGATTGTGGTTGAAAATCCGACTTGAAAGAGCTTGAATGGAGCTTTGATGACGGAGCTACAATGGAGGCGGCTTGAGAGAGGAAGGAAGGAGGCGGAAAATAGAGTAGAAGAAAGAAAAAGTGGCTCGGGGGTTTTAATTCAGCCTTCGCTGAAACGGGTTAATTACGCGGGATCGGCAGCAATTGCGCGGCCGCGCATTTAGCACCCAAGCCGCGCAATCTGCACTGAGCTTGTATTGCTTGGGTTACTTGCCAGATTACTTGACCACACAATTTTAGTCCCCAATACGAGTTTTTAGCTACTTTAATTCAAAGGTTGCCCGAGCTATTTGTATGTCTGAGGATTATTTCTACCAAAACTAACTAAACAACTAAAAAAAACAAAAACAAAAAACTTAAAACTAAAAACAATATTCAATGAAAAGCTAAATTTAACCTTGGGTTGCCTCCCAAGAAGCGCTTGTTTAACGTCATTAGCTTGACATAAAAAGGATATTAAGAAGGATACGAGCTATGGAATTCGATCTCCTTCCCATCGAACCCCATCTTTAATATGCCTTATGGAATGTCAATCCTTGTATTAGCCGTCTTCAAGAATGGTCTTCCTAGCAACATAGACTCTTTTCCAGCTCCCGGTCCCATGTCCAATATCAGAAAATCAGCCGGAAATTTCAAGGAATCCACTGTAACCCATACATCTTCAATTTTTCCCTTGGGTCGCACAGTGGAATGATCAGCCAACTCAACTATGGTTCGAGTTTCTTTCAATGGTCCCATACCGAGTTTCTCATATAAGGAGGAAGACAGAACATTGACAGATGCACCTAAATCAATTAGAGCCTCATTCACCTTGGTGCTTCCGATCATACAAGAAATGGTGAACATGCCAGGGTCACTGCACTTCTCAGGCAAACGCTTTTGAAACACAGTAGACACATGTTATTTCTCTTTAACTTGCTTTTGACTTTTCTCCTTCTGTCCCCTTTCTAAAGTGCACAACTCCTTCAAAAACATGGCATACCGGGGTACACTCTTGATCAGTTTTAATAACGAGAAGTTTACTCTGCAAGTACTGAAAACCTCAAACAGCTCCTTGTCACTTTTCAATTTCGGGGTTTCTTTTAAGGCTTCAGGAAAGGGTGGAACAGGTACATAAGCCTTCAGAGGAGTTTCAGATTGATTCTCGTTAACGACCAGATTGCGGGGCTTGTCCTCCAATTGCGCGGCCGCGCATTTACCACCTACCCCGCGCAATCCTAATTGAGAAGGCATTGCGCGGGATGCAGATTGCTCGGCCGCGCTTTTAGCACGCAAGATGAGCAATTTGTTTTCGTTCTGATCTTCTGTTTCGTCAGTTGTGCTCATTTGGTACACTTGTCCCGCCTTAGAGCCATCATAAATAGAGATAAAACTGACATTCGCCTTCGGGTTGAGCTTTGTCGGTGATGGCAATTTGATGGATTCTCTAGCTTCTAACCAACTCACTGCATCAGCAATCTGACTTACTTGGCTCTCAAGTTGTTAATACTAGACTTGGTCTCTTGTTGAAGCTGATTGAGAGAACCATGCATTGTAGAAATAATCTGGGTCAGATTTCTGATCATCTCTTCAGTGGACATAGCATTCTGATTCACTCCTTGAGCTTGAGGTTGGAAAGGAGGTCTGTACTGAGCTTGGCCACCTTGATGGTTAAATTGGTGATTGCTAGAATTGCCATACCTAGAGTTAGGATGATCCCTCCACCCAGGATTGTAAGTGTTAAGAGTAGGGATCATACATAGGCCTTTGTTGACCATAATTGTCCACCATATTAACTTCAGCTTGGGGCTCTTGGAGTATGGGGGCAGGAATCAGTAGAATGCATATTATTAGAGCAAATCCCACAAGCTTTCACTTGTTGTCTACCACCTTGCTGTTGAAACTGTTTCATCATAGTTTTCAGCTTAGACACTTCTTCATGCAATAATGAGTTGGCAACTACAACATTGACAGCCTTAGAACCAGTTTCCTTCCTGAACGGTCTTGTTCCCTCAGACAGTTGTGTGAACAGTTCAAATGCAGCAGTAGGAGTCTTGTTGAGAATGTTACCCTGGCAAGACGCATTCACCATTCTTCTCTCATCATCCAAGAGGCCATTAAATAAGTATAAAATCAGATCTTGATCAGTGTATCCATGGAAGGGACAGCTGGCTATCAACCTCTTGAACCTCTCATAATATTCGTACAAGGACTCATTAGCTTTTTTTTCAATGTTGCTAATTCTTTTGTTCAGATCATTGAGCCTTGTAGAAGGGAAGTATTTCTCTAGAAAAGCTTGCTTCATCTTAGCCCATGTATCGATACTTCCCGGAGCCAAGTAATAAAACCAGTCTTTAGCTTGATCCTTGAGAGAGAAAGGAAAGGCTCTCAACGCGATCTGGTCATGAGTCACATCAGCAGGCTTCATGCTTGAGCACACAACATGAAATTCAGAGAGATGCTTGTTGGGATCTTCACCACTAAGCCCATGGAACTTCACCACTAAGCCCATGGAATGAAGGCAAGAGGTGAATCAGTCCAGATTTAAGCTCAAACTTGACTCCTTCACCAAGAGCAGGGAATTGCACCGCCAATGGTTGTTGTGCCAGATTTGTTGCAGTCAACTGTCTCAATGTTTGGTCACCCATCTAAGCAGATTCAGCAGTTTCAGATTCAATCTCTGATTCAGATTCAGATTCAGATTCCTCAAGGAAGAACATAGAGCCTAAAAGTGATTCCGGATATCCTTTCTTAGCTTGAAGATTGTCCTGTCAATATCTGGATCAAAGAGCAAGGGAGATGAGTTAGTAGCATGGGTAGGAACCATATAACAGGTTCACACCCAAAAATAGCACAAAAGTAAGAACACAAATAGCGACGAGTCCCCGACAACGACGTCAAATTTGATGAGGTATTTTCGATGGTCGTTAATACCTATCAAAGAACCTAACTTAACCAAACTTAGTAGAATGGTAAGTAAGGGTCGATCCCAAAGAGACTCGTGTAAATGTGTTATTACTTGTATGCCAAGTAACCTAAAGGGGGTTTATAATTGTAAATTCTAAACTACTATGCAAAAATAGAAGTATATATGATTGCAAAAGATGGTTTAAATCAAATAAGAAACAAGCGTGTTCAACTAGTTACATTCGTCATAGATATGCTTATTGATCATTGATTCTTTCGATTCTCAATTCCCTTGATTAATCTACCGTTGATTATTATCCAAAACTGTATATTTAGTTAAAAGAACTAACAGTCTGAACAACCCTAATCATCTAACAACCTAGAACAACGACTAGATTCAATTAAACGACAACTATAAGTTCAGAGTATCGATAGAAACAAATACTCAACACAAACAACTAATCAAGTTATTTGTGGTTTATTCCTGTCTACAACTGAAAAGCCCGAACGGGTCTAAACAATTATAGTTGCTACTTTATCTAATCAATCCCGAACGGGACTTGATCAGATTAGTTGTAAATTAACCTAGAAATTCTATTAGGTAGCTAATCTAACAAAACCCTAGAATAATTCTGATTCAATTAAGCATAAGGAATAAAACCTATTCAAGTTGATGAGAATCAATCAAACCTCACAATATTATGCAATCTATGGTTTCAATAACTAGTCAAACACAAGGAATTTAGCAATGCATAATTAAATTAAAATCAAACTTACAAAGTTTTCAAAGTCTTCCTTAAGAGAGAAAAACCCTAGCCTCCAAATGTTCATCAAAAGTTATGAGAAAATAAACTAACATAAGGTTATATATGTCTCTAAAAATAACCCTCAAAAGCTATATCATTAACACAATACTCGGATAAGACATAAGCCCATAAACCAAACTCGGTCCAAATCCTTCGGCCCAATGTCGTCCGCATGAAAACACCGAATGCGCGGTTTCCCCTATTGCGCGGCCGCACATTATGCCATCCCGCGCAATTGGGTTCAGTTCAGAATGCGCGGCTTGATTGCTCGGCCTAGCTCACCGAGCTTCTTTCTCCTCTTGTCTTAGCTTTTCTTCTTCTTCAATCTTCATCCTAGCATCTCCTTGCTCTCTTCTAGCTTGTCCACCACCGCCATGGTCAATCTACACCTCGCCCCGTTGTTGCTCCTGAACCTAAAACCTGCAAAACCGAGCAAACCAGCGCATAATACCCGACAATACAAAAACCTAAAAACTACATAAAAACAAACCTAAAACTAGCTAAAACATATATAAAAAATGCATCTAAACTATTCCTATATGTAAGCTATCATTAATATCAAAACAAACATGAAACGATCATGAATAATAATGATATTAGCAGTAGGAGAAAAGATATACAGGATACATGCAAATTGAGTTCCAACGAGTAAAATAATAAGCATGCAATCAAATCTCTTTCTCAATGATTTTAGTCCAACGAGTCCTAAAACATTGATTTGGTACAATGATTAGGTTTTACTACGAGAAAACCTAGATCTAGCAATAGAGAGTATCAATTCCAACAAGGTCATCAATCAAGTAGAAATCAATACAATCAGTATTAATAAGCACAAGAGAATTGAAATAACCTGTAGAAATAAACCTGAATTGTAGAATCTCACAATAAACTTGAATCTGAAAGCTTCAACTTGAATTGAATTAAAGGGTTTCGTTCTCCATAATAGAGAAATACAAAAGTCTGAAAATATTGGAAACTAGGTCTAAGAGAGGTATCTCAAACAAAGGATGAAACTAGGTTTAAGTAGTCTCTCAAAACACAAAATAATAAATAAAAGGAAAATAATATAATAAATAGATGGATAACAAATAAATCGCCGTCTCGATCTTCGATGTCGTGGAAAACCGCGATCGCGGCCCTGCTTTTTACAACATTTTAGCGGTACTTTCGGAAGATGTTTTGCCCACCTAAGAGTGGGAATTTCGACTCAGAGTAAAAATATGAATTGTAGCTCTTCAAGTTAGCTTTCCAATTATACCAAATTTAGCTTCATCAGATCACCGTAGCTCCCGAACGATGCGTCACAAGAAAGTGGTGTTGAAACAACAACTCCAATGCATTGCCCGATTTTAAGCGTTCTTAATGATCATCAAAAGTGGCTTGAATATCATTGGAAAAGACACTTGAATATCTCCAATCTTGAATCCTTCAACTTAACCAATCATTGCTCCTCAAAACAACCTAAGAACACGAAAGCACAAGAGTAGACACCAAAATACAAAAACCACGAAAACTAAGCAAAACACATACAACTTCCTAAGATTTAAACATAAATATGCCCTAAAACTAATACCTAAATGCATGCTATCACTCTCACCCTCTTAGAGCGAGGTAATCCCAAGACAAAGTCCATGGAAATATCTTCCCAAGGAGCATGAGGTATAGGAAGGGGAGTGTATAAACCATGAGGGTGTACCCTAGACTTAGCACGCATACATATCACACAAGAAGCACAAAAGCTCTCTACCGACCTAAGCATGAAAGGCCAAAAGAAATGCTCCCTAAGAATATGCAAAGTCTTCATGATTCCTAAATGTCATATAAGGCCACCACCATGGGCCTCTTGGACAAGCAAATGCCTAATAGAACTTCTAGAAACACACAATTTAGGACCCTTAAACAAAAATCCATCATGTATATAGAATTGGTCCTTACTTCCATGAGTAATACATGCATGAAATATCTCCGCAAAATAAACATCACTAGCATATAACTCACGTATGAATCCAAAACCTAACAGTCTAGCATCAAGAAGGGATAGAAGAGCATACCTCCTAGAAAGTGCGTCGATGACGTTGTCCTTCCCCTTCTCGTGCTTGATGACGTATGGAAACGTCTCGATGAACTCGACCCACTTATCATGGTGCTTGTTGCGCTTCTAGGGCCTCGGGCCTTACAAATTCCTTAAAAATAGTTTCGTCCTCGAAGCTAGGTTCGACTTACTAGATATCCATCTAAGAAAAGGAAGGTTATTACAATAGTGCCCCCTTAAAAGTAGTTTCATCCCCGAAACTAGGTAGAGAACAACTTTGTAAGGCCCTATAAACTATCCCATGCCAACCCGAGCACTTCCCAAGAGGTCAACCATCCCGGTACTACTCTCGCTCTTGCACGCTTAGCTTTTGAGTTCTTTGTCCTCACTTGAATCCAGAAAAGGAAGAGCTCTTGTCTACATGGGGAGCACCTCAATCCCTTATAAATTATCGGGGTGATACAATCTCCTAGACTTAAAAACTTGACGTCCTTGTCAAGGCCCAAGCACCACCCTCTGGGTCGAGTCACTGCCCTTCTGACCAAGTCCACTCGAAACCCATAGTCGGCCCTAATACCATTTGTAAGGCCCAAGCCTTTAGAAGCGCTATCCCATGCCAACCCGAGGACTTCCCAGAAGGTCACCCATCCCGGTACTACTCTCACCCATGCACGCTTAACTTTTGAGTTCTTTGTCCTCACTCGAACCCAAAAAAGGAAGAGCTCTTGTTGATTTGGGGAGCACCTCAATCTCGTATAAATTATCGGGGTGTTACATGAATAACATCCCTCAGCTTGGCTAAGAGGAGAGGTTTGGAAGTGCTCATGCTATCACCAATGACCAATGTTTTTCCCTTGCTCCCTTATCTAAGAGCATGCCTTCGCTTTTTCTCCCTAGCTATGTGATCAAGCATGATTTCGTAAGGCTTCACTGGTTGCAACATGATCCTTTTGCCTTCACGATGGAAAGAATACTCATTGGAGACGCCATTGCCCCGATCATATTGCCAAGGTCATCATAAAAGAAGATGACACACCGACGTGGGCACCACATCACATTCCACCATGTCTTGATAAGGACCTATAGCAAAAAAAATCAAAGCCCTTTCCTTCACTTGGATGGGCGACTTAGAATTTAACCAACATAAGGGATAAGGTATAGGATGAGGAGTAGTAGGAATTGAAAAACGAGAAACAACCTCCTCATTGATGATGTTACAACATGAACCACCATCAATAATTAAGCTACATACCTTATCTTGGATTTTACATCGAGTATGGAAGATCACCTCACATTGGCTCGGGGTAGTGTTGTTTTCGATGGTGAAAAGAGCGCTTTGGACAACAAAACACTCACACTCTTCGGCCACCACATGGAGCTTGTCCTCTTCTAGCTCCTCATAGTTTTCTTCCTCCTCTTGAACAAGCTACTCAAATTCATATTTTCCTTACGGAGTAAGAAGAACCTTGCGCTCATTCGGACAATGCCACGCCCGAGACATTTGAAGCATTTGAACTCTCCGGCTCGGTTCTCCCCCTCTTGCGTTGGCCTCAGAGGCACATCTCTCTTAGGAGGAGGCGGGAGCTGGTCGTGCTTGAAGTCGGGCCTCTTAGACTGGCTTAGTATTGAGGAGCTGGTCCATGGTATGGGGCTCGGTACCGACTGTCTGGAGCTTGGTACCGAGGGTTGCGCAGACTGGCGCCTTTGAGGAAGATTCTTATGGACTTGGTTGGTCTAATGTAACACTTGCTCAATCTCCGTACCCCTAGGAAAGTGTTGCATATTCACAATATATTTTAGCTCGGAATTAAGTCGATGAATAAATTTGAAAATAACATACCCGTCGGGGAATTGAACCCCGAAGCGAAAGATGAGCGTGCATAGCTCATTGTAGTACTCGTCGAGAGTCCGACCGCCTTGTCCAAGCTGCTCAAGTTTGGAATGGACCCTCTCGGTGTATTCAAGTGGAACAAAGCGTTCCTCAAGGGCACGCTTAAGCTCACGCCAAGTTCGGATCGATTAAACTCCTTCAAAATGCCGAGCCTCTTTGTCTTGCAACCACCAATGGTAGGCAAACTTGGTGAAGTGAACGGTGGCAACGACCATTCTTCTCTAGTCCTCATAGCCATAGTCATCAAACACGATCCCGGTATTGGCTATCCAATCGAGACATGCATCAGCTTCGGTAGTTCCCGAGAAAGTTTGGATTTGGAGCTTGATTCCTTGGTAGCGCTCTTCACCATTGGAGGGCTGTTGTGCCCACGCCGCTTGAAATGGTTCTCGATAGGCTGCTTGCATAGGAGGCGCGCCTTGGACACCTAAGTGCCGAGGGAAGAGATGAGCCGTGCCCGTCGGCGCCGATGTCGCCGTAGGAGTATAGCCATATCGCTCATTGCCTACATTGTTAGTGTTCAGAGGAAAAGGAACATTATTTGGAAAAGTAGAATATGGAGGAACAAAATCAGGCCTTACCCTGGAAGACGTCACAAAGGGTTGAGTGAAATTTGACACCGAAAGATGGCTTTGTGATGCTAGCTGAACGTTGGAGGTAGAACCTTCCTCCAAGTGAATGCGTCGAGTAGTAGAAGTGAGTGGCTCGAGGTGAGAGCTCACACCGAGGGAGAAAGGTGGGTCTTGGTTGACACTTTGTGCATTGGTGGCACTAGCTTGGAAGAGTTCGTCGTGCCTTGACAACCTTTGCTGAATGTCATCAAACCTTGAACAAAAAGAACGAAGGTCTTGTTGCATAGATTGTAGCATGGCAACCACGGATGACTCAGAATTAGCATCCCGAGGTGAACCATCATTCCCCGCATCCGACATCTTGCACAAACTTTCACCAAACAAGTTAAATCCGACAAGCATGTGGTACTTTTAGCTACACACACAACCAATTCTCAACTTAGACTCGAAAGTGCCAAACTTGCTAGTGTTAGGACTTTGGTGGAAAACGGACAAGGAATGGCTCAAAGAAAGGTAAAAGCAATAGCATTGCAATACAAGTAACAAGTTTGTCAACCACTCGAATTTAGGAAGCTACTAGGTACCAAGTTAAAAACAAAAAGATAAACAAAAGAGCTTAGACAAATATAGGAACTTTTTCGGAATTTCTTTCTCACGGGGCCCGACCTATTCTGTGCCCAGCCCCTTATTAGCTTTTGCCGCCGGCAAGGTTTTTCTAGCCCCGCTTCTTTTTCTTTCCGAGTCCGAATTTTTAACTTTTAAGGCACACTTTTCAGCCTATTACAACCAAGCTCAGAAAGCTTCAACAAAACAGAAAAAAATATGACTTACACCTCCACTCGGTGTTACTTTCTTTCCTTTTTTTTTAAAATACGGCTTGGTACTTTTCCCGTATCCTAACCCGAGTGGGTATACAATATTGTAAGCTTGATTTTAGTCTTATGCTAAGCCACACATGCTCGAAATTTTCATGGAATGGAAGGCAAAAAAAAGTTCAGCCAAGAGGTTGCTATTAAAAACAAGTTAGTTGAAAGGCCAAAGGGTGACTCTTGCTATTTTTCGCCTTTAATTCAATTCAAGCAAAGAGTGATAAGCTTCTTCAACCTTTAGACAACCACACAAACCATTTTTGGTCGTCCCCAATGGTAGATTTAAGCATAAAAGGTTCGAAGACATAAAATAATACAAGCGAACAGGGTCGATAACGGGTTTTAGGAGTCGGTATTGCAAGGGGTTTTGTGGAACGTTTTCATGAAGGGTAACACTTGAAAATTCAAGAAAATTTCAGATCTAAGAAGACAAAAAATAGGTGTACCTTGTGTGGCTCTGATAACACATGATAAGGATCGAATCGATGAAGTCGGTGCAACTCATTTGGATGCTCTCTTCTTGACTAGGGAATGGACGGATGTGCCTCGGAGATGACTTGATGGACGTGTGAATGGGTGGGAAACCAGAGATGGATGTTAGAAAATGAAGGTAGAAGGATATGAATGAGTTTAGGGCGTGGATATGACTCACCACGCTCGAAACTCAAACTACGAGATTCAAGGACAAGGATGTGACACACCTTGCTCTTGGATCTCAAGGGTGATCCAATATTACTCACGAATCAAGATTGAAAACAAAGAACATAAAACAAATTTATTAAAAGGCAAATTGCCAAACCAAAGTCGAAAACATGACTAAAACAAGACAAGAGTTACAAGCATTTTACAAGTATCTAGCAAGGGAGAAGGGGGCGTCCCTTTTAACTAAAATTTATCCATCAACACCAGCCTTTTCATTACCCAACCATTAAACATAAGTGAAGACAAAGACCTTTGGAAGCCCGACATTAAATGCATCTTGAAATGGCAAACAAGAGGCGCCAACTCGGCGCAAGCTAGGCGTCTGGCATGGCCACGGCGCACCCGGTGACTAGCAACATGTCTTCTTCATATTTGATCGGCGCTCCATGAACCAAGAGACCATCTCGAAGCTCCTCTTGAAAGACACGAGCTCGAGCCCTTGTTATCCACCCTAAATAAGGCCAAGTATCGCAAGCGCGCCCAGGTGGCTCGGTACCGAGGTTTGGTAGCTCGGTACCGTGGGAAAAAGAGTCGCCATGCAGCTCGGTACCTAGGTTGGGTGGCTCGGTACCGGGGTTGGATGGCTCAGTCCGATGGCTTGGTACGTTGGATGATTCGATATTGGATGGCTCGGTACCGAAGGCGTCAGAGCCTTGATGTGGCTCGTGAGGTGTAGTCACATCAAATCCATTTGCCACCTTCACAATGGTGAATATTGAGGTAACAATCAGTCCATATAATTCTTATTGTACACCTTATGTTTCATGAAAACTAACAAAATTTGTCTTTCATGCATAGAATAATGAGAGAACACCAATAAGAATAAGAGCACACACCCCATTGAAAAAAATTGGTGGAACATTAATGCTTTGTTAACGGGGTACCACTGATAGGCCAAATCCTACCCCGCAAGTGTACGAGATTGGTTGTAATACCAAGGTGTCGAACTCTGGGACTATGTAGTATTAATTGTATTCAAAAAGTAGACTAAGTCGTAAAATAAGAAAATATTGAATTGGGATTTTAGCTATGAAACTAATTAAAGCAAATTACAAGTAAATATGGGCAAATCAATGAGAGGAAGGCTTCTAAGATTAAGGATCACCACAATAATGCTTCGGTAGACTATAAAAGATGATTGCACAATCTTAATTATGACTTTGTTTGAAGGCAATTGTCTAATGTATCCGCTAAATTCTTTCAAATGTTAACAGACGTATCTAGACTCAATTAAACATCCACTTTCGTGACTTGCTAATTAAAATCTAGACCATTAAGCACTTAGAATTTAAGATTAAATTGAATAAACATCCGCTTTCGCGACTTGCTAACTCGACCCAACCTTAAGATTTCTACGACAATTGTTATTCCACAAGAGAATTCAAAATACTTTCATATTAGAGAAAACTCAGGTTCAAATCCTAGGGTTCCAACAGGAAAAAGTACCTTTCAGTCTCAATTCACTGTCTGACTACTTATCAAAGTTTTCACCTTTCAGTCTCAAACTTTCGCAAGTTCCCATTCACAAAAGTTACTAAGGCATAGAGCATCTAGGATTGAATCAAACAAAGCTTCAAACAACGGATTGTGCAATTTAATAAATAAGTCTACCTAGAAATCATTGGGTTCACCCCAATCTTAGAATTCGGGGTTTAGCTAGACATGGAAATAGAAGAAATCAATTCAATAACGAGATTAAACATACCGCATTGAAAAAACAAACAAACTTGATTCAAATCCAGCAAATCCAAACTCAATTCAACAAAAGTCTTCAAATTCTCCAAAATCTCTCTAAACTTGTCTCTCAAGGAATAAAAACTAGGTTAAAAGTTCGAACCCCAATCTAGAAGACAAAGTAAAGTATTTATACTGAGGATAAAATAAGATAGGCGGCCCAAAAACACGCCAAACATGGAGCGCACGACACATGGCGCGCGTCGTGCGCCTCATCGCACGACCGTACAAGGCCACACACGACCTAAGGAAACGCACGATGCTGGACAAAGGGACGCACGACCGTGCGTTTGAAAACGCACGGGCGACGCCTTTCTCTGAGTTAAAATGCATGATCGTGCGTGTGTGACACACGATCCTCAACCGGCTCGAGCTAAGGGCGCACGATCCGACATTTTTCATCACCGCCTGCACGACCGTGCACCTAGCTTGGTGCACGACTTTGGCCTTGATCGTGTGATTCTTTTATTCTGGATCCTCAGTTGATCTTTTCCCGTCCCGATGCCTCCTAGACTGAAGTCTTGATTCCTCTATGTCTCGAAACGCGTTCCAATGAAGCTTGAAACTCTCCAAAGTACCTGAAAAGCATAAATATACGCGTGTAGACATCTATAACGGAAACTAAACTAAAAGTACTAGAAAAATGAGACTGCATGAAAACATATAAACTAAAGTCCTAAATGCATGTCCTAATATGCTCTAAATACAAGTTATCAAAATCCCCCAAACTTGAAGCTTGCTTGTCCTCAAGCAAGAAATAAACTCAGCAAACCCACAAAAAGAATGCAATTCAAGTATCCACCACAAATGAAGTTAAGCATTAATCAATAAACTTGTAGTTCAACAAATTGAAATCATTGCACATGCTTTAGAAAATCAAAAACATCAAGAGAATGCATCAATTCTAGACCTCACTAGGAGAATGTGTTTGTCTCTCTCACTCAAGTGTTTAGGGTATAGTGTTTTGCTCAATTCTCAACTAAGACCGCTAAACTACCATATGCTTGCATCAATGTTCTAAATCTCCACCGCTATGGACATTGCATACAACAAAAATCAAGAGGTCTTTTAATGGGTCGTAGTGTGGCCAAGGTTAGAAGAATAAGTCATGGAATATATTTGGCTAAGTGGTGCTAATTCTGGAAAATAGGAATCAAGCTTCATCAACACCAACAAACCAACTCTTTTGCTCAATTTCTTTCCACACATTTCATTCATACTTCACTTCTTTATTTCTTTTTCCACACTTCTTTTATAACTTCTTTCAACCCATTTTCTTTTCATGGATTTTGAAACTTTTCCTTCATATTCACATTTTTATTTATCAAGCTGAAACCATTTTTTTTTCATTTTCAACCTTCATTCCCTTCACTTCACTCCTTTTTTTTCTTTCAACTCATCCACCATTTTCATTCTTCTTTTCAACTCCCCAACTCACTTAAACTTCACAAAACAATTCAAGCATAAATTTCTATTCTCTAGAAGGGTCAGGCTCATTAGGCTCGGGATTTAATTTTGTGGAGCTCAAAAAGATAGGCTTTTAAGGCTAACAGGGGCTTCAAAAAGAAGGATTAATATGCAAGGTGGATAGGGGAAATATAGGCTAATGAAAAATAATGCCTCTATCACTTTAATGTCGTATGCAAGACTCATGTAAGCAGCCTCAAAATAGATATTTAACGCAAGTTCTAGAGTTAGCAAGTTATTTTGAGACACTCAAGAAATAATAGAGAGGACAATTAGTCCTAGAAAGGCTAAAAATATGATCTCACAAGGCTAAACATGTATAGAACTTCAGCATACTCTCAAATATCAAAAGATAACATCTGCTCATTCAATTAAATGTAAAACATAAAAATCCACAATCATGCTATTATATGGAGGTTTCAACAATTCAAGCATGTCATGTGGTTTAGAGTTATATAAAGAATAATTAAGGACAAGGGGTTTTCCATTAAAAGGGATTCAATAACACCTAAAATGCATAATTTTTTTTATTTTTGACATTTTTCGGATTTTTTTTTCTCTTTCTCTTATGCAAAGACAAATGCAAAAATTTAAACATGAAAATGCAACCTAGCATGAAACTATATGCAATCCAACTAACATGAAACAAGTTTCCCTCCCCCAAACTTAAAATCTACATTGTCCCCAATGTAGAGAATAAAAGAGAGAGAGAGGTACTCACTAGACAATCTACTGAGGCAGCGGAGGATAGGGAGCGCTCGGGTCATAGAAATACCCGAAAGTGTGATGGTACATCTGCTGCATCATCTCCTCAATGTTGTTGAAACGGGTATCCATAGATGTCTGTAACGCTGTCATCCGCTCAGAAATGGAATCTATCTGCTGGCGGAGGTAAGTAGAATCGCCAAGGCCAGAAGACTCTCCCTGTTGAAAGTGTGGTGGAGGAGCAGGAGTGTTTTCCATAGGCTCATCATCATCCCTGTGAACCACACCAACAGGTCTAGGAGGAGGAGGTGCTCCAATCCAAGACTCATACCAGTTTGCAACGTTATCAGTTAGGATCCGAACAGGATCAGGAAGGCGCGGCGCAATAGTCACCTGAATAAACCAAAGATATAATGCCTTGCCTTTGCGCTTGATCCAATGACACTGGACAAGAAAATCTTCATCAATGCGATACAACTCTGGAGTCTCTGTGTATCGTGCCTAATCCACCTGAAAATGATGAGCAATAAGAGCAACCATTCCTCCAATAGCAATCATGCCGTTGGTGGATTTCTGAATCTGATCAAACTTTACAGCGAATTGATACCCCAGATCCATAGAAGATTCATGTGCCATATCATACAGAATAGCAAGCTCTCCACAACGAACGTTGCCTCCCTATTCACGCCCATAAATGGTGTGGGCCAGAATCTTCTGCAGAATACGAAAACATGGGTTGACAATGTTGGAGGCCTTCTAAGATTGACCTCAGAATGTCAAATTCCCAGTCAATTTATGCCAAAAATCATCTTGATTATTATTAGAAAGCAGTGTTCGATCTCCACCAGCAGGAAAATTGAAGATTTGGTTTAACTGAGCAAGATTCAAACTCCTCCATTGGTTCCCAAGATGAAACTTAAGAAGCCCAGAATCCTCCTCTTCAGGAGAGATATTAACAGTCGGAGAGCTGAAGAACTCACAAGTCAAAGCCTTATAAGTTAGTGAAGATAAAGAAAGAAGGCTCTGAATGCCAATCTTGGAGGCCATACGATTGATTTAATCCATGAATCCTAAATGGCCAAGGCTCTCACTATTGACCCAACGAGTAGACATGTAGGGACGTGCATCAAAGTAGGCATACAAACTTTGTTGCTGTTGAGTAGCAAAATCAACTCTATCCACATCTGAGCGTCTTCGAGGAGGCATAAGTAGGATTTTTACAATACAAGTAAAATTTCCTTTGAAATATTACTTGGCTAACAAAACTCAACAAAAAACAAATCAAACCCAAAAACAAGTCCCTGGCAAGGGACTTCAACAATCACTACAAAAAAAGTGAATTTAGCGACAATATATATGGTCGCTAAATGCAAAATTGGTCGCTAAATGCATTTAGCGAACATATTGTGGTCGCTAAAAATGGTCGCTAAAAGGCCGGTCGCTAACCACTTGGCGATCATATATTTGGTCGCTGATGTTAGCTTTAGGTGAGGGTGAATGCGTGTTCCCCCATGAATTCTAGTGTCAAACCAAGAACAATTAAAGACAATAGGATGCTTTACGGTTGGAGATAGGTAATGCAGCTCAATGATTTCATCTAGCACACCATAGAAGTCTTCCTCGTCGGTGCCGAAACTTTGTCCTAGAACACAAACTCCACTACTGTCAGTGGCTCTGGTTGATGCGTGTGCCCTCGTGTGGAATCGGTAACCATTGACAAAGTAACCAGGATACGTCCTCACTTTTTTAGAGGGTCCACGAGCAAGTGTTGCAATGTTAGGATCTGTAACTGCCGGACTGTCGGCCTACATGCAATTTTAAATCAGCATGTATATACAATTTCGGATGCAACATAAAAATGTAAAATTTGAAACTAAATAGAAATTAATATAAGAAATCCTTACATGGGAGTAAAACTAGAGGCGAAAGTGTCTTTCCAAAATGTTTTGCTCTACAACATCGGTTATTGTTGGATTTGACGACCGCACGAAGTTTGTCAAATAGTACCTACGACAGAGTAATTGAATGAAATACATACTTTATATATATCGAACCAACTTTAGTTGAGATTATAGAAACGTACTCAATATAGGGTTCCACTTCGACGCAGTTCATGAGAATGTAAGTTTGGATGACATGGAATTCATCATCTGTGAGGAAACGACCAGTTGATCTGCCCAAGGTTCGACCAGTTGTTGTGAAAATAGACAAATCGCCCGGATCAACCCCAACTGGAATTGTGCAACTGACGTTGCAGGCGTTATCCATATGAGTACTCGCCACATGTGAGCTAAAATAATACGAGCAGAACGTGGACGTCTCCTTAACGAGAAAGGCACTACAAATTGACCCCTCAACATGGGCTTTGTTGCCAACTGAGGCCTTCAGCCTTTTTAAGAGCCTACATGATATACATTCAAAACCATTAATATTTATTATACAAGTTAATTATATGAATCCAAAACTGAACAACTGCATACAACTATACGTACCTTTCTTCTGGATACATCCATCTATAATTGACAGGGCCACAAAGTGAAGCTTCCCGTGGCAGATGAATAGGCAAGTGCTCCATTGAATCAAATAACGCAGGGGAAAATATGCGCTCCAGCTTGCACAAAATTATTGGTATTTCCTTGTGCAACTGCGTAACCACCTCAGGCTTCAGCTCGTAACACGTCAAGTCTCTGAAGAACGCACTTAGTTGAGTTATGGGCTCCCATACTTTTTCATCAAGAAATGGACGAAAAGCAACAGGCATCAACCTTTGCATGAACACATGACAATCATGACTCTTCATCCCAAAGAGCCTAAGCTTGTGCAAGTCAATGCAGTGGCTCAAGTTGGAGACGTAGCCATCCGGGAATTTTACGGATCTCAACCAATCTAGAAGCACTTGTTTTTCATGACGATCTAGTGCATAGCAAGCCTTTGTACCTATTGTCCTCCTCATCAGGTTCCAACTCCGGACGCTTGCACAATTCCTTTATATCCTTTCTAGCCGACCACTTGTCTTTCGACTTCCCCGGAACATCGAGAATGGTGAAGAAAATATTATCGAAGACATTTTTCTCAATGTGCATCACATCTAAATTATGTCTTACCAGTAGACTAGGCCAGTAAGGTAGGTCCCAGAAAATGCTTTTCTTCTTCCAACCCGAACCTCTACTGACCGCGGCATTGTGCTCCTCAGCTCCCACTTCAGTTATCTTCATCAAGCCCATATTGTTTATCTGGTCTAATATCTCGTATCCATCACGAAGTACCGGGGGACCACGACGCTCCCGTCTACCTTTCTTGAAATCAGTCTTGTTGTTTCGGAAGCGACGATCAGGTTCTGTAAACCTCCTGTGACAATCGAACCAGCACATTTTGTGTCCATGCGTTAGATAAAATGCATCGGTGTCCTCCATGCAATAAGGACACGCGTATTTCCCAGAAGTGCTCCAACCTACAAAAACATATATTTTGTATCACACATTAATTAAAGTTCACAAATCATATATATGCATTATTATTATATATAATAGTTTCAAATTGATTAGCATATGTAAAATTAACAACATACCAGACAACATCGAATATGCGGGGAAGTCACTAATAGTCCATATTATAGATGCACGCAACACAAAATTCTGCTTCCTCCAAGAATCGTATGTGCACACCCCATTAAGCCACAGATCCTTCAGCTCGGCTACCAACGACTGCAAGTAGACATCCAACTTCTACTTCGGGCTCTTCGGTCCAGGTACAATAACCGTCAAAAACATGACCTCCTCTCGCATACACATCGACGACGGAAGGTTGTAGGGTGTCAGAATCACAGGCCAACATGAGTATTGGCGCCCGGATGCCCCGAACGGATTGAAACCGTCCGTGCACAACCTAGTCTTACATTTCGTGTTTCTGATGCAAAATCTGGCCACACAGCATTGAAGTGCTTCCATGCCTCTCCATCTGAAGGATGTCTCATCACCCCATCTTGTGCGTGCTCCACATGCCATCTCATATGTTCGGCAGTCACCACAAATGCGTACAACCTCTGCAACCGTGGAGTTATTGGCAAGTAAAACATACGAGAATAGGGAATGAGCTTTGTCTTGCCTTTCTTCCATCTAGGATAGTCACATATCTTGCATGCCGCGTATTTGATGTCTCTTTATTTGGTGGTGTTTTTATATGTGATTTCCTTTGCAAATATGTTTCTTTTTCCCCTTTTTTTGTGTGTTTTGTTCCTTTTTAGCTTAGTTCCCGTATTTCTACGAGATTCAGAGACTATGCGCGTTTTATGTGTTTTGTAGGTGTTTTGGCATGGATCAAGGGTCGTTTTGAAGGAGGATCGGAACATGGAGCAAGGCCCGAGCTTAAGAGGGAAAGAGAGGAGCAAGCCATGAAGAAGAACAAGAGAAAAGCCAACAAGAAGAAAGTGGAACGAGGTCCGGACCGAGCTGGAACCACGCCGGGCCCGAGATGAAGTTTTCGACCTCGGACCGACTAGTTTTATGTGTTTTATAGGTGTTTTGGCATGGATCAAGGGTCGTTTTGAAGGAGGATCGGAACATGGAGCAAGGCCCGAGCTTAAGAGGGAAAGAGAGGAGCAAGCCATGAAGAAGAACAAGAGAAAAGCCAACAAGAAGAAGGTGGAACGAGGTCCGAACCGAGCTGGAACCACACCGGGCCCGAGATGAAGTTTTCGACCTCGGACCGACTTGCACAGTAAGTCGGGCCCGAGGTCCTCCATGTCAGGCCGAGTCGGTCGATGACTGCTTGGGCTCCAAGGCACGAAATTGTAAACTTCCACTTTTGCCCCTCATCTATAAAGGCTCTCTTGTCTTCTAATTGGGTTATGGGGGTTCCCACACTTGGCAAGGGACCAACCCTCAAAAAATCTCAAGAGGATACTTGGAGAGCAAGGAGGAAGGAGAGGAGAAGGAGAAGAGAGAGAATCGGCCATAGAGAGGGAGATTTGATAGGTTTAGTTGTTAGATTAGCTTTGCTTTTTTTTTGATCTTGTGGATTTGGAAACCTTTGATTGGAGTTTGTGGATTGCTTTTGATTTGTGAATGAAACTTTGCTTTGGTTTGAGATTGATGATGTTGATTGCTTTGCTTTTTGATTTGTTTTCTTTCTTTGTTTGCCATATGGAGTAGATCTCCTTGATCTTGGGTTATGGGGGAAAACTCTAGCTAGGTTTGGGCTAGAAACCCCAATTCCATAGCCTTGAGTGCTTGATCTAGGAACCCACTCTACATAGAGCTACAATTCCTTACGAAAGTAAGGAATCGAGGCTTGTGATTGGCAAAGTAGCGAAAGTGAACATGTGTCAATCTCAAGACCTTGCTTCGAAGGGGATTTCCCCAATGATCGATGTGTAGAAGTGGTTGGAACGAGGGCGAAAGCACTCGATCCTATTCCGATCATCACTTATTGCTTGAATTGGGGTGGAAAAGCCTTAATCTACTAGAGAAGGAACCCAAAAGCCCAAGATCTACTAGAGAAGGAACCCAAAAACCCAAAAGGTCCCGATTGTTCTCTTTGTTTTCTTTTGTTTTAAGCTCTCCTTTCCAGCTTTCTAGTGTCTAGGCACCTCAATCGAGTAGATTTCCCGAGCGTTCGACACCCACCACGTGCTACAACGGGGTCGGGTTATAAATTGTATCTCTAGACCCTCGCAATCCCGAGCGATCAAAAGATTGGCGCCATTGCCGGGGAAGTCTTAGTGCATTGAGTGCCAATTTGGTGTATGCTAGCTCGTTCCTCCCGAGGAACACTTGAGCTTGAGTTTGTGAGTGATCCGGAAAGTATTCTCAAAGAAGCCTGAAGAAGGAAAAGGATGGCGAATCAAGCTTTCCATGTTGATGAGGAGTTGGCTCAACTTAGGGCCGAAATGGCTAGATTGCAACTTGAGAAGGACAATCAAAAGGCGGTGGCAAGAAGAGAACGGGAGCAACGGATGAGGGCCGAGGCTCAACTCAACGCTCTACCCCGGAATGCACGCCAATACATGCATCCGGAGTTGAGGGTACCCGAACCGTCTATTGTGCTTCCCGAGGTTGCCAAGAATTTTGGGATCAAGACGCAATTCATTTCCCTCATCAAGCGTGATCAATTCGAGGGCCGTCCACATGAGTGTCCCATAGATCACGTCAAACGCTTTGTGGACATGTGTGAGACGATCTCTACCGACGAGGAGACGTTGGAGTATGTGCTTCTAAAGGGGTTCAAGTGGTCACTTGGGGGAAAGGCCACACATTGGCTCGAGAGCCAAGCCCCTAGGTAAATCACAACTTGGAAGGCACTCTATGATGCTTTCTTGATGAAGTTCTTCCCTCCCTCAAAGACAACCGAGCTAAGAAGGAAAATTGCAAGCTTTCAACAAGGTCCGAATGAGCCTCTATTCGAAGCATGGGACCGTTTCAAGGAGATGTTGCGCCAATGTCCTACTCATGGCCAACAACCTTATGTGCTCCAAGACATCTTTTTCGAAGGCATCAATCCGGCAACGAAGGACAAGCTCAATCCCCACACCGATTGTGGGTTCATAGACTTGACACCGGATCAAGCTTGGGAGCTACTTGACAAGCTATCCGATTATGAGGCCATGTATGGGGTGAGTCAAGCTAGCAAAGAGGTGAAAGTTCAAGGTGAAGGTGCAAGGAAGTTATATGATCCAAAGGGAGAAGACATTGACAAGGATGTGAAGCTCCAATTCCTTGAAGGTGAAGTGAGCAAGCTTAAGAGGCAAGTCCACTACTACAAGCAAAATGCTAGAGCTTGTGAGGAGTGTGGATCCTTTGCACATGCTACACAAGTTTGTCCGAATGAGAGCCAAGTGCGCTTGGCCGAGCGAATTGAGGAGGATAACTATGTTCGAGGAAATTTCGGTGGAAGAGGCAACTTCAACAATGGTGGTAATGGCCGGTGGAACAACGGTCAAGCTCAAGGCTACAACAACAACTTCAACCAAAACGAGCCAAGGGCGCCGCAACCACCACCATATAGGCCACCGGGATTCAATGAGCTACAATCATTTGCTCAAGAGATGAGGGATGGGTTCAAGGAGATGAGGACCCAATTCAATGAGTTTGGTGCATGGAGGAGGCAAGTCGACAATCAATTTGCCCAAATTGCAACTCAAGCCCCGAGAGAGATGCCCGCTAGTATTTGGAGAAAAGCAAATTTAGGTGAAATTGAGCCGGCCGATATGTCCCTAACTATGACCGACGGTTCCATCATCAAGGCTAAGGGAATATTGGATGACGTGTCGGTGCGAGTTGGAAAGTACTTTGTCCCCGATGATTTCGTGATCTTGGACATGCACGAGGACCCCTTGGTCCCAATAATCTTAGGAAGACCATTTTTAGCTACGGCGGGGGCAAGGTTTGATGTCAAAAACGGCAAGGTTTCCTTTGAGATTGGTGAAGAAAAGGTCTATTTTCACTTCAACAAGGCTTTGAATGAGCCGGACGCCTTGGCTATCCTCAAACTTGAAGAGAGTGCCAAGAGAAAAGGAGAAGAAGTGGAAGTTGCTAGAGAGGTCATTGTGTGGAGAAGTGATGAAGGGTTCAATAAACAAATACAAGCAAGGGAGTTGTTGGAGCAAGTTGAGGAACAAGATGAGTCAAGGATCAATGCTAGCCCAAGGAAAAATGAAGAGTATCCTTACTTATATCCTTTTGATGTTGGTGATGACCACAATTCTTTCCAAACTTTTGATTCCTACATTTGTTTAAGTGATTTGAAAGATGATTTAGGAGACTCCTACATTTGCCTTAATGACTTGAAAGATGAATTGGTAGAATCTCCTAGGAATTCTTTGGATAACTTTGGTGTAGGAAAAGAGGAACATGATGGAGCAAGTAAGAAGGAGAAATCTCATTCGTTGGAGGAGTATGAAGAGAGAGGTCCGAGATCGGAGAGCCATGCCTATATAGACCATCGTTGGTGGTTTTATGGGTATGAGGACAATGGGAATGGGCACAAAAATGGCGAGCAATTCACCGTGTTTCACCCGCCATGAGGTTGAGGTTAGGAAGTCAAGCTAGTGACTCTAAACGAGCGCTTCTCGGGAGGCAACCCGAGATAGTAGCTTTCTTTTCGTAATTTTAGTTTGATTTTTCTTAGTTTAGCCTAGCTTTTCCCCGAAGTCGACCCAGCAAGAAGATCGACTCCTTTACCCCGGGTCGAGTTTGAGAGCAACTCGGGACCGACGTACCCGAACCTCGATCCGAATCCTCTGTCCAGGATCGAGACTCACAACATCGGGCCCGACATGGTGCCTAAGTCGGTCCAACCAGGAAATGTTGCAAGTGAGGTAGGGAAGTCCAAGGAGGTTGATCCAAGCAAGATTCAAGGTGCAACAATTCTTCCATATCCCTCGAAGAAGCCGAAAGATGTTGTTGAGAACAAGTTCAAGAGGTTTCTCAAACTCTTGCAAGGTTTGAACATCTCCATCCCGTTCACCGATGCATTGAGCGAGATGTCATCTTATGCCAAGTTTTTAAAGGAGATTTTGAGCAAGAAGAGATCCATAGTTGAAATGCAAGATGAGGTCAAGACCTTGGAGTTACCGCAAAAGCTAGGAGATCTCGGTCGTTTTGCTATCACCATTGGTGTGGGGTCTCAAAATTTCCAAGCCTTATGTGACCTTGGGGCAAGTGTTTCGGTGATGCCCGCTAGCATTTGGAGAAGAGAAAATTTGGGAGAAATGGAGCCGGCCGATATGTCCCTAACTATGGCCGACGGTTCCATCATCAAGGCTAAGGGAATATTGGATGACGTGCCAGTGCGAGTTGGAAAGTACTTTGTCCCCGATGATTTCGTGATCTTGGACATGCATGAGGACCCCTTGGTCCCAATAATCTTAGGAAGACCGTTCTTAGCTACGGCAGGGGCAAGGTTTGATGTCAAGAACGGTAAGGTTTCCTTTGAGATTGGGGAAGAAAAGGTCGATTTTCACTTCAACAAAGCTTTGAATGAGCCGGACGCCTTGGCCATCCTCAAACTTGAAGAGAGTGCCAAGAGAGAAAGTGAAGAAGTGGAAGTTGCTAGAGAGGTCGTTGTGTTAAGGAGTGATGAAGGCTTCAATGAACAAATACAAGTAAGGGAGTTGGTGGAGCAATTTAAGGATCGAAATGAGTCAAGGATCAATGGTAGCCCAAGAAGAAATGAAGAGTATCCTTGTTTATATCCTTTTAATATTGGTGATGATCACAATTCTTCCCAAACTTTTGATTCCTACATATGCTTAAGTGATTTGAACGATGACTTAGGAGACTCCTACATTTGCCTTAGTGATTTGAAAGATGAATTGGTAGAATCTCCTAGGAATTCTTTGGATAACTTTGGTGTAGGAAAAGAAAAACATGATGGAGCAAGTAAGGAGGAGAAATCTCATCCGTTGGAGGATGATGAGAGAGGCCCGAGATCGGAGAGCCATGCCTATATAGACCATCGTTGGTGGTTTTATGGGTATGAAGGCAATGGGAATGGGCATAACAATGGCGAGCAATTCACCGTGTTCCACCCGCCATAAGGTTGAGGTTAGGAAGTCAAGCTAGTGACTCTAAACGAGCGCTTCTCGGGAGGCAACCCGAGCTAGTAGCTTTCTTTTCGTAATTTTAGTTTGATTTTTCTTAGTTTAGCCTAGCTTTTCCCTAACCAATCTCTATCTAGTGTTTTGTGGATTTTTGGTATTGTGTATTCTTCAAGGTTGTGTAGGATTTGAGGTGAAATATATAAATGGAAATATGGAGAAAGAAGTTGCAAGAGGATGGAGTAAAATTGGTGACCCGAATACTCCCACATCGAGCCCAGGTAAGTCGGGCCCGACACAGGGACGTCGGTCCATAACGTCGGTCCGACCCGATTTGACTAGGTGGAATGCCAATTTTGCCCTTGACCTAATTTGTCCGTTTCCCCCATTAAATACCATCCCCCACCTACCTACCATCTTCATACTAACCACCATTCCCAAAATACAACTCATCTCCCTCACACTCTCAAAATCGGCCCTCCCTCTCTCACCATACTCGATCCACACATCCTCCTTTCTTCATAACGATCCAATCACGAAAAGGCCTCCCTAACCCGATTCCAAGTAGAAATTTCGAGTTCAATCTCGTTCTCCATCCCCCATCTTGATCTAGGTTGAGATAGTTTGAGTTCTAAGTTGTTTGATTGTTTAAAAGTTCAATACTCTTCAAATCCGGTATGTGTTACTCGATCTTTACCTATTTCCTTGGAGATTTTGTGCTTTCATTGCATAGATTGAGTAATGCCATGTTTGATTGAAAGTTTGAGCTTGAGCATCAATGGTGGATTTGCATGATTTGTGAAATTGAGCTTTAAAGTTGATTATGCATGTTTAGATCCATTTAGAACTTCGATTAGGGATGTTTGATGGTTGAATTTGAAATTTAAGTGCATGATAGAGTGATTTGGGTTGATTTGAGGTTAGAGTCGAAGCATGAACTAGGTCGAGATCGATATGCCCAGGTAAGTCGGGTCCGAGTTGTGGAAGTCTGTCCATCAAGTCGGACCGAGGTTGAGTAAGTTGGGCCCGGCATAGGTTGGAAGTCGATCCATGTTGTTTTTGCTCTCTTCTTGTGATATCATGTGGATTCATGTGTTTCATTGTTGGCTATAGCCTAATCATGATGTAGTATGATCATTTGCTTAGCCATTGTTAGAAGATATCCATGATGATTCATGTTGGATTGTGATGCATGTGTGTTTAGAGACTAAGTATGGGGTTCCTTTGTGTTGAAGTGTTGTTGTGTGTTGATGAGTGCTTTTGTTGAGTTGTATGGAGTTTATCTTGGACCCTTTTGTTTGGTTGGATGTGTGTAGGTACCATGGAGACTAGAGCTTCATCATCTCATGCGGAAAGGCCGAGGAAGAAGTCCAAGAAGTCAAGGAAAGAGCCAAAGTTGGATGATGTCTACTTGGAGGATGATGAGCAAGTTGAGAGTTATGCAAGGTATATGGCGCTTGAGCATCACACAAGGTGGCTTGATTGGGAAGCCGTGAGGAAGATGGACATGGATCAAGCTCTTCCAAGGTGCTACTCCCACATCGGTCTCAATGGGATGCTAAGGTGGGACAACACCCACTACCCCGCCCTCACCTCGGAATTCATGGCCACTTTTGAATGCACTTATGATAATGTGAAGGATGAGGAAGGGGCGATCACTTTCCAATTGGGCAATGAGGACCACAATCTCTCTCTTAGGGATTTGGCTACCTACTTCGGGTTTCCATGTCCAAGAGAAGAGACCGGCGTCGATAACGAGAAGGTGAACCAAGTGTGGCGGCATGTGGCCGGGAAGAGCGAGATGAGAAAGGGCGCCTCCACACCCGAGATTGCTAGCCCTCTTTTTCGGGTCATGGTGCGAGTTTTGGGATGTGCAATCTATGCTCGTCATGAGTTGAGCAAGCCGATGAAGGAAGAGATTATGTTGCTACATGAGATGCTCTTCCACACCGAGAAGCCCATGAACCTTGCATGGGAGTGGGTCAAGATGGTGCGAGACTTCCAAAGCTCCTCTTGGATCTACTTCGGCGGGATGATAGCAAGGCTAGCCATGTGTCTAGGAGTCGATCTTAACAAGTATTCTTCGGATCCGAATGGTGTTGAGTATATGAACATGAAGTATTTCAAGAAGGCCAACATCATCAAGGAGAAGGTCTACATGATTTCTTTGGCCCCTCACTCGAACTATGATGGTGTGTCGAACCGGTTGGCGGCCAACCTCTATGATCTTTCTCGCTATCACAATTGGTACCAAGTGTGGGCCGGCAAGCCACACTCATTTGGTGACCCCGAAGGTGCAAGAGAGGGGCGGCGACAACAACCTCAACACATTCGGTTTACCTCCCCTCCATCTTCACCGGATTTCGACCAAGATAACTTTGTGTTTGCACCACGTGGGGAAGACATGGACGTCGATCAAGAGCAAAATGAAGAAGATGAGCGCTTCCAAGGCTTTATGGACAACCTCCGAGCCACGCACCAAGCTCCAACATTGGTGGACCGAGGTACACATGGCGTCGGGCCCGACTTCCCTCAAAAAGTCGGTCCGGTTCATTCTATGGTGATGAGGTCCCGAGGCACTATGAGCGTGGAGAGGGGAGTGGTGCAAGGCGAGAACAAGCTCAAGGTGGCGGTTATGAAGGCTACGCCCAATGGTATGGTCCGGGAATGGTGTTTCCCGAGCGACAACAAACGGTGGACATGTCCTTCTTGGCCATCCAAATGGCCCATCTTCAACTTCAACAAGAGAATGTTCTTCAAGAGGTCCATCAAGTGAATCTTCAACAACAACACATGCACCACCAACAACAACAATTGCTTCAACAACAAAATTCTTTCCAAGCTAGCCAAGAAGAGATGAACCGAGCCCTCGGCTACACTAGGCGAGAGGTGGAGGAGCTTAGAGAGGTGGAAGACCAAAGGTGGCGGGTCCAAGATAGCTTCAACACATGGATGAGCGGGAACTTCCCTTCCCGTGAGGACCAATGGACGCGCCCGGATCCTCAACTCCAACCACCACCACAAGACTTCTACCAAGAGCAAGTGTACGAGAGGGAGCGGCAAGCGAGGCTCCAAAGAGGACGTAGGCGTGACAACCCCTTCGAGTGATCCTAGACATTCCATTGAAGAATAAAGAAATTGTGAGCTCTTCATACTCTTCTCTCTTGCTTTTAAGTTTTGGTTTCCTTGTTTGATGGGGACATCAAAATTTTAAGTATGGGGTGGGGGTAAGTGTGCTCATGATTTCACTTGCTTGTGTGTGTTTGTTATTTTGAGGATATTTTGTTTTCGGTTTCTAGTTTGTGTTTGGGATGTTTGTTTCTTGGTTTGTGGTTTGATGAACGACATGGATGATTGATTTGGTTTTGAATGGATGAGTCTTTATTTTTGGTTTTAGAGAAATTTTTGCAAAAAAAATTGAAAAAAAAAATTGAAAAAAAATTGTGTTAAAAACAACAAAAAGATTTTGTGTTTTGTAGGTTTTGGACTAGAAATTCCCATCTTAGATTGCCAAATGAAAGCTAATGATGATGTGAGCATGTAAATTCCTTTGCATATTCTCGGATGGTTTAGCCTCTAAAAGGATGTTGCTTTTGATGTGATCATGATATTTTGCTTGTTTTATTGAACATGTGAGTTCTAGGATGAGTTCTTATGCAACTAAGTATGAGTGACCCTGGTGAGATTGATTTTTGGCCATTTTAGGGATGCTTGTTCATATTTGCATATGCCTCATGTTTCTTGTGTGATTAGCTCATGCATGCTTAGTAAAACTTGCTATTGCGGTGTTTATCTATTTTCCATGACCGTCATGAGATTTGTCCTAGCATTGTCACATTGATTTTGAACTTTATTCTTCTAGTCACATAAATGTTCCATATCCTACCATGAAGTGAATCCTTTGTTTGTAGCCCTGTTCTAGCCTAAACCTTTGTTTGAAACTCCTCAAAAATATTATTCCTAGCCTTATATGACTTGACCCTTATGGGATTGGACTTTAGAAGAGAGGTTTGGATTGTATTTGAAGAGTTGAGATTCTCTTTGGTTTAAGGGCAAAGAATGGTGTTATGAATCATGTGGGTAGTGCATCTTTGTTGTATAAAAAGAAAATGAAAACAAAGAAAGAAAGAAAGAAAATGTTGGAAATGAAAAGTGGAATGAAGGCAACGAGCTTAAGTGAAGAAAAAGGATCCGACCGAGTTACATGCCACATCGGGCCCGATGTCATAAGAAAGTCGGTCCAATGTAGAAAGTATGGAAAATCCAACAAAAAGCCTAAGAGCAAAGATGAAGTGGAATGTTAAGTGAAATTTTGGGTTGAAAGGAAAAATGTTAAGTCTTTTGGGATGAGTGTGAAATTGATTGTGGAAATTTGGTGAAGTTGGTGAGAGTTTAGGTTGTTCAATCCCCATTGTAAGCACCACAAGACCAAATAATTTCCACCTTGAGAAATACCAAAAGCCCCATTACAACCCGGCCCAATGGAACCTCTGTTGAGGACCTCCATTGAGCCAAGTTCGAATTCTTTGTGTACTTTGTAGTAGGCATCTCTAGGTGGAGGAATTGGTGATATTAGCTTCAATAGTAAAGTCCTTACTTGCATGATTTTTGAGCTTGAGTGTTCATTGCTAAACCCAAACACATGATGAGTGATACACATTCACATATCCTTAAAGTGAGGCTTAGTTGCATTGACTCTATTCCTTGGAACACTTAATCATGTGTGATGATGTAATCTTGCTTGAATATCAATCGCTTGTGCTAAAATATGTTTTCATACGAGGCTTTACTTGAAGATTATGTTTCGGTCTTGCTTACATTGTTATTGCTTGAGGACAAGCAAGTTTAAGTATGGGGTATTTTGATGTCTCTTTATTTGGTAGTGTTTTTATATGTGATTTCCTTTGCAAATATGTTTCTTTTTCCCCTTTTCTTGTGTGTTTTGTTCCTTTTTAGCTTAGTTCCCGTATTTCTACGAGATTCGGAGACTATGCGCGTTTTATGTGTTTTGTAGGTGTTTTGGCATGGATCAAGGGTCGTTTTGAAGGAGGATCGGAACATGGAGAAAGGACCGAGCTTAAGAGGGAAAGAGAGGAGCAAGCCATGAAGAAGAACAAGAGAAAAGCCAACAAGAAGAAGGTGGAACGAGGTCCGGACCGAGCTGGAACCACGTCGGGCCCGAGATGAAGTTTTCGACCTCGGACCGACTTGCACAGTAAGTCGGGCCCGAGGTCCTCCGTGTCGGGCCGAGTCGGTCGATGACTGCTTGGGCTCCAAGGCACGAAATTGTAAACTTCTACTTTTACCCCTCATCTATAAAGGCTCTCTTGTCTTCTAATTGGGTTATGGAGGTTCCCACACTTGGAAAGGGACCAACCCTCAAAAACTCTCAAGAGGATACTTGGAGAGCAAGGATGAAGGAGAGGAGAAGGAGAAGAGAGAGAATCGGCCATAGAGAGGGAGATTTGATAGGTTTAGTTGTTAGATTAGCTTTGCTTTTTTTTTTTGATCTTGTGGATTTGGAAACCTTTGATTGGAGTTTGTGGATTGCTTTTGATTTGTGAATGAAACTTTGCTTTGGTTTGAGATTGATGATGTTGATTGCTTTGCTTTTTGATTTGTTTGCTTTCTTTGTTTGCCATATGGAGTAGATCTCCTTGATCTTGGGTTATGGGGGAAAACTCTAGCTAGGTTTGGGCTAGAAACCCCAATTCCATAGCCTTGAGTGCTTGATGTAGGAACCCACTCTACATAGAGCTACAATTCCTTACGAAAGTAAGGAATCAAGGCTTGTGATTGGCAAAGTAGCGAAAGTGAACATGTGTCAATCTCAAGACCTTGCTTCGAAGGGGATTTCCCCAATGATCGATGTGTAGAAGTGGTTGGAACGAGGGCGAAAGCACTCGATCCTGTTCCGATCATCACTTATTGCTTGAATTGGGGTGGAAAAGCCTTAATCTACTAGAGAAGGAACCCAAAAGCCCAAGATCTACTTTCAATCTTTGAGTTCGACAAACCCAACTACCTCGGGCCATACTTGATCTACGTCGGTCCCGACTTCCCTCTTGTCGCCAACCTCGGGCCCGACGTGACACTTGTGTCGGTCCCGATTGTTCTCTTTGTTTTCTTTTGTTTTAAGCTCTCCTTTCCAGCTTTCTAGTGTCTAGGCACCTCAATCGAGTAGATTTCCCGAGCGTTCGACACCCACCACGTGCTACAACGGGGTCGGGTTATAAATTGTATCTCTAGACCCTCGCAATCCCGAGCGATCAGTATTCTGCATCTGCACCCCAATATATCATGCAAGAGTTTGGACAATAATCAATCATCTCGTAAGGAAGACGAGACCCTCAACCAATTTTTTCGTGTTGTAAAACGTGGCTGGTAATGTCGTCTCCGGGTGAGAAACGCGTCCGCAAAAATCTGAGATCATGTCATATCCGCGCTCCGTCATCCGCAGCTTAGACTTTATGCTCAGTAGCTCAGTCGCAGCCTCCAATTGCGTCATATCACATCCAGTCCACAAAGGCCTATTTGCGGCCGACAACATGTCGTACATATGTTGTGCATCGGGATTGGGCGCTTCATTATAATATTGCTCCCTTTGCTCATGCCTTATATCCGCATTCTGCACGGGATCCTCAGCAGTGTAATCACTTCGGCCATGATTAAAACCATCATACACTATCTGTTCCATTCGATTATCATTGCCAACATTTAATGGTGGTGCTGGATCGGAACTGTTACGACCTTCATGTTGTCTAGACTCGGCCAACAATGCAGCGAACCTTTCATCTATCTCCCCGTGCGAAACCCAATGGTAATAGTTCGGAACAAAACCTTCCTTAACAAGGTGATAATGCACATCATCCGCAGATTTCATTTTCTTATTCTTGCACCTACGACACGGACACCTTAATTCGCATGGGTAATAGGACGGCATAGATCTACAAAATTCCAGAAATTGCTTTACGCCAGCTAAAAACTCGTTGTTCAAAAAACCATTTATATTACGCACATACATTCACTCACGCATTTTTTCCTTCCTGCATTTCAAAATAAGAGTACAATTAAATTAATTCAACTGCATTTAGCGACCATATGGTCTCTAATTAGCGACCATATGGTCGCTAATTAGAGACTATATGGTCGTTGATACGCTTTTAACGACCATATGGACGCTAATTAGCGACCATATGGTCGCCAACTTCAGAACAGTAGAATAGACATTTACAACATAACCAAGTTCTGTAATACAATCTCTTATAAATATATAAACGAAAGCTTTCTACCTTCAATATTTTTCTAAAATAATATAATGACGGAATGAAAAATTAGGAATAAGATTTAAATACATACCTTTAGTGAGGATATCGGTAAAATTTGACGGAATTTCTTCCTACAATCAATTCACAGTTGTGGTTGATTTTTTTTTCTCTTTTTTGAATATTTTGGAAGAGAGCGGAATGAGAGTGAAGTTGTGTTGAAGCGGAACGAGATTACATTTTTTAGCGGAATGAGAATGCAATACATGCTGAAATGGAGGGAATTTTACCAATTAGTGTTTTTAGCGACCATATGGTCGCTAAAAACGCGGGCTATTACCCGCCAAAATAGATGTGGAGCGCCAAAACATCTGACCAAGTCTGCGACCACTTGGTCGCAAACTGTAGCGACCACTTGGTCGCTAGAGTGTTGGCGACCATATGGTCGCTGAAATTTGTGACCATATGGTCGTAGATATGTCTTCTTGTTGTTGCGACCATATGGTCGCAAATTGCAGCGACCATATGGTCGCTAAATGCTGGCGGGAAATTTCCCGCGCATATGGTCGCAGATATGTCTTTTTTTCCCCGTTTTGACGTCCAGATTTGCGACCATTGGCGTCCATATGGTCGCAAATTAGCGACCATATTTCGTGATCGCTAAAATATGGTCGCTAAATCTGCAGAATGGTGTAGTGAATCACATTCAAGGGGTTCAAAGAGTTTTCCACAAGATCACAATCAACCTTGAAATTAGACTAATAAGGGACAAAACGACAAATTCCACCAATTCTCGTTCAAATCACCAAATCAGTCCATTAACTTCAACAATTAGCATGTAATTTCTCCAAATCTTAAACCAAGTAATTTATCCCAAATTAATTTGCAATTTCAACTAACTAGACAAAACCCTAGATTAGTTAATTGAACCAATAAACACAAGAGGGATTTAAAGTGGTACCTCAGGGTGGGGGTGCTACTCGACGGCCTGCGGTGTGGGCGGCGCACGGATTGAGTCGCCGGCGAATGGACGACCGGAGAGAGAGGGCAGAGGCGTTGGACTCGCTACTGTGCAGGATCGCGCGGTGATTGCAGCAGGTGGAACCAGCGGGTCGCGCGGTACGTGCTGGTGGCTCGAGGCGGCGGTGATGGCGCCCTAGGAGACCGGAGCGAGATGCTGGCGGCCAAGGAGAGAGAAGGCTGAAGGCGGGAGGACTCGCACGCACTGGTGCTCGCACAGGGGTGGGCTTGCGCGGTGATTGCAGCAGGTTGGTTTGACGATGGGCAGCGTAGGGACTGAGTCGCTAGCGTCATGGAGGTGTGGTGAGCGGTGGTTGAGGCAACCAGAGATGTGGTGAGGTGAGGAAGAGGGAGTGGAGAGGCGAGGAAGTACGTGGGATTCGGGCGGCAGAGAAAAGAAAGGAGAAGGGAGGAGAGAGAAGGGAAAAAGAAGAGAGGAAAAGAAAAATTAAAATAAATAAATAAATCTAAAAAAAACGCCGACTCTAATGCTCTCTTCACCTTTTTTTATTTTCGATTTTTTTGTTGATTTTTTTGAACTAAATTAAATTGGGTTGCCTTCCATTAAGAGCTTGTTTAAGGTCATTAGCTTGACCATCTAATTTTCTTTCAAGCACTCGGATTGAGAAGATCAATAGAATTGGTCTTCTCAATCGGACTCCCAGCTATGTATTTCTTCAAAAGCTGGCCGTTGACTTTGAATTGCCCTGATTCTTCACTCCAAACATCTAAAGCTCCATGTGGATAAACATGTCTCACTTGAAAAGGCCCACTCCACCTAGATTTAAGCTTCCCTGGGAACAACTTGAGCCTGGAATTTAATAACAACACAAGATCACCTGCTTGGAATTCCCTTGGAAGTATATGCTTATCATGCCATCTCTTTGTTCTTTCTTTGTAGATCCTGGCATTCTCATAGGCATCTAATCTTAGTTCTTCCAACTCTTGGAGCTGTAACAGTCTCTTTTCACCTACCACTTTCATGTCGTAATTGAACAACTTGATTGCCCAATATGCTTTGTGTTCCAACTCCACAGGTAGATGACAAGATTTCCCATAAACTAATATGAAAGGGGTAGTACCGATGGGAGTCTTGTAAGCAGTTCTGTAAGCCCAAAGTGCATCATCTAACTTCATTGACCAATCTTTTCGAGATCGGGACACAATTTTCTCCAAGATGCTTTTGATTTCTCTATTAGAGACTTCCACCTGGCCACTAGTTTGAGGATGATATGCGGTTGCAATTTTATGAGTCACCCCATATTTCTTCAATAAAGCTTCAAACTTCTTCTCAATAAAATGGGATCCACCATCACTTATAACAACTCTAGGAGTGCCAAACCTTGGAAAAATAACCTTGTTGAAGAACTTGGACACAACACTTGAATCATTAGTTGGTGATGCAATTGCTTCTACCCACTTGGACACATAATCGACCGCTACAAGAATGTACTTGTTGTTGCAAGAAGATGGAAAAGGGCCCATGAAATCTATCCCCCAAACATCAAAGATCTCCACCTCTTGGATATTATTGAGAGGCATTTCATTCCTTCTTGAGATATTTCCAGTCCGCTGGCAAGAATCACATGAGGAGATGAATTGGTGGACATCTTTGAACATTGATGGCCAATATAATGCTGAATCGAGAATCTTGGTGGTTGTCTTAGAAGAGCTAGCATGGCCTCCACATGGTAAAGAATGACAATGTCGAATGACACTCTCTACCTCTTCTTCAGGAATGCACCTCCTTATCACACCATCAACACACCTCTTAAAGAGAAAAGGCTCAGTCCAATAATAATGTCAGACATCAGCCACGAATTTCTTCTTTTGCTGCCAAGATAGCCCAGGAGGTAACTCATTGCAAACTAAGTAATTGACAAAATCAGCATACCATGGCATCTTTGAAGTTGCAAGTTGTACGAGCTGCTCCGTTATCCCAAAGAGATGATCATCAGGAAAGGTGTAATATCCGTGATTTTTTTCGGATAAATTTGAATTTTTTTCTAGACATTCTAAAATAAATAAATTATAATATTATTATAAAATATTTATTCTAGTAAATGAATTTATTAGAAACGGAACTTAATAAATTCATAGTTAACGGAAAATTCTTTTCTTAAAAGCCGAACGTTCCGACGCGCGTCACAAACCATCCCTCGATCCGTTTGCAAACGCGTCGGACCAATCATTACAATGAGATGTGGAGATTTTGGAAGATATGCACTAGATTGCTTCATTTATGAAACAATCTCTACAAAATCCACTAAGAAGTTTAAGCTATTATCTTATTGTTATGTTAGTCAAAAACCATCACTAGGAGAATATCCTCTCTTATTCTCAAATCTCTACACAATCTCTCATCATCTTTTTCTCTATTTAAAGAGAGACATGACATGAGAGGCTTAAGAAGCTCTCATCCTCCTCTCTTCTAGCTCTCTCTCTTCCTCCATAAAACTCCACTAGTGCATTCCACCACACCATCACACCACCACACCACCACCACTTCCGGCCACCACCACTGCCGGCCACCACCAGGCGCTGCCACCAGCCCGGAGCCGCCGCCGTCCAGCCGTGCCGCCGCCCCTCTCTTCCACTCTAGTGGTGTGTTCTTGCTCCAAAAATCCCACAAATTAAGGGTATACAAATCTAACTCTTTTTACACTATTTTAAGTTGTTTTTAGCATGATTAACATTGATTTAAAATCTGATTTTTCCTCTCAAAAATCAGAATATAAAATGTTATAAAAAGGGCTTGATTTTCCTTTGATTCTTACATGCATGCATACCATGTTAGAAAGAATGGTGTCTTCTACAAATCATGTGAACTTCTACTAAAATCCTACATATTTTAAGGGTGATTCTCAACTTATAAATTCTGATTTTTATTTTTATTTAAATGATTCAAAGAAGCCCCTCTTCTTGTTGGAAATCTATAAGTTATACTAGTATTTTCAATGGCAAAAACTTAAGACATTTGGATCTTGTCTAAAACCCACATGCATGTCACTTTGAGTACTTAGAAGAGACTTTTCTAATTTTTAAAATTTTAAGATCTAATAAACTTAAGCTAGAAAGATTTTAATAGAAATTGTTCTTGCATGTTTTAATAAAGGAATTTTTATGAAGAAAATCAACATGCATGTTTCACTTGAGTAAGAAATGGACTTTTGATGATGTTTGAGGAATAACTTAGTCTTATGGATTTGTTATATGCTTTGATGATCTTATAAGTTCTTGCATGCTACTTTAAATAAATTTTATTAAGAAAACTCACCTGTAATGTAATTTCCTAACAATTTTAACACTTAAATGGATTTTTTATTTATTTTATTAAAACCAGTTATATATATAAAATTGCTAGACTTTTAAATAATTTCTATAAACTTTGCATGTAGAAGTTATGGAGTTTCTAAAATAAATATTATTGTTGAATGTACTCTAAGTTTACTAAGATGGAATATTTACCATATCCTTTAAATAAAAAGAAGTATAACCCTTAACATAAGTTTTGTTAAAAATCTTTCAAAAATATGATTGTGAGATTAAATAGTTTTTCTAGAAGTCATTTATACACATGCATGACCATGCTAGAATTTTCCTTTGAATAAATAATGATTTATATGAAAGTTTTAATAAATACAAACTTCATTAAAAGAAGTCTTCTTAAGAAAATGATGCATGCAAATCATTTTATAAACCATTTTAAATACATATAAACACTTGTGTGTAAGTTATAAAGAGTTTTCCTTAGGCTAAGTAAAGCCTTATATTCATATTATTAACTAAGTAATTTTTATAAGTTGCAAAACCCTTAATAAGTGTCACCTAGAAAATAATAATAAAAAGAGTTATTATTATTTTACCCTTCTTCCTAATTAAATTATCTAACCAAATAATTTAGTTTAACTCACTTTCTCTTAGAAGAGGAAACTAAGAGAAAGGTTGTTTTTAAATTAAAATAAGGATTTTAATAAGTGTTAATTATCATTCTTGGGATTAAATAGGTCGATGTTCTCAAACGGCACTAAACCGTCTTATTTCCGAGTTAGTACCATATCCGAAGGATATTCAAGGCAAGTGGATATTCTCCCTTGTAACCTTTATATATATATACCGTTTCCGTTAAGGAAATTCTTCTATGTTGGGAACTACATGTTTGTTAAAATGAATGAACTTAGGTTTACTTATTTACTTAGAAATAACGACATATTGTTATTATGATTCGTATTAAGCTAGTATTGAACTTTAGGACCGATGATTTGTGTCCTTGTTTGTTTCAATCTCTTTTCGAGATTTGTTATGGATTAGCATAGGCAATTCATAGTTATAAGTCTCACATGTGAGCAATTCTTTATATGTAATGACTTTTGATTTCGCATGTTTTATTCAATTTAATACCTTATAAAGCCTAGGGTGACTTTGGGTGGTAAAACCCGAGGTCACTGGCGGTAATACCTATCGTTGCAAAATAGGGGTGTTACAATTATGGTATCAGAGCCGAAAATTTTGCTTTCAAAACCGAAAACTTTTGAAACCAAAAATTTTCAAAACCAAAGTCTTTATTTTTAAATCGAAAATTTTATTACTTAAACTCTCTTTCAACACTTCCAAAACTTAAATAATAAGTTTTGAACTTTCTTAACTTAGTTAGTTTTATTGAAAATATTCCATTTTTAACTCCAAGTCTAGAAAGAAAATTTAAATTAGATATTCTCTTTAGAATTCAAGCTTAACGAAAATCTAAAAAAAAAATCTTCTAAGTAACTTCAAGAAGAAGTATATCTCTATCTTAAACCAATTTTCATGTTTAAGAATTTGTTTAAAAATGCTTAACTTCCTTCAAGTATCTTCGTCTTATAGAATCCAAGGACATTCTATATTAACCCCTTCTTTCCTTCTTTTCTAAGAACGTTTCTAAGTACTTACCTTATACAAATGTTAATTAACCAAAGGAAACATTTGCTTATCGTTATTCAGATGGTGGATACAAGAGGTACTAGCCACCGTAATCGAACTCAAGTTAGAGATGAGAACAAGGAAAGCCAATCCGAAGTTAGAGGATTGCCTCGTGTCAATCGTCCTCCTGCACCAAACCCTCCTCTAGTGCTCAATGAAGGTACTATGGAAACCTTTCGGGCCATGTTTCGAGAAATAGTACGAGAGTAGATTCCTCCAGTTGTGCCAGATCCAGATGTTGTGGAGAATCAAGAGGTGGAACAAGGAGCAGTTGAAGCTCGTGAGAAAGAAGTGGAGTCAAGCTTTGCAAGCGGCCTGAAGGTCTTCAACACTATGAAACCTGAATCATATGACGGAAGTGGAGATCCTGTCGGAATTCATTATTGGTTCTCCCATGTAGAAAGATTGCTGAGGAACGTGCACTGCTCTGAGGCTAACAAGGTGCACATGGCTTCCCTAAGGCTTAAGGGTGAAGCCGGAGAATGGTGGGAGAAATCAAGCTTGGCTACCCATCACAACCTAACCTGGAATATGTTCAAAGATAAGATGATGAATCGTTTCTTCACCAGTGCTATGAAAGATGAGAAACTTGATGAGTTGCTTTCGCCGAAGGTCCACGGGCTCAGTGTGCTAGAAAGAGAAAAGAAGTTTAATCATTTGTTGCAATATGCCGAGGAGGAAATAACCACTAAACGACAAAAGATCCGACGTTTCCACAATTGGATGAGCGACACCATCAAACCTTGGATGGTGAACCGCCACTTCGCAGCTCTTGAGGAGTATGTGGACGCAACCTACCACATGGAGGTTACTCTAGGCAAACCTGAACGTAGAAAGAACGGTGGTGGAAAGCCTCATTACTCAAATCAAAGTGGGTTTAAGAGACCAGCATTTCCACAAGGTTCAGGATGGTCAAACGAGAACAAGAGGAGACCTGAGTCAACTAAGGAAAGGTCCTTCCAAGGATGTGAATCTAAGAAGGGTCCGTTAGTCTGCCACAACTGTGGAGAACAAGGACACATCAACAGGAATTGCTCTAAAGAACGTAGAACCTGCTACAATTGTGGAAAAGTAGGACATCTCCGCCTTTACTGTAGGCAAATGGGACGCAAATCAGGTCAAACACGCTCCAACTCGGTATACCAATACCCTCAGACCTCAAATAGGACTGCCGGAACTGCTTCGGTACAGTCAACTGCTCATAATAAGGGAAAAGGGCCAATAACATCTCAGAGTCAAGGTCAACAACTCCATGAGATGCAACGTACTGACGAACCTTTTGCGCCAGATGTTCAAGAAGAATAGTTGGGTACTTCTTTCTATTCAAGTTTAAATTATCCTAATCATGTTAGTCTTGCCTTTAAGGCACTTTTGTATCACCACGATAGTTGGAAATCTCGGACCATGCATGTGATACTCTTCCTCGTAAGAGTGTCTCATTTTGAATTCTGTAATGTGATTTGGGTTATCATATAATATCCTTGCGTGTCAAACCATAAATCTTTGTCCATCGTTATCTTAATATAGAAAAATTTTCGAAGCATTAAATGGTTTAACTTTATGACGTATTCATCGTATTACGAAGTTCATCTCAAAATTTTACATTTATATCGAAATAAAGATGTAGCTTTAAAAAAAATTAATATAGATTCATGGTGGTGAATAAGAATGGAGTTTTACCTCCCATCTTGATCACATGGTTGAGGTAGAAATTCAGGTCTTGTTCTTGTGAAGATATACACATTAACCGACTATGTTGGAAATAGTTCCCCGATACTGATCACATTTGTGGAATGAAACCACTTAGTCCTTCGGATTCAGACTTGTCTATAAAAAAAAACTACTTTGTTATAAGAAATTTCAAAGTATAATATAGAGGGATACTCAACGCACTTCTCGATCGTTAATATGTTCGGATGCAATATCAAAAGATGGTTATCTTCTTTTGTGATACAACCATCACTCGTTCCAATAGTAACTTCTTTAGAAGTTCAAAATCGAAATTCTCCTTCCAAGGCATGGCTCTCACTTTTCAAACATTGATTCTATCTCGGGAATTTAATTAATGTCCATCTTAAAGGAATCCATCCGCTTTGATTCTATTCTAGAAGTATAGAATGGATTGGTCATTTTCGTACTCGTCTCCTAGAGACACTCAAGTGTTCATTTCAATTAAGATGCTTATTTCATTAGTAACTTCAAAAAACTTAGATTCTTCTAGAACTTGAGTAAGTTTGGACAACCTTGCACTAACCCAACGGAAGGTTGTTGAGTGCTTAGATGCGTCAAGTTCGTGGAAAATCGAGTGGAGAAACTGTAATAAATAAGTGCCCTAGTCAGGTACCCTAGCCAAATAATGTTGATGAGGGAACGACTAGAGAAATTTGGGAGACGGAGCAAAAGATGCAGAGATATTTTCCCAAGTTATTATCGTCTTAAGTAAAGAATGAAATATTTTTTTAAGGGAGTACTACGAGCTTCATTGTTCCGCTCGTAGTTTTGTGGATGTGGATTCCACATCTTTCTTCATAACCCTAGTTCTCCCTAGTTTTGGGGACGAAACTATTTTTAAGGGGGTACTATTGTAATATCCGTGATTTTTTTCGGATAAATTTCAATTTTTTTCTAGACATTCTAAAATAAATAAATTATAATATTATTATGAAATATTTATTCTAGTGAAAGAATTTATTAGAAACGGAACTTAACAAATTCATAGTTAACGGAAAATTCTTTTTTTAAAACCCGATTGTTCCGACGCGCGTCACAAACCATCCCTCGATCCGTTTGCAAACGCGTCGGACCAATCATTACAATGAGATGTGGAAATTTTGGAAGATATGCACTAGATTGCTTCATTTATGAAACAATCTCTACAAAATCCACTAAGAAGTGTAAGCTATTATCTTATTGTTATGTTAGTCAAAAACCATCACTAGGAGAATATCCTCTCTTATTCTCAAATTTCTACACAATCTCTCATCATCTTTTTCTCTATTTAAAGAGAGACATGACATGAGAGAGAGGCTTAAGAAGCTCTCATCCTCCTCTCTTCTAGCTCTCTCTCTTCCTCCATAAAACTCTACTAGTGCATTCCACCACACCATCACACCACCACACCACCACCTCTTCCGGCCACCACCACTATCGGCCACCACCAGGCGCTGCCACCAGCCCGGAGCCGCCGCCGTCCAGCCGTGCCGCCGCCCCTCTCTTCTACTCTAGTGGTATGTTCTTGCTCCAAAAATCCCACAAATTAAGGGTATAAAAATCTAACTCTTTTTACACTATTTTAAGTCGTTTTTAGCATGATTAACATTGATTTAAAATCTGATTTTTCCTCTCAAAAATATGAATATAAAATGTTATAAAAAGGGCTTGATTTTCCTTTGATTCTTACATGCATGCATACCTTGTTAGAAAGAATGGTGTCTTCTACAAATCATTTGAACTTCGACTAAAATCCTACATATTTTAAGGGTGATTCTCACGTTATAAATTCTGAATTTTATTTTTATTTAAATGATTCAAAGAAGCCCCTCTTCTTGTTGGAAATATATAAGTTATACTAGTATTTTCAATGTTAAAAACTAAACACATTTGGATCTTGCCTAAAACCCACATGCATGTCACTTTGAGTACTTAGAAGAGACTTTTCTAATATTTGTAAATTTTAAGATCTAATAAACTTAAGCTAGAAAGATTTTTAATGGAAATTGTTCTTGCATGTTTTAATAAAGGAATTTTTTTGAAGAAAATCAACATGCATGTTTCACTTGAGTAAGAAATGGACTTTTGATGATGTTTGAGGAATAACTTAGTCTTATGGATTTGTAATATGCTTTGATGATCTTATAAGTTCTTGCATGCTACTTTAAATAAATTTTATTAAGAAAACCCACCTTGCATGTAATTTCCTAACAATTTTCACACTTAAATGGATTTTTTATTTATTTTATTAAAACCGGTTATATATATAAAATTGCTAGACTTTTAAATAATTTCTATAAAATTTGCATGTAGAAGTTATGGAGTTTCTAAAATAAATATTATTGTTGAATGTACTCTAAGTTTACTAAGATGGAATATTTACCATATCCTTTAAATAAAAAGAAGTATAACCCTTAACATAAGCTTTGTTAAAAACCTTTCAAAAGTATGAATGTGCGATTAAATAATTTTTCTAGAAGTCATTTATACACATGCATGACCATGCTAGAATTTTCCTTTGAATAAATAATGATTTATATGAAAGTTTTAATAAATACAAACTTCATTAAAATAAGTCTTCTTAAGAAAATAATGCATGCAAATCATTTTATAAACCATTTTAAATACATATAAACACTTGTGTGTAAGTTAAAAAGAGTTTTCCTTAGGCTAAGTAAAGCCTTATATTCATATTATTAACTAAGTAATTTTTATAAGTTGCAAAACCCTTAATAAGTGTCACCTATATAGAAAATAATAATAAAAAGAGTTATTATTATTTTACCCTTCTTCCTAACTAAATTATCTAACCAAATAATTTAGTTTAACTCACTTTCTCTTAGAAGAGGAAACTAAGAGAAAGGTTGTTTTTAAATTAAAATAAGGATTTTAATAAGTGTTAATTATCATTCTTGCGATTAAATAGGTCGAGGCTCTCAAAAGGCACTAAACCGTCTTATTTCCGAGTTAGTACCATATCCGAAGGATATTCAAGGAAAGTGGATATTCTCCCTTGTAACCTTTATATATATATATATCGTTTCCGTTAAGGAAATTCTTCTATGTTGGGAACTACATGTTTGTTAAAATGAATGAACTTAGGTTTATTGATTTACTTATAAATAATGACATATTGTTATTATGATTCGTATTAAGCTAGTATTGAACTTTAGGACCGATGATTTGTGTCCTTGTTTGTTTCAATCTCTTTTCGAGATTTGTTATGGATTAGCATAGGCAATATTGCACACTGAGGATGAAAGAGGCCTGCACACTGAGGATGAAAGAGGCCTGCACATTCAGGATGAAAGAGGCCTGAACACTCAGGATGAAAGAGGCCTGCACAGTGAGGATGAAAGAGGCCTGCACATTCAGGATGAAAGAGGCCTGAACACTCAGGATGAAAGAGGCCTGAAATTCCTTTATTTCCTTTAAGTGGACTCGGCTCTTTCACAGCCTCCACACCCTTAAATGTTATAAATAATATGAAATGTTTTGACACGTAATAAAGATAAGTGCTAGTGCGCATTAAAATGAAATAAAATCCGGCCGATTTAGCACCACGTGTAAGACCGACGCGACTCTCGTTCCGAAAAGGGTGCGAGAGGTTTTCTAGAAAATTGATGTGGCCTAAAACATTCCCAACGTTAACTGTACTCTAAGAGAAACTACAATCTCGTGATTCCCTTCTTCTCGAATCCAAGTTTATCTCTTTTCGAGATCAACTAAATTCCGTCCTTATAAGCTCCACAAAGTGATTATAATTTTTTTTAAGTACTTCTTCCCTTAATCTCCTTGATGAGATAATAAAATTACCATACTACCCTTGAGAATTTCCGTTCTCACTTGCTTAGTCTCCTTAGACTAATTCCGTTTGTTTTCCGCATTTTTGCCTGGTATTTCTCGCCCTTCGCGACAAATGCCACACGCTAGGAAACCTCCATCGAAGGCTTAAAAGACGAAGATTACTCAAGTGAAGGAAGGAAGGTCGGGAAATTTTCAAGGATGGCATTTTTTTTATTTTTTGGGTTTCTCCACGTTGGTTTAAACAATGTTAATTTATATTCCGCTGCCTAACAACTCTTAAGTTTATGTTTTGTCAAACTAAGTTCGAACTTTGTAATGGATACTTATAAGTCTCACATGTAAGCAACTCTTTATATGTAATGACTTTTGATTTCGCATGTTTTATTCAATTTAATACCTTATAAAGCCTAGGGTGACTTTGGGTGGTAAAACCCGAGGTCACTGGCGGTAACACCTATCGTTGCAAAATGGGGGTGTTACAAAAGGAATTATTTATGGGGACTGAATCAAATGGCTTCTCTTCTTGGGGCATCAATCTAGAGAGGTGATCAACAACTAAGTTTTCTGCCCCCTTCTTATCCTTGATCTCCAAATCAAACTCTTGAAGGAGAAGGATCCAATGAATCAATCTAGGCTTAGCATCCTTCTTGCTCAAGAGATATCGAATAACAGCATGATCAGTGTAGACAATTACTTTAACTCCCACTAAATAGGACCTGAACTTCTCAAAGGAAAACACTATAGCAAGCAACTCTTTTTTTTGTAGTAGCATAATTCACCTGGGCTTCATCAAGAGTTTTGCTAGCATAGTAGATGGCATGAAGTTTCTTGTCCTTTCTCTGTCCCTTCACAGCCCCTACTGCAAAATCACTTGCATCACACATAACTTTAAAGAGAAGATTCCAATAAGGAGGCTGCATTATTGAAGCTGAAATCAAAGCATGCTTTAACCTGTTGAAGCTCTCAAGAGATTCAGGGGAAAAGTTAAATTCCACATCTTTAAGCAATAAATTGGTAAGAGGCTTAGCAATTTTAGAAAAATCTTGAATAAACCTCCTATAAAGACTTGCATGTCCTAAGAAACTTCTTACCCCTTTAATTGACATGGGAGGTGGCAACCTCTCAATGGCTTCAATCTTTACCCTGTCAACTTCAATACCACGGTTAGAGACAAGATGACCAAGAACTATTCCCTCACTTACCATGAAATGACATTTTTCCCAATTCAACACAAGGTTAACTTCTTCACATTTATGTAGCACTCTTGACAAGTTAGTTAAACAAGTATCAAAATAAGAACCATAAACAGAAAAGTCATCCATGAAGACTTCCATAATATTCTCAATCAAATCAGAAAAGATAGCCATCATGCATCTGTGAAAAGTAGTAGGGGCATTACATACTCCAAATGGCATTCTTCGATAAGAAAAGGTGCCATAAGGGCATGTAAAAGTGGTTTTCTCCTGATCATCGGGATGAATAGGAATTTGAAAGAAACCACTGTACCCATCTAAATAACAAAAATGTGAATGTTGGGCTAATCTTTCTAACATTTGATCAATGAAAGGAAGAGGGAAGTGATCCTTACGTGTTGCTTTGTTCAATTTCCTGTAAGCTATGCACATTCTCTAACCCGTAACAGTCCTAGTGGGAATTAATTCATTTTTCTCATTCTTTTCAACAGTCATCTGATGTTCGCATTTTTAGTATAGTTTTTAGTAGGTTTTCTTTGTTTATTAGGTTTAGTTTTGTGTAGTTTAGGTTTAGTTTTGGGTATTTTTAGTTAGTATTGCATAATTCAGTGAAAAGAGTGGAATCTACGCTATTTTGTGAATTTTGCAGGTTTTAGCGAGGAAAGGAGCTGAATGGAGCTGAATTTGGAGCATTGCAGCGAAGGACGGAGGAGTGCAAGATTGAAGAAGTCGAAGCTCGAGAGTACAAGAGGAGGTGTTGAAGAAAACAAACCCCAGACTCGTTAACGAGGCTGTGAAGGGTCGTTAACGAGGCCACAAAGAGAAAGATTTCGAGTATTATTTTTATTATTCACCGATCCTGAGCGGGAATTTATTTTCGTATCGGTTGAGTATCTTTTTAGAATCTTTTTGGGAATATGTATTTTAGGGTTTAATATCTTTTTAGATTTTATTTCTATCTTTTAGAGATTGTTTCTATCTTTTTAGGAAAGTTTTTATCTTTTAGCCTTTTTAGTTTTTTAGGTTTTTTTAGTATAAATACCCTTCTATCTAGCATAGAGAGGAGGGGCTTGATTTGGAGAAGATTTTGAGGAAGGCCGAAGGAGAGAGAATCGGATCGGAAGTCGGTGACGAGGTTCGGTAGACGACGGTTTCCGGGTTCGTTGATCGTATTTGTGGTTCGGTGTTTTATGTTTTTCGGGTTTTTCTTCTGAATCTCTGTAAGAAGATATTTTTGTTATTAATTTAAGGTTGAGTTTTGTGTTCGTTTTTATTGAAGTTTTTAGTTTCTTAATAATGAGTAGTGAGTAGTTTACTTTTCTAGGGTCGGGGTTAAGCCCGGCATAGTCGAGCATGTTGGATGAGTAAGATTGTGTGTGAATGCCTTTTATCTTTTATTGAGATTTGTTTGTTGTGCTTAATACCGAAACGAATGTTGAGGTAATTTGAGTTTTAACTTGATTGAAAGAGAAAGTTAGTAACTTGAAGGTTGATATTGTTTGTAACGAAAGTTTCAAGCTTTAGATCCAAAACAAGCAATTGAGTGAGTTAGTTTATGAAAGTAGATTATTTTACTTGTTAAGTCAACGAAAGTTGATGACTCTATCTATTTAAAGGCATGATCTTATCTTCTTACGGAATTCTTATGCTTGGCTATGTTGTGGTGTCCCTTGTCCTAGATTTTTGTTTTATTTGAACTATTTCTGGTGAATCTTCGTTGCTGAGTACTTGCCTCGGTACCGAATTTTAATTAGAATTTAATTAGGTTGTTAATTGGTATTTTTGTGTTCGGTGGCTCGGTAACGATCCTGACAAGGTCGTTAACGAGGCATCTTGTGAGTGTTTTGTTTGATTTTGTTTGATTTTTGTTAGATTGATAGACGAACAACCTTGCTTCCTGTGGAACGATCCTGACTCCCCTGTACTCAGCGGGGTCTTGACTTACAAATTTATTTGTTGGCCGAGAAACCCTCTCAACAAATTGGCACCGTTGCCGGGGAAGCAACGTGTTGTTAGTTTATCTTCGTGATCGGGAATAGCCCGACCCCGTTTTTGTTTTTAATCTTTGTTTTCTTTGTTTGTTTTCTCAGTGTATGCCGGTAGGACGAAGAAGGCTTCAGTTTGATAACTCTAGTTATTACTCAGAACCAGAACGTTCCCTGCACCGTCGACTCCGAGAAAACCAAGCCATGGCCACAGCAGAAGAGATGGCTCGAGAGTTAGAGATCCTCCGGACCCAGATGGAGGCACTGAAAGCCGAGAAGGACGGCGCAGACGCAGACAAGGCTCGACTGCAAGAAGAGCTAAATGCCTATCCAAGGAATGCCAAGCAATACATGCATCCAGAACTGAGGGTGCCAGAATCTCCTATTGTGCTTCCTGCGATAGAGAAACCTTTTGAGATCAAGTCTCAATTTATATCCTTAATCAAACGGGCTCAGTTTGAAGGGAAACCTGCTGAGTGCCCTATGGAGCATATTAGAAATTTTCTTGATTTATGTGACACCATAGCTGCTGAAGGTGTCTCGTTAGAATATGTTCTGTTAAAAGCTTTTAGATGGTCACTCACTGGAAAGGCCATGAACTGGTTAGAGAGCCTACCTTCTAAGTCTATCAGGACTTGGAAAGCTTTGTACGATCAATTTCTTACAAAGTTTTCCCCTCCTGCCAAGACAACGGAGTTAAGGAAACGCATAACCTCTTATCACCAGTTGCCTAATGAAACATTTGTTGAAACATGGGAAAGATTCAAAGAAATGCTTAGACAATGCCCTACTCATGGGCAACCTCTATATGTATTGCAAGAAATCTATTTCCAGGGTATCAAAGCGGAGACCAAGAATCGCATCAACACGCATACTGCGTGCGGCTTTATAGAGATGAACCCGACAGAGGCGTGGGAACTGTTGGACAAGCTGGCGAATTACGATGCTATGTACGGAACCCAGCAGGCTCCACAAACTCAAAAACGTCTCTATGTGTCCAACCGAGATGAAGTTGAGCCCGATGTTAAACATCAATTCTTACAAGATGAGGTCAACTGTCTGAGGAAACATGTAAGTTTTCTGAAATCCTCTCAATCATGTCAAGAATGTGGTTCTTCCGCGCATAGTACTTCTGCTTGCACTAACATTGAGCAGGTCAGAACCGCTGAGACAATAGCTGAGATGAATTACATGAGAGGACCCTACAGGAACCAGCCTAATTATAATGACAGGTCGAACAACTATCAACCATGGGGCAATCAGAATACAAATCAAAATTACGCAGGGCCCCCACAAGATAGACGACCTGCACCATATCGACCTCCAGGCCATCAAGAGACACCATCATGGGTTCAGGAGATTAAAGAGAGCATCAACGGAGTGAACAACAAGGTTAATGACGTTCAAGCCAAGCTGAACCGACTAGATAAAAGATGGGGAGAATTCGATATTTGGAAAAGAAGCGTTGATTCCCAACTAGGAGACCTTGCTGCACGGATTCCAAGACCACAAGGGCAACTCCCGGGCCGTCCCGAGGAGAACCCTAGAGGCCAAATAGCAGAGGTGCACCTCCGAAGTGGGAAGACACTACCGGAAAGAATTCAAGCTGAAGAGAAGGAGGAAAGAGACCTCGCCAACCAGCTCGTTAACGAGACAGCGAGAGCTAGTACAGAGCCCACAAGCCAGGATGACGAGGCTCCGAGGGTCCCTAACGACCCTAACCCAGGTAAGTCTACTAATCCGAGCCTTCCTCTTCATCCCATGGTAGTTAACGACCCCACCAGGGTCGGTAACGACCCGCCGAGGACATCAATCGACCCCAATGTCGACCCGGTACTCTCACCTCTCGAGCCTAACTTGGTTCCGAGAATGGTGAAATCTCTTCCATTTCCAACTAAGAAATCTATGGACTCTACTGAGAGTAAGTTCAAGCGTTTCGTTAAGATTCTTCAGGGCATTAATATTTCTATCCCATTCGCTGAGGCCCTAAGCGAAATGCCGGCTTACACAAAATTCTTGAAAGATATTCTTAGAAGGAAAAGATCTATTACAGAGTTGCAGGATGAAGTCAGATCGATAGCTCTACCAGAAAAGCTAGGAGATCCCGGGAGGTTTGCAATCACAATCGGCATAGGCAACCACAAGTTCAAAGCTTTATGCGATCTTGGTGCCAGTGCTAGTCTTGTTCCGCTCTCAATCTGGTCTAGAGCTAATATGGGACCATTAGAGCCTGTCAACATGCGGATTTATATGGCAGACGGATCTTGCATCAAACCAACAAGGCTGCTAGAAGACTTCCCAGTTCAAGTGGGCAATTTCTTCGTTCCTAATGACTTCATCGTTATGACAATGCCCGAAGATCCAGTTGTGCCTATTATTTTGGGAAGACCATTCCTCGCCACAGAAGGAGCCATAATCGATGTTAGGAGAGGACTCCTAACTTTCGAACTTGGGGATGAGGTGACGGAATTCCGATTCAAATAATCCAGGGAGTCCGACAAAGCTGAAGTCAAGATGCTCTACACCAACGAGGAGATCATTGAATGTGGACACCCTATAGGAAGATCAGCATATGATGATGAAATGACAGGGCAAAGATGGGCAGAAATAACCACTGCAGTTTCAGTAACGAGTCCTCCAACATCGTTACCGATTCTCCTGGCAGAAGACGCAGGCTCGTTAACGACCCACTCAGGTTCGTTAACGACCCTAGCCGAAGATGGCGAGATTTCAGCTTTTGAATGCTTTGAGGAAGTGTTGAAGACGGAACCAGAAGAGCCGATTCTAATCCCTGCCGAACCGTCCCCAACACTTAAACCTTTGCCAGATTCCCTCAGGTATGAATTCCTCGGTCCTAATTCTACTCTACCTGTCATCATTAATGCTGGATTAAAAGGCGAAGAAGTAGGAAAACTCCTGAATGTGCTTAGGATGCATAGAAAAGCCATAGGCTACTCTCTAGATTATATAACTGGCATATCCCCTTCTCTTTGCATGCATAGGATTTACATGGAGGAAAATCATAAACCCACCATAGAGCATCAACGTAGATTAAATCCTAATATGAAGGATGTAGTTAAAAAGGAAATTATTAAATTACTTGATGCAGGGATCATATTTCCTATTTCGGACAGCCAATGGGTGAGTCCGGTCCATGTAGTCCCTAAGAAAGGGGGGATGACTGTGATAGAAAATGAAAAGGGAGAGCTTATTCCGACTAGAACCACCACTAGTTGGAGGATGTGCATTGATTATAGGAAGCTTAATAGTGCTACTAGAAAAGATCATTTTTCGCTTCCTTTCATAGATCAGGTGTTAGAACGCTTAGCCCAGCATGATTATTTCTGTTATTTAGATGGCTATAGCGGCTTTTGGCAGATTCCCATTCATCCTGATGACCAAGAGAAAACAACCTTTACATGTCCCTATGGAACCTTTGCTTACAAAATAATGTCATTTGGGCTTTGCAATGCCCCTGCTACTTTTCAAAGATGTATGATGGCTATTTTTTCAGATATGATAGAGGACATTGTAGAAGTTTTTATGGATGACTTTTCTGTTTATGGTTCTTCATTTGATTCCTGTCTTGCTAATCTTGCACGAGTGCTTAAAAGATGTGAAGAAACCAATCTTGTACTTAATTGGGAAAAATGTCATTTTATGGTTCAAGAGGGGATAATACTAGGACACCTTGTCTCTAAAAGAGGGATAGAAGTAGATAAGGCGAAAATTGAGCTTATTGAAAAACTACCTCCTCCCTCTTTTGTACGAGACATTAGGAGTTTTTTAGGGCATGCTGGCTTCTGCAGACAATTTATTCAGGATTTTTCTAAGATAGCTAAACCTTTGACTAACCTACTAATGAAAGATGTAGTGTTTGAGCTGTCTCCAGAATGTCTTGAAGCATTTTACAAGTTAAGAGTTGCCCTTGTGTCCGCCCCCATCATGCAGTCCCCAGATTGGACATTACCCTTTGAGATCATGTGCGATGCCAGTGACTATGCAGTTGGCGCAGTCTTAGGGCAACGGAAGGACAAAAAACTCCACGCCATTTACTACGCCAGTAAGACGCTGGATGAGGCGCAGAGTAAGTATACCACAACGGAGAAGGAATTCCTTGCTGTGGTATTTGCCTTTGAAAAATTTCGGTCCTATCTTGTTGGATCCAAAGTGATTGTTTATACTGACCATGAGGCCGTTAGATACTTAATGGCTAAAAAAGATGCCAAACCTAGATTGCTTCGTTGGATGCTCTTACTGCAGGAATTTGATCATGAAATAAGAGACAAAAAGGGAGCAGAAAATCTAGTGGCGGATCACTTGTCCAGGTTGCCAGTTGAGCACATCACCGAGTCCAATAATGAGGTACCAGTAAATGATTCCAAACCCGACGAACACCTCCTGCTGAATGAAGTCGAACTCTACAAGACCCTCGTTACCGACCCCTTCAGGATCGTTAACGAGGTGCCGAGGCTGGAAGACACAAATAAAAAGGGAATATGTTCAGATTGGGTCGACAATCAAGCCAATGGGGTCGTTACTGAGCTACGGGAGGTCGGTACCGAGGTCAATATATGGAAGCCTAGCTCGTTAACGACCCACCCAGGTAAGATTTCTGAACTTAAGTCTTCTCAATTAAAATTCACCTCCCTCTCCTTCTTCAATTTCTTCTTCCTCGATATCAATCCATGCTATTAGCGGGCCAAAAGCTCCTTGGTTTGCGGATTTCGCTAACTATCTTGTAGGAGGCGTAATTCCCGAGGGCCTTTACCCCACAAAAGAAGAAGAAATTTCTCCATGATGTAAAACAATAATATTGGGACGATCCCTACTTGTTTAAACAAGGAAGCGATCACCTCTTTAGGCGTTGTATCCCAGAGGAGGAGATTGAAAACGTGATCCGTCAATGTCACACACTTCCAACTGGAGGTCATGCAAAAGGATTCAAGACAACTGCGAAGATTCTTCAAAGTGGTCTCTATTGGCCCACCATGTTCAAAGATGTGCAAGCTTATGTGACAGCATGTGATGGATGTCAGCGCTCAGGCAACATAACTTGGAGACATGAAAATCCACTAACTGGGATATTAGAAGTTGAGCTATTTGATGTATGGGGCATTGATTTCATGGGACCGTTTTCCACCTCAGGACCCTACAAGTACATCCTAGTTGCGGTTGATTATGTTTCCAAGTGGGTGGAGGCTGTTGCTACAAGGACTAACGACGCCAAGACTGTTGCTAAATTCATCAAGACTAACATTTTCCCCAGATTCGGCGTTCCAAGAGTCCTTATCAGTGATGGTGGCTCCCATTTCATTGAGCGAAGTTTTGAAGCCCTTTTGGCTAAGTATGGGGTATCTCATCGGGTGGCAACACCCTATCACCCCCAAACAAGTGGCCAGGTTGAAGTTTCAAACAGGAAAATAAAGAGCATATTGGAGAAGACAGTTTCCCGTTCTAGAAAGGATTGGTCCTCCAAATTGGATGACGCTCTATGGGCATATAGGACAGCATATAAGACGCCTCTACGCACTACCCCCTATAATCTAGTGTATGGCAAGGCATGTCATTTACCGGTCGAAATGGAGCATAAGGCATTATGGGCTCTCAAGGAGCTCAACATGAACCTCGACGCGGCTGGAGCAAAAAGATTCATGGACTTGCAAGCATTAGAAGAATTGAGGCTGAAGGCGTACAAAAATGCTGAAATCTACAAGGAGCGCACCAAAAGGTGGCATGATCGGAAATTGGTGCCCAAAACTTACCACATCGGTGATAAGGTACTTCTCTTCAACTCTAAACTCCGATTATTCCCAGGAAAGCTAAGGACACGATGGAGTGGGCCATTTGTGGTTCATCACATTTATCCTCACGGAGCAGTAGAGTTAACTGATAACCGAGGCGTCATTTTCAAAGTTAATGGACACCGGTTGAAGAAATTCCATGAGCAGCCTGATCTGGATGAAGAGATAAGAGTCACCATGGCTCTCACACCACAAGATTAGCAAGTGAGCTCGTCGGGCTAACGACGTTAAACATAGCGCTTACGAGAGGCAACCCGCTTTTTAGAATAGGTTTATTTTATTTTATTTTATTTTTCTTTTCTTTTTAGATTATTTCTTAGCTTTCTTTTAATTTTCTTTTTAGTTTTAAATAGGATAGAAATTAGATTTTTTTGAGCTAACAAGATTTCAGGAAAAAAGGAGTCGAAAAATTCACTCAAGAAGGCCACGGCGGCTCGTTAACGACCCACCCAGGGTCGTTAACGACCCGGTTCGGAAGACCGGATTCGTCATAATACGGGGCAGGTAAGTAATTCTAACCTAGTTAATTTTTTTAACCCTAGCCGCCGCCCCCTTCTACACACTACCCCTCCTATAAAAACCCTTCTACCCCTCCCAAAATTCTACCACAATCCCTTCAAAATTCACTCTCAAACCCACAACTCTCTCCATCCCTCTCCCTTCTCTCCCACCGAGTAGGAATTCCCACGCTAACGACCACTGGAGACGCCATCGTTACCGGAGTTCGGAAGCCACACACCGTCGACGCCGTGCTCGTTAACTACCCCGATTCCGACCCTTGTTCTTTAAATTCTCGGTTCTCCGGTATGATTTCTAAACCCTTGCTTGAAATTGCATGATTGTTTATCTATAGGGTTAAATTTCATATCTTGAATCATGATTCTTAGGGAGATCGATGAGCATGCTTAAATTCCGTTCAAAAAATTCTTGATTGTGCTTAGTTGTTCATGTTTTAGGGAAGATTATCCATGTTAGATTAGCTATTGTAACCCTTTAGTTAGGAAAGCATGAATTTTTCTTGTTCTAGATCTAAAAGTTCGAACTTTGCATGACAAATTCCGAGAAAATTTTAGCATGTTCGGGATGGGTAATTGAGTAAGTATGGGGTGCTTATACCCGATAGGGGATTTGTGGAAAATAATAAAAGATTGCATGCTTGATTTGTGCTGATTAGAGGTAGATTTAATTTCGGAACATACTGGTTTGGCTCTCGGCAGGTCGTTAACGACCCATCCAGGCTCGTTAACGACCCTGCACTTCATCGATGATCAATCAGAGCCCAGCATCGTGAACAACCCAATTGGGTAGTTTATGAATAATTCCGAGGTTAATTTTGAGACCAAGTATGGGGTCTCGTACCTATTACTTTTGAGTGGATCTTATCTTGGAAAAATTTCAATTATTTTGTAGGATCCATGGCTAGTTCAAGCAGACCCACTACCCGAGCCCAGAAGAAGAGGAGGAACCACAGGTCTCCATCTCCACCCCGAGTGGACGATGTGATTTTGAGCAGTCAGAGCCAAGTACGACGCTACCGGGATTTTTTGGAGAAGGACCATTACACCCGATGGTTCTCGAAGTCTAGCGCCGTCTCTACGGGCATCTACACGGATGTCAAGGACGCCTTCATCATCCTTGGGGCCGCCCACTTGTTGAAGCAAGAGAGCTTGCCACATTACCCGGCCCTCACATCCGAGTTCTTGGCCACCTTGGAGACCAACTTTTCGTCGAAGACCTCGGCGGGACGTATTCGGTTCCGGCTCGGTAAAGAGGTCCGTGACTTCACCATGGCGGAGTTCAATGCAATTTTGGAGCTCCCAAACCCGACGAGAGATTATAGCTTGAAGGACTACCGAGTGACCCGCACTTGGAGCTACATCACCGGAGAGGTTCAATCCTTCACCGCGGCGCTATCCGGGGCAAACATAGTCAACCCCATCTTCCGGATTATCTTGAGAGTCCTCGCCGCAACATTTTGGCCGAAGAGAGAGTTGAACCGGTCTACAAGGACGGAGGTCGCTTGCTTCCACACCATTCTGTTTGAGGAGCCCGACCCCTTGAATTTGGGGTACGAATGGCTCTACTATGTAGAGAAGTCCACCAAGTCCAAGGAGGTGTGGTGTGGCAATTTGGTTAGCCTCTTGGCTAAGAATCTTGGAGTTGATCTCACCCGCTACACACCGGCCCACGCCCAACTCCTCAACAAGAATTATTGGTATAGTTCCGGGATTTTCGCACAAGCCGAGGGAGGCTACAAGGTGAAGGTGCATGATCGACTAGTCATACCTTCCCTCGACATGTACGAGCTACTCTACGTACCGAATTGGTACGAGGCGTGGACGGGACATCCTTACCCATTGGAGCCAAAACCGGAGGACGAGCTCTCGCTTAGGCCTTGTGAAACCCGGTTTGAGCGGGACGACGTGGATGAATATGAAGAAGAAGATGAGCCAGAAGATACCGAGGTAGTAGGCAATGACACCGAAGAAGCCGACACCGAGGGAGGCACTAAGGAGCTCAACTTTGAAGAGGAAGACATGGACACGGAGGTGCTAGGCGGCCACATCTTCGTTGACGAGCCCACTAGGGTCGTTAACGACCACTTCCAGCCACCACCCAACACTGTTAACGAGGCACCCAACTTCGTTAATGAGGTGCCGAGAGCTCCTGTCGACCCACCACCAGCTCCTGTCGACCCTCATGCTTATGGCTTAATGCCTTACAACCCAGTGATGTACCAAGATCATTTCCAGCCTCACTATCCACCACCTCCTCAGCCCGAGTACGCAGGATCGAGTATACCACCACCATGGGCCGAGGATCTTTCTACACGGATGCAGCAGCTTCACCTCCAGACGGATCACATTCATCGGAGAACGGATAGATGGGAAACCGTCTATTCCGCTCGCATGTCGATGGAGGACGAGAGGCAACGTCAGATAGAGGCGGATGATGCTGAGCGTTGGAGGACTATGTACGACTTCATGGGGAACTTTGAGCACTACTTTCCTCCACTGAACCGTTGATTCAAGCTCAAGATGAAGTTTTCCTTTCCTTGTTTCCACTTTTGTAAGTTTTATGTCTTTCTTTTTCTTTTTAACTTTTTGTTTTCTTTTCTATTTCTTTTCCCTCTTTTTCTTATTTTCCTTACAGTGGGGACACTGTAATTTTAAGTATGGGTTGGGAAGAAAGTAGAAAAATTATGTCCTAGGTGTTTTTATGTTCTATGTAGTTGTTATTTCTTTTAAATTGAAAAAATCGAAAAAAACAAAAAAAAAATTGAAAAATTTAAAAATCCAAAAAAGAGTTTAGAATTGATAATATCCCTTCTTAAATTCTATGATAGCAATCACTAGCTTAATCATATAATTCCTTGCAAACATGTCTTTGAAAGTATAGCCGGATTCTTAAAATTAAAATTATTGTTTTTAGAAGAGAATAGCACTTGATGAAATTGAGCACATATACTTTATAGCATAGATGATGCAATCCAACAAAAATTACCTTGTGAGAAATTTTTAGCCTTATAGGGAGAACATTTATAAATCCCTCTTCTTTTCTTGTGTGATTTACTCTCTTTATGCATATTATCTCTTGGAATTGTGATGGTTATCTATTTCTTGAGACCCTTATAAGATTTATAGTTCATTACTTGTGAAAATCATATGATAGAGAGCTTATTTTTATAAGCCCTATTATTCCCTATCTACCTTTACGTTATTCCTTCTTTTGATAACCAATTCTGGCCTGAAACCTTTTATTTTTAGCTCCACAGAAATTATTCCCTAGCCGAGATAAGCTTGACCCTATCCGGGAATTAGGACTTAGATTGGAGAGGTAAAGTTTTGTGTCTTGAATTGAAAAGAAAAGAGTTTATGTTTGCTTGAATTGAAGGGTATTTGGGAAGGGTAGATTGGAAGTCTCTTGTTATTACATGTAAGAAAGGTCTCTTGATAGAAAAAAATGCACACAATAAGTTTTGATGGATGTAGTGAAGTGAAAAGAAGAAAAGGATGTATACGGTGGATCGTTAACGACCCTAGTGTGGGTTCGTTAACGAGGCAGCGAATGAAAAAAAAAGAAAAAAAATAATAAATGAAAAGAAAAAAAAAAGAAAGAAGGAAAAAGTTAAAGTGCATTTGTGTTTATAGATAATATCAAGAGATTCTTTTATTTTGGATATGAGACTTTCTAGGATGATAAGGGGTGAGTGAAAATGAGTATGCATAAAGAAAAGTGAGTTTGGTATGTTGTTTTATGAAGTTTTTGGTAAGATGTGTGAGTTTTTAGGAGTCTTTGATTCCCGGATATTATTAGCACCACATGACCAAATATTTTCCACTCCCTATTGTTATTACCAAGCCCCATTACAACCCGGCCGAATGGAAACTTCTATGAAGTTTTTCATTGAGCCCCCTAGGTTCTCTTGATGATTTTTGCTTGTTTTGACAAATCTTGGGTGGAGAGTATTGGTGATATAAGTTCCAATTTCTATGAGTTTTTGTATATAAGATGAGTTGAGAGATTGAATTTATAAGCCTAAACACTTGAGAGTTGAGTGAAACACATTATATCCCTTGAGAGGTTGGATTGTATTATTTTATGTCTATTTAAGTCTATATATGTGTGAGGATGTTAATAGTCTTTTGCTATAATTTTCTTATGTGTAGATGTTGCTTTTTAGAAGATGGCTATGTCTTGATGAGCATGATTTGTTTTGGTTTTGGTTAGTATCTTGTTTATTGCTTGAGGACAAGCAAGTCTAAGTATGGGGTATTTTGATGTTCGCATTTTTAGTATAGTTTTTAGTAGGCTGTCTTTGTTTATTAGGTTTAGTTTTGTGTAGTTTAGGTTTAGTTTTGGGTATTTTTAGTTAGTATTGTATAATTCTGTGAAAAGAGTGGAATCTACGCTATTTTGTGAATTTTGCAGGTTTTAGCGAGGAAAGGAGCTGAATGGAGCTGAATTTGGAGCATTGCAGCGAAGGACGGAGGAGTGCAAGATTGAAGAAGTCGAAGCTCGAGAGTACAAGAGGAGGTGTTGAAGAAAACAAACCCCAGGCTCGTTAACGAGCCTGTGAAGGGTCGTTAACGAGGCCACAAAGAGAAAGATTTCGAGTATTATTTTTACTATTCACCGATCCTGAGCGGGAATTTATTTTCGTATCGGTTGAGTATCTTTTTAGAATCTTTTTGGGGTTGTTAGAATATGTATTTTAGAGTTTAATATCTTTTTAGATTTTATTTCTATGTTGTAGAGATTGTTTCTATCTTTTTAGGAAAGTTTTTATCTTTTAGCCTTTTTAGTTTTTTAGGTTTTTTTAGTATAAATACCCTTCTATCTAGCATAGAGAGGGGGGGCTTGATTTGGAGAAGATTTTGAGGAAGGCAGAAGGAGAGAGAATCGGATCGGAAGTCGGTGACGAGGTTCGGTAGACGACGGTTTCCGGGTTCGTTGATCGTATTTGTGGTTCGGTGTTTTATGTTTTTCGGGTTTTTCTTCTGAATCTCTGTAAGACGATATTTTTGTTATTAATTTAAGGTTGAGTTTTGTGTTCGTTTTTATTGAAGTTTTTAGTTTCTTAATAATGAGTAGTGAGTATTTTACTTTTCTAGGGTCGGGGTTAAGCCCGGCATAGTCGAGCATGTTGAATGAGTAAGATTGTGTGTGAATGCCTTTTATCTTTTATTGAGATTTGTTTGTTGTGCTTCATACCGAAACGAATGTTGAGGTAATTTGAGTTTTAACTTGATTGAAAGAGAAAGTTAGTAACTTGAAGGTTGATATTGTTTGTAACGAAAGTTTCAAGCTTTAGATCCAAAACAAGCAATTGAGTGAGTAAGTTTATGAAAGTAGATTAATTTACTTGTTAAGTCAACGAAAGTTGATGACTCTATCTATTTAAAGGCATGATCTTATCTTCTTACGGAATTCTTATGCTTGGCTATGTTGTGGTGTCCCTTGTCCTAGATTTTTGTTTTATTTGAACTATTTCTGGTGAATCTTCGTTGTTGAGTACTTGACTCGGTACCGAATTTTAATTAGAATTTAATTAGGTTGTTAATTGGTATTTTTGTGTTCGGTGGCTCGGTAACGATCCTGACAAGGTCGTTAACGAGGCATCTTGTGAGTGTTTTGTTTGATTTTGTTTGATTTTTGTTAGATTGATAGACGAACAACCTTGCTTCCTGTGGAACGATCCTGACTCCCCTGTACTCAGCGGGGTCTTGACTTACAAATTTATTTGTTGGCCGAGAAACCCTCTCAACATCATCCCACCTTTTTTGGAACCACATGAACAGGACTAACCCAATTACTATCAAAAATAGGATAAATAATGCCAGCATACAACAATTTAAGCACTTCTTTTTTCACTACTTCTTTCATATTTGGGTTAAGTCTTCTTTGATGCTCAATTGAAGTTTTATGGTCATCTTCCATTAAGATCCTATGCAAGCACAATGAGGGACTAATTCCTTTTAGATCATCAATAGTGTATCCTATTGCTTTTCTATGCAGTCTAAGCTCATGCAACAATTTTTCAATCTCATCATCACTTAGACTAGCATTGACAATAACAGGATATGTAGAATTTGGTCCTAGAAACTCGTACCTCAAAGTGGATGGAAGTGGCTTTAAATCCACCTTTGGTGCATCTTTTGGATCTCCTTTGGGAGTTGGATCATCTCTTTTCAAGATCTCAGTAGCTCTTTTGGTGCAGTCCTCTTTTGTTGCCCTCAAGTCTTGAACTACATCAGCAAGTAGTTCTCCTTTCTCCACCTGGTCTACACTTGTGGTCAAACAAAGCTCCAATGGGTCTTTAGAAACCACAGACATTAAAGAGCCATGAACTTCCCTGTCTATGACATCTAACCTACCATCATCATCCTCACAAGAAGATTGTTTAATAGCTTTTGAAAAACTAAATTCAATTTTCTCATCACCAATTGTGAAAGAGAGGACCCCCTGCTTAACATCAATCATGGTACTTGTAGTAGCTAAAAGGGTCTTCCTAAGATGACTGGGACAGGCATATCAACATCAATGTCAAGAACAATAAAATCCACAGGGATAAAGAACTTACATATACGGATAGGCACATCCTCAATAATTCCTATGGGGCGAACTGATGATCTATCCGCCATATAAAGTGTCATCCCTATAGGTCTAGGTTCTCCCAAACCCAATGCTTTGTAGATAGATAAGGGAATAATACTAACACTAGCTCCTAGATCACATAAAGCATCATATGTAGTATTACCAAATAAAATAGGGACATAAAAGTTACCTGGATCTTCATGTTTTGGAGGAAGCTTGTTTTGGATAAGAGCACTGCATTCCTTGCTTAGAGACACGGATTGACATTCATCAAGTTTCCTCTTGTTAGATAGGATCTCTTTCAAGAACTTCACATAAGAGGGCATTTGCTTCAAGGCATCCGTGAAAGGAATATTAATGTAAAGTTTCTTTAGCACATCCACAAATTTCCTGTATTGTTAATATAATGGGACTTGAGCTCTTCTTTGAGGAAATGGTAGAGGTGGCTTGTATGGTGGTGGAGGAACATATGGAGGCTCTTTTTCATCTTCTTTTGACTCTTCAGGGACCTCTTTTTCTTGTGGCTCATTTTCCTCACCATTTGAGTCTTAGGTGGAGTTTCAAGTTCTCTTCCACTTCTTAAAGAAACAACATTCACTTGACCTCTTGAGTCAGCTTCAGGTTGTCCAGGTAATTGACCATTTGGTCTTGGAGCACTCAAGGCTTGTTGAGCTAATTGTTGCTCAAACATTTTCTACTGCTTTTTCACCTCTTGTAACTTTGAGATTACATCTTGTTGAAAGGACTGACTTGCTTTTTAACCCGCCACAAGTTGCTCAAGTAGAAGCTCCATTGTTGATTTTTGAGGTTGTGGCACAGGAGGAACAGCTTGTGGTTGAGGAGCCTTTGATTGAAAACCAATTGGTTGTCTTTGTTGTGCTTGACTATTTCCATAGGAGAAGTTTGGGTGATTCATCCAACTGGGGTTGTAGGTATTGAAGTATGGATCATTCCTTGCACCCCGATTGTAGTTATTCATGTAGCTCACTTCTCCTTCTTGTGAATCACGTTGAACAACATACAAATGACAGGCTGATATAGTGTGATCACCCTCTCTACAAAATTGACAATGAACCCCGGAACTTGATGGTTTAGGAGTACCTGTCTTTTCAGGCTTGGCCAATGCAGCCTCCATTTGCTTGATCTTTTGAGTTGGAGAATCAACCTGAGCTCTCAAATGAGTGTTTTCATCCACCTCATACCTCCCAATAGCTATTTTGGCACTAGAGGTGGAACGAACATCAGAATAGTTGCGAGAATGTAATGCAGTTCTTTCAATCAAATCCTATGCCTCGTCTGTTTGTAGATTAGACAGGCCACCTCCAGATGAGGCGTCAATTAGCAAACGAGTTGCACCATCAATTGCATTGTAGAAGATATCAAGAAGCGCCACCTTAGATTGCCCATGATGGGGGCACAACACAAGAAGCTCCTTGAATCTCTCCCAAGCTTCAAAGTAAGACTCTCCATCTTTCATCCTGAAATTACTGATTTGCTGCCTCATTTCAGAAGTCTTCTTAGGTGGGAAGTATTTGTTCAAGAAGGCTGAGGCTAACTCATCCCATGTTCTAATGGAGTTCTGAGGAAGAGTCTTGAACCATGTCTTGGCCTTGTACCTTAAAGAGAATGAGAAGGCTCTCATCCTGAGTGCGTCATATGGGACATCATGGATTTTAACAGTTTCCATGAGCTCAATAAAGGTAGTGAGGTGCTGATGAGGATTTTCAGATGGAAGACCTCCAAATTGATTTTGTTGGACCATGTTGATCAAGGAGGGCTTCAATTCAAAATAACGAGCTTGCACCTCAGGATAGACAACACCAGAAATAGGCCCATGTTGAGCAGGCCTCATATATTCAACAAGAGTTTGTGGGTGTTGTTCTTTGATACAAATCAAGGGAGGATTCAAGTGAATGATTCGTTGAAGACGAATGGAGGCCAAACAACAAGACCTTTATTAAGGTCCCGAGCATTCAAGTTCAAGAAGGGTTTCATGGATAACATATTATCCTTTAATTATGTTCATCAATGGCGTCCTCGACCACCAAGGAAGAGGATGAAGTCACAAAAGTTCGGAAGTTAAGAAGCCCGTCAAATTAAAAACAGTGCTCAGTAAACTGGTCATAACTTGGGCTAGCAAATTCATCTCAAGTCCTATAAGTACTCGTTGGAAAGATAATTAAGATTTCTACAACTTTGTAGTTTACTTCAAATTCAGAATCCAACAACAAAGGGCCGAAAACTGGGTTTTACTGAGAGTTGTTCAAGTCTTACGGGAATCTTAAATTTCTATGTTTATTTATTTTATTTATGAACCATTTTCTATTTTAAATAATGTAGAGAAATTCAATCAATAGGCTGATGTTAGTTTGTTGAATATTCTCTCTCCTGGTTGTTAGAGATATTTTTAGTTTATTTTGGATATTTTTAGTTTGTTAGAGATATTTCCTTATTTAAATAAGTCAACCATGATTTATTTAATTAAGGGGATCTAGATAGATATTAGCTAGATATTTTATTATATCTTGGGAAGCAAGAAAAGGACCATTCTAACCCTATTAGGGCCGGCCATGTACTTTGCTTGCTCCCCAAGGATTAGCTTTTGTATTCTCTATTTATACTTTGCATTTTCATTCAATAAAAATCAGCTTGAGATTAGATAAACCCTAAGAAAGGTTTATCTAGTCTTTGGGCTCCAAAAAATACAAGTGTTCTTATGCTATTTCGGCCGATCATCATCATAGAATTCTCGATCTCTCTCTCTTGTGTTTGTTCAATTGGTTTGTTCATTTAGTCAATTATATTGTTCTAGTTGTGATTGTTAAAGATCAAACTAGTTAATCAATTGGATTTAGCGTTAGAGCCAATCCAATTGAACTATCAAGTTGATTTCTTCAATCTATCAATTCAGTTTGTTACTTTAAATTTTCGGATCTATTGTTACTTGCACCGCAAGTTTCTTACTTGAAAGCTTTTGTAGGATTGAATTGATTTGCTGGCAAGATTGGGATCCTGTGTGGTCAAATACGAGGTTTCTGAGGAGCAATCCGAAGCTATCACGTATCATTCTTCCTCTTGGACCACTTAGTTTTGTTCCAACACAACCAATCTATTGTTGGCATCCGCTATTTGGGCTTCTAGATCAGCAACATAGGCTCTATGCAAAGCCTGAGCATCTTGGTCTTGATCACGCATAGCTTGGATTGCACGTTGCTCTCTTAGTCTTCTACGGAAGGTACGCTCAATTTCAGGATCAAAATTGTTGAGTGGTTGAGCGTTCAAGGCTCTTCGCATGAACTAGAGAACAATCTGGAAGCACAAACAAAAGAAACAAAATTAAAAGGAAAAACAGACCTAATCTACCGGTTGTGAGAAACAACCAATACTAACTATAGTCCCCGACAACGGTGCCAAAAACTTGATAGGCCAAATCCTACCCCGCAAGTGTACGGGATCAGTTGTAATACCAAGGTGTCGAACTCTGGGACTATGTAGTATTAATTGTATTCAAAATGTTAGACTAAGCCGTAAAATAAGAAAAGATTGAATTGGGATTTTAGTTATGAAACTAATTAAAGCAAACAAACAAGTAAATATGGGCAAATCAATGAGAGAGGCTTCTAAGATTAAGGATCACCACAATAATGCTTCGGTAGACTATAAAAGATGATTGCACAATCTTAATTATGACTTTGTTTGATGGCAATTGTCTAATGTATCCGCTAAATTCTTTCAAATGTTAACAGACGTATCTAGACTCAATTAAACATCCACATTCGTGACTTGCAAATTAAAATCTAGACCATTAAGCACTTAGAATTTAAGATTAAATTGAATAAACATCCGCTTTCGCGACTTGCTAACTCGACCCAACCTTAAGATTTCTACGACAATTGTTATTGCACAAGAGAATTCAAAATACTTTCATAATAGAGAAAACTCAGGTTCAAATCCTAGGGTTCCAACAGGAAAAAGTACCTTTCAGTCTCAATTCGCCGTCTGATTACTTATCAAAGTTTTCACCTTTCAGTCTCAAACTTTGGCAAGTTACCATTCACAAAAGTTACTAAGGCATAGAGCATCTAGGATTGAATCAAACAAAGCATCAAACAACGGATTGTGCAATTTAATAATTAAGTCTACCTAGACATCATTGGGTTCACCCCAATCATAGAATTTGGGGTTTAGCTAGACATGGAAATAGAAGAAATCAATTCAATAACGATATTAAACATACCGGATTGAAGAAACAAACAAACTTGATTCAAATCCGGCAAATCCAAACTCAATTCAACAAAAGTCTTCAAATTCTCCAAAATCTCTCTAAACTTGTCTCTCAAGGAATAAAAACTAGGTTAAAAGTTTGAACCCAAATCTAGAAGACAAAGTAAAGTATTTATACTAAGGATAAAATAAGAGAGGCGGCCCAAAAACACGCCAAACATGGAGCGCACGACTCACGGCGCGCGTCGTGCGCCTCATCGCACGACCGTACAAGGCAACGCACGACCTAAGGAAACGCACGATGCTGGACAAGGGGACGCACGACCGTGCGTTTGAAAACGCACGGGCGACGCCTTTCTCTGAGTTGAAACACACGATCGTGCGTGTGTGACACACGATCCTTAACTGGCTCGAGCTAAGGGGGCACGATCCGACATTCTTCATCACCGCCTGCACGACCATGCACCCTTGTGCACGAGTTTGGCCTTGATTGTGTGATTCTTTTATTCTGGACTCCTCAGTTGATCTTTTCCCATCCCGTTGCCTCCTAGACTGAAGTCTTGATTCCGCTATGTCTCCAAACGTGTTCCAATGAAGTTCGTAACTCTCCAAAGTACCTGAAAAGCATAAATATACGCGTGTATACATCTATAATGTAAACTAAACTAAAAGTACTAGAAAAATGAGACTAATGCATGAAAACATATAAACTAAAGTCCTAAATGCATGTCCTAATATGCTCTAAATGCAAGTTATCAACCACCAGGATATATGAAATTCTTTCGAAACGAAGGATAAAACTAGGTTTAAGTAGTCTCTCAAAATACGAAATAATAAATAAAAGGAAACTAATATAATAAATAGATGGATAACAAATCAATTGCCATCTCGATCTTTGATGTCGTGGAAAATTGAGATCGCGGTGAGTAATGGCCACGATCGCAACCCTGCTTTTGACTTTCGGAAGATGTTTTGCCCACCTTAGAGTGGGAATTACGACTCGGAGTAAAAATATGAATTGTAGCTGTTCGAGTTAGCTTTCCAATTATACCAAATTTAGCTTCATCAGATATCGTAGCTCCCGAACTATGCGTCACAAGAAAGTGGTGTCGAAACAAAAACACCAATGCATTGCCCGGTTTTAAGCGTTCTTAATGATCATCAAAAGTGGCTTGAATATCATTGGAAAAGACACTTGAATATATCCAATCTTGAATCCTTCAACTTAACCAATCATTGCTCCTCAAAACAACCTTAAAACACGAAAGCACAAGAGTAGACACCGATATGCAAAAACTACGAAAACTAAGCAAAACACATGCAACTACCTAAGATTTAAACATAAATATGCCCTAAAACTAACACCTAAATGCATGCTATCACTCTCTCCCTATTAGAGCAAGGTAATCCCAAGACAAAGTCCATGGAAATATCTTCTCAAGGAGCATGAGGGATAGGAAGGGGAGTGTATAAACCATGAGGGTGTACCCTAGACTTAGCACGCATACATATCACACAAGAAGCACAAAATCTCTCTACCGACCTAAGAATGAAAGGCCAAAAGAAATGCTCCCTAAGAATATGCAAAGTCTTCATGATTCCCAAATGTCCCATAAGGCCGCCACCATGGGCCTCTTGGACAAGCAAATGCCTAATAGAACTTCTAGACATACACAATTTAGGACCCTTAAACAAAAAGCCATCATGTATATAGAATTGGTCCTTACTTCTATGAGTAATACATGCATGAAATATCTCCGCAAAATAAACATCATTAGCATATAACTCACGCATGGATCCAAAATCTAACAATCTAGCATCCAGAAGGGATAGAAGAGCATACCTCCTAGAAAGTGCGTCGACGACGTTGTCCTTCCCCTTCTTATGCTTGATGACGTATGGAAACGTCTCGATGAACTCGACCCACTTATCATGGTGCTTGTTGCTCTTCTAGGGACTCGGGCCTTACAAATCCCTTAAAAATAGTTTCATCCTCGAAACTAGGTTCGACTTACTAGATATCCATCTAAGCAAAGGGAGGTTATTACAATAGTGCCCCCTTAAAAATAGTTTCATCCCCGAAACTAGGTAGAGAACAACTTTGTAAGGCCCTATAAATTATCCCATGCCAACCCGAGGACTTCCCAAGAGGTCAACAATCCCGGTACTACTCTCGCTCTTGCACGCTTAGCTTTTGAGTTCTTTGTCCTCACTTGAATCCAGAAAAGGAAGAGCTCTTGTTGACATGGGGAGCACCTCAATCCCTTATAAATTATCGAGGTGTTACAATCTCGCACACATAAACACTTGACGTCCTTGTCAAGGCCCAAGCACCGCCCTCTGGGTCGAGTCACTGCCCTTCGGACCAAGTGCACTCGTAAGCCGGAGTCGGCCCTAATACCATTTGTAAGGCCCAAGCCTTTAGAAGCGCCATCCCATGCCAACCCGAGGACTTCCCAGGAAGTCACCCATCCCGGTACTACTCTCGCCCTTGCACGCTTAACTTTTGAGTTCTTTGTCCTTACTCGAACCTAGAAAAGGAAGAGCTCTTGTTGACATGGGGAGCACCTCAATCTCTTATAAATTATCGGGGTTTTACATGAATAACATCCCTCAGCTTGTCTAAGAGAAGAGGTTTGGAAGTGCTCATGCTATCACCAATGGCCAATGTTTGTCCCTTACTCCCTTCTCTAAGAGCATGCCTTCGCTTTTTCTTCCTAGCTGTGTGATCAAGCATGATTTCGTGAGGCTTCACTGGTTGCAACAAGATCTTTTTGCCTTCACGATGGAAAGAATACTCATTGGAGACGCCATCGCCCCGACCATATTGCCATGGTAGTCCTAAATGAAGATGACACACCGACATGGGCGCCACATCACATTCCACCACGTCTTGATAAGGACCTATAACAAAAGAAATCAAAGCCCTTTCCTTCACTTGGATGGGCGACTTAGAATTTAACCAACATAAGGGATAAGGTATAGGATGAGGAGTAGTAATAATTGAAAACCGAGAAACAACCTCCTCATTGATGATGTTCCAACATAAACCACCATCAATAATGAAGCTACATACCTTATCTTGGATTTTACATCGAGAATGGAAGATCACCTCACGTTGGCTCGGGGTAGTGTTGTTTTCGATGGTGAAAAGAGCGTATTGGACAACAAAACACTCACCCTCTTCGGCCACCACATGGAGCTCGTCCTCTTCTTGCTCCTCACAGTTTTCTTCCACCTATTGAACAACCTCCTCAAATTCATATTCTCCTTATGGAGTAAGAAGAACATTGCGCTCATTCGGACAATCATGAGCGTAATGGCCACGCCCGAGATATTTGAAGCATTTGAATTCTCCGGCTCGGTTCTACCCCTCTTACGTTGGCCTCAGAGGCACATCTCTCTTGGGAGGAGGTGGGAGCCGGTCGTGCTTGAAGTCGGGTCTCTTAGACAGGCTCGGTACCGAGGAGCTGGTCCACGGTATGGGGCTCGGTACCGACTGTCTGAAGCTCGGTACTGAGGGCTGCGCAGACTAGAGCCTTTGAGGAAGATTATTATGGACTTGGTTGGTCTAATGCAACACTTGCTCAATCCCCGTACACCTAGGAAAGTGTTGCATATTCACAATAGATTTTAGCTCGAAATTAAGTCCATTAATAAATTTGGAAATAACATACCCGTCGGGGAATTGAACCCCGGAGCGAAAGATGAGCGTGCATAGCTCATTGTAGTACTCGTCGAGAGTCCGACCGCCTTGTCTAAGCTGCTCAAGTTTTGAATGGACCCTCTCGGTGTGTTCAAGTAGAACAAAGCGCTTCTCAAGGGCACGCTTAAGCTCACGCCAAGTAAGGATCGATTAAACTCCTTCACGATGCCGAGCCTCTTTGTCTTGCAACAACCAATGGTAGGAAAACTCGGTGAAGTGAATGGTGCCAACGACCATTCTTCTCTCGTCCTCATAGCCATAGTAATCAAACACGGTCTCGGTATTGGCTATCCAATCGAGACATGCGTCAGCACCGGTGGTTCCCGAGAAAGTTTGGATTTGGAGCTTGATTCCTTGGTGGCGCTCCCCCCTTGATGGCGCTCGTTACCATTGGTGGGCTGTTGTGCCCACGCTGCTTGAAATGGTGATCGATAGGCTGCTTGCATAGGAGGCGTGCCTTGGACACCCATGTGCCGAGGGAAGAGATGAGCCATGTCCGTCGGCGCCGGTGTTGCCGTAGGAGTATAGCCATATCGCTCATTGCCTACATTGTTAGTGTTCGAAAGCAAAGGAACTTTATTTGGAAAAGTAGAATATGGAGGAACAAAATCAGGCCTTACCGTGGAAGACGTCACAAAGGGTTGAGTGAAATTTGACCCTAAAGATGGCTTTGTGACGCTAGCTGAACGTTAAAGGTAGAACCTTCCTCCAAGTGAATGCCTCGAGTAGTAGAAATGAGTGGCTAGAGGTAAGAGCTCACAACAAGGGAGAAAGGTGGGTCTTGGTTGACACTTTGTGCATTGGTGGCACTAGCTTGGAAGAGTTCATTGTGCCTTAACAACCTTTGTTCAATGTTATCAAACCTTGAACAAAAAGAACGAAGGTCTTGTTACATTGATTGTAGCATGGCAGCCACAAATGACTCAGAATTAGCATCCCGAGGTGAACCATCATTCCCTGCATCCGACATCTTGCACAAACTTTCACCAAACAAGTTAAATCTGACAAGCTAGTGGTACTTTGAGCTACACACACAACCAATTCTCAACTTAGACTCGAAAGTGCCAAACTTGCTAGTGTTAGGACTTTGGTGGAAAACGTTCAAGGAATGGCTCAAAGAATGGTACAAGCAATACCAATGCAATACAAGTAACAAGTTTGTCAACCACTCGAATTTAGGAAGCTACTAGGTACCAAGTTACAAAAAAAAAGATAAACAAAAGAGCTTAAACAAATATAGGACCTTTTTCGGCATTTCTTTCTCACGGGGTCCGACTTATTCTGTGCCCGACCCCTTATTAGCTTTCGCCGGCAAGGTTTTTCTAGCCCCGCTTCTTTTTCTTTCCGAGTCCGAATTTTTAACTTTTAAGGCACACTTTTCAGCCTATTACAACCAAGCTCACAAAGCTTCAACAAAAAAGAAAAAATATGACTTACACCTCTAATCGGTGTTACTTTCTTTCCTTTTTTTTTAAAATACGGTTTGGTACTTTTCCCGTATCCTAACCCGAGTGGGTAGAAAATATTGTAAGCTTGATTTTAGTCTTATGCAAAGCCACACATGCTCGAAATATTCATGGAATGGAAGGAAAATAAAAGTTCAGCCAAGAGATTGCTATTAAAGACGAGTTAGTTGAAAGGCCAAAGGGTGACTCTTGCTATTTTTCGCCTTTAATTCAATTCAACCAAAGAGTGATAAGCTTCTTCAACCTTTGGACAACCACACAAACCAGTTTTGGTCGTCCCCAATGGTAGATTTAAGCATAAAAGGTTCGAAGACACAAAATAACACAAGCGAACAGGGTCGGTAACGAGTTTTAGGAGTCGGTATTGCAAGGGGTTTTGTGGAACGTTTTCATGAAGGGGAACAATTGAAAATTCAAGCAAATTTCAGATCCAAGAAGACAGAAAATAGGTGTACCTTGCGTGGCTCTGGTACTACATGATAAGGATCGAATCGATGAAGTCGGTGCAACTCACTCTGATGCTCTCTTCTTGACTAGGGAATGGACGGATGTGTCTCGGAGATGACTTGATGGACATGTGAATGGGTGGGAAACCAGAGATGGATGTTAGAAAATGAAGGTAGAAGGATATGAATGAGTTTAGGGCGTGGATATGACTCACCACGCTCGAAATTCAAACTACGAGATTCAAGGACAAGGATGTGACGCACCTTGCTCTTGGATCTCAAGGGTGATCCGATATTACTCACAAATCAAGATTGAAAACAAAGAACATAATTTTTTTATTAAAAGGCAAATTGCCAAACCAAAGTCGAAAACATGACTAAAACAAGACAAGAGTTTCTAGCATTTTTCAAGTATCTAGCAAGGGAGGAGGGTGTCCCTTTTAACTAAAATTCATCCATCAACACCAGCCTTTTCATTACCCAACCATTAAACATAAGTGAAGACAAAGAACTTTGGAAGCCCGGCATTAAATGCATCTTGAAATGGCACACAAGAGGCGCCAACTCGGCGCAAGCTAGGCACCCGGCATGGCCAAGGTGCGCCCGGTTATTAGCAACATGTACTCCATGTCGTCTTCATATTTGATCGGCGCTCCATGAACCAAGAGACCATCTCGAAGCTCCTCTTGAAATACACGAGCTCGAGCCCTTGTTATCCGCCCTAAATAAGGCCAAGTATCGCAGGCCCAGGTGGCTCGGTACCGAGGTTTGGCAGCTCGGTACCGTGGGCAAAAGAGTCGCCATGTAGCTCAGTACCGAGGTTGGGTGGCTCGGTACCGGGTTTGGATGGCTCAGTCTTATGAGTGGATGGCTTGGTATGTTGGATGATTCTATATTGGATGGCTCGGTATCGAAGGCGTCAGAGCCTTGATGTGGCTCGTGAGGTGTAGTCACATCAAATCCATTTGCCACCTTCACAATGGTGAATATTGAGGTAGCAATCAGTCCATATAATTCTTATTGTACACCTTATATTTCATGAAAACTAACAAATTTTCTCTTTCATGCATAGAATAATGAGAGAACACCAATAAGAATAAGAGCACACACCCCATTGAAAAAAATTGGTGGAACATTATTGCATTATTAACGGGGTACCACCGGGATATATGAAATTCTTTTGAAACGAAACGGATATCACATCACGGATTGATGGAGACACCTATATTTCTTTAAGTGTTCATCCTGTAATTATATATTGAAATTCCCTACAATCTTATGCCATCAAAATCTATAAACTATCATCACAATTTGTTGTCATCAAAAGATATACATGACTTCATGATAATCCGATACTACTTTCTCTGCAGCTTGGCCTTAATGAAGATTCTGAGATCAAAGCAATTAAACTACCAAGACAACAATTAAGGGTTTCTTTTTCAATATTATTCTCTTTTAAAATGATTTTACCATGAATCTTCTAGTTGTCATTTTGATTGGTTTAAGTTGCCATTTCATGGAATTTTCTTTCTTTATCATGTTTAACAAATTATTTGTTGGCAACCTGTCATTGAATTGTTTTCCATTTTAATATTAGTATTTAGTGTCTCGCAAAATCTACTGTCATCACAGTGGCATATCAGCAAAAACATAGATTTTGAAGCAAGCACAATTACTGTCATCACAATGAAGGGTTCTATAAGTATTTCACCATAGACATTGTAACCAAAATCAACTGATAAACAAAGCTAAACATTGTCATCAAACAACTAACACAGATACATCACTAAATTTATATCCATCTCCTACTTTCACCAAAAACTAATACTGTCATCAACTATCATCACAGATTACATTGCACTTGACATCAATCTATATCCATCTCCAACAGCCAGATCCATTTTTTGGTGAACCACTCAATTGCAGTAAAAAATATCTATCGCCATCTTTTCTCTAATCGCCAACATGTGCCCATCATCAAGGCCATCCAAGATAAGTCCCAATGCAAAGTCCTCAATATACTTGATGCAATAAACACCACATTACCAATTTACCACTGAAAAATAAAACAGAATGACTGAATTAATAAAAAATATACATAATTACACAACATAATTGAAGTAAAATAACACAACGAAACCTACCCGGAATAATCTTGACGAACCAAAACGTCTCTAGACCAAGTGAAATCAGCGTCCAAGCCCTCAAGATGCTCAAACCTCCCACTTTTCGTCATTAGAAACGGGAGCAACTTGCAAAAAGGTTGTATATAGCTTGAAAGATCCTCCATCTTATACAATTCCCAAAAACAATACAATACAGTCAAGTGGCGTTGATGCAAGTTAATTTCCAATACAACCCAATGTTCACGTCGGTACTGTGGAAGGTGAACTGGTGTATAAACCTTTGTCACCTTACCACGAAACCATGATTTTCCAAAGAGGAGAGGTTTCCAACCATCAAAATAATCGAACAAATCATGTGGCAAGTCAACATTTTGATCAATATAACGCTCCACTTGCAAAGGCGTAAATGTCATGTACCAAATCCAATCTATAATAACCACATTCTTGAAGTCATCAGGATGATCATGAATAATTTTCCTCAAATAATGCAAAGCCTCGTAGAAATGCTACAAAAAGACATGAAATGTCAATAAGGAAATTGAACAAATGCATAGATATCATTTGATCAGATACTTACCTCATCTCCTATTCAAAGACTTTTACTCTTAAGCAGTCTAAAAAACTTCTTGTCAAGCATTTGATCAGATCCAACCACAATAGCATTTTTGTCACTAACACAAAAAAGAGAATACATGTTATTATTGAGCTATATTGAAATTGAAACTTATAACAAAAAGAAGCAACTGTCATTAAAATATTTCTATATCACATCCTCATCATCATAATCATCATGATCATCACACAATGAAATTTTAAAAATCACATAACATTTTATTTTTCTTCTTGTCATCACGTGTAATGCAACTATCATCACATTATTGTCATCACAATACGATCAACACAAAAAGACTGTCATCAAAGCATTATAAACATATTGTCATCACAACAATACTATCATCACATGACTATCGTCATAAGACTGTCATCGCAATACTATCATCACAAAAACTGTGAAAACACTACTATCATCACAAACTTAAACAAAGAATAAAACTTATAAATAACATACCCGTTATTATACCAATTGTAAAATGGTTTACGGACATCATCTCCATAAAAGGAATGCTTTGGAGCCTTAGGTAATGCAACAACCCTCTTTTTCTTTATCTTCTTATCCTTCTCAACAGTAAATGGAGTTGTGGTTGAAGGACCTGGCTTCAAAAATTTGCTCGACCTCCTAAGTTCAACCATTTTCTTCGCATCATCAACTGCTTGAACCGTTGGATTATGAAAAATTTCATCAATCTCAGAGGTTGCACCTTCTTTTGAAGCTTCAAACAAAGAACCAAACAAATGTCAGTAAGTTGAGAGCAATTATCGATAACATCTTGTAAAAGTCCACGCATGTCAAAAGCTAACTCATCCGATGAGACAGAAAAAAAGATTGAACCTAACTCACCTGGGTCATCAATTCTGTCCTCAAGAGATCCAAGTTCTTTGTCATCAACCTCTGCTTGATCTTTACAAGTTCATCAACATGTACTCTGTCATCATCCCTTGCTTCATCCTCAACTGGTTCTTCATGATTAACTTCTATGTCATCACCACCTACTTGATCCTTCACTGGTTCATCCTCATTAACTTCTTTGTCATCACCACATACTTGATCCTTCACTGGTTCATCCTCATTAACTTCTTTTTCATCACCAGCTTGCCCTTCTACGCCTACTTCACCTTTAACAACTCTGTTGTCTTGCTCTTGACCATCTTTCACAATTTCAACCAACTCTGTTGCTTTGCTCTTGCCTTGCTCTTGACTTGTACTTATATCTAGTGTAACATACTTTATCAACTGTAAATTGGCACCTTCGCCTCCATCTTTAACAGAAATGTAATCATCAGTGGACCACCTTAAAGACTCAATGCCTTTACAATTACTTTCTCTCACTGGTTCCAAACTTTTAACGCAAATCTCATCACTGTTATCATCAGAAACAAAATCCTGGTCTTTAGATTTTAGTTTCTATTCTATTCCATCAACCCTGTTGTTAACTTTTAAAACTTGCATCTCAACACGCTGCACTTGACATTGAAGATTTTTCATCATTCTAACCATATCATCTTGCAAGGAACCCATACTTTCCCTCAAAAACTTAACCCAAGTTGGCTTTTTCTTTTTATTGTACTCTTCTGCCTTCTCCTTCCCCTTGGAAGAAACTGGATCCTCATCAACTTCATCAAATTTTGTCTTCTCCTTGGCCATTGACAAAATCCTAGCAACTTCAAAATCAGTTTCACTATTATCCACATCCTTCTTCTTTGGACAATCCTTCTTTACAACTTCATTAACATCTTCCTTCACTTTGGCCTCTTAAAATTTTCAATTATCTCAGGCACATTGTTGACACGAGTCTTCTGACCACTCACACCCAAAATCCTTTGAACGCTTCGAATCATTTGGGCTCCATTGATCCTTTGCAATCCATGGAATCTTATGCGTATTGTCATCAACCTTAGTTTTAGCCGCTCTAGGAAGTTGCAATCTCCTACCTTCTCTCTTCACAATTATAGAGCGCTATTTCGGTTTGTCTTGAGACTTGTTTTTTCCTATCCCTTTAGCCTTTGCATCTGTACATCCAATCTTCCTCTTACCACCAATATTGCCTTTTTCAATAACTGCAACTCATGGAGCAATAAAAAACCCAGCAAGTTCATCCTCCGTATCAGACTCACATCCTTCACCTTCAATCACTTTTTGCTTCAGTATAATCCGTTTCACAAGATCATTGTACATAGGGTCAACAACCTCATCAGGATAGTCACATGTGATGAATGCAGCATATTCCGAGTACAAAGAATACACAAATTCCTGTCATCAAAATAAAACAAAATAAATTGTCATCAAATAAACTCTACAAGTTAAAATTGTCATCAAATTCAATTGTCATCAAAATTTATCAACAAAAGCAAAAAACCATACCAGTTTCTTGTCCCCAACAACACAAATTTCTTTCCAACTAACAAGTTGATTGAGGTGAAGTACTATGCCAACGCACCATATAAGGGACTTGTTTTCACCTCCTCTAATAGCAAGATGACAAATACCTCGAAAAGTTGGAAAATTTTGCACAAGCCACAGCTATAACAACATAAAAAAAGAAATAGTAAAAAACATTGCAGATGCAATTAACAACAAAAAATAAATCAAAAATTATAACAACACATTACCATAAATCCAAAAGGATGTACAAATACATTGAAGCCAGGCATATAGTTTGACTTCTTCATCATCGCTGGGTGACGTGGGGTACGATCCACATGAAACAAGCTATCGAGCAAAGCGTCATAGGACAATCTACCCTAAGGATAAACATCTCCAAATCACTTGAAAGAGCAATATGAGTTGGATCTATAGGAACCTTATCCCGTTTAGGAAGCAAAAACGCCTCACGGATCAACAGGTTTGCAAGTTTAAACTTCTTGGAACGATCTTTTTCTTTTACAAAAACAGACCGTAAATCATCCAAATCACACTTATCCACACTTACAATATCAATGGGATCAACTTCAGGATATCAACATCACCTAAATTGTCACAATTCAACCCAGTGAAAGCAGCGAAGTCCATAAAAGAGAAACGACACACATTACCCCCAATTCTAAACCACATCTCATGCTTATATAAAGTGTTTAACTCACACATGATGGCATAATGCATAAGTTTATAACGAAGTGGTATAGTATCACCTAACTGTAAAACTGCGCAAAAGCACCCCTCACCTAACCTGCTAAACTCATCAAATGTAAGATGACACTTGATGAGGTGGAAAACATCTTGAGTCTGATACTGGTTTGCTCTTCCATTGTATCGTTTTGATACAGGTGATACGTGTTATATTTTATACATTTAAATCCCCTTATAAGTAATTTACACATAGAAAAAACCCAAAATGCTAAAAAACAACGCGTTTATACGCGTCGTATCCTTCGCATGCCTCATCGCCAAAACCCTCGTAGCGAACAAACCACCGCTCCATTGGAAGCTCCCATATCTCAATCAAAACCCAGCAAAACAACAGCTAATCCAAACAGATGCAAGATACAAAAGATCAAGGCTATTTTGTCCAGGCCGCTCATACAATTTCAAGAAAAAGTCAAACTCAGTGGCGGCGCCGACGGGTAAGATCGTGAACGATTTGCCGGAATCTTGATTCATTCACCATATAAGAAACACAAGAAACGGGAGTTCAGTCAATTTAGAAGGCATTCGGGTATTCCATCGCCCTTTCAATCCACAGTCACCCGTGGAACCCTAAAGGTCTGGAGCGCAATCCAATTCAGCGGCGACAAAATTGCTTCGGCGGGTCGAGGTATGGGCTGCGGGATTACGCGTCTCCTCGGCTTCTCCTTGCTGGCATCGTTTGTGTGGCCCGGCTCCCAGCGCATCAGTAGGGTGCAATCTGTCGCTTCCCTCAACGACTCCTAGCTATGCTTAGCCTCTAAAAGCCCCTTCTACCCCAAAGACACAATTACCCATATATCCCAGATCTCGGATTCTGTTTGGTCCCCTAAAAACTGTTGCAACCTGATTTGGATCTCCCACTTTGTACCCGGATCCATGAATGCGAGCACCAACACACCAAATTTCTGTTTTCTTTTTCTTAGTTTGTTGTTTGTTGTGTCGTTCTGGATTCGCTGGGCCTTTCTGGCCTTGATGTTGGCTCGGGACTGCGTGGTGCAGCGCATCTCACCACCACAAATTCCCAGGCTCGTCACCTTTTGGTAGACACACCAATTTCGTAAGGTAAACCCCAAATATTAAGCGGACAACCCGCATTGTACACGGTAAATGCACTCTGGTGGCATCTGATTGTGTTCATATCTCGTGGAACAATCGATTTCACCACCCAAATAATCAGTAATCAGGTACCCAAAACCTATGAAAAGTTATACCCATTACTCATATACAGGTTCCATCTCTTGTGTGCCAAACCTATTTGTTTGCTTGTGACATGCATGTCCTGTGGTAAACCCACAAGTCCTTATTTTAGGCTGTATGGTATCCTAGTTAGAAAACCTGTTGGGGCTCTTTTGAGCATTTTAACTTCTTTGGTTAATTTTATTTTGATTCTGTATTGCCTGTGTGGCAATAATTATTGTAATAAACTTGAAAATTTTCAAACGAGTTCACAACTTGCAATTAGTAAATGTATTACATTTCCTAATAACCAGAACCGTAAAAAATCTTGTGGGAAGCTAGTGTGTTACTCCCACGTTGGGTTTAAACCCACTTACGGATCTTGTATATCCATCTTAGTTGGAGTAACATTTGTGTTTGTTTGCTCTAACTTCATGAATAATGTTGCTGTGTGGACTAACCTCACTTACATCAAGCAATTGTATCTTGTGGTTCTACTAAATGTGATGCCCAAAAACAAATTCAAGGAGAACTGCCTCAAGGCAATAAACTCCAAAAGGCAGAAAAGTCAACCTAATGCCAAAAGCACCTCAGGTGTAAGTAAAAACAAGCTGCTAAATATCAGATACAAAAGCCAAAAAACCCAAGGAACACGTGTTTATACCATTTTGGGCGGAAACCCGACAAAATCGAAAAATAACACTTGTAAGAAAGATAACATGAATAGCAACGAGAAAAAGGAAAATTCGGAAAATCCTCACCTTGAAAGTTTACCCACAAAACACAAATATGGATTAAATTCCGGTATACAAAATCCAAAAAAGAACCAAAATTGCTCTTACAGAAGTGCACCATCTAAAACCGAGGCACAACAATATTAAAAGCAAATCAAGGGATTGCCTTAATACAAAAACAATGGGGGAAACCCACTACAACGGGATAAACTCCCCTAATGATAACCATGACACCATTAAAGTTAACAATCACTCACCCCAAGCTGAAGCACTAAACAAGTATACTACAAAATGTTCGAAGAGAACATCATGGATGCCTCCCCATCCTCCGACGGCCAAAAACCACAAACTAAACGGTTGTTTATGAAGATCGACATGTGGAACTATAGGGGCATTAAGTGTAGGACCTTCTGGACCGAAGTCGGCGCTTTATGCCGCCATGAAAATATCCACCTAATAGCTCTACTTGAAACGAAAGCCCAAAACCCGCCTGAACGTAAATCCTGGCAAAACGCTGGTTTTGACTCCATTGAGTTTATTCCGGCAAACGAACTCGCTGGGGGGATTTGTGTCCTCTGGAAGGGGGCACAACTCTCGAATGAAAGAATTCAAACTTTCCATAGAGACGAACGTTTCATCGGTTTCCATTATACAAATCAATCATTATTTTTGTCTATGCTCCGCCTAGGGCACAAGATAAGGATCCGTTCTGGATGAAGTTCAAAGAGTTTATCCAGAATTGTAACCTTCCATGCATCATTATGGGAGACCTCAATGAAATCCAACACCCAAATGAAAAACAAGGGGGTGCCATTCCAAACCACTCCAGGTTTAAACGACTTATCAAATTTAAAAACGATTGTGACGTTTGTGATATTCCAACATTAGGGAACAAATTTACTTGGAGAATATCCAAAAACCTTGAGAATACTACGTTTGAGGAATTAGACCGAACCTTAGTTAGCAACCAAATTATTCAATGGTACCCGTCCATAGCGACGAAAAAACACACCTTCTCAACCTCTGATCACTGCTCTATTTCATGTGATCTCCCAACTTGAGTACCATTCAAAGCACAACCATTTAAATTTGAGATGATGTGGACTTCTAGAAAAGATTTCCAAAACGTCATCTAGCAAGCTTGGCGTTACAATGCAGGTGGATCACATATGTTTAACCTCACCAAAAAAAACACAACTCCTTAAAACAAAAGCAAAAGCATGGAATAAACATACTTTTGGAAATATTTTCGAACAAATCAAAAAACTGGATGAGGATTTACTTCAAATTCAGAAATATATCATTGAACACGAAAATACACAATTAATTCAAAAGTAGGAAAGATTGGCTAAGAAACGGTCATGCCTCATTAATTTCCACAACTCTTATTGGAGACAAAGGGCTAAAAGCACCCACATCAAACTAAATGACAAAAACACGAAATACTTGCACCGGATTGCAAGCGGTAGAAAGAATAGAACCAATATCAAAGAAATACGTACAACAAAGGGTACACAAATCACTGGACTAGAAAACATCAAAACAGAAATAAAACGGGACTTCCAAAACCGATTCCAGGCTTTCGAAATAAATCGCAGAAAACTCCAAAACATGACCCAAACCATCCAGAAAGAAATAACCAAAGCAGAAAACATAGAACTCACAAAACCAGTATCAAATACTGAAATAAAGAACGCTATGTTTGATATCGGGGATGCTATGTTTGATATCGGGGATGAAAAATCCCCCGGCCCAGATGGAATGCCGGCAAGCTTCTATAAAAAATATTGGCATATCGTTGGCCCAAACGTGACCAAAGCTATTAAAAGCTTCTTTCACACTGGGAAAATTTTAAAACAAATAAACCATACATTTATTATTCTACTACCCAAATGTGAAAACCCCAACTCAACCAACCATTATAGGCCGATTAGCCTATGCAATACCATCTATAAAATAATCTCAAAAATCCTGACTAATCACCTTAAAAACGTTTTAAACAAACTCATCCACCCTATGCAAGGGGCCTTCGTCCAGAACCGGAGTATCCACGATAATACACTCATCGTGCATGAAATCTTCCACTCCTTCCGAAACAAACGTGGGCGGGAGGGTTAGATCGCAATCAAACTAGACATGGAAAAAGCCTATGATCGAATCAGTTGGGAATTCCTAGCTAAGATCCTTCACAAATTTGGTTTTAATGATAAATTTTTGTGTTGGATCCAAGAATGTGATGAAACAGTATCCTTCTCAATCATAGTTAAAACAGACTGACAAAACAATTCTACCCCCAACGGGGCCTTAGACAAGGGGATCCCCTATTGCCATACTTATTCATCCTCGCCGCTAAGATACTGGCAAGACAACTCCACCTTTTGAGTACTAACCCAAAAAGCGGAATTCGGATCCAAATTTCGAGGAATGGAACAAAAATCCCTTTCCTTTCCTTTGCAGATGATATTATCATTTTTTCAAAAGCAAACGGCCAAGCTTGCAAAAATATTAAGGATACTATCGACGACTATAGTCAAATCTCCGAACAGAAGGTAAATTACCACAAATCTGCTTTCCAAGTTACCAAAAACACTAATAACAACACTAAGGATCAAATAAAACAAATTCTACAAATAGCAAACACAGTTGTGCTCGACAAATATCTGGGATGCCCGATAACTAACGGGAGAGTAACACAAAACACCTTCAAACCCCTAGTTCTGCGTACCATATCCCAATTGTCATAATGGAAAGCTAACGCTCTATCTCAAGAAGGGCGAAAAACCCTAGTCAAAGCAAACCTCTCAGCACAACCAAACTATATTATGCAATCATTCTTGCTACCACAGTCAACATTGAAAAAACTAGACCAAATTAACAAGAATTTCTTTTGGAATAAGGAAAACAACTAGAAACCAGTCATTAGTTGGAATTCCATTTGTCGCCCTCCCGCTCATGGGGGGCAGGGAATAGCCAAGGCGGTTGAAATGAACCAAACACTCCAAATGAAACTACTATGGAAAATCCTAGCGGAACCAAACAATCTATGGGTCAAAATAGTGACTGAAAAATACCTCAAAACAGAAAGTATCCTAAACTATAAGAAAAAACAAAACACATCATGGCAATGGTCTAAACTAGTAGGCCTAAGTGACCTGTTCATTAAGGGGCTCATGTAGCAAGTGGGGGATGGCAAAAAAGTCCGATTTTGGAAAGATAATTGGATCGGTAATGGTCCCCTTATCCCGAAATCTGAAACCCTCATTGTTTGGGAGGAACCTGTTGAGGCGTACCTCCGCGAGGACAACTCATGGAACATGGGAAAACTGAATGAGGTTGTTACGCGTGACGACCTTGAAAGAATTTCCAAAACTATCAATCCCATCAATAAAATTCCGGATAGACTGTACTGGCAACCAAGCAAAAATGGTTGGTATTCCACCCACTCCACAATGCAGTGGTTCCACCAATCTAAAGGTGAATCCAAAATTAACTTAGAATGGATTAACCGACTAAATATCCCTCCCAAAATGAAGAGCTTCCTCTGGAAAGTAGCCCGAAACGGCCTACCAACTAAAACTAGGCTTGCAGCAAGCCATATTCCGGTACCACAACGCTGTGAAGCGTGTAACAACCAGGTAGAGGAAACAAACCATGTTTTACTCTCATGTCCCCTTACTAGGTCAACCCTTAATTCCATTGAACCAAGACTACGTTGGATCACCGACCAGATATCCCCGCACGAAAAAAACCACATGAGGTCCTAGAGGAAATTAATAAAATGACAACAAAAGAGGAAATGGAAATCCTCATTAACACTTGGTGGAGCCTATTGTTCTATAGAAACAAAAGAGTATTTGATAACAACAACGGAACAAACTTGAACAATGTAGATCACATTACTGAATTCATCAGAAACCAGGTTAAAGACTGGAAATTTGAAGAAACCTCTGCCTCCTCCGGCCCCTGTATTCAAAGTGCGCGGGGTGGGGAAGGAAGAAAGCATACGAGGTGGGTAAAACCCAAAAGAGACTATATTAAATTGAATTTTGATGGTGTAGTGAGTGCAGATGGCGTGACTTCATTCGGGTTCATCCTCAGGGACTCTAGTGGCTCACCCATCCATTTTGACGGAGAACTGATTGGTCGACAGTCTGTTCTATAATCCGAGACCATCGCCTTGCGCTAGGGACTTCTCGAGGCCACCAGACGTGACATTCCCTGGATCTAGATTGAAGGCGATAACTTGCAGCTGGTCAAGGTAGTGCTCGATGATTGGCGCTGTGTTGAGAGGGTTTCTTGATAAAAAATAAATTTATAAGTCAAGACCCCGCTGAGTATAGCAGAGTCAGGATCGTTCAACAGGAAGCAAGGTTGTTCGTTTATCAACTACTAAAAAGAACAAACAAAATCAAGCAAAAACACTCACAAGCAGCCTCATTAACGACGTTGTCAGGGTCATTAACAAACCACCGTAAACAAAAGACTCAATCTAACGACCTAAATAAATTCGGTACCGAGCCAAGTAACTCAGCAACGAATATCACTTAAGATAATTCAAATAAAAACAAAGATCTAGGACTAGGGACACCACAACATAGCCAAGCATATAAACTCGTAAGAAGATAAGATCATGCCTTTACATAGATAGAGTCATCAACTTTCGTTGACTATCAAGTAAATTAACCTACTTTCATAACCCAATTCACTTAATTGTTTGCTTTAGATCTAAAGCTTGAAGCTTTCGTTGTCAAACAATACCAACCTTCAAGTTACTAACTTTCTCTTTCAATCAAGTTAAAAACTCAAATTACCTTAACTTTCATCTTGGTACAAGCACAACAAACAATCTCAATAATAGATAAAAGGCATTCAACACACAATCTCACTTATCAAACATGCTCAACTATGTCGGGCTTAACCCCGATGCTAGAAAAGAAGACTACTCACTAATCATAACTACTAAACAAATAAATTCAATAAAAGAAAACATTGAAAACAAATTACTACTCAAATTAAATAGAAAAAATCTGCCTTACAGAAATTCAGAAGAAACCGGAAAATACAAAGCACCGAACTAAAAATCTCGATTAGCGAACTCGGTAACTCTCGTTCACCGACCTCCGAACTCGATTCTGATCCTCTCTCTCCTCTTAGGTTCTTCCTCCTCTCCCAAAAATAATCCCTAAAAATCTGACCTCTCAAGTCCTCCCTTTCTATGCTAGATAGAAGGGTATTTATACTAAAAAAAACCTAAAAACTAAAAAGGCTAGAAGATATAAAGTTTCCTAAAAAGATAGAAATAAAACCTAAAATATAGAAATAAAATCTAAGAAGATAACAAGACCTAAAATACATAATATAATAACCTTAAAAATCATAAAAAGATACTCTACCGACACGGAAACAATTTCCAGCACAGGATCGCTGAGTCACAAAGTCAACCCTCGAAATTTCTATCTCGTGGCCTCGTTAACGAGCCCTCACAGCCTCGTTAAGGAGCCTGGGCTTGGTTTCTTCCACACTTTATCTCGTAAATCTTGAACTCTGACTTCTTCAAACTCGTATTCCTCCGTCTTTCACTATAGTACTCCAAATTCAACTCCATATAGCTCCTTTTCCTTACTAAAACCTACAAAATACACAAAATAGAGTAGCTTCCATACTTTCCACAGAAATATGCAAAACTATCCAAAAACACACAAAACTAAACCGAAACTAACCAAAACTAATCCTAATAAACAAAGAAAACCTACTAAAAACTATACTAAAAATACGAACATCAAAATACCCCATACTTAAACATGCTTGTCCTCAAGCAATCACTAAACACTAACGAAAACCAAACAAACATACTTATCAAGACATAGCCATCATCTAAAAAGCAATTTCTAAACATGAGAAAAATATAGCAAAAGACTATTAATGTCATTACACATACATGCACTAGATAGACATAAGAAAATACAATCCAACCTCACAAGGGATATAATGTGTTTCACTCAACTCTCAAGTGTTTAGGCTCATAAATTCAATCTCTCAACTCATCTTATATACATAAAATCATAGAAATTGGAACTTATATCACCAATACTCTCCACCCAAGATTTGTCAAAACAAGGAAAAACCATCAAGAGAACTTAGGGGGCTCAATGAAAAACTTCATAGAAGCTTCCATTCGGCCGGGTTGTAATGGGGCTTGGTAAGGACAATAAGGCGTGGAAAATATTTGGTCTTGTGGTGCTAATAATATCCGGGAATCAAAAGACTCCTAAAAACTCACACATAAACAAAATTCTCATAACATAAACCAAATCCACTCTCTCATTATGCACACTCATTTTCACTCACCCATTATCATCCTAGAAAGTCTCATAAGAAATAAAAGAATCTTTGATATTATCTATAAACACACATGCACTTCAACTCTTCACTTCTTTTTTTTCTTTCCTTTTTTTATTCTTTCTGCCTCGTTAACGAGCCAACTTCATGGTCGTTAACGAGCTTCCGTATGTATTCTTCCTTTATTTCTTTCTCATTACCTCCAGCAAATAACTTTATTTTGTGCATCTTTTACTTATCAAGAGATCTTTCTTTTACATAATATTAGAACAAGAGACTTCCAATCTACCCTTCCCAATAATCCTTCAATCAAAGCAAACATTATATATCACTCCCTTTTTTTTTAAACACTCAACAAAAAATACCTCTCCAATCTAAGTCCTAATCCCCGGATAGGGTCAAGCTTATCTCGGCTAGGGAAAATTTTGTGGGGCTTAAAAATAAAGGCTTTAGGCTAGAATTGGTTGTCAAAAGAAGGATCATGTAAAGGCGGATAAGGAATAATAGGGCTTATAAAAATAAAGTTCTCCATCATATGATTTTCACAAGTAATGAACTATAAATCCCATATGGGTCTCAAGAAATAGATAACCATCGCAATTCCAAGAGATAATATGCATATAGAGAGTAAATCACACAAGAAAAGAAGAGGGATTTTTTGAATGTTCTCCCTATAAGGCTAAAAATAACTCCCTAGGTAACAATTTTGTTGGATTGCATCACTTATGCTATAAAGTATATGTGCTCAATTTCATCAAATGTTATCTTCTTCTAAAAACAACTTCAAATTAAGAATCTGGCTATACTATTAAAGACATGCTTGCAAGGAATTATATGATTAAGCTCGCAACTACTATCATAGAACCTAAGAAAGGGATATCTATCAATTCTAAAGCTCTTTTTTTGTATTTTTCGAATTCTCTGAATTTTTTTTTTCGATTTTCAAAATAAAAACTACTAAAAACACATAGACACATAAGACAACAAGTTCTCTATTTTCTCCCACCCCATACTTAAAATTACAGTGTCTCCACTGTAAGAAAAATAAGAAGAAGGAAAAGAGATAGAAAAGAAAACAAATAAAGATAAAAATAAGAAAAGGAAAAACATAAAAACTTACAAAGTTTTAAAAGTGGGAAACAAGGAAAAACTGCGTCTTCAGGTTGAATCAACGGTTTGGTGGAGGAAAGTAGTGCTCAAAGTTCCCCATGAAGTCGTACATCGTCCTCCAACGCTCAGCATCATCTGCCTCTCTCTGACGATGCCTCTCATCCTCCATCGACATCCGAGCAGAATAGACGGATTCCCATCTATCCATCCTCCTATGAATATGATCCTGATGGAGGTGAAGTTGTTGCATCCGTGCAAAAAGATCTTGTGCCCATAGTGGTGGCATACTTGATCCTGTGTACTCGGGCTGAAGAGGTGGTGGATAGTGAGGCTGGAAATAATCTTGATATATCACCGGGTTGTAAGGCATGAGTCAATAAGACTGAGGGTCGGTAGGAGCTGGTGGTGGGTCGACAGAAGCTCTCGGCGCCTCGTTAACGAAGTTGGGTGCCTTATTAGCAGTGTAGGAAGGAGGCTGGTGTTGAAAGGGTTTCCCGACAACAAATAAATTTATAGTCAAGACCCCGCTGAGTACAAGGAGGTAAGGTTCGTCCACGGGAATTAGAAGAATCTATGTCTATCTACTAATCCTAATAAAACAAAACAAAAGAAAGCAAAACACTTAAACAGGTGCTCGGCACCGACCCACAACAGGTCGTAACCGACCAACAACTCAACACAAATGCAGGAGAAAAACAAGGGAGACAGGAGCTCGGCACCGACCTACAAGTGGTCGTAACCGACCTATCCGGGTATGAGAAAACTCCGAGAAACCAAATTAAAGAAGATCTAGAGCAAAGGATTCACCACAACAAGTTTATTCATGCAAACATGAATCAAAATCAACCATAAATAATCCCATGAATGACTTTCGTCATGATAAATCAAGTAAAAATCTTAACTTTCATAAACATCTAGACTTGCAACCCTACTTGTTTCCTAAAGGTTTAACTTTCGTTTCAACCAAATATAATCCAAATTCACAACTAAAAATCTTTCGATTCACTCATAAACATGAACATGCTTTGACTTTCACCAAGGAATGGATAGCAAACAAGAGGATAATAGATAGATATTAAAAGAGATGGTTCATTCAAATATTCATGCTTTAATCATGCACAACTCGTCGGGTTTCACCCCAACCCTAGAAAGTACACTACTCACGATCCATGAAATAATCAACAATCATAAACGACAGACAAGACATGATTCAAATCCAAACAAACTTCAACTAAAAATAAAACTTACAAACTTAAGCAAACCTCCAAGTCTCTCTAATTGTCCAAGAGCTCGGAATCAATGTAACCTAGAAAACCCCACTTGCAACTTGTTCCGTTCTCCACAAATAACCCTAAAAACGTCTCTTCCAAAAGCTTCCCCCTTGAAATAAAACCCTAGAGATCCTTATATAGTGGTAGAAATAAATCTATAAGGAAACTAAAATCTATCTTAAAAAGGCCCATAAATAAAATAATTACTAAACCAAACTTAAGGCGCAAGTAAATATTCCGCAACACACGGAGTGGGTCGTCACCGACCATATGTGGGTCGTCACCGACCCCTGTCTGCACTTGATTTCTTCATTTCTTGCTCAAAACTTGCTCCAATGCTTGGCTTTCCTTCATTGTTCCTTCTTCAATCGCTCTTGGCCTTCTAAGACATCCTTTAGCTCCTTCTTTAAGCACTTTGATCTTGAAATCTTCACTCTTAAATCATCAAACCTTCAAATGCACTGACTCTTGCTCTTCTATCAACATCACCACCAAACAACTTCTAACACCACCTCCTAGAAAGCTTGAAAAACCGAGATATCTCCTCCTCAACGCTTCAAAGGCCTACAAAAACAATAAACACACACAAACGACTCCAACTCTCTAAAGAGAGCCGGAGTTACACATAAAACAAACATAATGGACCTAGAACAACTTAATTTAGCTAGAAAACTACCCTTAAAAACTAACTAAAAAGTGCGACATCAAAATACCCCATACTTAGACTTGCTTGTCCTTAAGCAATCACTTAGCATGCATCAAGACCAATAAACAAAACTCAAGAATCACCTTATAGAAAAATAAGCACAAGTAGAATAGTGAGCAAACAACTTCCACATCCTAGCATACATGAACATTCCAAGCAATCTCAATCCAACCTCACCAAGGAATGTGTTTCACTCAACTCTCAAAGTGTTTAGGGTATAGCAATGATCTCTCGACTCAAATTCCAAGCACAAAACCGCATAGTCAATGGAACTTATATAAACAAACTCTCCACCGAAGAAGTCAAAACAAGTCAAATCATTAAATTAACTCGGGTGGCTCAATAAAAACTTCAAAGAAGTCTCTATTCGGCCGGGTTGTAATGGGGCTCGGTAAAAACAAAGGGTGTGGAAATAATTTGGCCTTGTGGTGCTAACTAATCCGGGAATCAAAACTCCTAGACTATACATCACTCATCCTACATTCTTTCCTCTTCTTCAATCACCAAACACTTAAACTGTACAATGCACTTCCCCTTTCACCTATCATCATTCGTCTTTCTTCTATTCTTTTGAAGGCCTTGGACTCTTGCACTTATTATATGGAACTTCTTTTTCTTTTCTTTTTTTTTATATCCATGGGGTGGTCGGCACCGACCCACTTTGGGTCGGCACGGAGCTACATACATGCATTTCAAGTCCAAAAACACTTCATTCCTTTTGTTTCTCAAAGACAACACACTTTATCTACCTTTCACAATCACTTCGTTCTCACCCATTCAAATCATAACAATTTTCAACAACTTCTTCTAAGTCCTAATTCCCAGATCAAAGAGGTCAAGCTTATCATGGCTAGGGAATTTTTGTGGAGCTAGAAATAGGCTTTAAGCTCAAAAATAAGGGCTACAAAAGGAGGGATCATGTATAGGTAGGAAAAGGAATATAATAGGCTTATAAAAATGAGTTCAAAATCATTTGATTCAATCAAGTAATGAGCATATCTTCATTGGTCTCAAGTTTTAAAATAACCATGCCATTGTCCATTGGTATATTTGCACTTGGAAGAGTATTTCACACATGAAAGAGAAAGGAGTAAAAATGTCCATCCTTTATAGGCCAAAGATATCTCACTTAGGTTCACATTTTGTTGGATTGCTTTTACTTAGAAATATGCATGCTCAATTTTCATTATAAGCTCAAAACTCAAAAAGCAAGATCATGGTTTAGGTGATTCTTAAAGCATGTCATTGGTTTTACATGATAATGCAAGCAATTTCCTTCCTAGAACATCTAAGGAATAGGGCATTTATCCATCTAAAATCCAAAAGAAAAAGACTCAAAACAAGACTAAACACAACTAAACACATATTAACACAAAGCAACACATGACTTAAACAAATAAAGAATCATACAAGTAATCTCCCAAACCACCCCATACTTTAAACATCAATGTCCCCATTGATTAAGAAAGTAAAGAGTAAGGAAAGAGAACTTACTTGGACACAACTTGAAGCGTTGACAAAGGAGGAGAATCATTCTTGAGGAGGTTGAGGAGGTGGTGGAGCTTGGTAAAGGTATTGCCCTAACCAATGGTTAAAATCTTCTTGAGCTTCCCATCTTGCAACATCCTCCTTATGGTCTTCATAATACTCAATGCGGAAGTTGTGGAGCTCTTGTTTGTGGTTGACGAATTGGTTGTGGTGGTGGTTGAGTGCTCCATAAAGATGGTGTTGGTGAAGCATAAGAGCATCCATTTTTGCCGAAAGAAGAGAGATGTCGGGATTTCCTTCCGAACTTGAACCGGTATGGTACGTGCCTTGTCCTTCAAAGTGTGAGCCACCGGACCCATCAAAGCCATATGGATGTGGATAGTAAGGGACCATGTCAGACTGCGGTCCCATTGTGTAGTCCATCGGGTCGACACCGGGTTGGTTAGTGTAATTGTTGTCCATTGGTGGGTCGACACCGACCCCATAATGGTCGTAGCCGAGCTGTTGGCGGTCGTCACCGACCCTCTGGTGGTCGTCACCGACCTCCCCAGCGTGGCCCCTTGGTGAGTCCGACTCGGAAGATGCTTCTCTTGGCCGTGGGTTGGGTATGGCTCGTCGGAATCTGCTGGGCTGGCGTCTAATCTTCTCATCATCCTGGACTTTGGCTCTCAAAGGGTAAGGAGTGGGGGCCCAAACATCATACCAATTAAGGAGATATAAAAGCTCGAGATTCTCCTCGGTAAGCACCACATCATGAGTCTCATGTTTGCTAATATAGAACTTGTTGATGAAGCTGGTAGAAGATGGAGCAATCACCTTAGAATTCAAGAAGTACTTGACGTCCATAGCAATGACCGGTCTTGAAGAGTAAGCGGAAAGGTTGACCTTTAAGGCCTTTGCAAGAATAGCTACAAGCCACCCAAAGTAGGTAGTAGTGTGAGCCTTTTGGCTTTGGTGGTTGATGACGGCCGTAGCATACTCGAATCCCAAATTCATGTGAATGGTTGGCTCGTAGAGCATGGTGGATAAGCATGCAATTTCTTGCTTGTGTGGGCGTGAGAGATCATATCTTGGCCAAATGGTGGATCCCAAGATGCGAAGGATAATCCGGAAAACCGGACTTGCAATGAATTTGCCGGGAAGGTGGTTGGTGGGATACTCTTCTTTGCCGGTGAGATATTGCCACAACTCCTCGGCGGGGAAGTCCGTTTGTTTGTAGGAGCCGGGTGGGGCACGGAAACCCAAAAGCTTGTTGAATTTTTGTATGTTCATCTCATGCTCTTGATTACCAAGTTGGAAAGTGACCTTGGAGAGGTTGAAATCGTCATCATTCCGGTACAAGCGGAAATTAGACATGAATTCACATGTTAGCGCCACATAATGCTCCTCGATAGGATGTAGAATGAGGTGTTGAGCACCAATCCAAGAGAAGGCCTCGAGCACCTCTCTATGAACACCGATCTTGTTGGCCCCGGCCCGTTGATAAGCTCTTACACTCACATCGGCCCTCCACATCTCAAGAAACCGGGCTTTTTGATCTTCCGAGTAAAACACCACCGTATCCACTTTGTTCTTGTTCTTGTTTTGCTTTTTGGCTTGGTGACTAGAGGATGAATCCATTGTCCTACAAAACATTCAACAACTTTCCAAGATAATCTCCATAGTTTGAAAGAACAATGCCAAGACAAAAGACACACATGTCACTTCCAAAGAAGTACCCCATACTTATTCAAAGAAACATGCTCAAATTTAGAAAGGATCTCAACCTAGCATGCTTAATCATGAAAAGTAGATAAGTAGAGGGAAAGATCAAGCTAAAAGCACCCAAATCATGGTTCAAATAGCTCCATCACATGCATGAAATGAGGGACACCCGTCAATCGGGGTCGGTACCGACCCTTGGAAGCTTGGTGCCGAGCGAGTTAAAAAAAACAAGGTACTGATGGGTCGTTACCGACCCATGGGGGGAGTCGGTGTCGACCATTCCGGTCAAGAGGAAGCCCTCAAATTCGGCCCTTGTTCATGGTATGTGTACCCAAAAACTCCGAAAAAATCAAATACTCTCACAATCAATCAAACAACCAAATATGCATCAAGATTTCCACATACAACCCCCAATTAATCATGGTATTATATAGATCTAACCACTTAAACATGCAAACAACCCAAATTTCCATATTCTCAAACTCAAGAACACCCAAAACCTAGGTTTTCAACTAATCCCTCAAACATAAATCAAGTAAACTTGAATGTAAGATCAAAGGAGTAGAAAAACATACCAAAGATGAGCAAGAATATAGGAATGAAAGTAGAAGGGGGTCGTCTACGAGCACCAAAGTGGTTCCAAAAATTGAAAAATCGTGGTGGGGGTGAAATTTTCGGTTTTTGTTGAATGATTTGGAGAGTTTATGTAGCCCAAGGAAGAATTTTGGTGGATTTGGGACGGGGATGGAGGATTTGTGATGTTTGAGAGGGAAAGAGAGTGGGAGGAGCTATGGAGTTTTGAGAAGGAGAGAGAGGTCGGCGTGGGGGGAAAGAGAGGGGAGGGGGTAGGGTTTAAAAGAGGTAAAAATTGAGGGACTTACCTGCAATTTCCAATTTTCTGAAAATATTTACCATATTTGCTTGGAAGGGGTCGGTGATGACCCATACTAGGTCGGTTACGACCATTGCTTATTCTCTTTTGCTTGGGTATTTCGGCCCCCTCGTCCTCTCCCGCCGTTCTCGGCTTCCTACAAAAGGTTAGTGGAGAACCAAGACAAGAAAACTAGCTATTCTATACTAAGAAAAACAAACAGAACTAAACTAAAAAGAAAAATCAAAAACAAAAACAAAGCGGGTTGCCTCCCGAAAGCGCTTAATTTTACGTCTTTAGCTAGACGAGAAGTACCTCTACTTAGTCCGAAGATGTGAGAGCTCATGTGGCTCGAATTTCTTCATCGGGTTTGGCCCTTGCAAAGTATTTCTTCAATCGATGTCCGTTGACCTTAAAAATCCCTCCATTTTCATCTAAAAGTTCGACCGCTCCATGTGGGTAGATGTGATGAACAACGAATGGTCCACTCCATCGGGATCGTAATTTTCCGGGAAAAAGTCGAAGTCTTGAGTTGAAAAGGAGTACTTGATCACCATTGTTGAAGGTCTTTGGGATGAGCTTCTTATCATGCCACTTCTTGGTTCTTTCTTTATAAATCTTGGCATTTTCATACGCTTTGAGCCGTAACTCTTCCAATTCTTGCAAGTCCATAAATCTCTTTGCTCCGGCCGCGTCAAGATCCATGTTGAGCTCCTTGAGAGCCCATAGAGCTTTGTGTTCGAGCTCGACGGGCAAATGGCACGACTTGCCATACACAAGATTGTAAGGAGTAGTGCGGAGTGGAGTCTTGTAGGCGGTGCGGTATGCCCAAAGTGCATCATCTAACTTGGAAGCCCAATCCTTCCTTGAGCGGGAAACCGTCTTCTCCAGGATGTTTTTAATTTGCCGGTTGGAGATCTCCACTTGACCACTAGTTTGGGGATGGTTGGGAGTTGCTACCCTGTGAATGACCCCATACTTAGTCAAAAGTGCCTCAAAACTCCGCTCAATGAAATGAGAACCACCATCACTAATAAGGGCTCGGGGAACACCAAAGCGGGGAAAGATGTTGGACTTCATAAACTTGGCCACAACTCGTGCGTCATTAGTTCTCGTGGCTATGGCTTCAACCCACTTAGACACGTAGTCAACCGCTACGAGGATGTACTTGTAGGAACCCGAAGAGGGAAAGGGTCCCATGAAATCAATTCCCCATACATCAAAAAGCTCAACTTCTAGAATTCATGTGAGTGGGTTCTCATTCCTCCATGTGATATTTCCCGCACGCTGACACTCATCACAAGCCGTGATACAGGTATGAACATCTTTGAAGAGGGTAGGCTAGTAGAATCCGCTTTGGAGAATTTTTGCGGTGGTCTTGAATCCCTTAGCATGGCCGCCCGTTTGAAGAGGTTGACAATGTCGGATCACCCCCTCTATCTCATCGTCCGGCACACAACGCCTAAAGATATGGTCACTCCCTTGCTTGAAAAGGTAGGGATCGTCCCAATAATATTGCTTGGCGTCGTGGAGGAACTTCTTTCAAGCTTGGGAAGTCAATCCATCGGGGATAATGCCTCCCACAACATAGTTAGCAAAATCAGCAAACCAAGGGGTTTTCGCCCCTCGAATAGCATAGATAGATTGGCAAGAGAGCATGGGAGGAGAAGAATGAAGAATAGTAGAAAGTACCGAAGAAGGGTTAGCAGAATGACCTTGATTGGTCGTGGTGGGGGTCGGTGCCGTGCTCTCGAGCTCGGTGTCAGCCAAAATCTGCATATGGGGGGTCGTCTCCGACCCAGCATCGGTCGTCTCCGACCTAGCTTGTGTTGTTTCGATCCCTAAGACTTCATTGCTCAATAAGGTTTCGTCCGAGCAAGAGTCGTTGATGGGTATTGTATCTCCAGACTCCTTAATGTTTTCCATGGGTAACCGAGAAAGGTGATCCGCCACAAGATTTTCCGCTCCTTTCTTATCCCGTATTTCAAGGTCAAATTCTTGCAATAGAAGCATCCATCGGAGCAATCTCGGTTTGGCGTCCTTCTTATCCATAAGATAACAGATAGCTGCATGATCAGTGTAGACGATTACCTTGGAACCCACCAAGTATGACCGAAACTTCTCAAAGGCAAACACAACGGCTAGGAATTCCTTCTCTGTGGTCGTGTATTTGCTTTGGACCTCATCTAGCGCTTAACTCGCATAATAGATATCATGAAGCTTCTTCTCTCTTCTTTGCCCTAGGACTGTGCCCACGGCGTAGTCGCTAGCGTCACACATGATCTCGAAGGGAATGGTCCAATCCGGAGGTTGCATAATAGGAGCCGATACAAGTGCATCCCGGATCCTGTGGAAAGCTGCAAGACACTCGGAAGAAAACTCAAACACAACATCCTTCATTAATAGGTTAGTTAACGGTTTGGTAATCTTAGAGAAATCTTGAATGAACCTCCTATAAAACCCGGCATGTCCTAAAAAGCTCCTAACATCTTTCACTGAGGAAGGGGTTGGTAATTTTTTGATTAATTCAATTTTAGCTTTATCAACCTCAATCCCCCTTTTTGACACAACATGACCTAGAACAATTCCTTCTTGCACCATAAAGTGACACTTTTCCCAATTAAGTACTAGGTTAGTCTCCTCACATCTCCTAAGTACTCTAGTAAGATTGGCAAGACAAGAGTCAAAAGTGGTACCGTAATCCGAGAAATCATCCATAAATACCTCCACAATGTCCTCAATCATGTCGGAGAAGATGGCCATCATACACCGTTGGAAAGTGGCCGGGGCGTTGCAAAGCCCGAACGGCATCCTCCTATAAGCAAATGTGCCATAAGGACATGTGAATGTGGTTTTCTCTTGATCATCTAGATGTATCCGAACCTGCCAAAAACCACTATAGCCATCGATATAACTAAAATAATCATGCAAAGCTAATCTCTCTAGCACTTGGTCAATAAAAGGCAAGGGAAAATGGTCCTTTCTAGTGGCGCTATTTAGCTTTCTATAGTCAATGCACATGCGCCAACTAGTGGTAGTCCTAGTGGGGACTAACTCGCCTTTTTCATTCTCAACAAAGGTAAGACCACTCTTTTTAGGCACAACATGAACAAGGCTTACCCACTTACTATCCGAAATAGGGAAGATGATACCTGCATCGAGCATTCTCAATATCTCCTTTTTTACCACTTCCTTCATATTTGGATTAAGCCTTCGTTGATGCTCTATGGATGGCCTGTGTCCTTCCTCAAGAAAAATACGATGCATACACAAAGAAGGTGAGAGGCCACTTAAATCCTCAAGTGAGTATCCAATGGCCTTCCTATGAGCCCTAAGAACATTCAACAACTTTCCAACTTCTTCCTCATTAAGGCTAGCATTAATAATCACCGGAAAAGTGGAATTAGGGCCAAGAAACTCATACCTCAAAGACTCGGGAAGAGTCTTAAGCTCTGGAGTCGGTGGTGGTGGTGTAACAATATCGTCAACCTTCTCCATTTTGAAAAACTCTTCATAGTAAGTAGTATCGTCTGCCTCCAAAAGGGTCGGCTCCGACCATAGGGAGGTCGTCACCGAGCCAGAAGCAAGAATAAAATCTTCAGCAACGATCGGAATGGGGGTGGGTGCCGAGCTGGAAGTGGTCGGTGCCGACCTAGAGATGGTTGGTGCCGAGCAAAATGTGGTTGGTGCCGAGCAAAATGTGGTTGGTGCCGAGCAAAATGTGGTTGGTGTCGAGCAAAATGTGGTTGGTGCCAACCTTGCAGTTTCTTCCTCGACTTTAGCTTCACTTGTATAAGCTCCAAACAAACGTTCGATCGGATCCTCACAGTCAATGTAGTCCGAGCGAGTGTACAACATCTTCACTTCCATAGCTTCACCGGTTTCCTTCATCGTTGGATTGAACCGGAACTCAACCACCTCATTGCCGATTTCAAAAGTAAGGAGACCTTTCTTCACATCAATAATAGCTCCAGCGGTTGCAAGAAAAGGTCGTCCAAGAATGATCGGGACGACAGGGTCTTCCGGCATCTCCATGACAATAAAGTCATTAGGCACAAAGAACTTGCCGACCTGAATAGGGAAATCATCAACAACTCTAGTGGGTCTAACACAAGAACGATCTGCCATATAGAGCTTCATATTCACCGGAACCAAAGGACCCATGTTGGTTTTGGACCATATAGAGAGAGGTAGAAGACTATCACTTGCACCAAGATCACATAAAGCTTTAAAGCGATGGGCACCTATGCCAATAGTAAATTGCAAATTTACCCGGATCACAGAGTTTCTCTGGGAGCTCTAAGGATCGCACCTCATCAGTTAGTTCGGACATAGATCGCTTTTTGGACAAGATCTCTTTGAGAAATTTGGTGTAGGCGGGCATCTCATTCAAAGCTTCAGCAAAAGGAATAGTGATGTTAAGACCTTGAAGAACCTGCACAAAACGCTTGAATTTGCCGTCCGTGGAATCTTTAGCCTTCTTGGATGGGAAAGGAAGCACCTTTGTTGTTGATGTAGAATGGATGGAAGGAAGAATTCCGGGAATGAGGTCGGCCACGACCTGAGTTTGGTCGGTGAGGACCTTATCTGTAGTGGGATGATGGTCGGTTACGACCCTAGGTGGGTCGGTGACGACCTGCTCCGAGCTTGTCTGGTCTTCGTCCTCCCCCTTTTTCTTGCTTGTTCCTCGGTCCGGTAAATTCGTTCCTCTTCTCAAGTGGATTGCAGCAATTTGTCCTCTCGGATTCTCATCAGAATGTCCCGGTAATCGCCCTTGTGTCATGGAATTTGGGCCGCTAAATCACCCAGTTGAGAATTCACATTTTTCATCCAAGCTTCAAAGTCACCAAGTTGATTTTGCACTCGTTTAAGATCGGTTCGGATGCCATTCATTCCTTCAAGGAGTCCTTGTGCCCATGTTGGTGGCTCTTGAAAACCGGGAGGCCTTAGGGTGGGGCTCTCTGCTCTTGTGGTGGTGCTTGAAAACCTTGACCATAGCCATTGTTGTTCCATTGAGAAAAATTGTTGTTGTTTCTTGGATAAGCATTGTTTTGGCCAATGGTAGGGTCCTCTTATATAATTTGCCTCCGCATAAGCCTCTGCAGCTCAGACTTGTTCCACGTTTGTGCAAGAAGAAGTAGGATGAGCAGGGGAACCACATTCTTGACAAGGTTGAGCGGTGGATTTATAGTGGCCCACTTGCTTCTTAAGCCAGTTTATCTCATCTTGCATAAATTGAAACCTCACATCCGGATCAATTGGTTCGGCATTAGGATCATAAAGCTTCTTCATTTGAACCCTGGCGGCTTGTTGAGTGCCATACATTGCATCATAATTGGTGAGTTTCTCCAACAAGGCCCAAGCTTGATCGGGATCCATCTCAATGAATCCACAGTCGGTGTGAAGGTTGATGGGTCCTTAGTAGCGACATTGATCCCTTGAAAGAAGATCTCTTGAAGCACATAAGGTGGTTGTCCATGAGTAGGACATTGCCGAGGAAGTTCTTTAAATCGCTCCCAAGTTTCCACAAAAGTTTCATTGGGAAGTTGATGATAAGAAGTTATGCGCTTTCTTAGCTCTGTAGTCTTAGCTGGTGGAAAGAATTTAGTCAGAAACTGGTCATGCAACGCCTTCCATGTATGGATCGATTTGGAGGGTAAACTTTCAAGCCAAGTAAGAGCCTTTCCGGCCAAAGACCATTTGAATGCTTTTAAAAGCACATATTCTAGCGATACATCATCAACCGCAATAGTGTCACAGAGGTCAGTGAAGTTCTTGATGTGCTCCATGGGGCACTCGGTGGGCTTGCCTTCAAATTGTGAACTCTTGATAAGAGTGATGAAGTGTGACTTGATCTCAAAACCGTGCTCAATAACAGGGAGCACAATAGCAGATTCGGGAACCTTGAATTCAGGATGCATATACTGCTTTGCATTACGTGGAATAGCATTGAGTTGTTGTCGAAGAAGAGTAACAGCAGTAGTGTGATCATCACGTTCTTTCTGAATACCTTCCATCTGAAGGCGAAGATCAGCCATCTGGCGAGCAAGTTCCTCAGCGTTGGCCATTGCTCGTCGATCTCTTAGCCTGCGGTGAAGGGTTCTCTCAAGTTCGGAATCAAAAGGAAAAAGGTCGATTTCCCTTCGCGAACTAAAGGGCATGCACCTACACACAAAATCACAAGGAAACGAATTAGTAAACACAAAAGGGTATGGGCTATTCCCAAACCCAAAAATAACTAGACAAGAAACTACACTAACTCCCCGGCAACGGCGCAAATTTGTTGAAAGGGTTTCCCGACAACAAATAAATTTGTAGTCAAGACCCCGCTGAGTACAAGGAGGTCAGGTTCGTCCACGGGAATTAGAAGAATCTATGTCTAGCTACTAATCCTAATAAAAGAAAACAAAACAAAGCAAAACACTTAAACAGGTGCTCGACACCGACCCACAACAGGTCGTAACCGACCAACAACTCAACACAAACGCAGGAGAAAAACAAGGGAGACAGGAGCTCGGCACCGACCTACAAGTGGTCATAACCGACCTATCCGGGTATGAGAAAACTCCGAGAAACCAAATTAAAGAAGATCTAGAGCAAAAGATTCACCACAACAAGTTTATGCATGCAAACATGAATCAAAATCAACCATAAATAATCCCATGAATGACTTTCGTCATGATAAATCAAGTAAAAATTTTAACTTTCATAAAGATCTAGACTTGCAACCCTACTTGTTTCCTAAAGGTTTAACTTTCGTTTCAACCAAATATAATCCAAATTCACAACTAAATCTTTCGATTCACTCATAAACATGAACATGCTTTGACTTTTACCAAGGAATGGATAGCAAACAAGAGGATAATAGATAGATATTAAAAGAGATTGTTCATTCAAATATTCATGCTTTAATCATGCACAACACGTCGGGTTTCAACCCAACCCTAGAAAGTAGACTACTCACGATCAATGAAACAATCAACAATCATAAACGAAAGAGAAGACATGATTCAAATCCAAACAAACTTCAATTAAAAAGAAAACTTACAAACTTAATCAAACCTCCAAGTCTCTCTAATTGTCCAAGAGCTCGGAATCAAAGTAACCTAGAAAACCCCACTTGCAACTTGTTCCGTTCTCCACAAAGAACCCTAAAAACGTCTCTTCCAAAAGCTTCCCCCTTGAAATAAAACCCTAGAGATCCTTATATAGTGGTAGAAATAAATCTATAAGGAAACTAAAATCTATCTTAAAAAGGCCCATAAATAAAACAATTACCAAACCAAACTTAAGGCGCAAGTAAAAATTACGCAACACACGGAGTGGGTCGTGACCGACCATATCTGGGTCGTCACCGACCCCTGGCTGCACTTGATTTCTTCATTTCTTGCTCAAAACTTGCTCCAATGCTTGGCTTTCCTTCATTGTTCCTTCTTCAATCGCTCTTGGCCTTCTAAGACGTCCTTTATCTCCTTCTTTAAGCACTTTGATCTTGAAATCTTCACTCTTAAATCATCAAACCTTCAAATGCACCGACTCTTGCTCTTCTATCAACATCACCACCAAACAACATCGAACACCACCTCCTAGAAAGCTTGAAAAACCGAGATATCTCCTCCTCAACGCTTCAAAGACCTACAAAAACAATAAACACACACAAATGACTCCAACTCTCTAAAGAGAGTCGGAGTTACACACAGAACAAACATAGTGGGCCTAGAATGACTTAATTTAGCTAGAAAACTACCCTTAAAAACTAACTAAAAAGTGCGACATCAGCTGGAAATGGTCGTTCACGAGCCTGGTGGGCTCGTCAACGAGGACGTTGCTCCCCAATATTTCCGTGTCGAGGTCTTCATCCTCGAGGTTTAGCTCCTCAGTTCTACCCTCGGTGTCGGCCTCTTCAGTGTCGTCGCATACTACCTGGGTATCCTCTTCTTTATCTTCATCTTCATCCATTGCATCTTCCTCTCGCTCAAACCTCGTCTCACACGGCCTAAGTGAGAGCTCATCTTCCGGCTTGGGTTCCAATGAGTAAGCATGCCCCGTCCACGCCTCGTACCAATTTGGTACGTAGAGAAGCTCCAACTTATCGAGGGTCGGTGTAACGATGCGATCTTGTACTTTCACCTTGAATCCTCCCTCGGCTTGAATGAAGACACTGGAGCTATACCAATAGTTCTTGTTGAGGAGTTGGGCGTGGGCCGGTGTGTACCGAGTGAGGTCAACTCCAAGGTTTTTAGCTAAAAGGCTAACCAAGTTGCCACACCAAACCTCCTTGGACTTGGTTTATTTCTCAATGTAGTAGAGCCATTCGTACCCCAAATTCAAGGGGCCGGGCTCCTCGAAAAGGATGGTGCGGAGACAATCAACTTCCATCCTCGTTGGCCTGTTCAACTCTCTCTTCGGTCAGAACGTAGCGGCTAGGACTCGGAGAATAATCCTGAAGATGGGGTTGATGATGTTTGCCCCAGATAATGCCGCTGTGGAGGATTGGATCTCCCCGGTGATGTAGCTCCAAGTACGAGTCACTCTGTAATCTTTCAAGCTGTAGTCTCTAGACGGGTTCGGAAGCTCTAAAATTTCGTTGAACTCTGCCATGGTGAACTCACGGTTCACATTGCCAAGCCGAAACCGGATTCGTCCTGCCGAAGTCTTCGACGAGAAGGTAGTCTCTAAGGTTGCCAAAAACTCAGATGTGAGGGCCGAATAGTGTGGTAGACTCTCCTGCTTCAGGAGATGAGCGACACCAAGAATGACAAAGGCCTCCTTGACGTCCGTGTAGATCCCGTGTTTACAGCACTGGACTTCGAGAACCAACGGGTGTAGTGGTCCTTATCTAGAATGGCACGGTATCGATGCACTTGGCCTTGAGTACTCAAAATCACATTGTCCACGCGAGGTGGAGATGGCGGACTCTGGTTCCTTCTCTTCTTCTGAGCTCGGGTAGCGGGTCTGCTTGAACTTGCCATGAGATCCTACAAAACAGTCAAGAGTTTTCCAAGATAAGATCCACTCAAAATAGATAGGTAAGAGACCCCATACTTGGTCTCGAAACAGCCTCAAAATTATTCGTTAACTACCCAATTGGGTCGTTTACGATTATGGACTGGTATTGATTTTTGAAGCTATGCAGGGTCGTTAACGAGCCTGGGTGGGTCGTTAACGAGCTGTTGAGAGCCAAATCACAGAATTTCCGAGATTAATCTACCTTAGAATTCAAGCAAAAATCAAGCATGCAATCCTCTATGCTTCTTCACTAGTCACACAATCGGATATACGCACCCCATACTTGCTCGATTACCCATCCCGAACATGCTAAATTTACCCGAAATTTTGACATGCTAAGTTTTAAAACATGATACTATAATAAGAAAAATTCATGCTTTTCACAATCATCTTTTCACAATGGAACATCTAACATGAATATCCTTCTATAGATCTAGAATTACGAAGAAAAATCAAATTTTCATGGGCAAAATTCCAATCATGAACATCGATCCTCTATATGAACTCAATTCTAGACATGAAATTTCTACCCTAAAAACTATAAATCATGCAATTTCGAGTTAGGGTTTAGAAAATATACCGGAGAACCGAGAAATTTGAAGAACAAGGGGTCGGAAATTGGGAAAGTAACGAGCTCGGTGAGGGTTATCGAAAGCTTCGGATCTTCGACGGTGGAGGGAAGGGTTTTCGGGCATCGGTAACGACGGTTGCTCGGTGGTGGTTATTGCGGGATTCTGATCGGTGGGAGGGGGTCTTCAAGATCTTTGGTTAATTTTTTTGAGAAGGTTGGAATTGAGAGGATTTGAGGGTGGATTTTTGGAAGGGGTAAGAGGGTTTTATAGGAGAGGGAAGGGATAGGAATAGGAAGAGGGGGGGGGGGGGGGGGGAAATGGATAGGTAAAAAGATAGATTAGGTTAAAAAAACCTACCTGCCCGTTTGCCGAGTCAGGTCGTTCGAACCGGGTCGTTAACGACCTTGGGTGGGTCGTTAACGAGCCACCGTAGCATCTTGTTAGCTAAAAATTTATCCTAATTTCTATCCTAAAAATTACTAAAAAGAACTCAAAATAAAGCTAAGAAATAATCTAAAAAAAAGAAAAGAAAAACAAGAATCTAATTCTATACTAAAAGCAGGTTGCCTCCCGTAAGCGCTCTTTTTAACTTCGTTAGCCCGACGTGCTCCTTTGGCTAGTCCGATGATGTGAGAGCCATGGTGACTCTGATTTCTTCGTCCGGGTCGGTTCGCTCATGGAACTTCTTCAGTCGGTGTCCATTAACTTTGAAGATTACACCTCGGTAATCGATCAACTCTACCGCTCCGTGAGGATATATGTGATGAACCACGAATGGCCCACTCCATCGTGTCCTGAGCTTCCCTGGGAATAATCGGAGTCTAGAGTTGAAAAGAAGTACCTTGTCGCCGACAAAATAAGTTTTGGGCACCAATTTCCGATCATGCCACCTTTTAGTGCGCTCTTTGTAAATTTCAGCATTTTCATACACCTTCAACCTCAGTTCTTCTAATGCTTGCAAGTCCATGAATCTTTTTGCTCCCGCCGCGTCGAGGTTCATGTTGAGCTCTTTTAGAGACCATAATGCTTTATGCTCCATCTCGACCGGTAAATGACATGCCTTGCCATACACTAGATTATAAGGAGTGGTGCGTAGAGGTGTCTTGTATGCTGTCCTATATGCCCACATAGCGTCATCCAATTTGGAGGACCAATCCTTCCTAGAACGAGAAACTGTCTCCTCCAATGTGCTCTTTATTTGCCTGTTTAAGACTTCAACCTGGCCACTAGTTTGGGGATGATAGGGTGTTGCCACCAGATGGGATACCCCATACTTAGCCAAAAGTGCTTCAAAACTCCGCTCAATGAAATGAGAACCACCATCACTGATAAGGACCCTTGGAACGCCGAACCTGGGGAAAATGTTGGTCTTGATGAATTTAGCCACAGTCTTGGCGTCGTTAGTCCTTGTAGCAACAACTTCCACCCACTTAGAGACATAGTCGACCGCAACTAGGATGTACTTGTAGGGGCCTGATGCAGGAAACGGTCCCATGAAGTCTATGCCCCATACATCAAATAGCTTAACCTCTAATATCCTGGTTAGTGGATTTTCATGTCTCCAAGTGATGTTGCCTCAGTGTTGACATCCATCATATGTCGTCACATAAGCTTGCACATCCTTGAACATGGTTGGCCAATAGAGACCACTTTGAAGAATCTTCGCCGTAGTTTTGAATCCTTTTGCATGCCCTCCAGTGGGAAGTGTGTGACATTGACGGATCACATTCTCGATCTTTCTTTTGGAACACAACGCCTAAAGAGTTGATCGCTCCCTTGCTTAAACAAGTAGGGATCATCCCAATAGTACTGTTTCACATCATGGAGAAATTTCTTCTTCTTTTGTGGGGTAAGGCCCTCGAGAATCAAGCCTCCTACAAGATAGTTAGCAAAATGCGCAAACCAAGGGGCTTTAGCCCCTCTAACAGCATGGATTGATATTGAGGAAGAAGAAGTAGAAGTAGGAGAAGGAATGGAATTGATTTGAGCTAGTTTGGTTTCAGAAATCTTACCTAGATGGGTCGTTAACGAGCTTGGAGTCATTATTTTATCCTCAGTAACGACCACCCGTGGCTCAGTAACGACTTGATTGACTGTCATGCCGACCCATTTTGAAAGTTCGTCCTTGTAATTTATGCCTTCCAGCCTCGACACCTCGTTAACGACCCTAAAGGGGTCGGTGACGAGGGTCTTGTGGAGTTCGACCTCGTTCAGCAGGAAGTGTTCGTCAGGTCTGGAATCGTTTATTGGCACCTCATTGTTGGACTCGGTGATATGCCCTACTGGCAATCTGGATAAGTGATCCGCCACTACATTTTTTGCTCCCTTTTTGTCTCTTATTTCATGGTCAAATTCCTGCAGTAAGAGCATCCAACGAAGCAATCTAGGTTTGGCATCTTTTTTAGCCATTAAGTATCTAACAGCCTCATGGTCAGTATAAACAATCACTTTGGATCCAACAAGATAGGACCGGAATTTTTCAAAGGCAAATACCACAGCAAGGAACTCCTTCTCCGTTGTGGTATACTTACTCTGCGCCTCATCCAGCATCTTGCTGGCGTAATAGATGGCGTGGAGTTTTTTATCCTTCCGTTTCCCTAAGACTGCGCCAACTGCATAGTCACTGGCATCGCACATAATCTCAAAGGGTTATATCCAATCTAGGGACTGCATAATGGGGCCAGATACAAGGGCAGCTCTTAACCTATAAAATTCTTCAAGACATTCTGGAGACAGCTCAAACACTACATCTTTCATTAGTAGGTTAGTCAAAGGTTTATCTATCTTAGAAAAATCTTGAATAAATCGTCTGTAAAAGCCAGCATGCCCTAGAAAACTCCTAATGTCTCTTACAGAAGAAGGAGGAGGTAGTTTTTCAATAAGCTCAATTTTTTATCTATCTACTTCTATCCCTCTTTTAGAGACAAGGTGTCCTAGTACTATCCCTTCTTGAACCATGAAATGACACTTTTCCCAATTTAGCACAAGATTGGTTTCTTCACATCTTTTAAGCACTCGTGCAAGGTTAGCAAGACAAGAATCAAATGAAGAACCATAAACAGAAAAGTCATCCATGAAAACCTCTACAATATCCTCTATCATATGCGAACAAATAGCCATCATACATCTTTGAAAGGTAACAGGGGCATTGCAAAGCCCAAATGGCATTCTTTTATAAGCAAAGGTTCCATAGGGACATGTAAAGGTTGTTTTCTCCTGATCGTCAGGGTAAATATGAATCTGCCAAAAACCGTTATAGCCATCTAAATAACAAAAATAATCATGCTGGGCTAAGCATTCTAACACCTGATCAATTAAAGAAAGTGGGAAATGATCTTTTCTAGTAGCACTATTAAGCTTTCTATAATCAATGCACATCCTCCAACTAGTGGTGGTTCTAGTTGGAATAAGCTCTCCCTTCTCATTTCTAACACAGTCATCCCCCCTTTCTTTGGGACTACATGGACCGGACTCACCCATTGGCTATCCGATATAGGAAATATGATCCCAGCATCAAGTAATTTAATAATTTCCTTTTTAACTACATCCTTCATGTTAGGATTTAACCTACGTTGATGCTCTATGGTGGGTTTATGATTGTCCTCCATGTATATTCTATGCATGCAAAGGGAAGGGAAAATGCCAGTTATATCATCTAGGGAGTAGCCTATGGCTTTCCTATGCATCCTCATCTTTCAATTTAGAATTAATGATGACAGGCAAAGTAGAATTAGGACCAAGGAATTCATACCTGAGGGAGTCTGGCAGGGGTTTAAGTGTTGGGGAAGGTTCAGCAGGGATTAAAATTGGCTCTTATAGCTCCGTCTTCAACACCTTCTCAAGATATTCAAAGGCTGAAATTTCATTGTCGTCTGTCAGAGTCGTTAACAATGTTGGTGGGGTCGTTAACGAGCCTGCTTCTTCTGCCAAGAGATTCGGTAACATTGCTGGAGAGCTCGTTACTGAAACTACAGTAGTTATTTCCGCCCATCTTTGACCTGAAATTTCATCGCTTGATGTTGATCTTCCTATAGGTTCTCCACATTCAATGATCTCTTTGTGGGTGTAGAGCATCTTGACTTCGGCTCTTTCGGTCTCCTTATTTGATTGTTTGAATCGGAATTCCGTCACCTCATCCCCAATTTCGAAAGTTAGGAGTCCCCTCCTAACATCGATTATGGCTCCAACTGTGACGAGGAACGGTCTTCCTAAAATAATAGGCACCACCGGATCTTCGGGCATTGTCATAACGATGAAGTCGTTAGGAACAAAGGATTTGCCCACTTGAACTAGAAAATCTTCTATTACCCCTGTTGGTCTGATACAGGATCCGTCTGCCATGAAAAGCCCCATGTTGGCGCCCAGATCACATAAAGCCTTGAACTTGTGGTTGCCTATGCCGATCTTTATTGCAAATCTCCCTAGGTCTCCTAGCTTCATCTTGATCTGACTTCAAAAACTTGATGTAAGCCGACATTTCGCTTAGGGCCTCAGCGAATGGGATGGAAATATTAATGCCCTGAAGAATCTTTACGAAACGCTTGAACTTACTCTCGGTAGAGTCCATAGATTTCTTAGTTGGAAATGGAAGAGATTTCACCATTCTCGGAACCAAGTTAGGCTCGGGAGGTGAGAGTACCGGGTCGACACTGGGGTCGTTTCTTTGCCTTGGCGGGTCGTTACCGACCCTGGTTGCGTCGTTAACTACCCTGGGGTTGAGAGGAAGGCTCGGTTTAGAAAACTTACCTGTGGTAGGGTCGTCAGGAACCCTCGAAGCCTCGTCATCCTTGTATATGGGCTCGTTATTTGCCCTCAGCTTGAACTCCTCTTCCTTCTTGTCCTCAGCTTGAACTCGCTTCGGTAATGTCTTCCTTCTCCTAAGGTGCACTGTTGCTATTTATCCCCTAGGGTTCTCCTCGGGGCGGCCCGGGAGTTGCCCTTGTGGTCTCGGAATTTGGGCAACGAGGTTCCCTAGTTGGGAATCAACACTCTTCTTCCATATATCAAACTCTCCCCATCTTCTATTTTGTTGGTTCAAGTTGGCTTGAACTACATTAACCTTTTTGGTTACTCCGTTAATGCTTTCCTGTAATCCTTGAACCCATGATGGCGGCTCCTGATGGCTTGGAGGTCGATAGGGTGCAGGTCGTCTATCTGGTGGGGGCACTGCATAGTTTTGACTTGTATTCTGATGGCCCCATGCCTGATAGTTGTTTGACCTGTCATGGTAACTAGGTTGGTTCCTGTATGGTCCTCTCATATAATTCATCTCAGCAATTGTCTCAGCGGCTCTAACCTGCTCTATGTTAGTGCAAGCAGAAGTACTATGTGCAGAAGAACCACATTCTTGACATGATTGAGAGGATTTCAGAAAACTTACCTGCTTCTTCAGACGGTTGACCTCATCTTGTAAGAATTGATTTTTAACATCCGGGTCAACTTCGTCTCGGTTAGGTAGGTAGAGACATTTCTGGGGCTGTGGAGTATGTTGGGTTCCATACATGGAATCATAATTGGACAGGTTATCCAACAGTTCCCATGCCTCCGTCGGATTCATCTCTATAAAACCGCACGCAGTATGCGTGTTGATGCGGTTCTTGGTCTCTGCGTTGATACCTTGGAAAAAGATTTCTTGCAAAACATATAAAGGTTGCCCATGAGTGGGGCATTGTCTAAGCATCTCTTTAAATCTTTCCCATGTTTCGACGAATGTTTCATTAGGTAGCTGGTGATAAGAGGTGATGCGTTTCCTCAACTCCGTCGTCTTAGCAGGAGGGAAGAACTTTGTAAGAAATTGATCGTACAAAGCTTTCCAAGTCCTGATAGACTTAGAAGGTAGGCTGTCCAACCAGCTCAAGGCCTTTCCAGTAAGAGACCACCTAAAAGCTTTTAACATAACATATTCAAGTGAGACACCTTCAGCAGCTATGGTGTCGCATAAATCAAGAAAATTTCTAATATGCTCCATAGGGCACTCAGTAGGTTTCCCTTCAAACTGAGCCCGTTTAATCAAGGATATGAATTGAGATTTGATCTCAAAGGGTTTCTCTATCTCGGGAAGCACGATTGGAGACTCTGGCACCCTCAGTTCCGGATGCATGTATTTTTTGGCATTCCTCGGATAGGCATTAAGCTCCTCCTATAGACGAGCATTAGCAGCTCGTTGACGCTCAGCGTCGGCAACAGCTCCTTTTTTCTCAGTCTTCAGCGCCTCCATCTGATTTTGGAGTTCTTCCATTTGACGAGCCATCTCTTCTAGTGTGGCCATGGCTCGGTTCTCTCGGTGTCTACGGTGCAGGGAACGTTCAGGTTCTGAGTAATAACCAGTGTTATCAAACTCAAGCCTTCTTCATCCTACCGGCATACGCTGAGAAAACAGACAAAGAAAACAAAAATTAAAAACAAAAACGGGGTCGGGCTATTCCCGAACCCACAGATAAACTAACAAACTCGTTGCATCCCTAGCAACGGCGCCAATTTGTTGAGAGGGTTTCTTGACAACAAATAAATTTACAAGTCAAGACCCCGCTGAGTATAGCAGAGTCAGGATCGTTCCACAGGAACCAAGGTTGTTCGTTTATCAACTACTAAAAAGAACAAACAAAATCAAGTAAAAACACTCACAAGCATCCTCGTTAACGACGTTCTCAGGGTCGTTAACGAACCACCATAAACAAAAGACTCAATCTAATGACCTAAATAAATTCGGTACCGAGCAAAGTAACTCAGCAACGAATATCACTTAAGATAATTCAAATAAAAACAAAGATCTAGGACTAGGGACACCACAACATAGCCAAGCATATAAACTCGTAAGAAGATAAGATCATGCCTTAAATAGATAGAGTCATCAACTTTCGTTGACTATCAAGTAAATTAACCTACTTTCGTAACCCAATTCACTTAATTGTTTGCTTTGGATCTAAAGCTTGAAACTTTCGTTGTCAAACAATATCAACCTTCAAGTTACTAACTTTCTCTCTCAATCAAGTTAAAAACTCAAATTACCTTAACTTTCATCTTGGTATAAGCACAACCAACAATCTCAATAATAGATAAAAGGCATTCAACACACAATCTCACTTATCAAACATGCTCAACTATGCCGGGCTTAACCCCGAACCTAGAAAAGAAGACTACTCACTAATCATAACAACTAAACAAATAAATTCAATAAAAGAAAACATTGAAAACAAATTACTACTCAAATTAAATAGAAAAAATCTGTCTTATAGAAATTCAGAAGAAATCGGAAAATACAAAGCACCGAACAAAAAATCTTGATCAGCGAACTCGGTAACTCTCGTTCACCGACCTTCGAACTCGATTCCGATCCTCTCTCTCCTCTTCGGTTCTTCCTCCTCTCCCAAAAATAATCCCTAAAAATCTGACCTCTCAAGTCCTCCCTTTCTATGCTAGATAGAAGGGTATTTATACTAAAAAAAACCTAAAAACTAAAAAGGCTAGAAGATATAAACTTTCCTAATAAGATAGAAATAAAACCTAAAAGATAGAAATAAAATCTAAGAAGATAACAAGACCTAAAATACATAATATAATAACCCTAAAAATCATAAAAAGAAACTCTACCGACACGGAAACAATTTTCCGCACAGGATCGCTGAGTCACAAAGTCAACCCTCGAAATTTCTATCTCGTGGCCTCGTTAACGAGCCCTCACAACCTCGTTAACGAGCCTGAGCTTGTTTTCTTCCACACTTTATCTCGTAAATCTTGAACTCTGACTTCTTCAAACTCGTATTCCTCCGTCTTTCACTATAGTACTCCAAATTCAGCTCCATATAGCTCCTTTTCCTTACTAAAACCTACAAAATACACAAAATAGAGTAGCTTTCATACTTTCCATAGAAATATGCAAAACTATCCAAAAACACACAAAACTAAACCTAAACTAATCAAAACTAATCCTAATAAACAAAGAAAACCTACTAAAAACTATACTAAAAATGCGAACATCACGCTGCCCGTGTTAGATTGAGTTGTTGCGTTCAGATATCCATTGCTTGTTTGCCCGGTTCCAGGATTGGAGTATCTCTTACATCGTTCGGGAGTGCAATTCTGTGGCGGACTTCATCGCTGGAACGTTCAGACGTGTCTCCTCAGTCCCACTTGCAGTTGACTCGGGGTTCCTTACTCTCATCCGTCAGGATGCTCTAGGGCGACCACTAACTTGTTAGTGGCCACCCTAATTTCTTTCCTTATCAAATAAAAAAAATTCCTTTATAAGTAATTATGAGCCTATTAATTATCTATTAATTTATTAATTAATGACCTTAATTGAATAATGTGCAGGGAAGAAAAACGTGTCGTTATATAGACTTTGATTAGCAATTGGCAATTGTCCAAGTTGATTAATTAAAGGGTTGAAAAGTCAACAAGGTGGGCGAATATATATACACGTAATATTGGATTACAAAAGGAAGGGTTTTTTTGGCTGGAGTTAAGGGAGAAAGAAAGCGGCGCACGAAGGGCGATTCCAAAGAGCAACTCCATTATAGATCTCCTTCGTTCCAGATTTTCCATGGCTTTAATCAATTTGGTGATCTCTTTTCCAATTATGTGTAGTACATTAAAACCTCTATAAATTAATATGGTTAGGACTAGGATATTTTATTATTCTATAGAGATATTAATTAACCGATAAATTAATTGTTATTAATTTAAAGTATTTTTGTTCTCATAAGTGTTTTAAGATGTACTAACGTATAAGATTTTATCTACTAACGTATAAGATTTTATCTTAGGATGTTAGAAGGTTTTTAGCTAGGACAATCTGATCCAAGGAAGATTAATGTCTTGGATGCCATCAATCTTGTAACCTTGGCTTGGACATTTAATATTGAGCTAGCGACAATAGAAAATTATTTTCGACACTGCAAAATTCGTTCAAGGGATAAGGCTAAAAAAATTTAGATGAACCCACTTGTGAAATGACATTCATGAACTTGAGATCTTGATTAATGAGCTTGGCTACCGGAAAAAATGGATGTCAATAGCTTTTTGATTACCCTGGTAAAATTGATTGATGTTCAAATGTCTAGAGCTTAGAAGAAATTGTGGCTACTATTTTTAAAAATAATGTTGATGATGAAGGTGAAGACGATACAGTAGCTTTGGAAGCAATTACTCGAAAGAAAACACTAATCGTGTCTAGAACTCTTCACAATTTTTGGCGCAATTCTAGAACACAACGGTAGAAATATTGGATGCAATAAGAAAAGTTAGAGATGAGCCCCAAATAAACTTAAGTTTTAAGAAAAAAGAAACAATACTAAAATTAAATTATATAATTATTAATTTATGATGTTAATGGGACCTTGTATTTCTATACTGTTTTTTTTTTAATATATTATCTTATCGAATTTTTTAAAATTTTCCACTGGTCCAAGTGGGGACTAGAGAAAAAATATTATCTTTGAGAGTTTATCAATTTACCGAGTATTAATTTAGAGAGGTTTTACTGCTAGATTCTTCACTCTAGAGTTTAGATGAAACTCTATTAGTATAATTTTATAACTTTGTTTTGTTTGATAATTAATTCGGGTTTATGATTGCATGACTATTGAGATTGTTGGATTTATAATTATTTGCCAATTTGGATTGATAAGAATTCTTGTAGAACTATTATTGATTTCAGTTGGTGTTAAATTTACAAAGTTTGTTCTTGTAGTTCAAGGTTTGGTGTTGTGCAATTGTGCTTTAATGAATCGGTGGTTGTTTATTGAATATGCCATGCTTTAGTTAGATGGTTTATGTCACTAGATTAATCACCATAATACATTATGCTTGGAGTAATCCTGACTTGTAGTATAGGATTCTCATAATAAACCGATAATACTCATTCAATCTAGAATATTAATTATATTAATAGTGGTTGATTCAACTACCCTAGAATTCTTTATTCCTGATTGTTTACACTAGTCAATTTATTACTTTTAGTTTAGTTACAAAGATCCAATTCTCAACTTACATTCAATTCGTTCAGTAGATGCTTAATTTAGGATTAATCGATTGTTCCCTGTGGATATGACACCCTAATATTTATCACTATATACTTGGTCTTGTGGACATGCAAATTTAGGGTTTTAGGAGACTAAAATCTCTATCAACAGGTACCATTTATTGCAATTCCTCAATCTCCATTGTTTATCCTGGAAAACAAAAAACTTGACTAAAATGTTTCATCATGACCAAATACCACATGTCTAAACTCATAAGTAACCACTTTATCATCCATATTTAAAAGTGTCAGCAAAAAAAAAATATCATCACTAAATGTCACTAAAACACAATTATAATAAATATGTTATCGTCAATAGTAAACAACTGTCATCACAAGTGATAAACATAAGAAAAACCCACTTTCATCACAAACAAGTATTATCAAAAACAGCTATAATCACAACATACACAACATGCACCACAAAACAAACAACATATTGCATCAATATGTTACTATCATCACAAAAAATCGAGAAAACTAATGAAGTAAGCATCGTTACAATCTGTCACCACTATATTCAACATAATCTCAAATTCGGGGATTTCACTTCAAAAAATGAAAACAATAAACAATGCAAAACAAAAAGAAGAATTGAAACACAAAATCCAGAAGAACAAAAACAATGGCATCAAACGAAATAACTCATGTCATCTACTATCATCACATTCAACTCATCTTTGAATTGGCAAACAAAAACACTAAAAAAAACTGAAAAAGCAAACATAAATCAAAATCTAAACACAAAATCGAAGAAGATCGAACAAATTTCAATGATCGAACAAACAAAAACCTTAACCTGAAGCAGACGCTTGTGGATGATCGCACAACGAATACCAGTAGCCACAACAGAATTTCGAAATGAACTTCGAATCAAGTTTAGAGATAGATAGATTGTAGAACGAATTTTGACTTCAAATCTATGTTTGAGAACAGTTTCAGACAAGATTTACAGATTAGAGAATCGGTTTTTTTCAGAACGGTTTTGGAGAACACGGGAGAGCGCACGAGTGAGAGAGGGAAAAGAATAAAAAAAATTCATCTAAGCCTTATATACTGATGCGACTCTGCCCTAGCTCGGACCCAGCTTCGACGGACCCGAGACGGCCTAGACCTTGGAGACCTCCTTGTATTAGGACTTAGTCTCATTTATGTTATTATTTATATTTATGTCATTTATATTTCCGTCATTTCCCTTTTAGGCGTCTGTCCATTCTTATAGTATGGGCTAGCCTTGTTATTTCCCTTTATAACTAGTTTCCATTATTAGTATGTTGTCTTATTGGGCTAGGAGTCGTTGGGCTTTGTTTGCATACAAACCCTAGACGCCTCTCCCTTGCTAGACTAGGGTTTCGTGTTTCTCCTCTATATAAAGGAGCCACACCCCATTGTAATTCTCACGTCCAAAATGAATTAAGCCAGAGTATTGAGTCGAGTTTCTCCTCCCCTTTGGCCCGGGCGTCACCCTATTCTCTTCTCATCCCATATTCTCCCGTTCTCCCTCAAAAGAGAGCACCTTCTCATCCTTTCACTTCTTTCTCATCCCAAAGTCTAGTCGTTAATTCGACTCAAAACTATCCAAATCCGCAAGAGAAGACCATTTACGTGTCCAAGATCGATCCTCTCGTGAATCTCCCAACGGGGTTCACATCAATTGGTATCAGAGCGTCAGGCGGTTCGAACGGTCCCTTCTCCGTCTCCAAAAAAGAACTTCTTAGACCTACTCGACTCTTTCAATTGATTTTGGTGAAATTGCATCTTTGTCTTGCTAGTTGCATGCTCTTAGTTGCTTTGTTTATCGATTTCTTGACCTGATTGTCGAGCATATCTACAAAAAAAAAACTAACCCTACTCGACTATTTCAATTGATTTTGGTGAAATTGCATATTTGCTTGCTAGTTGCATGTTCATAGTTGCCTTGTTTACTAATTTCTTTCCCTTGAATCAGACGAGCATATCCTCTTGTCGACTTCTACCCAGATTTCGACCACAAAAAAAATTTCTTTTTCTGCATTTTTTTTCATAATACTGTAGGTCTTTTCGATATGAGTCCGGGCATATAAAATTCGCCCAATACGGACGTCGTTTGCCCCTCCAAAAGGCCGAAAAACCAACCAGCAGCGCGCCAGCTTCGTGCTGTGGAGTCGAGTCTGCGCGAGTCCTCTGGTGCCAAGGTTGCAGCAGCCCGCGCCGAATCCGGAAACCCTATGTTTCGAGATTATTTTCGAGATCTCTTGGGTTATTTTCGGATACATATCTTGTTATTTTTCTTTTTCTTTTTTCTTTTTTCACTTTTGTTATGATTTTGTGAAGATCTTATCTTATAAAAGATCTTTTAGTTATTTTTCATTCTAGGTTAGTTTATATTTTCCGTTTTTAACGGGATCTTTCGGATTGTGGAAGATCTCGTAATATTGTAAGAAAAAAATAAAAAAATAAAAAAAATAAAAAAAACAAAACGAAGGGCCGAGCCATGCCTTATCTGACCCACGTCGAAGCGAGGACGCTTCGAAGCTACGCGGGAGAGAATGATGCGACTCTGCCCTAGCTCGGACCCAGCTCAGACGGACCCGAGACGGCCTAGACCTTGGAGACTTCCTTGGATTAGGACTTAGTTTCATTTATGTTATTACTTATATTTATGTCATTTATATTTCCGTCATTTCCCTTTTAGGCGTGTGTCCATTCTTATAGTATGGGCTAGCCTTGTTATTTCCCTTTATAACTAGTTTCCATTATTAGTATGTTGTCTTATTGGGCTAGGAGTCGTTGGGCTTTGTTTGCATACAAACCCTAAACGCCTCTCCCTTGCTAGACTAGGGTTTCGTGGTTCTCCTCTATATAAAGGAGCCACACCACATTGTAATTCTCACGTCCAAAATGAATTAAGCCAGAGCATTTAGTCGAGTTCTCATCCCCTTTGGCCCGGGCGTCACCCTATTCTCTTCTCATCCCATATTCTCCCGTTCTCCCTCAAAAGGGAGCACCTTCTCATCCTTTCACTTCTTTCTCATCCCAAAGTCTAGTCGTTAATTCGACTCAAAACTATCCAAATCCGCAAGAGAAGACCATTTACGTGTCCAAGATCGATCCTCTCGTGAATCTCCCAACGGGGTTCACATCAATTGGTATCAGAGCGTCAGGCGGTTCGAACGGTCCCTTCTCCGTCTCCAAAAAAGAACTTCTTAGACCTACTCGACTCTTTCAGTTGATTTTGGTGAAATTGCATCTTTGTCTTGCTAGTTGCATGCTCTTAGTTGCTTTGTTTACCGATTTCTTGACCTGATTGTCGAGCATCTCTACAAAAAAAAAACTAACCCTACTCGACTATTTCAATTGATTTTGGTGAAATTGCATCTTTGCTTGCTAGTTGCATGTTCATAGTTGCCTTGTTTGCCAATTTCTTTCCCTTGAATCAGACGAGCATATCCTCTTGTCGACTTCTACCCAGATTTCGACCACAAAAAAAATTTCTTTTTCTGCATTTTTTTTCATAATACTGTAGGTCTTTTCGATATGAGTCCGGGCATATTAAATTCGCCCAATACGGACGTCGTTTGCCCCTCCAAAAGGCCGAAAAACCAACCAGCAGCGCGCCAGCTTCGTGCTGTGGAGTCGAGTCTGCGTGAGTCCTCTCGTGCCAAGGTTGCAGCAGCCCACGCCGAATCCGGAAACCCTATGTTTCGAGATTATTTTCGAGATCTCTTGGGTTATTTTCGGATACATATCATGTTATTTTTCTTTTTCTTTTTTCTTTTTTCACTTTTGTTATGATTTTGTGAAGATCTTATCTTATAAAAGATCTTTTAGTTATTTTTCATTCTAGGTTAGTTTATATTTTCCGTTTTTAACGGGATCTTTCGGATTGTGGAAGATCTCGTAATATTGTAAGAAAAAAATAAAATAAAATAAAAAAAACAAAACGAAGGGCCGAGCCATGCCTTATCCGACCCACGTCGAAGCGAGGACGCTTCGAAGCTACGCGGGGGAGAATGATGTGACTCTGCCCTAGCTCGGACCCAGCTCAGACGGACCCGAGACGGCCTAGACCTTGGAGACCTCCTTGGATTAGGACTTAGTCTCATTTATTTTATTATTTATATTTATGTCATTTATATTTCCGTCATTTCCCTTTTAGGCGTCTGTCCATTCTTATAGTATGGGCTAGCCTTGTTATTTCCCTTTATAACTAGTTTTCATTATTAGTATGTTATCTTATTGGGCTAGGAGTCGTTGGGCTTTGTTTGCATACAAACCCTAGACGCCTCTCCCTTGCTAGACTAGGGTTTCGTGGTTCTCCTCTATATAAAGGAGCCACACCACATTGTAATTCTCACGTCCAAAATGAATTAAGCCAGAGCATTCAGTCGAGTTCTCATCCCCTTTGGCTCGGGAGTCACCCTATTCTCTTCTCATCCCATATTCTCCCGTTCTCCCTCAAAAGAGAGCACCTTCTCATCCTTTCACTTCTTTCTCATCCCAAAGTCTAGTCGTTAATTCGACTCAAAACTATCCAAATCCGCAAGAGAAGACCATTTACGAGTCCAAGATCGATCCTCTCGTGAATCTCCCAACGGGGTTCACATCATATACCTAACAAAAGGCTAATTTAATGAGGGAGCTTAAAAAGGGCCTAAATAGGGTGGCCCAAATTGCTTTTTGGCTAAATTACTGCTTAAAAATTCATTTTTTGTTTTCGTTGTGTTTGCTATACTCTTAGTGTTTGGTATTATATGTTTGGTCGTTGATCTTTGCCTTGTGATTTGAAAGCTTATGATTCTCAAATTGAAAGGAATCTTAGGGAAATAAAGGAATAGAAAAAGAGCTATGAAATTGATTTTGATCTTAACAAGGAGGAAACTATGGATGATGAACAACTTAGACTTAGTGAGTAATTTACTCCAGGAGCCTATACTTCACCAAATGGTACTAGGTTGCCCAATGTTAATGGGACTTTTGAAATTAAACCTCAAATCATTCAAATGCTTCCATCTTTTTATGGACTAGAATCTGAAAATCCTTATAAGCATATTGATGCATTCTTGGAGGTGTGCTCTACATTTAGCTTGCCTAATATTTTTGCTGATGCCATTTATATGCGGTTGTTTAAACCTTTCTTTGAAAGAAAAAGCTAAGGAATGGCTGAATGCTAGGCAAAATATAACCACTTGGGACCAACTGCAAAGAGATTTCCTGAAAAAGTTCTATCCCATCAGTAAATTGAGTTCCATGAGATGTGCTATAACAACTTTCTCTCAACAAATGAACATAACCAACAAATGATAGATGCTTCTTGTGGTGGTAATTTTATGCAGAAGAATTCTGATGAGGCATGAGTGCATGACAATTATTTGAGGACTTAAGTGAAAATTCACAACAACATGCCACTTCTTCTCGTACTAACTCAGCTAGAGTTGTAGGGAAAGTAGGAATTTATGAAATATCACTTACTCACGATCTAGAGAATAAAGTTGAGAATCTTTCTAAAAAGTTGGATCAGTTGATGGTTGTTAGTGTACAAAATCTCGCCTTCAGTTTCGTATTAAATACACCAATTAAGAACTCCTCCGCTTCCGCTCCGCCTTCGATCTCTTGACCTAAAAACCTGCAAAACAATGGACACAGGTGGCGGGGACCCCCTAATCCACCTCCGATGCCTAAGTCAGAAGAGCAATTGTCGATTTGAGTGGCGAGGTACAACAAGAGAGAGGTGAATGTGAATCCCTGAACAGTCGAGCTAAGCGAATATTAGCCTATCAGAGTTTCTGAATATGCCGATATGCACATGTGTCTCTCCCTACACGGCGAAGACGTGTATTTATAATGAAAGAGGGAGAGGTAGGGGGCCGAAAATTATATCTATAAGTCCGAAAATATTATCCTCCTAGGGCTGGCCAACTGCCTTAAAGCCCAAGTAAGGAATATTCCACCCTTTCTCCAACTTTAATTATATCTTTAATGAAAGATAAAATCTTCCATTAAGTTGCTCAACCGCCATATTTAATATAATAGGAAAATAAATAAAATATAATAAATACGTAATATTTAAGAAAATACCTTTATGGCGATAACGAAGATAATATTATGGTAGCTATTTTTTACCCGCTCACAATGGCCATGAATAAAGTTCCTACAACTTCTCCTATGGATGTGTGCTCAATATGTGCTTGCCCTACTCATTTGTCTTATAATTGTCCTAATGTTCGCTCTGAAGTATCACATGAGCAGGTAAATGCAGCTCAGGGATACCCTCCCCACAATAATCCTTTCTCAAATACCTACAATCCAGGCTGGAGGAATCATCCGAATATTTCTTGGAAGCAACAAAGTGGAGATGTGCAACTAGGACAAAGGCATAACCAGCTACTCCAATCAGATATAAATGTTCCTCCTGGTTTTCAAGCTCAAAGATATGTTTCTCAACCACAACAACCTTCTGGTAGAAATTTTGACTTAGAGAAAATCATGCATGCCTTAGGAACTATTTCTTCTACTGTCCGAAATATTGAAAATAAAATGCATGTTGTGGATTCTCATACACAGTCAATAGCTAAGTTGGAAACACAAATTGGTCAGTTGGCTAATTCAATTATTAGAAGGGATGATGGGAAGTTGCCTAGTCATTCAATTGAGAACCCGGGTCAAAATTATGAACAATTTAAGGCTGTAATTTGAGAAATGGAAAAGAAGTAGGTAACCAAGAGGCTTCACAGCAAAAGCATGATAATAGGGGTGGGTTGAAAGATAAAGAGGGTCAAGTTGAAACTGAAAAGGTGAAAACTGATCCCCCTAAAGCTGCTAAATCTTCAAGTTCGATTCCTTATGAGCCTAGGGTTCCCTATCCTCAAGCCTTAGATGCAACTTCACCTTTTGGGAAGAATAAGCAAAAAGAAGACATATTAGAGACCTTCAAACAAGTTAAGATCAATATTCCTTTCTTAGATGCTATCAAACAAATTCCTGCCTATGCTAAATTCCTTAAGGACATGTGCACATTTAAGAGGAAATCAAAAGCAAATTGTTCTAAAAAGGTTGTTTTAAGGGAACAAGTGAGCTATATCTTGCAGTTTAATCACACACCTAAATTTAAAGATCCAGGAGTCCTCACTATTTCATGTCATATTAGAGATCATAGAATTGAAAAGGTACTCTTAGATTTAGGGTCAAGTGTTAATCTAATTCCTTATTCTGTGTATGAGCAACTTGGTTTAGGTGAATTGCAACCATCTAATGGTACTCTACAGCTGGCTCATAGAACTGTTAGAGTGCCCAGAGGAAGGATTGATGATGTCTTAGTTCAAATTGATAAAGGATTCTTCCTTGTAGATTTTGTAGTGTTAGATATGGTTCCCGGTCATTCTTCTAAAAATGTTCAGTCATTTTAGGGTGTCCTTTCCTAGCTACTGTTGATGCCACAATAAATTGTAGGTCAAGAGAGATGGATGTTTCTGTTTTGAATATGAGGATTAGACTCAATATCTTTAAAGCATCTTCTCAACCCACCTTAGAAGATGAATCTGAATGTTTCTTTGTTGACTTAATTGATGAGTTAGGTGAAGAAGCTTTACCTGTTCTTATTTCTAGGGAGCTTGTAGAAGCTAGCATTTCTATGCAGGTTTAAGTTCTTATGACTTAGAGAACAGGTTAGAAGAATTAACTTTTGTTCTTGATAGAACTCTCATTCTTAAAACTTCTTCTTGGGTGTCCAAACATGAGCCTTTACCACCCTGACCTGAAACCCTTACACCACCGTCTATAGTTTCCCCACCTAAACTGGTATTAAAACCTCTTCTGTCTACACTCAAGTATGCCTTCCTAGGTCATAATGAGACGTTACTTGTTATAATCTCATCTAAATTGTCACTTGAGTAGTAAGAAGAATTAATTAAAGTTTTGTTTAATCATAAGAAAGCTATAGGCTGTTCAATAGCTGATTTAAGGGGGATTAGCGCATTTGTATGCATGCATAGGATTTTCCTAGATGAGAATGCTAAACCTACTAGGGAAATGAAGTGTAGGCTAAACCCGCATATGAAGGAAGTGGTCATGAAAGAGGTAGTGAAATTGCTAGATGCAGGGATTATATATCCTATCTCTGATAGCCAATGGGTTACCCCTGTGCAGGTTGTTCCTAATAAGTCTAGAATTACAGTAGTGAAAGAAAATGAGGGAGAACTTATTCTTACTAGAGAGACCACATGGTGGCGTGTTTGTATTGATTACATGAAGCTAAATTCTGTGACTAGGAAAGATCATTTTTCTTTACCTTTTATTGATAAGATTTTAGAAAAACTAGTGGGTCAAAGTTTTTATTGCTTCCTTGATGGCTATTCTGGCTATAGTCAGCTTGCTATTTATCCTGAGGACCAAGAAAAAACAACTTTCACATGGCCAGCTGGTACTTTTTCTTTTAGAAGAATTCCCTTCAGATTGTGTAGCACCTTTTACATTTCAGAGATGCATGATGTCCATCTTTTGTGATATGGTTGATAAGTTTTTAGAGGTGTTCATGGACGATTTCTCTATTTTTGGGCCTTCATTTGATGATTGTTTGCATAACTTGTCTACTGTTCTAAAAAGATGTGAAGAGGTAAACTTAATTCTCAGCTGGGATAAAAGTCATTTTATGGTTCAAGAAAGAATTGTTTTAGGACATAGGATTTCAAAGAAAGGAATCGAAGTGGATAAGGCCAAAGTAGATCTTATTTCTAATCTTCCTATTCCCGCTTCTGTTAAACAAGTTAGATCTTTTCTTGGCCATGCTGGTTTCTACAGGAGATTCATTAAAGATTTTAGTAAATTGGGTAGGCCTCTCACCAGCATCTTACTAATGATATAAGTTTTGTTTTTAACCAGCCATGCGTTGAGGGATTTGAAAAGATAAAGTCATTGCTTGTGTCAGCTCGTATTCTACAACCTCTGATTTTTCCTTACCCTTTGAAATTATGTGTGATGCATCTGATTATGCCATAGGTGAAGTTCTTGGTCAAAAGGTGAACAAAGTTTCTCATTTGATTTATTATGCTAGTAAAACTCTTACAAATGCTCAAAGAAATTATTCCACAATTGAAAAAGAATTACTGGCTATTGTTTTTGCACTTGATAAATTTCGTTCATACTTATTGTGCTCTAAAGTCATTATCTACTCTGATCATGCTGCTTTGCGATATCTTGTGTCTAAGAAAGAGACTAAACCTAGATTAATCAAATGGATTCTCTTATTGCAAGAATTTGATCTAGAAATTAGAGATAAAAAGGGGTCCGAAAAGTTGGTTGTTGATCATCTATCTAGGATTTTTCTTGAGCATACAAATGAAGTGGTTTTGCAGAATAACTTTCCTGATGAGCAATTGTTTGCAATTTCTCATATTCATTTCCCATGGTTTGTGCATATTGTCAAATACCTTGCATCAGGTAAGATACCTTCTCATTGGCTGAAACAGGAGAAAGATAGATTCTTTCACTAGTTAAGTATTATTATTGGGAAGATCCATATTTGTTTAAGCATTGTTCTGATCAAGTCATTAGAAAATGTGTGCCTGAAAGTGAAGTCCGTGATATTTTAACATTTTGTCATGCTTATTCTTGTGGGGGTCATTTTGGGGGTCGTAGGACTGCTACTAAAGTCCTACATTGTGTGTATAGATTTCATGGGTCCTTTTCCCGCTTCTTTTGGTTTTCTATACATTTTAGTTGCTGTTGATTATGTTTCTAAATGGGTCGAAGCTAAAGCAACTATATCATAAAGTTGTGATGGATTTTGTCAAAGATAATATATTTTGCAGATTAGGGGTACCTAGAGCTCTAATTAGTGATGTAGATAGTCATTTTTGCCATTGTTCTTTTGAGGCTTTGCTTAAAAGGTATAATGTGACACATAAGGTTGCTACCCCTTATCGTCCTCAGACTAGTGGTCATGTAGAAGTTTCAAATAGAGAGATAAAATCTATTCTTAAAAAAACAGTTAGGCTTGATAAAAGGATTGGTCTTTGAGGTTGAATGATGCTCTTTGGGCTTATCGTATAGCCTATAAGACACCAATAGGAATGTCACCTTATAGACTAGTTTTTGGGAAAGCGTGTCATCTCCTTGTTGAGTTAGAACATAAAGCTTTTTGGGCTATTAAAGCGTTTAATTTTGATATGAAACAAGCAGGTTCTAACCATAGACTTCAATTGAATGAAATACGCAATTAAGCCTATGAGAATGCTAAGATATATAAATCCAAAACTAAAGCTTTTCATGATAAAAAAACATTGCTAGGAAAACTTTTGAATGTAAGCAGAAAGTTTGGCTAGATAACTCTAAGCTTAAGTTTTTCCTGGTAAACTACGATCTAGGTGGGATGGTCCTTTTTTTGTTGAGCAGGTTTTTCCTTCTGGAGCTATACAGATTTCTGATCCAAGAGATGGTCGTTTTCTCATGGTTAATGGTCAACGGTTGAAACATGTTGTGTCGAATGAGTTGGAAAAAGGTCTTATTGAGTCCATTAATCTGGTGGACCCATGTTATATGGACTAATTCACAATTTCTCAGTCTGGATGAAGACTTTAAACTTAGCGCTAATTGGGAGGCAACCCATGATTACTCTTTATTATTTTGTTATTTCTTTTATTTTTTATTATTTTTTAGCCGTTTTTTTTCATTTTGGAGAAGTGATCTATGTAATGCAGGAAGTTGGCTATAGTGATGGTCTTGCAGCTTTTGCAAGATCTTTGGGCCATAATTGTTGGACGCTTCTCTTCACTCACCAGGTTGTGTTGCTCCTACTTCCTTGTCTTTTCATTAAGTTTTGAAGTTTTGAAGTTATGGGGTGAGGGCAAATGCATGCAGCTTGGTAGTTTATTATACGAGTATGTATTCCCGTACCTTATACGAGTTTTTTAATAAAATATTAATAATAAATATTTTTAAATATATTTATTATCCGCGAAAAATAATAATGTAAATGTTTAAATTTAAATTTTGAAAAATATTTAAAATCAATAAACTATAAAAGTTGTTTATTTGAAATAATAATATTTTATTAGTATTACGAATTAAATAATATCGAAAACATGATAATTTATTTAATTATGAAAATAGATAAGTAATAAGATAAAAACTTATCAATTTATTATATACATGGGACCGTTAAAAATAAACGTAATTATAGTTATTGATTTTAGTTGGTGTTAAATTTACAAACTTTGCTTGCATTTTTCATTGCACACAACTTTACCTATGTTGTGCTTTCATCAATTTGTGGTTGTTTATTGAATATGCCATGCTTTAGTTAGATGGTTTATGTCACTAGATTAATCACAATAATGCTTTATCCTTGGAGTAATCCTAACTTGTAGTTTAGGGTTCTCATAATAAACCGATGATTCTCACCCAATCTTGATTATTAATTATATTAATAGTGGTGGATTCAACTACCCTAGAATTCTTTATTCCTGATTGCTTACACTTATCAATTTATTAGTTTTAGTTTAGTTACAAAGATCCAATTCTCAACTTATATTCAATTCGTTTAGTAGACGCTTAGTTTAGGATTAATGGATTGTTCCCTGTGAATACGACACCCTAATATTTATCACTATCTACTTGGTCTTGTGCACTTGCAAGTTTAGGGTTTTAAGACATGACTAAAATCTCTATCAATAGGTACCATTTATTGCAATTCCTTAGTCTCCATTGTTTATCCCGAAAAACAAAAAACATGATTAAAATGTGTCAACACAACCAAATACCACATGTCTAAACTCATAAGTAGACACTTTGTCATCCATATTTAAAAGTGTCAGCAAAAAAAATGCCATCACTTAGTATCACTAAAACACAATTATAATAAATATACTATGTTCAATAGTAAACAATTGTCATCACAACTGATAAACATAAGAAAAACCCACTTTCATCACAAACAACTATTATCAAATACAGCTATAATCACAATTTACACAACATGCACAACAAAACAAACAACATATTGCATCAATATGTTACTATCATCACAAAAAATCGAGAAAGCTAATCCACTAAGCATAGTTACAATCTGTCATCACTATATTCAACATAATCTCAAATTCGGGAATTTCACTTCACAAAATCCAAACAATAAACAATGCAAAACAAAAAGAAGAATTGAAACACAAAATCCAGAAGAACAAAAACAATGGCATCAAACGAAACAACTCATTTCATCTACTATAATCAAATTCAACTCATCTTCGAATCGGCAAACAAAAACACTAAATACAAACCGAAAAAGCAAACATAAACCAAAATCCAAACACAAAATCAAAGAAGATCGAACAAATTTCAATGATAGAACAAACAAAAACCTTAACCTGCAGCAGACGCTTATGGATGATCGCACAACGAATACCAGTAGCCACAAACAATAGAATTTCGAAAACGAACTTCGAATCAAGTTCAGAGATTGATTATAGAACGAATTTCGACTTCAAATCCAAGTCTTAGAACAGTTTCAGACAAGTTTTAGAGATCGGATAACCGTTTTTTTCAGAACGGTTTTGGAGAACAAGAGAGAGCACACGAGTGAGAGAGGGAATAGAATAAAAAAAATAATTTAAGCCTTATATACTTAACAAAAGGCTAATTTAATGAGGGAGCTTAAAAAGGGCCTAAATAGGGTGGCCCAAATTGCTTTTGGACTAAATTTGTTCTTTACTTCTAGTCTATGAGCTTTACATATTTGAATCACGTAAATTAGGTGCTTTAATAATCTATAATTATATATTAAAGTTAAATCTTTTCGAGTCACCACATTAATTGTCACCCTATCTTATATTTAAAAATTAATTTTTATTTATATTAATTTAGCTTTTTCAATTAAATTACTTTCTAGCTATTTAATTGAAAAATAATTTTTAATTTCGAAATTTAATTAAAATAACGAAAATGATTCTATCTTTATCTTTTTATCTATTCATGTAAAGACTTATCTTAAATCAAATTTATATTATAAAAATAAAAAAACTTAATATCTAAATAATTACTTGCCCAAATTGAATTTTGATTAAAAAAATTAATTATATTATCTTTAAAAAATTCAGTTTTTATTCAAATTTTATCATCTTTTCGTGATAATTATCTTTTTAAATTTTTATTTAAAATATTTTTAAATGATTGAATTTGATAAAAAAAAACGTATAAGAATTTACTAATTTTTTCATTATTTTTTCATTTTCTAATTTTTAAAATAGTAATTAAAATAATTTATATTTATATTTTCCCATAAATTAATTATCATTAAGTCATCAAAATCATATGGGGATCACTTTAATGATTTTGGCTTTGTTTCACATTATAACAAATGTAAAATTTATATAAAATATTTATAATAAATAAGTTATTTTTATTTTTTATATTAAATTAAAATCATTTATACATAAATTAAATAAATGTCCATCCACTTAAATTAATTTTTTGTTAAAAAGAAAAAAGAAAACGTTAACTTTTCCATCCACTTTCAATCAGTTCATTGTTTAATCGATAAAAATTATTTCTCCTCCTCAAATCTGCCTAATCCCATCAGATGTCATATTCTTCTTATTCAATTGTACAGGGAGAAGTTTTGTTCGAGATGAAATTAATTAATTCAGAATGGATTTTTGAGTTGTTTTGGTTAGATTGAATGAACTTAAATTTGGGATGGATTCAGGCTAAAATCTCACCGAATAGGTGATGAACTTGAAAGGGCGGTCGTCGTCTATGTATTCTCATTCTGCCTTGAAATACATCCCTCCATCGCCGTACCGGTGCGCTCAAGTTTAAAGGTCCCCGTCTTCTTCTCTCAAGTCGTCGTCCCGGTTTAAAATTTGTCAATAGCTTATTACAACAACTTGAGAAGCCATTAGAACTCTATTTTTATGAATTGAAAAATTTCGTTCCAAGGCGCGCAGCCATGGTGTCGGGCGCAAGCACCAGCTCCAAATCGACGATGCCGTTACCGTGGCAGCCGGGAAACGTCGAGATCTTGCCGTCCAACTTGTTGTCCTTGCCGCACGCATGGCCACCGGTCTCCCCAGGCAAGTCGTTGTTGTATATCGGAAACCTCGGGAAGCGGCAGTTGAAGTTCCAGAGCGGAACCACCGCCGGTTCCTCTCCCACGTCTCCCAGCGTCGGTCCTTTCATATATATATATATATATAGCTATTTAGTTGAAAAAAAAGAAACGGTTGATATTTTATTTATTTTTTATTTTTTTAACGGAAATTTTAATTTATAGATGGCGATTGACTTTTTAAGTATGTTTAGGTTACGGAAAGGAATTGCTTAAAAACACGAGGGTACCGAAAGGAATATTTTTTTTTGGGCACCAAGAGGAAAAGTCGAAACCTCGGGGGCACCAAAAGGAATTTCCCTAAATATTAAATCCATGTAGTCGTGCATAGCACAACGGGTATAACTAGTTAGTTATATAATATAATTGCTTTGTTAAATATGTAGGTAGATTTAAAACTTTAACAAACTCCCACTTGGGCTACATATGCACAAAAAAAAATAATTATGTTAACTAAACTTCTTATGTGTACATTTTTTGGCTTATTTTGTAGACTTCAACTTTATTTCAATCTAGTTCATCTCTTATACAAATATGAGATCACGACGGCATTTGTCATAGGACATCGTAACTAAGCCTCCTGAGTTCACCATACTAGTATATTCAATGACATAGATCAAGTACGGATGATTGACATGAAAATTACATGCAATGTGATATCAAAACATGCCTATTTCCAACTGGTTCTACTTTAATTAGAGATTAATTCAAATTTTCCAATTAAGTTCAGTAACCTTTGTTAGAAAAGCTGGAGGCTTTTGATGGTTCCAAACGTCTGTCACGTGAACGACCTCGAGTCTTTGAAAGGAGTCGCCAACGTCAGTCAGGTCGTCGATGTGTGTTGAAGACAGATCTCGGAGATCTTGAACACGCGTGAGATCTTGGTAGTTTGGATAGTATAAACTTGTTTTAGGAAAGATCTTGTGCAAATTATATTGTAAGCCGTGTATGCCTTTATCCTAAGCCGTTATTGATTGTAATCCTTTTATATGCTGAGGATGATTTTGTAAAGATAATAGAAATAATATCTTGCCATAACCGAATTGGAAGATATTATTCTCTCTTATCTGACCTAGTTTGTGAGTATTTAATCTAAGGCTTTAGGTTAGATAGAGCACGAACTCATACTCCATTTTGTGCTTATAAAGAAACGAGAGTTCGAGAGGAAGACGTAGGCTTTTGTTAGATTGAGTGAGGGTTGTAGTTACTTAGTTCACAACGTGTTCTAGAGTGCTTGGGAAGTAGGTCTAGATCCAGGGTGTTTATGTAACTAGTCCAAAAGATCAATAAAGTAAGCTACGACTTGTAATCCTTCCAAGCGAGAACTTGGAAGGGAGTGGTTTTCACACTTGGTTGATTGAGTTGATCAAACAAGTGTTTCCACTATAAAAACTTTGTGTTCAAGTAAGTCTTTCTTGTAGTTCATTTCCGCTGCAATTACTTAAAGGTTGACGACTTAGTTGAGGTCGACAACCTAGACGTACTAACGATCCTACAATTGGTATCAGAGCCTTGGCTCTAGATTTGTTTTAGTACTTATTGTTTCACAGGAAAGATGACTTCAACGAATACTGCAATCAATGATTCATTCTGGAAGCCACCAGTGCTCAAGGCTGGTGAGTAAGATTGGTGGGTCAAGCAAATGGAGACTCACATCTGCTCGCTTGATGGGCAACTCTGGAAAGTCATAGAGATGGGTCCTGAGACTTTTCTCACTGCTGATGGAAAAGGGAGAAAAGAAAAAGGAAGATTATAATGATGTTGACTACAAGAAGTTAGAAAATAATGATCGTGCTAAGAAGGTTCTTCACCATGCTCTAACTCCTGGAGACTTGAAGAAGGTTGTCCAGTACAAGACGGCTAAGCAGATCTGGGATACATCTCAAAAGGCTTCATCAAGGCAACGATGATGTGAAGAAAGATCGCATCATTGCTCTGGAGAGGGAGTATGAAGGAGTGAGTCAAGAAAAGAATGAATCCTTGGGTGACTATCACTCAAGATTTCAAGCTGTGGTTAGCCAACTTGAGTCTCTTGGAGAAAAACTTCCCCAGTGGAAGCAGGTTAACAAGTGGATCCAAGGACTCAATGCAAAATGGAATGAAGCAGCTGTTGCGATGTTAACCAATAATGAGACTAAAACACTCACCTTGGAAGATGTCATAGGAAAACTGACTATGTATGGAGGAATTAAGCAAAGGAGAGATGATCGCCTTGAAACTGTCAAGGTCAAGAACATTGCCTTGAAAGTCGAAAGGGCCTTCGATCTTGCTCAAGGTGATGATGATCAAGTTGACGGTGACGAAGAAGTTGCATTCATCTCAAGAGCCATGAAAAGGCTTTGGAATCGCAACAATAAGACTCCAGCTAAAGGAACCGAACCTGTCAAAGCCATGAAGGATGTGATATGTTATCATTGTTCGAGAAAAGGACACTTTGCAAGAAACTGTGTCACGAGAAAATCGGAAGATGACAAGAATGCCTTGTTAGCTACTTGGGATGATTCCGATGTTGAAAATGAAGCAAGTCAACAAGAAGACATGTGTCTCATGGCTATAGATGCACCAACAGAGGTATATGATTCTGAACTCTCGTCTATGTTATCCAATAAAACTAAAGAACAGTTGCATGCTATCATTGAGAAGTTGGGAACTCAGGTTACCCAACTCAGTGAGAAACTTGAAGAAAAAGAAGATAATATCTCTAATTTAATGGATGATAATCATGGTTGGTCCCTTAAATGTGCTAAGTTAGAGAAAAAGTCTTCAATTTCTGAGTCTATTGCTTGCAAAACCTGTGTTAATCTTAAATTTGAAGTGGATGACTTAGAAAAGAAAGTCACAAACCTTGAAGGAGAAAATCTCATGCTTAAACTTGGTAATGCTAAGTTAGTCAATGACCTTGAAAGAGAAAAGAACTTTAATGAGTCCAATAAAATGAAATGGATAGAGGAGTTTGTAGCTAAGAAAACTGGTGAAGAGTATGCAAAAACTTTTGTAAAGTCAACTGGACTTGGATATTCCTATGTGCCTAAAGATTTGAAAGCCTTGTGTCCACCTGAACCTAAAGTTAAAGCACCTATGTGCGACAACAATAATGTTGTTCCACATCAGATGTGAAGAACCCTGGCAAAGGTAAACGACCTTGGTTTTCAGGCCAAAAAGCACACAAAATCTGGATGAAACAAGTCGAGAACTTGAAACCATCAAAAATCGATTTTCATGCTCGTATCAATAACAAACCAATCTATCCTGGGTATAGCAAGTATGTCGGTCTTAAGTCTCATAAAACTTGCTGGTATTGTGGAAAAGAAGGTCATCTTCAAAATGAGTGCATGAAAAAGAAAAAGGATAGCAGATCTTATGGATTTTGGGAAGCTCATGAACGTGAGCCAACCATAGACCCTAAGAGAGTTTACAATGAAAGATGTTCTGCAAATCATTACGTTTCCCAACCCAGAAGAGTTGTTAAACAACTCTGGGTTCGTAAAAACTGACTTTTACCTTGCAGAATGAAGTGAGAGAAAGCGGTCCCTGGTTCTTTGACAATGCATGTTCAACTCATATGATGGGAAGCTTTGAGTCATTTATCTCACTTCATCAACAAGAAGGTAGCAACATCACCTTCGGTAACAACAGTAAGGGTCAAGTTTTGGGTATTGGAAAGGTAAGAATTTCTAAAAACTTCTGTGTGAACAACGTAAGCTATGTCAAGGGCCTTAGATACAATTTGTTAAGTATTTCTCAATTGTGTGCTAACAATATCTATCAAGTTGTCTTTGATTCTCTTGGATGTCAAATGATTGATGTTAGCTCAAGAAAGACTCTTCTAAAGGGAATATGTGAAAACAATCTTTATAAAGTTGTTCCCTGGCTCTTACCTGAGGAAAATTTGTGTTTTCAAGTAGTCCAAGACGTGGCCAACCTCTGGCACAATAGGTTTGGCCATGCAAGTTTGCAACTTATCATAAGCTTCACAATCAGGAATTGGTACGTGGATTACCTAAGATTGACCAAACAAAACATGAAGTATGTGAAGCTTGCGTGAAAGGAAAACAGGTCAGATCTTCGTTTCAATCAAAAAGAGAGGTAAGTACTTCCAATCCTCTAGAGTTAATTCATATGGATCTATGTGGGCCAATGCGTGTGAGAAGTCGAGGAGGTAATAGATATGTCTATGTTATTGTTGATGACTTTTCACGTTATACTTGGGTATTTTTCTTGTCTTCTAAAGACCAGGTGTTTGAAGAATTTAGTACATGGGTTAAGCTTACAAATAAGGTTCTTGACGTACCTTTGATCTCTATTCGATCTGATCAAGGCACTGAATTTGAGAATGCTCAGTTTTTGGAATTCTGCATAGAAAACGGTGTGAATCATAACTTTTCAGCCCCAAGAACCCCTCAACAGAACGGAGTTGTTGAGAGAAAGAATCGAACTTTGAAAGACATGTCGAGAACGCTATTGATTTCGGTGGTCTTCCAAGGAATTTCTGGGGAGAAGCTATCAATGCCACATGCTATGTGTTAAACAGAGCTATGGTGAGACCCCTTCTTGGGAAAACACCATATGAGCTTTTAAGAGGAAGAAAGCCCAACGTTGCCCACTTGCGTACGTTTGGCTGTAAGTGTTTCGTACACAATAATGGCAAAGATAGTCTTGGCAAGATGGATGCTAGGAGAGATGAAGGAACCTTCGTAGGCTATTCTCAGCATAGCAAAGCCTACAAAGTGGTTAACAAAAGAACTAAGAAAGTTGAAGAGAGTGTTCATGTAGTGTTTGATGAGAATACCATGGGAGGCAGCTCTATTGCTGATGAAGAGGAAGGAGATCTAGGTTTTCATCTATGTGAAGAGTCAAAAGTTAGCTTTGAGAAAATTGATCAAGTGCAACAGGTTGTTAACCCAACTCAGGTGGACGACGTAGATGATCCTGACATACCTGCTCTAGAAGATACTGCAAATATTGAAGAATCTGGTGATGATGACTTTGATCCAAGCGAAGAAGCTAAAGAGACTGAAAATCCTAACACTGATCAAGGTCACAACAATGGGGTAGTTGACCTCACTCAGCTTCAATTAAACTATCAGCAAAAAGATGCTCATCCAGTGACCAACATCATCTCAGATTACTCCAAGGGTGTTCAGACACGTTCTTCACTTCAAAATTTCTGCGCTTTCAACGCTTTTCTTTCTGTTATGGAACCTAAAAATGTGGATCAAGCTCTGAAAGATCCAGATTGGGTGTGTGCTATGCAAGAAGAACTTCATCAATTTGAAAGAAACAAGGTTTGGCACCTAGTTCCACGACCCAAAGATAGAACTGTGATTGGAACATGTTGGATTTTCAGAAATAAGCTTGATGATTTTGGAAACGTTGTGAGAAAGAAAGCAAGACTTGTGGTTAAGGGATATAACCAACAAGAGGGGATAGATTATGATGAGACTTTTGCTCCTGTAGCACGTCTTGAGGCAATTCGTCTCTTGATAGCTTATTCAGCCCATCATGGTTTCAAGCTTCAACAAATGGATATTAAAACAGCCTTTCTGAATGGGTTTCTTAAGGAAGAAGTGTTCGTAGAGCAAACCCCAGGTTTTGAAGACGTCACTCACCCAGATCATGTATTCAAACTCGACAAAGCTCTTTATGGTTTGAAGCAAGCACCTCGAGCTTGGTATGACAGGCTCTCTCAGTTTTTGCTCCAACATGGATATGCTCGAGGACAGGTGGATAAGACACTCTTCCTTCTCAAAGAAGGAAAGCACACTCTGATTGTACAGGTTTATGTGGATGACATCATCTTTGGCTCTACTGATGAAAAACTTGTGAAGAGGTTTGCTAACCTCATGGCTAGTGAATTTGAGATGAGTATGGTTGGTGAACTTATGTTTTTTGTAGGACTTCAGGTCACACAATATTTGGAAGGAACAAGAGTACATCAACAGAAGTATCTCAAGGAGTGTGTCAAAAAGTTTGGATTGGACAACTCAAAGTCCTTTGACACACCTATCTCTCCCACCACTTCTTTAGGAAAAGATGAAAATGAAAAGAAGGTTGATCAGACTTTGTATCGGGGCATTATAGGTTCCTTACTCTACCTCACGGCAAGCAGACCAGACATCATCTTTAGTGTATGCTTATGTGCTAGATTTTAGTCTGATCCAAGAGAATCTCATCTCAAAGTTGTCAAGAGGATTCTAAAGTACCTTAAAGGGACCGATGATCTATGCTTATGGTGCCCAACCTCATGTGATTTTGGCCTAGTCGGGTACATGGATGCTGATTTTGCTGGAAACAAAATTGATCGTAAGAGTACTTCAGGGATGGCTCAATTTCTTGGACTATGTCTTGTGTCATGGGGGCCAAGAAGCAAAATTCAGTTGCACTCTCTACTGCAGAAGCTGAATACATTGTCGTTGCTGCGTGTTGTACCCAACTTCTCTGGCTCAAGTAACAACTTCAGGACTTTGGCTTAGAGTATGATGGCATACCTATTCTCTGTGACAACAAAAGTGCCATCAACATCTCAAAGAACCCTGTACAACATTCACGAACCAAGCACATAGAGATTCGACATCACTTTCTTCGTGACTGTGTCGAGAAAGGGTTGGTGACCATGGATTTCTGCCGAACAGGTGAACAACGTGCTGACATATTCACTAAAGCTCTCAATCGTGAACCCTTTGTACAATTCCGCATGGAGCTAGGTATGATTTCCCTAAACTAATATATTTTCCATCTATATTCCCTCAATGATTGACTAGATTAGATGATCTATTTATGAATCAAAAGTTTTATGATCTTGAGGTGTTAAATTTGACTATTTCCATGTTACATACTCTTTAACCATGGTCATCGTTATGTCTTTATTCTTTGCTTCATGAGTTATGCATCAATTACATGTTGAAACCATTCTTTGAGCCCAAAAGAGTCCAAACCTGATGCTCCTAACCCTCATTACAAGCACAAGTGATGGTTGACTCTACAGCCTACCCTAGCCTATCATGTTAGAGAGTCTCTATAAGCCTATTTTTGAATGTTTTTGCTATAAACGGAGACTTATCTACTTGATTGACAAATCCACATAAATTCTTTTTCCCCGGTTCTCTTTGGCACCCCTGTGCAAAACCCCAAAGATTCAGGCGTATTCTCTTTTCAATGGATGTTGGCAACTTGAGTAAAGTTAGTGACTGTTCACTATATGAGGAAAGTCAAGTGTCTGAAATTTTTGCTGGTCAAGTAGTTGACGTAGAACAAGTCGAGAACGTCAGTTTCAGAGTAAGACAAAAATATCCTTTCTCCAACGGTATCTTATCAAATATTTGAAGATCTTTTGCCAAAGGAAATTTGCCCTTTCAGTTGCATTGAATAAAGATCTTGGGAAGATCTAGTTTCCATCACATCAATTCAGTCCAAGCTTAAATACGGAGACTCTATCACTAGAAAGGTACGCTCTCTCTTGCAACTATTCTCAATCTCTTGCTTTTCATCTCTCTGAACCTCTCTACCAAAAAGCTTCGACCTTTTCATCATCAATGGCGTCAAACCCTAACCCCTCATCCCCCATTCGTGGTACTGAATCTCCACGAACCCTAGCCTTAAAGCTTGGGAAAGTCGTGGATCCCCAAACCATGTCTCTACTTTTAACAGCCATTCAAACCGCCAACAAACCAACCACACCCTTGATGCTTGAAGGTCACGAATCCACTCACAATCAAGAACCAGGACCATCCTCTTCAAATCAAACCGAATCTGTCCCAACTTCTCAAGAAATCCCTCCCACTCAAATCCTACCGGAAACCCTAGCCCCATCACAAATTTCTATACCCAATTCCCCGAAACCAACAAAGAATGAGCAAGAGAAAACCGAGATTTTGCTTGGGGTTGAGAGTCCTAAAACCCAAAACATGCAAGGGGAATTCGATTCTGTCCAAGAAGTAGTGAAGTCGATTGAGGATATGGAGTCCGATGATAGAGTTTCTTAACAAGTCGTCACGGAGAAGACGACTACTGTTCTTTTGGCGGGAGTAAATGCTCAGGTGAATGACCCAGAACAGGTTGTTGATCCAAGCAAAGTGGTTGACAACACTGAACATCCTGATTCACCACTTCAACCTCTCAACATTGAAGGACACGATGACTCAGAACAAGGTACTCCTAGTGATCCCAAGCTTTCTCTGTTCAAATCTGTTGCATCTTCTTCTAAGGCACATTCAAAAGAAGATATTGCTAGACAACTGTTTGAGTCTGAAAAATCTGATGAGGATGATGTGGTGATATCTAAAGAATCTAGGAAGCCTAAGACTAGGGAGTCTACTGCCAAGTTCACTAGAAAGAGAGGAAGGGAAGTATCTCCAGTGCCTGTTGGTTCTGAAGGTGGAGACTCTATAGTCTCTAAGAAAACTGTTAGGTCGAAAAAGAGTAAAAAGATGGCCACTCGGTCAAGTGGGCGACTTGCTGCAAGTGGGAAACCTAAAAAGGGCAGTAAAGAAATCAAAGGCGAAGGAAGTAACATGGTTGGTCGTGAGTTTGTCAAGGAACTCATCATGGACGATGAGTTCATTACTTCCACTGGTTTACAAGGCGCCACTGAGCTATTGTCTTTTCAAGGGTGGTCTCATCTATTCCATGAGGAGGAAAGTTTTAATTCGGAGTTGGTAAAAGAGTTGTACAGGTCATTGACTATGGAAGACAAGGAGAAGAGAACCATGGGCCATTATGAGTTAAATGGTGAGAAATTCACCTTATCAAGCATGGAGTTAGCCACTCTTCTGCAAGTACCACACAAGGGATTTGCTGAATATTATAGAGGTACTTGGCCTGAAGAAGTTGATTCTGCTGGGTTGCTCAAAAAGGTCACACAGGTTGATGATGTTGATGTTGGTCCCTTTGTCACTAACTTCATGAGTGCTGAAAGGAAGGTTCTGTTCACTTGGGTGATCAGTAACTTGATTCCTAGGGAACAAAAGAGGAGTACTGGTATGATCCAAGACATTCTAGTCATGGACAAGATTCTCAACAAGGAACCTGTCAACTTTGCTCGACTAGTATCTGTGAAAGACAATCCCACAAATGGTCTTCCATACAGCTCCATTGTCAAGAAGGTGCTTCTTTATCATGAGGTTTATGAGGCTGAGACAGAAGTGGAGCACGTTCGTCTTCTCAATGCTGACATTGTTCGCAAAATGGGCTACAAACTGGTTGATGACATTTGGGTGTCCAGGGATGCAGGCAAGGAAGTGGCCTCTGATACTAAAATGGAAGATGCTGAGTTAGGCATTCTTGCTATGGAAAGGGAAGGTAAACATCCTGGTGTAATTATGAAGATGTTAGCCGAGCTCCAACGTCAAAACCAGGATTTGCTTGAGAAGGTTGGCCAACTCCTGCGTGATCAGCCTGCGCTGAAATCTGATGTTCGTGACTTATCTATTGCGTTTGATGATCTGCTCAAGTCAGTGACTTAGCTTGAGTAGCTGACATCCAGTTCCCTTTATCTTCCCTTGCACATCTATCATCTCAAAAACATCTTTTCAGTTTCATCTATGTTTTTTTTGCTCTCTCTGTGTTGCATGTTTAAGACTATTTTGGTTCTATTGCTATGGATTCCGTATGTATGTTGAATAATTTTCAATTTACCCTTGTTTGATTATCTCTTGTTGCATGATTATTTAGATTTATCTTTTTGATGATGCCAAAAGGGGGAAAAGGCTGGGGATAGATAAAATAATGGGATTTTTATGCTGAGTTACATGTGGGTTATCCAACATAGGGGGAACTTTTGGTTAACTTGAATACTATTGCATATCTTGTTCGAGTTTTGGTATTGCTCTGATTATACAAGATATAAGAGTTTGTCACCATCAAAAAGGGGAAATTTGTTAGAAAAGCTGGAGGCTTTGATTTTGATGGTTCCAAACGTCTGTCACGTGAACGACCTCGAGTCTTTGAAAGGAGTCGCCAACGTCAGTCAGGTCGTCGACGTGTGTTGAAGGCAGATCTCGGAGATCTTGAACACGCGTGAGATCTTGGTAGTTTGGATAGTATAAACTTGTTTTAGGAAAGATCTTGTGCAAATTATATTGTAAGCCGTGTATGCCTTTATCCTAAGCCGTTATTGATTGTAATCCTTTTATATGCTGAGGATGATTTTGTAAAGATAATAGAAATAATATCTTGCCATAACCGAATTGGAAGATATTATTCTCTCTTATCTGACCTAGTTTGTGAGTATTCAATCTAAGGCTTTAGGTTAGATAGAGCACGAACTCATACTCCATTTTGTGCTTAGAAAGAAACGAGAGTTCGAGAGGAAGACGTAGGCTTTTGTTAGATTGAGTGCGGGTTGTAGTTACTTAGTTCACAACGAGTTCTAGAGTGCTTGGGAAGTAGGTCTAGATCCAGGGTGTTTATGTAGCTAGTCCAAAAGATCAATAAAGCAAGCTACGACTTTTAATCCTTCCAAGCGAGAACTTTGAAGGGAGTGGTTTTCACACTTGGTTGATTGAGTTTATCAAACAAGTGTTTCCACTATAAAAACTTTGTGTTCAAGTAAGTCTTTCTTGTAGTTCATTTCCGCTGTAATTACTTAAAGGTTGACGACTTAGTTGAGGTCGACAACCTAGACGTACTAACGATCCTACAACCTTAATTATGAATTGAATCATAACTTTATTATGCATAAATTAAGTTCACTACTATAAGAATGTTAATACGTAAAATGCATAATGTTCATGAAAAACTTTAGGAGTCAATATTTGGCTAATGAATTCGATAACATGGAGTTTGTCCTCATGTATTCTTCCTTCATTAACAAAAATATGATGTTAATGTGTTTCTCCAATAAAAAACTCTTATTATTATTGGAGAACAAGATTGCAAATCATTATCACAAAGTAACTTTAGTGGACTTTCAATGCAATCAAATGCACCATAGTGACAAAATTATGCAATGATAACAAAAGTAGATTAAAACCATATCATTGCAAAATTGGATATGGTTTTAAGTGGTTGATTCACACTTCCAAAATATAGCTCTTCTAGATAAATTAAAACCATATCCAATTAAATCGACGCTAAAATACCCAATGATCTCTAAATTGTCCGATTTCCTATAGGCTAAAATATCCAATGGAGTGCTTCATTCTCTATAAAAACTACATTACCCCCTTGTGGCTACATTCTAATGAAGTCCTTTTAGTATTTGATTAATTATCTATTGTATTACAATATTTATAGATGTGTATTGCACACTAAATAAAACATTCAACTCCCCCGCCGTTCAATGTACGTAGAAGGAATCAACTATTTTTTTTTGAATCTCAAAATTCCAATAGGGCATTAAGACTTAAGTTATCACCATTAGTGATATATGTACCATATGGTGGACTTCGTTTTATGTCAAATCTACTTATTACTTCATCAATATAGCTCTTTTGTGATACCTAAAGGCATCTTAAGAACGTGCTTGCGATTACATTATGCCTAAAATCTCAAGATCTTTCATCTCAAAATTTGTAATAAAACATTTTGTAACACCCCGACTTTTTCCAGGGCGCTACTTGGTGGTAGACCCTGTCCGGGTACTACTCAGATTAGTCTGACAACAAAATCACTAGGATCTTGCAACGCGGGCACGACGAGAATCAAATAAAACATCCAACCTCTATTTTAAAACTGAATTTATAAAACATGATAATGCTCCTGAATTCACAAACAAAAGATAACTATCATGCCATTCTATAATCTCAAACCATTCTAAACCTCTTTTTATCCAAGTAGCAACAAAATAATTCAACAAACAATTATGAATACATAGATAACCAAATCCCAACAACTCAGACCTAATGACACTTGTGCCAATATCCGCTTCAATACTTCATAGATGATCTATCACAATTCCTTAAATGTACTTGAAACTGTAAAAATATTCCCCGAAGGGTCAACTACGATTCTAATTCAAGCTAGAAAGCATGGGATGCATATAAACGTTTTAAAAACCAATCAAAACTCTAGCAACCAAAATTCACACATAAATAAATAATTTTCGATTCATATCAATTCAACTCTTAACGTTAAATAGTCACACAGACAAGCATAGAGACACACACACACAAACATACACAGACAACATCACAACTATAACCACATTAGAGATACAAAAATAACAGAAAATAGTATAATTAATAAGGCTAATATCAATAATAATAACGACAAGGATAATTATAATTTTCATCGGGATATTACCAACATATACAACCGCAAAATAAAATAGAAACATAACATCCTCCTTATCAATGGCACCCTCCGGCCTCTTATCAATGGCGCAGGGTCAGGGCGCGTACCTATACACGTGCTTATTTCCCGCATTCACCCTTTTTTCCCCGGCTAAACCTCTACTAGAGTGTTTGTCAAAACAATTTATTTTATTTTTAGAAGGGTATTCCTTCCAACCGCATGACCATGCCCGGGGGCCACTTGTTGGTGATTTGTGTCAAGTCATCAAATCCCTATTTAGAGCATGTTGAGGTTAGCAAGTCATATTGGTAATGTCGATTGGTATATTGACATATATGACTTTCCATGATGGTTAAATATTTGTCATAAGATCCAAAGGTTAGTCGCACACCACCACCGAGACAAGGAATCTCGTGTGCACCGCGGCAAGGGCGCGCCTTGTGTGTGGCAACGCTCAGTGCAACGGCTCGGTGCAAGCTCGGGGCTCGGCTTGGACCTCGATTTTGAGGTTCAAGGCTCGGCATTCGTTGGGGCGCGCCTTGTGTGTGAACGTGAGGTTCAAGACACGATTTCAAGGGCGCGCCTAGGGTAGTGCGATGGCGCGGTGTGGCTAGTGACGCGGTTGCGAGTTTGCGGTGGATCTCTCGGCGCGCCTAGGGCACTTGTCCAAGGCGTCGAGCACTAGTTGTGAGGCTAAGGTAAGTATTTGAGCTTTGTAAGTGAGTCTATAAGCTTTGTGCATATTCTAATGTGAATTAGGAAGCTTCTCTAAGCTTCGTAGATGCTTTAAGCAAGAACCAAAGCTTGAGTTTAGCTTGGCACATAGTTATATATGCTAGAAAGAAGTTTATAAACTTCATACTAGCTTAGAGTGAACTCTAGGAGCTTAGACAAGCTCAAGACTCATTGTACAAGCTTTATAAGAAGCTCATGTAGCTAGGAGCTAGCTCATGGAAGCTCAATCTAGCTCGCACTAGCTCAAGTTAGCTCAACTAGCTAGAAATTCAGCTCAACCTAGCTCACACTAGCTCAAGCCAGCTCAACTCACTATGAGCTAGTTCATGGAGCTAAGGGGTAGTGACACTCCCTAGGTGACCTAGCTAGGTGGTGGGGCTGGTGGGCCGGCCCAAGGGGCGCGCCACATGGGTTGTTGGGCCGCTTACATGTGCCTATGGCATGGGCTTGTGCCTTGCCATTTGGGCCGTGTACATGGGCTGTTTGGATTGGATTTTTTGGCTTCTTCTTGGGCCTTTTATTTGCTGAAATTAAGAGGCATTTGGAATCCATGGGGGAATGAATGTAGACGCCCCATTTGGTGACAAGGAGAGAGGGAAGGAAGTTGAAACCAACTCCCTAAAATCACTCTCGGCCACCCGTGTGTACAACCGAAGTAACCGCCTCCTTTGGCAGTTTTTTGGAGGTTTCTCACGCCTATAAATAGGGTATTATGTCGGCCATTTGGACATGGAACACGTGAGGGAAAAATCAGAAACCTATCCACAAAAATTCGGTGAAGACAACTCACTACAAGTCGAGTAAGACTAGTTGTGTTTGAGGGCACATACACGGGTGGTTTGAGTTTGAGAGTTGCATCATGGATCAAAGTTCTTCATCAAGGAAGAAACCTCAAGAGGTGTGGCATGGGCAGAATTTTCAAGTAAAGGACGAGCCTCAAACTTCTTTTGAAGACGACTTCGTTCGAGTGAAGAGCGAAGAGGAATTGATAGACTCGAATAAGGTATGCTTGTTCTAATAGTCGTGTCTTGCCAACACGTCTATTGTTTCATTTAGTTAGGTTTTATCCCACAACGGTATTGCACAACCCTTGGCATGGAATAGGGGCAATATACGTTGAAGGAAAGCGGGATATCATCCCGTGACTCGTAGTCTTTATCCAAGTCGAATTACTTAACATGTATAAAGGGGCCGATGGTGATTGCCTTCATGGCCTGCACCCACGAGACTACCATTCAATGGGTCTACTCGTCATGCCTTGATTATCATATGGATCTACAAGGGTCGACTTTCCTTTAACAAGACAAAGCAAACATACTTAAATGATTGCATGCAAACCCTAACGCCAAATAAACCAACAATCTTCAACGTATATTATGTCTTTTTGCTTTTGTTTTGTTTATATCCTTGTTTGCTTTGTTGTGTTATTTTGTTAAGTTCGAGGATAAGGCTAAACGAGGGGATTAGACGGTGCATGACATTACCTCACAATTGAGGGAAGTCAAGATAGAGCCTCCGAGTCCCATTCGGCCCATCGAAGTACAAGGCGGATTCATGGACTTTGACGAGTGGCTAGAAGAGTACAACAAGAGCAATCTATATTGGGATTGGGTCCTTGCTAACGTAAGGTGCGAACCTGATTTTAATGATGCCCTACAAGGTGAGGTTTTAAGGCCTCAACCCTCCATGGTGATGGAGACTCATGGTCCAAGGCGAGATCATGAGGCAAGGCATGTGTACTCGGCATTCAAGCGCCATGGCAAGTCTAGGGTTAAGCACTCGCGTGCTAAACCGAGAAGAAATGTCCCTCGGGGCGTGGCCTTGGGAGATGTTGGGGCCTCGGTGGGAGGCAAGTATTGGCAAGTGGTCTATGGGGACCAAAGGCCAAAGAAACCCGTTTATTGTTCTCTTTGTGGCGTGAGACGCCAAGGTTGATTTTATACTTGTGTTTGTTCCATTTGATATACGTGTGTGTATGTACTTAGCATTATGTGTGTGCTATTAACTATGTGTGTAAGTATGTGCCTTGACTAAAGGGCTTTTAGTGTGTGTATTGATCGTAATAAAAGATCATGTAACTGTTTATGGTTTGAAATAAACTATGGCTTGATTAAATGTTAATCTTAACGACGTGTGTGCAAGAAAAGGACTTAAGTCTAAATTCTTGGAATCAACTTGGAAAGTTTGATTGTGGTTTCATTCACTAAGAACGATCCAAACCAGATTACCCTTGAGTCGACCACTCTTTGATTGGGACGACTCATGCTCTAGACTACCTTCGGGTCTACTAGAGTAATTAGATTACCTTCGGGTCTACTAATGTAAGGGTCTACTGGATTGCCCCCCACGTGAGAGAGCATGCACATGTTGGCCATGTATTCACTAAAGAACACATAGAAGAGATGGTAAGAGTCTCTTGATAAGATGCATGTGGACATTCACTAAGTGATTTCATAAAATTCATGCTTCTTATGGAAAAGGGAAACAAGGATGTCGTGATTGGTATAGATTGAGACTTGTGGTATATTTGTAGAGAGCAATGGTTGTATGAGAGTGAGATCTCTCATGGCTAAGTCATCTAAGTTTGACAAAGCTTGAAAAGTGTCAAATGGAAGTTTGATACTTAGACATGATGGAAAATGTTCATGTCTAGACCGTTTTATCATATGGTTGAATCCTAAATTAAATGACTTGTCTAAATTATAAATATGGTTTGATGTTGACACGAATGAATGTTAGCATGTTATTTTGCCTTGAAAGAGACATGGTCAGAAATGTCAATAAGAAGTGCTTTGCAAAAGGATTGGGATCGGTGCATAAGGTGGCTAGGGTTAGAACCTAGACACGCCTAGGCTAAGCCATAGGCGCGCCGGGCGGTGTCGTGACTCGGCATCGATCCTCGAAGCACTAAGCGCTCGTGGTTGGATCCCATGGAGCATCCTAGGCACGCCCTAGGAGGGGCCGCTGCCTAGAACCCCCTCGGTGTATGGCACGAGATGAGGATCGTCGCATGGGGAGGTGTTGCATCAATCGCAACACATCGGCCTAAGCCTTGGCACGATCTCGAGATCGAACATGCCTAGGCACGCCGAGTCTAAGCACTTGGCACATGGCAAGGCCAGGGATGAGAGGCAAGGCATGGATCGCTCGGACCCGACGCGTCGTAAGCCAAGTGCGTAGTACTCGGCACGTTGCGATACGGTGCGTGGGTTCGAACCTCGGCACGGATGGCATGCACAAAGGCACGCCACGGCTGGGTGACATCGTAACCATGGCACGATGGGGTGTGCAAGGCGCGCCGAGGCTGGTTGAAACCGAGCCTTGGATTCGGTGAAGCGCTCGACGCATGGCGTCGATGTGCACACGATTGGCACATGAGGCGCGCCTACCATAAGGCATTTGATTGATTTATATAAATTCAATGAAACCATATTTGAAGTCATTTTTGGCTTTCCTAGTTTAGGATTTAATAAAATTGTGATTGAAGTGGAGAAACTTGATCTATCACATGTTCCATATGATTGCTTGAAAGGCTCATGTTGTGTGTCATTTGTTGGATGGTTAGAACTTGTTTGGAAAATTTGAAAGGCTGGTTTTATGACTTTCAAATAGACAAGTTATGGTCTAGAAGAGACTATGAGGAATATGTTACTCCTCGGATCCAAGGAAAGTGTCAAGAGTCACTAAGGCTTGAAATTGACAACTTTGATTGATTAGTCTTATGCTTGAGAAACCATTCAAAGGATTAATGGAAATAATGACATGGTGGATAAAAGACAAGTCTTAACTTGTGTATTAGCACTTGTGATAAAGATGATTGTTATATGAGCATAATTCTTCTTGTTTTCTTTAATGGAAATTTTAAGAAAGAAGAATTGAATCATCTAATTGCATAGATGATGATCCTATGGGAACTTCCAATGAATTGGTGGTTAGGATGAATGGAACATAAAGTGGACTACTTTGTGTTGAATGGCCAAAAGAGAAAAGTGATGTCATTAGGAAGTCTTTAAAGATTCTATATGCTTTTGCATGACGTGATATAGATATATAGTTTAGCCACTTTTGATTGATTAGTGTCTAATGATTCTATATTAGAATGACATGATCTACTTGGTAGAAACCAAGTTATAAGGTTAAAATAATAAGACCTTGTTCTTTATTGATAATTTATGAAGATGTCAATGTATAGAGGTGAAGGTGGATTAGATTGTTCTAAATCTTCGTCTTGGTAGAAATACATTGAGATGGAAATAAGAATTCCATGGTTATACACATATTTGAGAAACATCTTTGGATGTATGAACACACGGTTATAAGTTAGGTGTGTCATGACTTGGGGACGCTCAAGTGGATATTAAGATGTGGATATCTTGACATAGGCCATTTGTCAAAGATATGGTTGATGCATAAAGGCATTGGATGTGTATAGAAACTTTCTAGGTTGGAAAGTTTGAAAGCAAATTGGATGACTAAAATTTGGAAGACCTTTAGTGCACAATTGGTCGTGAATTCCTATTTTGAGTGATAGGCGCGCATTCTTGGAGTTTTCAAGAGGCAATTTGCGATACTCCAACTTCATAGTTGGAAAGTGACATCTAAGTATGAGGGAACCTTGTAATGAGGCACATGCCATAACTTAGAGTCAACTCGTTTGATTTTTGTTAAGCACATCGAATTTGTTGATTTCTCTCCGAGAAGATTGACATAAGTGTTAGTGTTAATATCAATCGAGGGATGGGGGTAACAATCCTTACAATTCTTAGATTTGGATACCCAATTCCCCTACATCGAAAGGTGTGGGTTGAATTCAATGTGGAAAGCCAAGTTGTGGAGTTGGAGAGCATTCATAATATTTTATATATTATTATTACCCATCAAGGTTTATGCTCTAGACCACATGAAACCTAGTTTTGAAACAAATTTTTCATTAATGAGTTTTGGTTGCTTATGTGGAGCATGATAGGAAACTCAACTATGCATATGTGGAAGCATAAGGCTTCTTCCAAGTTTGAGTAATTAAGGATGACTTAACTAATACATATGTGAGAGGATATGGGACGTAAAATCCTTGTTTACAAAAGCGTCAAAGGAAAAGGATAAGCGTAAGAAACTCATGTGTGAGAGTTACTACATGTACTTAGACAAGTTGATGTGGTTCAAACCTTAGGAGCACCACGATTCTTTAGTGCATGAATGTGATGATCACAGGGTGTAAATTCAAGTCTACGGACATTTATACTTATACATAGAGTTTGTTTAATAAATTTCGAGTTTTGATGACATGGCTCAAATGGGGGAGGAATGTTGGTGATTTGTGTCAAGTCATCAAATCCCTATTTAGAGCATGTTGAGGTTATCAAGTCATATTGGTAATGTCGATTGGTATATTGACATATATGACTTTCCATGATGGTTAAATAGTTGTCATAAGATCCAAAGGTTAGTCGCACACCACCACCGAGACAAGGAACCTCGTGTGCACTGCGGCAAGGGCGCGCCTTGTGTGTGGCAACGCTCGGTGCAAGCGCGGGGCTCGGCTTGGACCTCGATTTTGAGGTTCAAACCTCGGCATTGGTTGGGGTGCGCCTTGTGTGTGAACGTGAGGTTCAAAACACGATTGCAAGGGCGTGCCTAGGGTAGTGCGATGGCGCGATGTGGCTAGTGACGCAGTTGCGAGGATGCGGTGGAGCTCTCGGCGCACCTAGGGCACTTGTCCAAAGCGTCGAGCACTAGTTGTGAGGCTAAGGTAAGTATTTGAGCTTTGTAAGTGAGTCTATAAGCTTTGTGCATATTCTAATGTGAATTAGGATGCTTCTCTAAGCTTGGTAGATGCTTTAAGCAAGAACCAAAGCTTGAGTTTAGCTTGGCACATAGTTATATATGCTAGAAAGAAGTTTATAAGCTTCATACTAGCTTAGAGTGAACTCTAGGAGGTTAGACAAGCTCAAGACTCATTGTACAAGCTTTATAAGAAGCTCATGTAGCTAGGAACTATCTCATGGAAGCTCAATCTAGCTCACACTAGCTCAAGTTAGCTCAACTAGCTAGAAATTCAGCTCAACCTAGCTCACACTAGCTCAAGCCAGCTCAACTCACTATGAGCTAGTTCATGGAGCTAAGGGGTAGTGACACTCCCTAGGTGACCTAGCTAGGTACCTAGCTATGCTAGCTAGGTGGTGGGGCTGGTGGGCCGGCCCAAGGGGCGCGCCACATGGGTTGTTGGGCCGTTTACATGTGCGCATGGCATGGGCTTGTGCCTTGCCATTTGGGCCGTGTACATGGGCTGTTTGGATTGGATTTTTTGGGCTTCTTCTTGGGCCTTTTATTTGTTGAAATTAAGAGGCATTTGGAGTCCATGGGGGAATGAATGTAGACGCCCCATTTGATGACAAGGAGAGAGGGAAGGAAGTTGAAACCAACTCCCTAATATCACTCTCGGCCACCCGTGTGTACAACCGAAGTAACCGCCTCCTTTGGCATTTTTTTGGAGGTTTCTCACGCCTATAAATAGGGAATTATGTCGGCCATTTTGACATGGAACACGTGAGGGAAAAATCAGAAACCAATCCACAAAAATTCGGTGAAGACAACACACTACAACTTGAGTAAGACTAGTTGTGTTTGAGGGCACATACACGAGTGGTTCGAGTTTGAGAGTGGCATCATGGGTCGAAGTTCTTCATCAATGAAGAAACCTCAAGAGGCATGCATGGGAAGAATGTTCAAGTGAAGGACGAGCCGCAAACGTCTTTTGAAGACGACTTCGTTCGAGTGAAGAGCGAAGAGGAATCGATAGACTCGAATAGGGTACGCTTGTTCTAATAGTCGTGTCTTTCCAACACGTCTATTGTTTCATTTAGTTACGTTTTATCCCACAACGGTATTGCACAACCCTTGGCATGGAATAGGGGCGATATACGTTGAAAGAAAGCGGGATATCATCTAGTGACTCGTAGTCTTTATCCAAGTCGAATTACTTAACATGTATAAAGGGGCCGATGGTGATTGCCTTCAGGGCCTACACCCACGAGACTACCCTTCAATGGGTCTACTCGTCATGCCTTGATTATCCTATGGATCGACAAGGGTCGACTTTCCTTCAACAAGACAAAGAAAACATACTTAAATGATTGCATGCAAACCCTAACGCCAAATAAACCAACACCACTTCATCTCCAACTTTACCCGTGATCTATGACCATGACGGTGGAACGCAATGCACACATGTAGAAAATGGTAAAAAAACGATTTGTCATGATTTCAAATAGATATATAAGCACGTAATATGACATCAGTTCAAAGTAAGGTTTATAGAATAAATTCACTCATTTAACACATAACAGGTCGTAAGCTAAATAAGTCGGCAAGCGATTCACCTAAAAAGACGAAAACAACTCGTAGCGGAAGAAAGTAGGCCTGAACAAGTTATAATTGTAATAAATAGTACAACCACAATTTCGATTCAAACACAATCATAATTGTAGTCACAATCGCATTTAATTACAATCACAAGCACACTCATTCATAGACAGATTCAGAATCACCATTAGACTTACAACCGCAAACAGAATCACAATCACAATTACAGCTACACCCACAATTACAATTGCAACGAAAGTACAACCACAAACGCAAACGCAAACACATTTACATTTACAAAGACAATTACAATTACAATTACAGGTTTCAAGTGCACAATTACAATCGCAACTACAATACAGTTACATACACAATCTAGAAATATGAGTACAAACATAATTATGAGTACAATTACAATGTTAACATGCATAGAGAGAGAATTTTATTTTAAAAGGATTAATATGCAGAGGGACTAGTTCCCAAAACCAATTCCACATACAAAGCACCCAATCTAACAAGAATTGAATAAAGCCAAACCGACCCACCTCAAAGACAAAACGTGAACACGTATAACAGAAGAAAGTAAGCTCGAACAAGTCACACACGAATGTTATCGATTCCTAACAAATCAATAATCAAAACTATAACATTGGAAGAGAAGCGAAACACAAACTTAACGCCTCAAACGCTAAAAGCTCTTTCTAGTTAATGTTTATTGACACATTCGATATAAGGTTAACAATCTACTAAATTTTATAAGCGGATACTATTGAAGAAAGTTAACCCAAAAGATCGAGACTACTACTTGCCAAACAAGCTCTTACAATTGAACGCGTCTTCTTAAAGCCTCATTAAATTTTAAAGGCTACAAATTCTATGGGATTATTACACACCATGGAATTTTGGAACAAGTAATGCATTATTAAACTATCTTAAAAACCCAAACATCACAATTCCAAAAAGGGCTAACCAAATTTTTTTGATTTCTTTGCAAAAAGGATGGCCCAATATTCAAAGCACACTAAAATGAGCATAGTCAACCATTGAATTACAACAAATCCTCTCTATTGCAAATGACCGTAGTATTGAACGGAAAAAGAATCACTCTCTCAAATCAAATCCATCCACTAATTACATGGAAACACGACCTAAAGTTTGTTCAACATCATTCCCTTCCAAAGGAGTCAGCCCACACAATTTAAATTGTCCTCTCATATAAACGAGATTAAAGACCAAGGCATTTAACTAGTTCGATCGACTCTTCACATGCCCATTCAGCAATCCTTGAAACTCAACGGAAATTAAATTCGAAAAAAGCCTGAATTACAATGACGACTTATAATCCAACAACGAAATCTTCACCACCAACGTTGGTGCCGATTGAGGAGCTTGGAGTTGTGCGTCGGTGAACAACAACATGCCCTAGTTGCTCGATCAGCGACAACTCTTGACCTAGAATGGTCTAGACCGGCGGCGCCCTCGTGACTTGATCGTGCCTCTCGAGTGACGTCGGAGCACTATGGCTCATCAAACCGGAGACGACGAAGATTGGCGAGGAAGGGACAAGCAGGGACTCACATCAGGGTTCCCGGTGGCAGTGCGATCTTGAACGAGGTCCACTCTATACTGAGAGTTCTGACGAAGAGCAAGGGGGATGGCGACTAGGAAGCAGAAGAACGACTTTGAAACCGTCTCAAGGACATAATAGAGGAGAACGAACAGAAGGGAAGAAGAACGGAAGATAAAGGTGGAACGCGAACGGACGACTAACCTTTTCGGTGCAGGGAACGACAACCCCGGCGAAGTGCGAGGTTGGAGACAAGCAAGGCATGCGACTCCTTGATTTTGATCAAGTGCGAGGGAGGCCGCCTCTTCTAGGGTTTGTTTTCAATGCATAAAAAGGATAGGTTGGTATGAGTGGGCCTGCCCTCCATGGGCTATTAATCCCATCCAAACTTTTGTTTATGTAAGAATTGTGTCTTTAACAATCTTAGAGACCATAGATGAGTAGATGGAAAGCGGAAACGATCCAAGCGAATAAATGAGTTGGGTTTTCCAAAATTCGGATATTACAAATCAAGTTTGATTGAAGTGAAAAGGGGTAAATTTGGAGTAGTAAAGTAAGGAAATGAGACAAAGCGTAGTTATCATATATTTGGAAACCCGAGTGTTACATACTACCTCCCTTAAGAAAGTTTCGTCCTGAAACTTGAGAAAGAACAAACTTCCAAAGGACAAAATTTTAGTTATTGGATTTTCGAGAGCCACTGTTATTAGACATTTTTTGTTTTCGTGCAATAGGCCTATATCGTGACTAGTTAGTAGTATGCCATCAAAATATAACATCAAAATTATAAACTTGCTCCCATTGAATTTGTGATATACACAATGCTTAACCGTATTTACTTAAAACAAAATGAGATAACCGCTTAATGAAATTCTTGATTCCATTGTTTTTAAACCTCTTTGAGATCATAGATGGATTTATTTAGTTTATAGACCATAGATTTCTATTGAGAAACATTATCATTACATCCATATGATGTAACTTTAAATCAAACTGAATTAAAAATGTCATCTTTTTCTTAAAGATCTCTTTAAAGTCACTAACTTCCTATTTAAGTGAATCCTTTTTTAATCGAAAGAACCTTTTTCTACTTTGATGTTGCCTATAAATTCTTTTTGGCATCAATTATCAATTAGCAATCAATGGGTTTTGCACCTTATGACAATTTAACAAGACCCTGAATATCATTACGTCATTTACTTGTCATTAATTCTATCTCATCTTAAATGACATTGATCCAATTCGTAAAACAATAACTTATGAAGACCTTGATGCAAATTAATTGGATCATCATATGCAATTCTTGCAAAATTTTCTTATTCCATATGGTGTGTGAATCATTCATAAAAAATCACACTCATGATTTACTTGTTTTACAAGATATACAATGGAATCATCAAAAGTTACATATCTCATTTATTTATTTGATCTCTTTAGTGACACTTCTTGAGGTCGTTAAGTTTTCTATATTGGAGGAGCTTTATTGTTGTCTAAAACTGAAGTTGTTATTGGAGAGCATTGATAATTTATACCCTTATTGCTTTCAATTATAACAATAGATAGAGAACTTAATATTCTCTTCTTCAGATAACTTCGTCAAAGAGACGTTCCTCAATCCTCCCTCTCCAAACTTTGCATCCTCAAGTACTTTAGCCTTTCCGTAGAAACATCAATATTTGTAATAATACTTAAAGCAACCATCAAATGCTTTTAGGTAGTACTTCACTTGAGAGCAAGACAAATTTAAAAAATGTGTTTTTCTTTAAATGTATAATTTGACTTATGGAACAATTCTTCTCAATATGTCCTAAACTTTTTCAAAAGAAGAAAAAGTCTTCATTCTATCCTTATTCAACTTCTTTTGTTCTAGACCCAAAATAAATTTAAGTTTGTTCACCTTAATTTTCTTTATTTTTCCCTTTAATTCTCTTATGTGTTAACTAACGAGACTCTTATATTGACCTTATCATTTTTAATAAAGAGCTATTTAATCTCAATGAGACACGCTTTAATATTTTTTTAATCTCTACTTTATCTCATTAGGTTTCAAAAATGGTGTTGTTCATTATAATCACCTTAGCATTTAAAATGCTCCCACATCTCCTCTCCTCTCTTCTTTTAAGAAAAGAAAAATATGTAACAGACAGGGTTGTTCTATCCTTATTGCAAAGTAAAGATCCATACATCGAGAACAATATTGACTTTGTCATTAAAATCCATGAAGTTGACAATATTAAGCACTGAAATGTTTCTTTAATTAGCAAATATCATTATTAGGTTTACTATAATGAGAGCAATATAATTCAGAAGTTGCATTGTGAACAAAAATAACCAACGGTAGAAATTCAAACAGTTGTACAATCCATCTCAAGATATCGAGTGCAACGTTAATATCAAGTCTTTGGACTATATTATTAATTGCTAGTGATTCCCTTGTTGTAATGATCAAACATTGACAATAATCATATAAATAATAAATAAATTTTGGGTCAATCTACTATTTATATGTATAACCTTATAATTATCACATGTTCAACCTTATAGGGTTGTACAATCTGGCAGAACACGATTTTTTTTTAATTTTATTAGTTTCGCTTGTTTTTGCTAACACATGAAATTTGATTTTTTACGTTACGTTCACATATTTTATGCATATGTTCACACTATTATAAGACATGTTCACATATTGTCACATTTTTCAGTTCAGTGGTTTTATAATACATTCACATATATTACAAGTGTGTTCATATATTATTACTGTTTGTTCATGTTTTATGGTCATGTGTTCATGTTCGATTAAATCATAATACAAGCGTTATTTTATTTTTTTCGCTTATATTTGCCAAAAACACGACGGTTGAGATTTTACGTTCTATTCACATATTTTATACACATGTTCACATTTTTACAAGGGTTGTTCATATAGAACCGCATTTTAACTTCAGAAAATTTAGTATACGTTCACATATAATATGGATACGTTCACATATTAGTATTGCATGTTCATGTTTTATGGCCTTATGTTCATACTCGATTTACATCATTCTACACACGTAAAAACACTTAAAAAAATAAAGTAAGAAAATAAAAATAAAAATAAAAATAAATTATTTTTTATTTTTTATTTTATTTTTTTAATCGGATGGCCTAGATTTGTTCTTAGTGTTTCAATCAGATGGTCCAGATTTGTTCTTAGTTTTCATGATAAGTCCCATTTTCATTTGATTCAATCTTTGGCAATTAGTAACTAAATTGCAAAAAGGATTCCCGAAATGACAAAATTGCCCCCAAATAACCAAAAAAAATACCCCTCAATTGTAATACTCGGTTATTCTTTTCGGTTGATATTTCGTTATGTAGTTAATTTTTTTTTAAATTTATTAGACTAATATCATTGAATAGTTGCTAGAGTTCGACCCTAAGCTTTTAGTAAAACTATTTTGGGAATTAATTATGAGCTCATTAGATTAACTTTGTGCATACGCGATACATCATATACAATATTATATGCATATTTTTATACAAGATTGAATTGCTACTGTGATATTTAAGCTTTTGCATGTGATCGATTTAATCTAGCTAGGATATATCAGCCAATATGTGTAATTATGATTATTATATATAATTCAAATAAAAACATTATTCACCAAGGTGATATGTACATATTACAACGTGACCGACTCTACACTATACTATACTAAATAATTCATTTTACTAATGAAACCGACTTGTATGTTTCAATTATTTATAATCAATTCCAAGGCTAGTAGACCTTTCAATCCATATCATTCAAGAGTTCATTTCCCTTCGTTGTTAAGAAAGCTCCACCACCCTCCTTTGGTTTCTCAATCTGTTATCATAGGCATCTTCTTGTACCCGTTCAGCTTCACTCGCGGTCGTTTATCGTCGCCGTCGACATCGAAGTACCGCCATAAAACCTTAGAAGCGTAGAAGTGGTTTGTGGTTTATATACCTTCTAATCTCCCTTTACATGTCATCAATTTCGTATTTGTTAATTTGTGGGCAAGGATGTGTTAAGGGGTAATTAAGTTTGTATGGGTCGGTTATGTTTAGAATAAATCAAGGGTAAATTAAGTGTCATTTAATTAGGTGTTTACGGCTTGGAAGCAAGATGGTATTTTTTGATCGGTTTTAATGGTGAGATTAGGGGATAAGTGGGGAATTAGGTGGAGAACTCTGTTTAATTTGTGTTGATGGCGAGTTCAAAGATGGTGGGGAATCATTTGAGTTGGTGATTAGCTGATTACAAAATTAAACTAAGTTAACCTATATATTGCTAGTATATATATATGTGGTTAACTAGTTCAAAATATCTTAACGACTAGTAATCGATTAACTATCAAACTATTTAACAAGAATTCACACAAAGTGGTGAGGCTCTTATATATAGATCAATTAATTAGTTAAAATTGAGATCATATACATACCGTGGTATCGAGTCAATTAGTGGGTATTGTCTTTCTCGGGAACTTTAACTTGTTTTTGTTTAGATTGTCATCTTTATGAGTGTTATTCTTATTCCTAGGTAACTAGCTTGACCAAGTCCATTTCAATATCCTTGGAAATTCTTCGTTTGAGGTAAGTCGTCCAGACTTACTTCGTTATCAATTTTGATGTGTGATGGATGTGTAGATATAATGTGTAGAGCTGTATTTTGGGATTCATTCATATATATTATATATGTCTATATGAAAGTAATTCTTTATTTTTTTTAAATATAATAGATGAATACTATTCGGTATTTTATTCGAATTTTCTAAGCATTGGCACCTAACCGATACGGCTATGATCAAGGATAGTCGGAAAGGCGGAGACATCCTTAACTTAGTTGTATGTCAAGGAGGGCCCCTTCAAAATTATAATAAAATATTTTGGCGAGTGCTCCCGAGGAGGCTTGACCAGGGGTAAGAAGGTGAATGATGAAGGTGTGAGTGGTTCGGATAAACGGTAGAGGCCGCCGTCCACTACCTCGCGTAAGGCTGGAGGATGCCATGCTTGTTTAGTAAATTATGTTGATTGAGAATTGATGAGTTGCGATTGAACAATTATTGAGACGAAAAGTGGTTGAGGGATACTTAAGTTAAATGATGTGCTATTATTAGTATGCATTGTATGGCTGTCAGTATTATTATGTGCGTTTTATAATTATAAGTACTGTTGTGTGTTTGCTTATTATAGTGAATGTACTATATGTGAATTATTATATTACTATTCTTATTATGTAACTAAATAGATTGATTTTGCTTCTGTGTGTTGCATTTACTATCCAGTGCATATTTGAATTGTTAGCTAACCCTTCGGGGCGTTGTTTTTCTTTTAGGTAATCAATCTGGAATGAATAATGCTCCAAGGAATCTTCTCCAAGATGATGGTGAGCCAGATCGACGTGGTCTGTCTTAGGATGCAGTCGGATAATGTTTTGTAGGACTATAGGTCCTAGGAGTCTATATTATCTTGTTAAGTTAGATGTTTGTAAATATTGGTTAAAGTCTAGAGATAAGAAATGAGAGTTGTGTTGGTGTGGGTTAATGCACACGTGCATGACTTTGTTACTTTTAAGGAAACATAGTTGGATGTTTTTCTTGTATCTCTCGTCGTGCCTTTGTTGCAAGGTCCCGTATTGTGAAATTGTTGTTAAATTAGCCTGAGTGGACCCAAGTGAGGTCCACAACCAAGTGACATTCTGGTATTTAAAACCGAGGTGTTACAAATTGGTATCAAAGAGAGATTGACAACAAGGGAACAAGGAACCTAACAATAAAAGTATGAGAGGTCCAACTTAAACAAAAACTGAGATCGAGTTTTCCTTTTTAAACATTTTGATAAAAAGTTAAGCATATTGCATAGTCGGGTAGAAAGACACGTCGAGAAGGGCCACCATCGAATGGGGAGTAATCCTGTAAGAATTTTCTTATGTACTTTGTTCAGTATTGTTTAGGCTTAATAATACAACTCACAGATTAGTTATGGCACCGCAGAAGAAGACTACTAATGTTGTTAGAGGAAGAGGGAGACCCCGAGGCCGAGGATGTGGCCGTGGAAGGGGTAGAGAAAGCGCAAATACAGCTCCAGCTAATCTCCATGTTGAAGAAGTTGCAGAAAGTGAAGGACCGACATTGGGTGTTCGACAAGGAATATCTGAAGCTTCTATTGCTAATGACCCTCGGAGATATGAATCACCATTTTTAGAAGAAGATGTTGTCTCTATTGTTGGAGCTAGGCCAAGGGTTGATCCAAAAGTACCTAGGCCAGCTAATGTGCCTCCTGAACCTGAGATACATGCACCAAATATGTAGATGCCTCCCTAAGTAACCCAAGTTGCAATACTACCAGGCATCACGAGACCTGAATGCTCTAGAAGGGTATTGGAGTTGGGAGGAGGTCTACGGGAGCCAAAACCAGATAAGTGGCTTGGAGAGTTTAAGAAGACGGAAGTACCAAACTTCACCGGAGCTTTAGGTACTGATGTAGAAGAATGGTTGAGAAGGGTCGCTTCTGTATTAGATTCAATCCAAGCGCCAGAGGAGAGGAGGATGTCCTTAGTGCAAAGTTTATTACAAGAAGGTGCATTTGATTGGTGGAATCTGAAACGTGATCATGAAAAAGTCGTGACCTTTGGAGAATTTGGAGAAAAGATTCGAGAACATTATTGTCCCGAGCCCTTGAGGAGTGCAAGGGAAGCTGCATTCCGAGATGTTGGACCAGAGAACATTTTGATGACTACAACAATTGATAGATTTCAAAAGGAGTTAGCAGTTGTACCTGACGCTGCACCTACAGAAAAACTTCGGATCTCTGCTTTTCTAAAGCGGTTACAACCGCAGCTACGTGCCTATGTCTCTGGATTACAACTTACAACCTTAACTGAAGTTCAAAACTCAGCTTTGGCATATGCTCTAGCTAGTCCAAGGCTTGAGCCATCTGATGTTAATCCAAGAGACAGTAAGAGACAGAAGACATTGTCATCAAGCTTTAAGAAAGATGGACGACCTAGTCAATTTCAACAAAAGGGTCCAGTTAGTCAGTTTCAAAGCCTTCATGGTCAATCACAACAAGGTCGTACTTTTGGGAGCCCAAGGCAGTGCTACAATTGTGCAAGTATTGAGCATGTTAAGAGTAGTTGCCCGAAACCACTAGTTACTTGTTTTTCTTGTGGAAGAGTGGGACATCGTTCACAATTCTGCTTTAATAAGGGAGTAGCTTCGTCCTAAGGATCATCTCCAGGGACTGGTAAATTTGTGGCTCATCGCCTTGTCCCACCACAACAGTATCCACCACCATCACAAAGTCGTGGCAGAGGTCGCGGTAATGTGGTTACTATTTCGGGTGCCACTCAACCTCGAATGTTTGAGATGAAGAGAAATGATGCTTTGAATGCTCCTACTGCGATATGTATGATTTGGATTCAATCTAAACCTGTACACATTTTGTTCGATACTGGTGCTACACATTCATTTATGTCATTTGCATGTGCACATAGATTGCAATTGACATGTAGTAGTAGTGCCTCTTTTCTTGTTAGACTGCCAGATGGTAGTAAAATTAGTGGGGATAGAGAGATCATGCAGTGTCCGATACGGATCGAAAATAAGGACTGGTTAGCGGATTTCATAGTAGTACAATTAGCATCCGATGATGATGTAATTTTGGGAATGGATTGGATGAGGCGATACCGGGCAGTGTTAGATATTCATAGTGGAACCGTAACAGTAACTGTAGATGATGGTTCTAAACATGTATGGAAAGAATCAAAGAAGGAGAAGGATGGAGTAATAATTAGCGCAATGAAGGCAACTAAGTTGATAAAGAATGGATGTGTAGGCTATTGGTGTTATGTCTTACAAGAGGATAAAGAAATTCCGAAAGTTAGAGATATTCCAGCAGTACGAGAGTTTGAAGATGTCTTTCCTGAGGAGTTACTAGGGCTACCACCTCAACGAGAAGTAGACTTCAACATTGACTTGGAGCCCGATACAAGACCAATATCTCGAGCTCCTTATCGCATGGTTCCAATGCAGATGCAAGAGTTGAAGACTCCAATTGAAGGAGTTGTTAAAAAAGGATATGTGCGCCCCAGTGCGTCTCCTTGGGGAGCTCCGGTACTGTTTGTCAAGAAGAAAGATGGGTCGTTGAGATTGTGTATCGACTATCGAGAGCTGAATCGGGTCACCATCAAGAATAAGTACCCGTTACCACGAATTGATGATTTACTATATCAACTGCAAGGAGTTGTGGTATTCTCTAAGATCGATCTGCGATCTGGGTATCATCAGTTGAGGATCCGAGAGGAAGACATTCCAAAGACAACATTTTGTACAAGATTTGGGCATTACGAGGTTATGGTGATGCCCTTCGGATTAACAAATTCCCCAACTGTGTTCATGGAATTGATGAACCGAATCTTTATTGATTATTTAGATCGGTTTGTAATAGTTTTCATAGATGATATCTTGGTATATTCACGAAGTCATGAGGAGCATGCTGATCATCTAAGAACAATCCTGGGAGTTTTGAGACAGCAACAGTTGTTCGCAAAATTATCAAAGTGTGATTTTGGATGCCAAAGGTAAATTTTTTAGGACATGTGGTATCTGCTAGAGGAGTAATGGTAGACCCAACGATGATTGAGGTTGTGGCAGCTTGGGAACCTCCAAGAAGTGTGAAGGAAGTACGTAGCTTCTTGGGTTTGGTTGGCTACTATAGACGGTTAGTAGAAGGATTTTCTCGTCTAGCCCAACCATTAACCAATCTACTACGAAAAAAAACAAAATTTGATTGGTCAGATGCATGTCAGAAAAGTTTTGATGAATTGAAGAATAGGTTGACTTCAGCTCCGATCTTAGCTCTTCCTCAAGGGAATGAAGGTTACGTAATATATAGCGATGCTTCAAAACTAGGATTAGGTTGTGTCCTAATGTAGAATGGTAAAGTGATTGCTTATGCTTCAAGGAAGTTAAAGCCGAACGAATAGAATTACCCAACACATGATCTAGAGTTGGCAGCTATGGTTCATGCATTGAAAATTTGGCGTCACTATCTATATGGAGCAACCTATCAGATTCTAACAGATCATAAGAGTCTCAAATATATTTTCAGTCAGCGGGAGCTCAATATGAAACAACGTAGGTGGATGGAACTGATTAAAGATTATGACTTAGAGATCCTTTACCAACCGGGAAAAGCGAACGTTGTTGCTGATGCACTTAGCCGGAAATCATCTCAGGAACGAATATTATCTCACTTGACTGCTCAACCATCTTTGCAAAAGGACTTGATAAGAAATGAGATTGAATTATGGATTCAAAGATACCAAGGTCAGTTGCGTACCTTAGAATATCAACCTAGTCTGATAGAAGAGATCCATAAAAAGCAGGAGACTTGCTCAAAGATTCAAGATATTTGTCAGAAAGTGTATCTAGGTGAAGCACTGGGATTTGAAATTCGTGGAGATGGAATTTTGAGAATTCATGGAAGAGTATGTGTGCCCCAAGATCACGAGTTAAGACAGAAAATACTTCAAGAAGCTCATTCTACGCTCTATTCAATCCATCCAGGAGCTAGTAAGATGTACAAGGATCTGAGACAGTATTATTGGTGGGATGGTTTGAAGCCTGATATAGCGAGATTTGTGGCAAAGTGTCAGATATGTCAGCAGGTGAAGATAGAACACCAAAGACCAGGTGGAATGCTCCAACCACTTTCCATTCCAGAATTGAAGTGGGAGGACATTTCCATGGATTTTGTTACGGGACTGTAGATTAGTAGAGGGCATGATACAATATGGGTTGTTGTAGATAGACTAACAAAGACTGCCCGTTTTCTGCCCATTAAAGAGACTTGGCCAGTGAGTAAACTAGTAAATGTATTCTTAAAACAAATAGTGAGATTGCATGGAGTGCCCAAGACAATTGTGTCTGATCGTGATGGGCGGTATACCTCTAATTTCTGGAAGCAAGTACGTAAGGCTTTAGGCAGAGAACTACATTTCACAACTGTTTACCACCCACAGTCAGATGGTCAGTCTGAGAGGACGATACAGACATTGGAGGATATGCTGAGGTCATGTGTGCTAGATTGGGGAGGAAATTGGTCTGATTATTTGGAGTTAGTAGAGTTTGCTTATAATAATAGTTGACATTCCTCAATCTAGATGGAACCCTGTGTTGAGACGTAGTTGGGACCTCTGGTTCTAAACCACGGATCAACGATGCCATTCTCCAAGTTTTGATAATGACAAACACCATGAGGAACTAATGTGGTTTGTTCAAGTATTTCTAAGGAACACAGGTACAACCAAGAACTCTCATGAATGACCAAAAGCCACAGAAGCTCACAATGCAGAAGTTCCCATCAAGGGAACTCTGAAGAGGAAAGTTCCCATGCAATGGGAACTCCCAGGAATGATCAAGAGAACACAAGCTTACAACGATCAAGAGTTTCCATCAAGGGAACTCTGAAGAAGACAGTTCCCATGAAATGGGAACTCACATGTGAGGACAAGACCGTTCAGCGCAGATCGCGGGATTTTCTTGGACAACCCGAAGGAACAGTCTGAGGATCAGACTGTCACGAATGATCCAACGGTCTGATTGATTCAAGAATTTGACCTAGTTTAAACCAAAGTCACATGTGAAGAAAGTACAACTTGGGCATCAAGCAAAGGGCATTTTGGACACAAACGAAAGATGCGATTGCCCAAGCTCACCTGGTCTATAAAGCCAAATGAATAGTACTCGGATTGAGTACTTCTCCCAGAACTCACAAACACCCACACCAGAGAAAAGAAAGAAAAAGAAGAGAAGTCCCCGCCGGCGAGTGTGTGATCTCGACGACGGTGAAGCCGAAGTTCCCAGGGGCAAGGGAACTGAGAAGTCGGTGTAAGGTTTGAGTTACTTGTATTTTGCTGTTGTGAACTTAGGAACTCAGTTGAGAGGATTTACTAGTGTTGCTATAGTTAGGAAGAACTCGTAGGAACAGAGAAGTGTGAATCCGGCTGTTGTAACTAAGGAACAAATCAATCAATATAAGTAAGTCATTCAAAATCCTCCAAGCGGAGGTAGAGGTTTACCCATACAACTAGTTGGTTGTAGTGGGGTTCCTCTATAAGGGAATTGCGTTCTTTACTGCTTTTAATACTTGCGCTTAATTTACTTCCGCTGCCTTGGGAACAACTTAACAGCCAGTTTCCAAGCTTTTTGCTAACGGTTTACGATCCAACAATTGGTATCAGAGCGGGTTTTCTCTAGATTTGTGTTAGCATCGCAGGTATCAAATGGCTCAGGAACTTACTCAGGTAGGGAACAACATTACTAAGCCGCCAAGGCTTATTGCAGGAAGATTCGAAAGATGGCAACGCGACATGAAGGATTAGATGCGTGGCCAGGACTACCAAGCCTGGTGTGTTATCGAGAGAGGGAACTTTGAAATTGATCCAGCTATAGTCAACGACCTCTCAAAGTGGGGACCCAACGAATACAAGTGCATGGAAGCCAACTACAAGGCCAAACAGTACCTGAAGAGGTCCATGTGCGTGCAAGACTGTGACAGGGTAGCAAATCTTGACACATTTAAAGAAATGTGGGAGGCCATCCAACAAATGCACAATGGGATCTCAGATCTCCGAGAAGATCTTTAGATGAATGCAAAAAGGGAGTTCTACAACTTCCAAATGGATATGGGAGAGTCTGTCGATAGCTATCAGTCCCGATTTGAAGGACTTTGCACCAAAATGGAAGGCTTGGGGATCACCAAAGAAGAAATCACACATAAGATGAAGGTCCAACATCTCTTCAACGGATTGACTGGAGAATGGGCAAACGAGAGAACAATGTTCAAGGAGAATCCGGAAAATAGAACTCTCATGCTCCATCAAGTGTTTGGAAAGCTAGTGGGACACGAGAAGAGAAAGATCGATGATAAGGAACAGACTCGAGCACATCGAGGGATTGCACTCAAGATTGAGATGATGCTCAAATCAACTCAAGAACAACACGAAGACTCCGAAGAAGAAGAGGATGAGGAGCTAGTTCTCGTAACAAAGGCTCTTCGGAACTTCTACAAAGAGAAGCTCCAAAGGAACAGTGGGAACTGGGGGAAAAGGACAGAGTTCCCAAAGAAAACCCGCAGAGAAGGACCTCTTGGATGTCACATGTTACAAGTGCAACAAGAAAGCACACTTCGCTAAGGAATGCCCACAGGGAACTGACGACCGGAAACAAGGGAAAAAGGCCTACATCGCCACTTGGAGCGATGATGAGGACGAAGATCCCGAGTCATGGGCACTCCCAGACATGTGTGGAATGGCCATAGGAGAAACCACTAGGGAACAACCCAGTGAGGTGGCAGTGAGAGGGAACAATGCATGGTTCATAGATAGTGGATGCTCGAACCATATGACCGGAAACAAAGATATCCTCATCTCACTCCACACTCATGCCGAAGGAGGCCACGTCTCGTTTGGCAATAAAAACAAGGGAGAAGTAATTGGAAAGGGAGAAGTGTTGCTAAATAGATCAATCAAAATCAGCAATGTCAATCTGGTGAAAGATCTGGGATACAATCTCTTAAGTGTTGCCCAGATGTGTGATCAAGGGAACAACGTTGTCACCTTCGACTTAGAAGAATGCCGTGTCATCAACAAAAAGACAAACAAAGTGATTCTGAGAGGAAGAAGGCACAACAACGTTTATGTAGTAGATACAGAATTTGAACCACCAATGAAGCTGTGTCTTGCGAGTTCCCACGACAACACGGAACTCTGGCACCGAAGACTAGGACATGCAGGTGTCAATCAAATCCTGAAGCTCTATCTACAGGATCTGGTCATCGGTCTTCCACGGATCAAACTCGAAGGAGTCCAAATGTGTGAAGCATGCGTTCGAGGGAAACAGACTAGGAACTCGTTCAAACCCAAAAAGGTGGTGAGCACAACCAGGCCTTTAGAGCTAATTCATATGGATCTCTGTGGTCCCATGCGAACAGTCAGCTATGGTGGAAAAAGGTACATGTATGTGTCTTAATTGATGAATTTTCTAGATTCACCTGGGTTATTTTCTTGAAGGCAAAATCACAAGCTTTTGAAGAGTTCGAGCCCTTCATCAAAAGAACAGAAGTAAGCATGGGGCTAAAGCTGAAAGCCATCAGATCTGACCATAGAACTGAGTTTCAAAACTCAGAGTTCCTTAACTTCTGCGACAAACATGGGATCTCTCAAAATTTCTCAGCTCCTCGCACTCCTCAGCAAAACGGAGTGATCGAGAGACAGAATAGGACCGTGGAGGACATGGCCAGAACCATGATGCTTGAAAGCGGAGTTCCTGAGTATTTCTAGGCTGAAGCCATCACCACAGCTACATACATCTTGAACCGAGCCATGACAATGCCTTTGAACAAGAAGACATCCTACGAGCTCATCAAGGGGAGAAAACCAAACATCTCCCACCTAAGGACCTTCGGATGCACATGCTTTGTCCACAACAATGGCAAAGACAACCTTGGCAAATTTGATCCCAGAAGCGATGAAGGGATCTTCCTGGGATACTCATCACAAAGCAAGGCTTACAGGGTCTATAACAAGAGGAACAAGAAGATATAAGAAAGCATCCATGTCGTTTTCAACGAGAAATCTGTAAAGATGTGAACAGATACCCAAGGAAAGGGAACTCTGTTCAAACTGGTCAGACAAGAAGACGATGACGATGACGATGATGAGCCAAGGAAGAGGGATGAAGACTATCCAAGTGCAAGTAACATTCCACAACCAGGGAACAACGAAGGAGATCCAACTCTCACTGATCAAATCTCCCTCGAGGTTCCCTCCTCAGAAGAACTACAAGACACCTCCAACTCTCTTGTTCCCCAAGACAATACCCTTCCAGAATCAAGTGTTCAGGGGGAACAAAGAGGGAACTTGCCAGGAATTTCTGAAGAAACACTCAATGAAGAAGCTGAAGATGAGGGTTCCCATGAAAAGGAAGCCTCTACTGAAGATGAAACAAGTGCATGGGAACCCACTCATACAAGAAACTTTCAACAAAGGAAGGACCACCCCATTGAGAACATCATCTCCCCTTATGATAAAGGTGTACAAACTTGTTCCTCTCTCAATAATTTTTATGCTTTTAACGCGTTTGTTTCAATGGTGGAACCTAAAAATATCAAAGAAGCCTTGAAGGACCCAGATTGGATCCAAGCTATGCAAGAGGAGCTCCACCAATTCGAGAGAAACAAAGTTTGGAAGCTAGTTCCTAGGCCCAAGAACAAGAACATCATAGGAACTCGATGGGTCTTTAGAAACATGCTCGATGATACTGGAGCTATAGCAAGGAACAAGGCTAGACTGGTGGCACAAGGCTACAAGCAAGAATAAGGAATCGATTACGAAGAGACTTTCGCACCAGTCGCCAGGATCGAGGCCATCCGACTCTTAATTGCCTATGCTGCTCACAAGGGATTCAAGCTTTATCAAATGGATGTGAAAACAGCCTTCCTCAACGGACATCTCAAGGAAGAAGTATATGTGGCCCAACCCCTAGGATTCGAAGATGAGAAGCTACCCAACCATGTCTATTTCTTGGAGAGGGCCCTCTACGGACTCAAACAAGCTCCCCGAGCTTGGTATGACAGGTTTGCTCAATTCCTCTTGTCCCATGGATACCTTCGAGGTTCCATAGACAAGACTTTGTTTTTAAAGAAAGAGTCTAAAGACATTTTGATTGTGCAAGTGTATGTTGATGACATTGTTTTTGGAGCAACTAACGAAACTCTTGTAGAGAAATTTAAGGACCTCATGAGCAGTGAGTTTGAGATGAGTCTCATTGGGGAACTCACATTCTTCTTGGGACTTCAAATATCTCAGACCAAGGAGGGAACAAAGATTCATCAACAGAAATACATCAAGGAAATGCTTGTAAAGTATGGGATGGAACACTCCAAGCCTACTGACACTCCAATCTCACCAAATTCAAGGCTCAGTGCGGATGAAACAAGTATAAGTGTGGACCAAAGGAACTATCGAGGTATGATTGGGTCCCTTCTCTACTTAACAGCTAGTAGACCTGATATCATGTTCTCCGTGTGCCTTTGTGCTCGTTTTCAAGCTAACCCTATGGAATCACACCTGAAAGAGATGAAGAGGATTTTCAGGTATCTCAAAGGGAACGATAATTTGTGCCTTTGGTATCCAAGGAACAGTTCCCTTGAGCTCATTGCATACACAGATGCGGATTTTGCAGGGCACCTTGTGGATAGAAAGAGCACATCAGGAATGGCCCAGTTCCTAGGGTCATGCTTAGTTTCATGGGGATCTAAAAAGCAAAACTCAGTGGCACTCTCCACAGCTGAAGCAGAATATGTGGCTGTTGCATCTTGTTATTCCCAAGTTCTATGGCTTAAGTCACAACTCCAGGATTACGGTATGTCTTTTGGCCCAGTTCCCATACTTTGTGATAATACTAGTGCCATAAACATTTCCAAAAAATCCTGTGCATCATTCTAGGACTAAGCATATAGATATAAGGCATCACTTTCTACGTGACAATGTTGAAAGTGGGAACATATTGATGGAATACTGTAGAACTGAAGAGCAAATTGCAGACATTCTCACCAAAGCTTTAGACTGAGGTCCCTACCAGCGTTTTCAAATGCTTCTAGGGATGATTACTCTAAACTAAACAAGTCCCTGTTTGTCTCTCCCTCAATGCCTGACTAGTTTTTCTAAGAATGCATGATAGGGAATTTGGAGTTATAGCTTTCACTATGCCATATTTACTAGTCTAAAGATAAATGTGTACAAGGGAACTTTATTTCTTTTGGCACTACATGATCAACCAGAGTTCCCTTTATCCCACCTTACAAGCCACTATGACGGTTGATCATGTAACCTACCCTAAGCTAGGGACCAGACAAACGCTTCTCATGAGCCAAAATGTTTACTCCTTTTATCGAGTCGTAAATTGTCTGGTTCCCTTTGAGTTCCCTAGCCCCACTAAATGATGAGTGTAAAGTTTCCCTAACCACTTCATTCTCCCTGACCTTGATACGATCATGGGACCTGGGACACAACAACAAGGGAACGCTGACTCCCCTAAGAAGATGAACTATCACTTGGGAAGCGGGATTTTGTGTCAGAAACTCTGAAGCGTTAAGGGCCAAGTATTCAAATTTTGAAAGGGCTTCCCTAGAGATCGTGACGTGTATCAAGAGGCGTGCTACGGAAGTTGAAACGATGCCCCACGTTCATTGGGCAACGGTTATCGAGGTTTTCCCACTTCCCTTTCTACCCTTCGCCCCTTCTCTCCTTAAAACCCTCATTTGCCATTTTTGGGCCCTTATTCCGTCTTCAACCTCTGTCTTTCATCCTCTCCACATCCCTTTCACTCTCTTTTTCAAGAAACCTCCAAAACCTTCTCTCTTCCCAAAATTATCCCAAAAATGGCCACACCTTACACCTTTGCCCAGATTAAAGCCTGGGTTCTTGCAAATCCTAGAATTCTCTTCGTCTCGCAACTAAACGAGATTGAGAAAGAGGAAGATCCAATCATGAAGGACGTCCTCATCCAAGGGCTCTACAACCAAGTAAGCCCTTTCTTGCCACCTCCTCCTCCGGCCGACGACACTCTAGCCTGGACATCCTCTTCCGCCACCTCCTCTGAATCCCTTCCTCCTCCTTCAACCACCAACACCTCCTCTGGCATTGTCATTGTTGATAGTTTCAGAAATGCTCGTCCCTCTATCAACGAGAAGCCCAGAAAATCCAAACACCAACATTCATGCAAAAAACGTCGTTCATCCAAAGACCCCTCAAAATCCAAACACTCCAAAAAATCCAAACACTCCAAAGATCCCTCACAATCCAAAAAACGCAAACACTCTGAGGTCTCTGAATACTCGGAGCCTAGAAAGAAATCTTTCTTCACAATTGACGATTACTTGAACTGCTCCAAGGACAGTTCCTGTGTTGCCAAACCCCCCTTTATCTTTCATTTGGACTCTGGGACCTCCCAATCCCAGAGCCCACTCACCTCTTCTTCCCTCCCTCTTCCCATAAGTGAGGGACCTCCCAAACCCCTTCCCCCAAAACACAAGACTCCTCCACCACCTCCCTCTGTTCCCACGACAACGGGAACTCCACCTCCACCACTCCCCTCTGTTCCCACAACAACGGGAACTCCACCTCCACCTCACAAAACTCCTTCCCCTCCTTCCTCACCCAAAAACATTTCTATTCCTCCAACTCTTACCTCAGGGACCTCTACTTCCCAGGTTCCCATATCCACTCCTCTTCCCCCTTCTACACAACTCTCTACTCCTCTTTCTTCTTCTATCTCTTCATCCACCACATCCCCCACCACCACAAAACTCCCCACTCCCTCTCCATCCAAAACAATCGTCGTCCTTACTTCGGACGACGATGACCTTCCCCTCTCCGTTGTCATCGGGAAAATGACCAAGGACCCTCCTCCTCTCATCATGGGAACTGTCGAGGAGGAGGCCCAGCTCAAGGATGTCGAGGAAGAGCTCAACTGGGTCCCCACTGAAGCAACAACCGACCAAGGGATCAAGTCCCAAGAAAAAGTGGCTCCTGAAGAGCCCACGGAGAAAAGGGACCCAACACCAGCTGTTGGTGTTGGGGCAAGTACAAGTCATCATGAGGATGACGCGGAGGACTCCAGCTCGAGCTCCTCTGAAGAAGAAGGGACCTCCGGTGAAGAGGTCGAAGAAGAAGAAGAAGAGGCTCCAGCTGCTAAGGAGCCTACTAAGATCCCAACACCCGGACACCAAATGGTGATGTGCGAGAGTTCCCAACAGCAAAGGGAACGAGTGTTAATGATCGAAGCGGCTGAGCCCTCTCAGCAGAAAGGACCTCGCACGGTCTCTAGGGGGAACATTTCGAAGAGCACCACAAAAAAGGGGAAGGGATCTTCTTCAACAAGGTACCTTGTGGACGAACGCCGGAAGCTCCTTCCTCCACTTATAATTTCTGAAGAAGTGCTCAACAACAATGGCCTAGGGGAACTGTGGGATCTGATCAAGTCCTAGGGTTGGGAGAACCTCTACAAGGAAACTGTGAGTGTAGATCCCTCACAAGTGCGTCAGTTCTACAATAACTTCATCATCAACAATGACGGCACTCAGGGAACTCTCACCCACGAAGGCGACAAGTTTATTTTCACTGCGTCTACAATCCGCCTTCAGCTTCAGGTCCCTGTTCAGGGATTCCATGATCTCCCCAACAAGCTTTGGGGCGAGTTCAACAGCGCTGAGGTGTACAACACCATATATGAGGGCCGTGTTCCGGCTAAAGGGACCTCGACCCATCATTTGTCCCTCATCGCTAAGCTGGCTCACCAATTCAGAATCAATATGGTGATCCCTCGCCAGGAGAAGCGTCTGGTCATCAACATCCCCGATGCCATCATCCTCTATCACTTCTTCCTCAAGAAGCCCATCAACCTTCCCAGAATCATACTTGGGCATATGGAGAAGTGTATGACTTCCAAGTCCCATTCCCTTCCCTACTCTGGGCTGATCAAGAAGCTGCTGCAAAAAGAGGGTCTCTACGACGCCTCTAAGGAAGAAATTGTGCTTGGAAGGGAACTGGACATCTCAGTGGTCCACAAGATTAGGCACTCTGAGCCTGTAGAGGAAACGGCTCAACTGGAATCTGGTGAAGAGGGGAACTCTCAAGTTTTGCTCCGCATCGCCAACACCCTCGATCAGATTGCCAAGGACCAAGAAACATTGGCCAGGGGACAAGAAAAGCTTACACAAGTCCTAACGCGTCTTTGTGATGCCCTGTTCCCCCCAAGCCCATGATCTCTCCTCTTTTTCCCTTAATCCAAATTTATCCACAAAAATGTACTTGTGTTCCCCTTGTACATATTTTCTCAAGTAATGAAATGGCCTTGAATTTGAATGTGTGTTCCTTTTCTTTCTTATAATTGCATTGCTTGTTTTCGATGTTTTCAAAAGGGGGAAAGACAAAAAATGCGCGATGAGTTAAATGTTGAAGTTATCACGGAACATGCATAAGCTAAGGGGGAACAATTGCATAAAAAGCTAAGTACGATCTAAGTGTCTCACCAGAAGTGGCTCCCCAATCTAAGTGTTTCACTAGAAGTGACTCCCCAAAATCATACTTAGGAACTCATTTGCATATAATTCATTGAAATACTTGCATATTTTGTGATGGGTTTGTCATCATCAAAAAGGGGGAAATTGTTGGGACGTTGTTGGGACCTCTGGTTCTAAACAACGGATCAACGATGCCATTCTCCGAGCTTTGATAATGACAAACACCATGAGGAACTAATGTGGTTTGTTCAAGTATTTCTAAGGAACACAAGTACAGCCAAGAACTCTCATGAATGACCAAAAGCCACAGAAGCTCACAATGTAGAAGTTCCCATCAAGGGAACTCTGAAGAGGGAAGTTTCCATGTAATGGGAACTCCCAGGAATGATCAAGAGAACACAAGATTACAACGATTAAGAGTTTCCATCAAGGGAACTCTGAAGAAGATAGTTCCCATGAAATGGGAACTCACATGTGAGGACAAGACCGTTCAGCGTAGATCGCGGGATTCTGTCTTGGACAACCCGAAGGAACAGTTTGAGGATCAGACTGTCACGAATGATCCAACGGTCCGATTGATTCAAGAAGTTCACCTAGTTCAAACCAAAGTCACATGTGAAGAAAGTACAACTTGGGCATCAAGCAAAGGGCATTTTGGACACAATTGAAAGATGCGATTGCCCAAGCTCACTTGGTCTATAAAGCCAAATGAATAGTACTCGGATTGGGTACTTCTCCTAGAACTCACAAACACCCACACCAGAGAATAGAAAGAAAAATAAGAGAAGTCCCCGCCAGCGAGTGTGTGATCTCGACGACGGTGAAGCCGAAGTTCCCAGGGGCAAGGGAACTAAGAAGTCGGTGTAAGGTTTGAGTTACTTGTATTTTGCTGTTGTGAGCTTAGGAACTCAGTTGAGAGGATTTACTAGTGTTGCTAGAGTTAGGAAGAACTCGTAGGAACAGAGAAGTGTGAATCCGGCTGTTGTAACTAAGGAACAAAGCAATCAATATAAGTAAGTCATTCAAAATCCTCCAAGCGGAGGTAGAGGTTTACCTATATAACTAGTTGGTTGTAGTGGGGTTCCTCTATAAGGGAACTGCGTTCTTTACTGCTTTTAATACTTGCGCTTAATTTACTTCCGCTGCCTTGGGAACAGCTTAACAGCTAGTTCCCAAGCTCTTTGCTAACGGTTTACGATCCAACACCCTATGAGGCTTTATATGGACGAAGATGCAGGACACCTCTATGTTGGGATGATCCATCAGATGTTGTAGATGAAAGGCTTGAGATGATCCAAGAAACTTTGGAAAAAGTGGCTTTAATTCGAGAGCACATGTTGACTGCGCAGAGTCGCCATAAATCTTATTCGGACAAGAGACAACGATCTCTGGAATTCGAAGTAGGAGCCCATGTATGGCTAAGGGTATTGCCGACTCACAGAGTTAGGTGGTTTGGAGTGAAAGGGAAGTTGGGTCCTTTGTACATCGGGCCGTTTGAAATTCTTGAGAGAATAGGTGAAGTGGCATACAAACTAGCATTGCCACCAGCGTTGGATGGAGTTCATTCTGTATTTCACGTGTCACAGTTAAGGCAGTATGTGCCTGATCCTAGTCATAAGCTCAATTATGAGGAGTTGATGATTGAACGTGACCATACCTTTGTGGAGCAACCAATAGCAGTTCTAGATCGTCGTATAAAGATGTTGCGGAACAAAGAGATTCCTTTTTTGTTGATACAGTGGTCTCGGCGAGGAGTCGACGAAGCCACTTGGGAAACTGAAGCTAGTATAGAAAAGAACTACCCTGACCTTTACCCTAGTTTGATAAGAAAGAAGAAATTCGATAGTTAACAAGTTAGTTGGTGTGTATGATTTCATAATGATATTTTTGGGTTCTAAATTATGTGAAGTTAATGAAATTTTGGCTATGATTGTTAATGTGGATAAGATGTTTATGAGTGGTTTGATATAAGTTTCGAGGACGAAACTTTATTTTATGGAGGGGAATATATAATACTCGGTTATTCTTTTCGGTTCATATTTCGTTATATAGTTAATTTTTTTTAAAATTAATTAGACTAATATCATTAAATAGTTGCTAGAGTTCGACCCTATGCTTTTAGTAAAACTATTTTGGGAATTAATTATGACCTCATGAGTTTAACTTTGTGCATACGCGATACATCACATACAATATTATATGCATATTTTTATACAAGATTGAATTGCTACTGTGATATTTAAGCTTTTGCATGTGATCGATTTAATCTAGCTAGGATATATCCAGTCCGGATCATCTGTTTCCTAAGCTGCTACGATTGTTGTGGCACCAATCATATATAAGCATGTGTCAATTTATTTAATTATTTTTAAATCTAATTAAATTAGTGGAAATTAAATCAAACAGAGGAGTAATTATTTTAGTTACAGATCTCCTCTCTCAGTGTCTCCGGCCTTCACCTCTACGATGCCCTCGCCCTCTCTCCAACCTCCCTTCCCTGAGTTCCCTCAACTCGTTTTCCGGCCACCTCCCTCCCCTATCCAACCTCACCTCCCTCCAATCCCTAACCCTCTCCTCCAACTCCTTCTCCGGCCCCATCCCGTCGCCGACCTCCCTCTCACCCTCCGCCTCCAACTCTTTCTCCGGCCCCATCCCGTCGGAGTTTTCAGATCCATTTGTCTCAGGCGATGATGGATTACTCGTCAGTATCAGGCTGCAAGAGAAAGCGGTAATTCATCGGATGTTAGGGGTAGGAATCCTAAATCCCTAAATCCGTAAGAATCCCTAAATTCTCAGAAAACAATCGGAATCAGGTTATTCCAGTTAATTTTCAAGTTCATACTAGTTTTGAGCAATTCAAATCAACAATGAAGAACCTGATTGTGCTCAGCCGTTGGTTTGACGGACGAGGTATTGTCATTCGCCGGTAACATTGCGCATTATCGATTTTGTTATGGAACTTTAACAGACAGAGACTTGGAGAGGTTAAAAAGGAGTTGGTTAGTTGAGCTCATGTCTTTTATCATCTCTATAATTTTACTACGTGTGTAAGGTTTCACTGCCTATCGATTTCAGGGTACAAAATTATTTCTAATACCATCTGTAGGATCGCATAATTAGTTGAAATCTACCATTGATTACAGAAGAAGTTTCCAGAGAGGAAGCCCACAAGAGAACACAGGCTCTGAACGAGCCTTTCAAACTGGAAATTTTAGAAAGTATTGAGGAGCCCATTACTATCTATCATATTGTTAAGAAGGATTCTCCTACATAATCAACTATTGTGTGCAATACTAATGGTAATTAATGGGCAAAAAATAAAACAATAAAATAATTAATGGAGGCTTAAATGCTTAATATGAAATCATTGTATGTTGAACGAAAGTCTGGGCAAGAATTAAACAAACTTCGATACTGCTCCAAGTTGAATCTGTATTTTGATCTCTTCTTGTTCGGTACGGTGTACGGCTGAATACCCTAAAGTCGTTCTTTTGGATGGAGAATAACAGTAATACTGATGGTAATTAATTAATTATGTCTCCTTTTCATTTAATTTCTGCAACTTAATTAAATTTAAAAATAAATAAATGAATTGACACATGGATATTTATCATTGGTGGAGCAGCATTGGTAGCAGCCCATGCCATAGAGGATCCGGACTGGGATATATCAGCCAATATGTGTAATTATGATTATTATATATAATTCAAATAAAAACATTATTCACCAAGGTGATATGTACATATTACAACGTGGCCGACTCTACACTATACTATACTAAATAATTAATTTTACTAATGAAACCGACTTGTATGTTTCAATTATTTATAATCAATTCCAAGGCTAGTAGACCTTTCAATCCATATCATTCAAGAGTTCATTTCCCTTCGTTGTTAAGAAAGCTCCACCACCCTCCTTTGGTTTCTCAATCTGTTATCACAGACATCTTCTTGTAACCGTTCAGCTTCACTCGCGGTTGTTTATCGCCGCCGTCGACATCGAAGTACCGCCATAAAACCTTAGAAGCGTAGAAGTGGTTTGTGGTTTATATACCTTCTAATCTCCCTTTACATGTCATCAATTTCTTATTTGTTAATTTGTGGGGAAGGATGTGTTAAGGGGTAATTAAGTTTGTATGGGTCGGTTATGTTTAGAATAAATAAAGGGTAAATTAAGTGTCATTTAATTAGGTGTTTACGAGTTGGAAGCAAGATGGTATTTTTTGATCGGCCTTAATGGTGAGATTAGAGAATAAGTGGGGAATTAGGTGGAAAGTACTATTTAATTTGTGTTGATGGCGAGTTAAAAGATGGTGGGGAATCATTTGAGTTGGTGATTAGCAGATTACAAAATTAAACTAAGTTAACCTATATATTGCTAGTATATACATATATGGTTAATGCACATGTTGAGAGGATTTCTTGACAACAAATAAATTTATAATCAAGACCCCTCTGAGTACAGGGGAGCCAGGTTCGTCCACGGGAATTAGAAGAATCTATGTCTAGCTACTAATCATAACAAAAGAAAAGAAAAGAAAAGAAAACACTCAAACAGGTGCTCGGCACCCACCCACAACAGGTCGTAATCGACCAACTACTCAACACAAACGCAGGAGAAAAACCAAGGAAACAGGAGCTCGGCCCCGACCTGAAAGTGGTCGTAACCGACCTATCCGGGTAACGAGAAAACTTCGAAAAATCAAATTAAAAGAGATCTAGAGCAAATGATTCACCACAACAAGCTATGCATGCAAACATGAATCAAAACCAATCCATATTAATCTCATGAATGACTTTCGATATGAATAATCAAGTAAAAATCCCAACTTTCATAAAAGATCTAAACTTGCAACCTACTTATTTCCTAAAGGTTTCAACTTTCGTTTTCAACCAAATACTATCCAAATTTACAATTCAATCTTTCAATTCAATCATAAACTTGAACATGCCTCGATTTTCATCAAGGAATTGATAGCAATCAAGAAGATAAAGGATAGAGATTCGAAAGGATGGTTTAATCAAAGGTTCATGCTTTAATCATGCACAACTCGTCGGGTTTCACCCCAACCCTAGAAAAGTAGACTACTCACGATCCATGGAACAATCAATGATCATAGGCAAAAGAGAAGACATAATTCAAATCCAAACAAACTTCAACTAAAAGAAAAACTTACAAATCCCAAGCAAACCTCCAAGTCTCTCTTAAGATTGTCCAAGAGCTTGGAAATAAAAGCAACCTAGAAATCCAACTTGCAACTTGTTCCGTTCTCCACAAATAACGTCTTCTCCAAAGCCTCCAAAAAAACGTCTCCCCAAAAGTGTCTCCCCTTAAAATCAAACCCTAGAGATCCTTATATAGTGGTAGAGAAATCTCTATAAGGAAACTAAATTCTATTCTTAAAAAGGCCCAGAAATAAAACATTTACTAAACCTAACTTAAGCCGCAAGTTTCAATCCCGCCACACACGGAAGTAGTCGTCACCGACCATATGTGGGTCATCTCCGACCATAGGCTGCACTTGGTTTCTTCATTTCTTTGCTCAAAACTTGCTCCAAAGCTTGGTTCTTCTTCAATGTTTCTTCTTTAATCGCTCTTGGCCTTCTAAGACTTCCTTTAGCTCCTCCTAAAGCACCTTGATCTTGAAATCATCACCTTGAAATGCTTAAATGCACCACAAGACCGCTTTAACACCACCTCCTAGAAAGCTTGAAAGACCGAAACATCTCCTCCTCAACGCTTCAAATACCTACAAAACATCAAACAAACTTATGCAGACTCCATATCTTAAGATAATATGAAAACCTACACAAATGACTCAAGACAACACAATAAACTTAGAAAAGACTCAATCCTAGCTAGAAAACTACCCATAAAACCAACTAAAAAGTGCGACATCAAAATACCCCATACTTAAACTTGCTTGTCCTCAAGCAATCACTTAACATTCATCAATACCAATGAACAAACTCAAGAATCACCTTTTTAGAAAAAGAAGCACAAGTAGAATAGTGAGCAAACAATTTCCACATGCTAGCACACATGAACATTTCAAGCAAAAAAATCCAACCTCACCAAGGAATGTATTTCACTCAAATCTCAAAGTGTTTAGGATATAGCAATGATCACTCGACTCAAATTCCAAAGCAAAACCGCATAGTCAATGGAACTTATATAAATAAACTCTCCACCGAAGAAGTCAAAACAAGTGAAATCATCAAATGAACTCGGGTGGCTCAATGAAAACTTCAAAGAAGTCTCCATTCGGCCGGATTGTAATGGGGCTTGGTAATAACAAGGGTTTGGAAATATTTTGGCCTTGTGGTGCTAACTTATCCGGGAATCAAAACTCCTAGACTACACATCACTTAACCAACATCTTTTCCTCTTCTTCAATCACCAAACACTTAAAACTTTACAATGCACCACCCTTTTCACCTATTTATTGTTGTCTTTCTTTTATTCTTTGAAGGTTTTGGACTTTATTTGATTTTCCCTTGTTTTTTTTTTAGGGAAGGGTGGTCGGCACCAACCTTCATTGGTTCGGTGACGAGTTGGATATATGCACTTCGAGCCCAAAAACACTTCATACTTTTGATTCTCCAAAGACAACACTTCTTTATCTACCTTCCACAATCACTTTGTTTTCACCGAATCAAACCATAACAATCTTCAACAACTTCTTCTAAGTCCTAATTCCCGGATCAAATAAGTCAAGCTTATCATGGCTAGGGAACTTTTTGTGGAGCTAGAAATAGGCTTTAAGCTCAAAACAAAGGGCTACAAACAGAGGGATCATGTATAGGTAGGAAAAGGAATATGATAGGCTTATAAAATTGAGTTCAAAATCATTTGATTCAATCAAGTAATGAGCATATCTCCATTGGTCTCAAGTTTAAAATAACCATGCCATTGTCAATTGGTATATTGCATTTGGAAGAGTAATTCACACATGAAAGAGGAAGGAGTAAAAATGTACATCCTTTATAGGCCAAAAATATATCTCACTTAGGTTCAATTTTTGTTGGATTGCTTTCACTTAGAAATATGCATGCTCAATTTCCATTATAAGCTTAAAATTCAAAAAGCAAGATCATGGTTTAGACGATTCTTAAAAGCATGTTAAAGGATTTACATGATGATGCAAGCAATTTCCATCCTAGAACATCTAAGCAATAGGGCATTTATCCATCTAAAATTAAAAAGAAAAAGACTCAAACATAACTCAAACAACAAAAACACAAAACAACACATGACTCAAACAAGTGACACAAACAAGTAATCTCCCAACCCACCCCATACTTAAACATCAATGTCCCCATTGATTAAGAAAGTAAAGAAATAGGGAAGGGAAACTAACTTGGACATATTTTGAAGCGTTGACAAAGGAGGAGAATCATTCTTGAGGAGGGTGAGGAGGTGGTGGAGCTTGGAAGAGGTGTTGCCCCAACCAATGGTTGAAATCCGCTTGAGCATTCCATCTTGCAACATCCTCCTTGTGATCTTCATAGTACTCGATGCGGAAATCCTGGAGCTCATGTTGGTGGTTGACAAATTGGTTGTGGTGATGATTGAGTGCCCCATACAGATGGTGTTGGTGAAGCATAAGGGCATCCATCTTAACCGAAAGAAGAGAGATATCGAGATTGCCACCCGAACTTGAACCGGTATGATATGTGCCTTGTCCTTGAAAATAAGAACCGCTGGACCCATCAAAGCCATAGGGATGGGAGTACTAAGGAACCATGTCAGACTGAGGCTCCATTGTGAAGTCCATCAGGTCGACACCGGGCTGGTTGTGGTAATTGCTGCCCACTGGTGGGTCCACACCGACCCCCTGATGGTCGTCACCGACCTCCTCAGCATGTGGCTGTGGTGCGTCCAACTCGGAAGATGCTTCTCTCAATGGGTCGGGTTCAGCTCTTCGAAATCTACTGGGTTGGTGTCGAATTCTTTGTTCACGCCGGACATTTGGCACCAAAGGATAAGGAGCGGGTGCCCACACATCATACCAATTAGGGTGGTAGAAAAGCTCAAGGTTTTCCGAGGTAAGAACTACATCATGAGTCTTGTTCTTGCTAATGTAGAACTTGTTGATGAAACCAACAAAAGATTGAGCAAGCACCTTAGCATTCAAGAAGTACCTCACATCCATAGCAATGACTTTTCTTGAGGAATAGGCGGAAAGGTTGACTTTCAGGGACTTAGCAAGGAGAGCCACAATCCATCCAAAATAGGTACTAGAGTGATTCTTGAGGGCTTGATGGTTGATGACGGCATTAGCAAACTCAAACCCCAAATTCATGTGAACGGTTGGCTCGAATAGCATGGTAGATAGGCATGCAATCTCTTGCTTGTGTGGACGTGAGAGCTCATATCTTGGCCAAATTGTGGAGCCAAGGATGCGGAGGATAATCCGGAAGACCGGGCTAGCAATGTATTTACCGGGAAGGTGGTTGGTGGGGTATTCAACCTTGCCGGTAAGATAATGCCACAAATCCTTGGTGGGAAAGCTCGCCGATGAGTATGCTCCGGAAGGGGCACGGAAGCCAAGATGGTGGTTGAATCTTTTAATGCTCATCTCATGGTCCATATTGCCCAGTTGAAAGGTGACCTTTGACTTGTTGAAGTCGGTTTCATGCCGGTATAAGCGGAAATTGGACAGGAACTCACATGTAAGCGCCACATAGTGCTCCTCAATGGGATGTACAATGAGATGTTGAGCGCCAATCCAAGAGAAAGCCTCAAGCACCTCCCTATGAAAACCAATCTTCAATGCTCCCTCTCTATGATAAGCTCGTACAATAACATCCCCTTGCCACATTTCAAGGAACCTTGCCTTTTGCTCCTCATCATCAAAGACCACACTATCCACCTTTTGCTTGTCTTTCTTGTGCTTCTTGGCGGGGTGACGAGAAGAAGAAGCGATTGTCCTACAAAACATTCAAGCTTCCAAGATAATCTCCATAGTTTTAAAGAACAATGCCAAAAATAAGGACACACATTTCACCTCCCGAAGAAGTATCCCATACTTACTCAAAGAAACATGCTCAAATTTAGAAAGAATCTCAACCTAGCATGCTTAATCATGAAAGTAGGTAAGTAGAGGGAAAAGTCATGCTAAAAGCACCCAAATCGTGGTAAAAGTGGCTCCATAAGCATGCATGAAATGGGGAATACTAGTCAACTAGGGTTGGAACCGACCTTTGGAGGCTCGGTACCGAGCAAATACCCGGAAAAGGATGTTGTTGGGTCGTTACCGACCTTTAGAGGGTCGACACCGACCACTCCGGGCAAGAGTAAGCCCTGAATTTCGGCCCTATGTCCATGCAATGGGTACCAAAAACTCCAAAAAAAATCTAATACTCTCACAATCAACCAAACAACCAAGTATGCATCAAAAATTCCACACACAACCCTCAATTAATCATGGTATCATATAGATCTAACCACTTAAGCATGCAAATAACCCAAACATCCATATTCAAACTCAAGAACACCTAAAACCTAGGTTTTCAACTAATCCCTCAAACATAAATCAAGTAAACTTGAATATAAGGTCAAAGGAGTAGAGAAACATACCAAAGATGAGCAAAAATAGAGGAATGAAAGTAGAAGGGTGGTCGTAAACGAGGACTAGAGCGGTTCCAAAAATTGAAAAATTGTGGGAAAGGGCGGATTTTCCGGTTATTGGTGAAGGAATTCGAGGGTTTGTGTAGCACAAGGAAGAATTTTGGTAGATTTGGGGTGGGGATGGAGGATTTGTGAGCTTTGAGAGGCAAAGAGAGTGGAATGATGCTATGGAGTTTTGAGGAAGGAGGAGGTCGGCGTTGTGGGGGAGAAAGAGAGGGGAGGGGTAGGGTTAAAAGAGGTAAAAGTTGATAGACTTACCTACAATTTCCAATTTTCTGAAAATTTTACCATATTTGCTTGGAAGGGGTCGGTGACGACCCAAAATAGGTCGGAGATGACCCTCAGTGCCCTTCCTTTACCTATTGTTCGAGCTTTTCAGCCCTCTTTGTCTTCTTCCGCCGTTCTCGTATCCCTACAAAACATTAGTGGTGAACCAAAACAAAAATCCTACCTATTCTAAACTAAGAAAATCAAAAGAAATTAAGCGAAAAAGTCAAAAAACAAAAGGAAAAAGAAAAAGAAAAAACGGGTTGCCTCCCGTAAGCGCTTAATTTAACGTCTTTAGCTAGACGTTGAGTACCTTAGCTTAGTCTGAAGATGTGAGAGCCCATGTGGCTCGGATTTCCTCATCGGGTTCGGCCCTTGCATAGTATTTCTTCAATCGATGCCCGTTGACATTAAAAATCCCTCCATTCTCATCTATGAGATCGACCGCTCCATGTGGGTAGATGTGGTGAACTATGAATGGTCCACTCCATCGGGATCGTAATTTTCCGAGGAAAAGTCGAAGTCTAGAATTGAAAAGGAGTACTTGATCACCATTGTGGAAGGTCTTCGGGATGAGCTTCTTATCATGCCATTTCTTGGTTCTTTCTTTGTAAATCTTGGCATTCTCATACGCCTTGAGCCTTAACTCCTCCAATTTTTGCAAGTCCATAAATCTCTTTACTCCGGCCGCATCAAGATCCATGTTGAGCTCCTTGAGAGCCCATAGAGCCTTGTGTTCGAGCTCGACGGGCAGATGGCATGACTTGCCATACACAAGATTGTAAGGAGTAGTGCGGAGTGGCGTCTTGTAGGCGGTGCGGTACACCCAAAGTGCATCATCTAGCTTGGAAGCCCAATCCTTCCTTGAGCGGGAAACCGTCTTCTCCAAAAAAAAATTAATTTGTCGGTTGGAGATCTCCACTTGACCACTAGTTTGGGGATGGTAAGGAGTTGCCACCCTACGTAGGACCCTATACTAAAAGTGCCTCAAAACTCCGCTCAATGAAGTGAGAACCGCCATCACTAATAAGGGCTCGGGGAACACCAAAGCGGGGAAAGATGTTGAACTTCATAAACTTGGCCACTACCCGTGCATCGTTAGTTCTTGTGGCAATGGCCTCGGCCCACTTAGAAACGTTAACCGCTACGAGGATGTACTTGTAGGGACCCGAAGAGGGGAAGGGTCCCATGAAATCAATTCCCCATACATCAAAAAGCTCAACTTCTAGAATTCCTGTGAGTGGGTTCTCATTCCTCCATGTGATATTTCCCGCACGCTGACACTCATCACAAGTCATGACATAGGCATGAACATCCTTGAAGAGGGTGGGCCAATAGAATCCGCTTTGAAGAATTTTTGCAGTGGTCTTGAATCCCTTAGCATGGCCGCCCGTTGGAAGAGTATGACAATGTCGGATTACTCCCTCTATCTCATCGTCCGGTACACAACGCCTAAAGATATGATCACTCCCTTGTTTGAAAAGGTAGGGATCGTCCCAATAGTATTGCTTGACGTCATGGAGGAACTTATTTTTGGCTTGGGAAGCCAATCCATCCGGGATAATGCCTCCTACAACATAGTTAGCAAAATCCGCAAACCAAGGGTTTTTGCCCCTTGAATAGCAAATACAGAATGGCAAGAGAGAATGGGAGGAGAAGAGGGAAGAATAATGGGAAACATACAAGAGAGTTAGAAGAATGACCTGGATCGGTCGTGGTGAGGGTCGGTGCCATGCTATTCAGCTCGGTGTCGGCCCAATGCTGCATATGGGAGGTCGTCTCCGACCTAGGATTGGTCGTCTCCGACCCAAGACTGGTCGTCTCCGACCCAGGATGGGTTGTCTCTGACCCAAGATTGTTGACCTCGATCCGTAAGACTTTATTGCTCATTAGAATTTCGTCCGGGCGAGAGTCGTTGATGTGAACTGAATTGCCGGACTCCTTAATGTGCTCAATGGGTAACCGAGAAAGGTGGTCCGCCACGAGATTTTCCGCTCCTTTCTTATCCCTTTTTTCAAGGTCAAATTCTTGCAATAGAAGCATCCATCGGAGCAATCTCGGTTTGGCGTCGTTCTTATCCATAAGATAACGGATAGCTGCATGATCGGTGTAGACGATTACCTTGGAACCCACCAAGTATGACCGGAACTTCTCAAAAGCAAACACAACGGCTAGGATTTCCTTCTCTGTGGTCGTGTATTTACTTTGAACCTCATCTAGCGTCTTGCTCGCATAATAGATAGCATGAAGCTTCTTCTCTCTTCTTTGCCCAAGGACTGTGCCCACAGCGTAATCACTAGCGTCACACATGATCTCGAAGGGAATGGTCCAATCCGGACGTTGCATGATAGGTGCTGACACAAGTGCATCCCGGATCCTGTGGAAAGCTTCAAGACACTCGGAAGAAAACTCAAACACAACATCCTTCATTAGTAGGTTAGTTAACGGTTTGGTAATCTTAGAGAAATCTTGAATAAACCTCCTATAAAACCCGGCATGTCCTAAAAAGCTCCTAACATCTTTTACTGAGGAAGGGGGTGGCAATTTTTTAATTAATTCAATCTTAGCTTTGTCAACCTCAATCCCCTTTTTTGACACAACATGACCCAGAACAATTCCTTCTTGAACCATAAAGTGACACTTTTCCCAATTAAGCACTAGGTTAGTCTCCTCACATCTCTTAAGTACCCTAGCAAGATTGACAAGACAAGAGTCATAAGTGGTACCGTAAACCAAAAAATCATCCATAAATACCTCCACTATGTCCTCAATCATGTCGGTGAAGATGGCCATCATACACCGTTTAAAGGTGGTCGGGGCATTGCAAAGCCCGAATGGCATCCTCCTATAAGCAAATGTGCCATAAGGACACGTGAAGGTGGTTTTCTCTTGATCATCGGGATGTATCGGAACCTGCCAAAAACCACTATAGCCATCGAGATAACAAAAAGAATCATGTAAAGCTAATCTCTCTAGCACTTGGTTAATAAAAGGCAAGGGAAAATGGTCCTTTCTAGTGGCACTATTTAGCTTTCTATAGTCAATGCACATACGCCAACTAGTTGTAGTCCTAGTGGGAACTAACTCGCCTTTTTCATTCTCAACAACAGTAAGACCACTCTTTTTAGGCACCACATGAATGGGGCTTACCCACTTACTATCCGAAATTGGAAAGATGATACCTGCATCGAGCATTCTCAAGATCTCCTTTTTTACCACTTCCTTCATGTTCGGATTAAGCCTCCTTTGGTGCTCTATGGTTGGCTTGTGTCCTTCCTCAAGGAAAATACGATGCATACAAAAGGAAGGTGAGAGACCACTCAAATCCTCAAGTGAGTATCCAATGGCCTTCCTATGAGTTCTAAGCACATTCAACAACTTCCAACTTCTTCCGCATTAAGGTTAGCATTAATAATCACAGGAAAAGTGGAATTAGGGCCAAGAAACTCATACCTTAAAGACTCGGGGAGAGTCTTAAGCTCTGGAGTAGATGGTGGTGGTGTAACAATGTCCTCGACCTTCTCCATTTTGAAAAATTCTTCAAAGTAAGCATTATCATCCGCCTCCAGAAGGGTCGGCTCTGACCATAAGGGGGTCGTCACCGAGCTAGAGGCAAGCATAAAATCCTCAGCAACGATCGGGATAGGGGTGGGTGTCGAGCTGAATGTGGTCGGTGCCGACCCAGATGTGGTCGGTGCCGACCCTGCAATTTCCTCCTTGGTTTCAACTTTACTTGTACAAGCTCCAAACAAGCTTTCAATCGGATCTTCACAGTCAATGTAATCCGAGCGGGTGTACAACATCTTCACTTCCATTGCTTCATCGGTTTCCTTCATCGTTGGATTAAACCGGAACTCAACCACCTCATTGCCGATTTCAAAAGTAAGGAGGCCTTTCTTCACATCAATAATGGCCCAGGCGGTTGCAAGAAAAGGTCGCCCAAGAATGATCGGGACGACAGGGTCCTCCAGAATCTCCATGATAATAAAATCATTAGGGACAAAGAACTTGCCAACTCGTATAGGGAAATCATCGACAACTCTAGTTGGTTTCACACAAGATCCGTCTGCCATATAAAGCTTCATATTCACCGGGACCAAAGGGCCCATATTGGTTTTGGACCATATAGAGAGATGAAGAAGACTAGCACTTGCGCCAAGATCACATAAAGCCTTAAAGCGATGGACACCTATGCCAATAGTAATTGCAAATTTACCCGGATCACCGAGTTTCTCCGGGAGCTCTAGAGATCGTACTTCATCGGTAAATTCAGACATCGACCTCTTCTTGGACAAGATCTCTTTAAGAAATTTGGTGTAAGCAAGCATCTCATTCAAAGCTTCGGCAAAAGGAATAGTGATGTTAAGCCCTTGAAGAACCTGCACAAAACGCTTGAATTTGCGCTCCGTGGAATCTTTAGCTTTCTTGGATGGGAACGGAAGCACCTTTGTTGTTGATGTAGAAGGAACAGACGGAAGAATTTCGGGGAGAGGGTCGGCCACGACCCTTCGTGGGTCGGTGAAGACCTCCTCCGAGCTTGGCCGGTCCTCATCTTCTCTTTTTTCTCGATTCGGCAACTTCGTTCGCTTCTTAGATGAATTGCAGCAATTTGGCCTCTCGGATTTGCTTCAGAATGTCCCGGTAGTCGCCCTTGAGGTCTTGGAGCTTGAGCCGCTATGTCACCAAGTTTTGAGTTCACCTCCTTCCTCCAAACTTCAAAGTCTCCTAGTTGATTTTGCATTCCTTTAAGATCGGTTCGGATGCCATTCATTCCTTCAAGGAGTCCTTGAGCCCAAGTTGGTGGCTCTTGGAAACCGGGAGGTCAATAGGGAGGGGCTCTTTGCTCTTGCAGTGGTGCTTGAAAACTTTGACCGTAGCCGTTGTTGTTCCATTGAGAAAAATTGTTGTTGTTCCTCGCTGGATAAGCATTGTTTTGGCCACTATACGGTCCTCTCATATAATTCGCCTCCGCATAAGCCTCGGCAGCTCGGACTAGTTCCACGTTTGTGCAAGAAGAAGTAGGATGAGCATGGGAACCACATTCTTGACAAGGTTGAGCGGTGGATTTGTAGTGGCCCACTTGCTTCTTAAGCCGGTTTATCTCATCTTGCATAAATTGAAACCTCACATCTGGATCAATCGACTCAACATTAGGATCATAAAGTCTCTTCTTTGGAACTTTGACGGCATGTTGGGTGCCATACATTGCATCATAGTTGGTGAGTTTTTCCAACAAGGCCCAAGCTTTATCGGGATCCATCTCAATGAACCCACAATCGGTATGGAGGTTGATCCGATCTTTTGTAGCAGCATTTATCCCTTGAAAGAAGATCTCTTGAAGCATATTAGGCGGTTGTCCATGAGTTGGACATTGCCGAAGAAGTTCCTTAAACCGCTCCCAAGTTTCCGCAAAAGTCTCATTGGGAAGTTGATGATAAGAAGTGATGCGCTTCCGTAACTCTGTAGTCTTAGCCGGCGGAAAGAACTTTGTTAGAAATTGATCATGTAGAGCCTTCCACGTAGTAATCGATCTGGAGGGTAAACTTTCAAGCCAAGTAAGAGCCTTTCCGGCCAAAGACCATTTGAACGCTTTCAAAAGCACATTTTCAAGCGATACATCATCAGCTGCAATAGTGTCACAAAGGTCAGTGAAGTTCTTGATGTGCTCCATAGGGCTCTCGGTGGGCTTGCCTTCAAATTGAGACCTTTTGATAAGAGTGATGAAGTGTGACTTTATCTCAAAAGCTTGCTCGATAGTAGGGAGCACAATAGCAGATTCGGGAAGTTTAAATTCAGGATGCATGTACTGCTTTGCATTACGCGGAATAGCATCGAGTTGTTCCTGAAGACGAGTAGCAGTAGCAGCTTGAGCATCTCGTTCCCTTTGAATACCTTCCATCTGAAGGCGAAGGTCAGCCATTTGGCGAGCAAGGTCCTCAGCGCCGGCCATTGCTCTTCGTTCTCGTAGCTTGCGGAGAAGGGTTCTCTCAAGTTCGGAATCAAAAGGAAAACGATCGATTCTCCTTCGGGAAGTAGAGGGCATACACATGCACTCACAATCACAAGAAAACAAATTAGAAAAAAAAGGGTATGGGCTATTCCCAAACCCGATAAATAACTAGACAAAGAAACTAAACTAACTCCCCGGCAACCACGCCAATTTGTTGAAAGGGTTTCTTGACAACAAATAAATTCATAATCAAGACCCCGCTGAGTATAGGGGAGTCAGGTTCGTCCACGGGAATTAGAAGAATCTATGTCTAGCTACTAATCCTAACAAAAGAAAAGAAAAGAAAACAAAACACTGAAACAGGCGCTCAGCAGCGACCCACAACAGGTCGTAACCGACCAACTACTCAACACAAACGCAGGAGAAAAACCAAGGAAACAGAAGCTCGGCCCCGACCTGAAAGTGGTCGTAACCGACCTATCCGGGTAACGAGAGAACTTCGAAAAATCAAATTAAAAGAGATCTAGAGCAAATGATTCACCACAACAAGCTATGCATGCAAACATGAATCAAAACCAATCCATATTAATCTCATGAATGACTTTCGCCATCAATAATCAAGTAAAAATCCCAACTTTCATAAAAGATCTAAACTTGCAACCTACTTGTTTCCTAAAGGTTTCAACTTTCGTTTTCAACAAAATATTATCCAAATTCACAATTCAATCTTTCAATTCAATCATAAACTTGAACATGCCTCGATTTTCATCAAGGAATTGATAGCAAACAAGAAGATAAAGGATAGAGATTCGAAAGGATGGTTTAATCAAAGGTTCATGCTTTAATCATGCACAACTCGTCGGGTTTCACCCCAACTCTAGAAAAGTAGACTACTCACGATCCATGGAACAATCAATGATCATAGGCAAAAGAGAAGACATAATTCAAATCCAAGCAAACTTCAACTAAAAGAAAAACTTACAAATCCCAAGCAAACCTCCAAGTCTCTCTTAAGATTGTCCAAGAGCATGGAAATAAAAGTAACCTAGAAATCCAACTTGCAACTTGTTCCGTTCTCCACAAATAACGTCTTCTCCAAAGCCTCCAAAAAAACGTCTCCCCAAAAGTGTCCCCCCTTAAAATAAAACCCTAGAGATCCTTATATAGTGGTAGAGAAATCTCTATAAGGAAACTAAATTCTATTCTTAAAAAGGCCCATAAATAAAACATTTAGTAAACCTAACTTAAGGCGCAAGTTTCAATCCCGCAACACACGGAAGTGGTCGTCACCGACCATATGTGGGTCGTCTCCGACCATAGGCTGCACTTGGTTTCTTCTTTTCTTTTCTCAAAACTTGCTCCAAAGCTTGGTTCTTCTTCAATGTTTCTTCTTTAATCGCTCTTGGCCTTCTAAGACTTCCTTTAGCTCCTCCTAAAGCACCTTGATCTTGAAATCTTCACCTTGAAATCCTTAAATGCACCGACTCTCACTCTTCTATCAACATCACCACAAGACCGCTTTAACACCACCTCCTAGAAAGCTTGAAAGACCGAAACATCTCCTCCTCAATGCTTCAAATACCTACAAAACATCAAACAAACTTATGTAGACTCCATATCTTAAGATAATATGAAAACCTACACAAATGACTCAAGGCAACACAATAAATCTTAGAAAAGACTCAATCCTAGCTAGAAAACTACCCCATAAAACCAACTAAAAAGTGCGACATCAGCACACGTGCATGACTTTGTTACTTTTAAAGAAACATAGTTGGATGTTTTTCTTGTATTTCTCATCGTGCCTTTTTTGCAAGGTCCCGTATTGTGAAATTGTTGTTAAATTAGCCTGAGTGGACCCAAGTGAGGTCCACACCCTAGTGACATTCTTGTATTTAAAACCGGGGTATTACTGATGTCCGCTTTTTAGGTAGGTTTTTAGTGTATAGATAGATTAGATTTAGTTGGTTTTCGAGCTTGAGTTTTATGCTTTTGAGTCTTTTTGCTTTAGTTTTCGTATTTCCTTGAGATTCGGAAGCTACGCACCTTTTGTGTCATTTTGTAGGAGTTTTGGAGCTTAGAAGAAGAGTTTGGAGCATTGCAAGAAAAGATGGAGATTAAGCACTCAAGTAAAGTTATTGAAATTCAAGTTTGAGCTTGGAAAGAGATAGAGAAATTCGTTACAAGAACATAGGAAATAGAATCGAGTCAAACGGAGTTGTAACGAATCTTCTACGCAAGTTTTACTCAAGGTTGTTCGAACAAGCTCTCAGGACCGACCCCCAGGGGGGTCGTGAACAACCCTATTAGGGTCGTGCTAGACCGACCCAAAATTGTAAGCCTCAGGACCGACCCCAGGGGGGTCGAGAACGACCCTTTGTGGGTCGATCGGGGCGCCGACTCTCCCTTATTCCGAGATCTTTATGGATATATTCTATCTTTTATTTTAGGAAGTAGTTTTATCTTGTTTCCTAGTATAATTAGGGCTCCTTTTTCTCTATAAAACGGGGCTAGACCTTCTAGTTGAGGGAGATCTTTTTGCTAGCTTTGTTTCGAGGTGATTTGGAGATTAAGAGGAAGACTGGGAAGACAAGTTTGAGAAATTTTGTAAGACCTCTTTATTTTTATGATCATGTCTTCTTCTTTCTTTTCAATGTGTGAGTAGTCTTCTTAGATTCTAGGGTTGGATGGAAATCCAACACAATCATGCATGTCTAAACTTGAATTCATGACTTGAATGCTTGAAGATCATATCTATCTATCTTGTGCTTAAATCCATTGCGAAAGTTGAGGCATGTCTTGCAATTAACCTAAAAGAGAAAGTGTTAAGTTGATTGCTTTGACTAGTTCTAATAGGATTATTTGCGAAAGTTGATATTCCTAGGTTGAAGGATAGATAGAAAGTTGTTTAATTTGCGACAGTTGATTGAATAACTTGAATTGTTTGCGATAGTTGACTTTTCTATGATCTAGATTGCATGATAGTTGTGAATTCTGGTTGAAAGCATGGATGGTTGTTGTTGTGGTAGCCCTAGCCCTAGGATTGCCTTTTTATATTTGATTTAAAACTTGTGATTTTGCTTCGATCTCTGATCACCCTCTCGGATGCGAGGGTCAAGAGATACAATTTATAACCCGACCCCGTTGTAGTACGTGGTGGGTGTCGAACACTCGGGAAGTCTACTGGATCGATGTGCCTAGATACTAGGACGCTAGAAAGGAGAGCATAAAACAAAGGAAAATAAAGAAAACAGTCGGGACCGACACTGAGGTCACGTCGGGCCCGAGGTTGGCGACAAGAGGAAGTCGGGACCGACACTGGGTAAGTCGGGCCCGAGGTAGCTGGGGATGTCGAACTCAAAGATTTTAAAAGTAGATCTTGGGCTTTTGGGTTCCTTCCCTAGTAGATTAAGGCTTTTCCACCCCAATTCAGGCAATGAGTGATGATCGGACTAGGATCGAGTGCTTTCGCCCTCGTTCCAACCACGTCTACACCTCGATCCATGGGGAAATCCCCTTCGAAGCAAGGTCTTGAGATTGACACATGTTCACTTTCGCTACTTTGCCAATCTCAAGCCTTGATTCCCGACTTTCGCAAGGAATTGTAGCTCGATGTAGAGTGGGTTTCTTAGATCAAACACTCAAGGCTATGGAATTGGGGTTTCTAGCCTAAACCTAGCTAGGGTTTTCCCCCATAACCCAAGATCAAGGAGATCTACTCCATGTGACAAGCAAAGAAAGCAATCAAATCAAAAGAGAAAGCAATCATCATAATCAATCTCAAAACAAAGCAAGGGTTCATTCAAATCCAAAGCAATCCACAAATACAAATCAAGGGTTTTCAAATCCACAAGATCAAAGCAAATCAAAGCTAAACAATCAACAAAACCTATCAAGCCTTCCTCTCTCTTTGGCCGATTCTCTCTCTCTTCCTCCTCTTCTCCTTCCTCCTTGCTCTCCAAGTATCCGCTTGGCTCCCTTGGAACCCCCCTTTTCTTGTGTGTGTGAGGGAACCCTTTCTTAGAAGACAAGAGGGCCTTTTATAGATTAGATGAGGGGCAAAAGTGGAAGTTCACAAATTCGTGCCTTGGAGCCCAAGTAGTCCGGTGACCGACTCGGCCCGACACGGAGGAACCTCGGGCCCGAGGTACTGTGCAACTCGGTCCGAGGTTGGAAACTTCAAAGTCGGGCCCGACGTTGTTGCATCTCGGTCCTGACCTCGTTCCACCTTCTTCTTAGTTGGCTTCTCTTGTTCTTCTTCATGGCTCGCTTCTCTCTTTCCCGCTTTAGCTCGGCCTTTGCTCCATGTCTCGACCCTCTTTGAAATTGATCCTCGATTCATGCCAAATTACCTACAAAACACATAAAAGGTGCGTAGTCTCCGAATCTCATAGAAATACGGGAACTAAGCTAAAAAGGAACAAAACGCACAAGAAAAGGGGAAAAAGAAACATATTTACAAAGGAAATCACATATGAAAACACCACCAAATAGAGAGACATCAAAATACCCCATACTTAAACTTGCTTGTCCTCAAGCAATAACAATGTAAGCAAGACCGAAACATAATCTTCAAGAAAAGCCTCGTATGAAAACACATTTTAAGCACAAGTGATCGATATTCAAGCAAGATTACATCATCACACGTGATTAAGTGTTCGAAGGAATAAAGTCAATGCAACTAAGCCTCACTTTAGGGATATGTGAATGTGTATCACTCATCATGTGTTTGGGTTTAGCAATGAACACTCAAGCTCAAAAATCATGCAAGTAAGGACTTTACTTTTGAAGCTAATATCACCAATTCCTCCACCTAGAGATGCCTAATGCAAAGTACACAAAGAATTTCGAACTTGGCTCAATGGAGGTCCTCAAAGAGGTTCCATTCGGCCAGGTTGTAATGGGGCTTTTGGTATTTCTCAAGGTGGGAATTATTTGGTCTTGTGGTGCTTATAATGGGGATTGAACAACCTAAACTCTCACCAATTTCACCAAATTCCACAATTACTTTCACACTCACCCAAAAGACTTAACATTTTCCTTTCAACCCAAAATTTCACTTAACATTCCACTTCATCTTTGCTCTTATGCTTTTTGTTGGATTTTCAATACTTTCTACATTTGGACCGACTTTCTTATGACATCGGGCCCGATGTTGCTTGTAACTCGGTCGGACCATTTTCTTCACTTAAGCTCTTTGCTTTATTCCACTTTACATTTCCAACATTTTCTTTCTTCCTTTTCTTTCTTTTTTTTTTTTTTTTTATTTTGTACAACAAAGATGCACTACCCACATGATTCATAACACCATTCCTTGCCCTTAAACCCAAGAGAATCTCAACTCTTCAAATACAATCCCAACCTCTCTTCTAAAGTCCAATCCCATAAGGGTCAAGTCATATAAGGCTAGGAATAATATTTTTGAGGAGTTTCAAACAAAGGCTTAGGCTAGAACGGGGCTACAATCAAAGGATTAACTTCATGGTAGGATATGGAACATTTATGTGACTAGAAGAATAAAGTCCAAAATCAATGTGACCATGCTAGGACAATTCTCATGACGGTCTTGGAAAATAGATAAACACCGCAATAGCAAGTTTTACTAAGCATGAATGAGCTAATTACACAAGAAGCATGAGGGATATGCAAATATGATCAAGCATCCCTAAAATGGCCAAAAATCAATCTCACAAGGGTCACTCATACTTAGTTGCATAAGAACTCATCCTAGAACTCACATGCTCAATAAAACAAGCAAGGTATCATGATCATATCAAAAGCAACATCATTTTTAGAGGCTAAACTATCCAAAAATATGCAAAGGAATTTACATGCTCACATCATCATTAGCTTTTATTTTGGCAATCTAAGATGGGAATTTCTAGTCCAAAACCTACAAAACACAAAATCTTTTTGTTGTTTTTAACACAATTTTTTCAATTTTTTTTATGGATTTTTTTTTAAAAATTTCTCTAAAACCAAAAACTCATCCATTCTAGACCAAATTAATCATCCACGTCTTTCCTCAAACCACTAACCAATAAGCAAACATCCCAAATACAAACTAGGAACACAAACTAAATATCCTCAAAATAACAAACAAACATAAACAAGTGAAATCATGAACACACTTACCCCCACCCCATACTTAAAATTTTTGATGTCCCCATCAAACAAGGAAATCAAAACTTAAAAGCAAGAGAGAAGAGTATGAAAAGCTCACAATTTCTTATTCTTCAATGGCATGTATAGGATCACTCGAAGGGGTTGTCACGTCTACGTCCTCTTTGGAGCCTTGCTTGCCGCTCCCTCTCGTACACTTGCTCTTGGTAGAAGTCTTGTGGTGGTGGTTTGAGTTGAGGCTCCGGGCGTGTCCATTGGTCCTCACGGGAAGGGAAGTTCCCGCTCATCCACGTGTTGTAGCTATCTTGGACTCGCCACCTTTGGTCTTCCACCTCCCTAAGCTCCTCTACCTCTCGTCTAGTGTAGCCGAGGGCCCGGTTCATCTCTTGTTGGCTAGCTTGGAAAGAACTTTGTTGTTGAAGCATTTGTTGTTGTTGTTGGTACATTTGTTGTTGATGTTGGTTCACTTGATGGACCTCTTGGAGAACATTTTCTTGTTGAAGTTGGAGATGAGCCATTTGGTTGGCTAAGAAGGACATGTCCACCGGTTGTTGTTGCTCGGGAAACACCATTCCCGGACCGTACCATTGGGCATAGCTTTCATAACCGCCACCTTGGAATTGCTCTCGCCTTGCACCGCTCCCTTCTCCTCGTTCATAATGCCTCGGGACCTCACCACCATGGAATGAAGTGGACCGACGTTGGGGAAAGTCGGGCCCGACTTGGTGTGTACCTCGGTCCTCTAGTGTTGGAGCTTGGTGCGTGGCTCGGAGGTTGTCCATCAAACCTTGGAAGCGCTCATCTTCTTCACCTTGACCTTGATCGACATCCACGTCCTCCCCACGAGGTGCAAACACGAAGTTGTCTTGGTCGGAATCCGGTGTAGATGGAGGGGAATTAAACCGAATGTGTTGGGATTGTTGTCGCCGCCCTTCTCTTGCACCTTCGGGGTCACCAAATGAGTGTGGCTTGCCGGCCCACACTTGGTACCAATTTTGATACCGAGAAAGATCATAGAGGTTGTGCACTAACCGGATCGACACACCATCATAGTTTGAGTGAGGGGCAAAGGAAATCATGTAGAGCTTCTCCTTGATGATGTTGGCCTTCTTGAAATACTTCATGTTCATGAACTCAACACCATTCGGAGCCGGAGAATACTTGTCAAGATCAACTCCTAGACGCATGGCGAGCCTTGCTATCATCCCGCCGAAGTAGATCCAAGAGGAACTTTGGAAGTCCCGCACCATCTTGACCCACTCCCATGCAAGGTTCATGGGCTTCTTGGTGTTGAAGAGCATCTCATGGAGCAACATGATCTCCTCCTTCATCGGCTTGCTCAACTCATGACGAGCATAGATTGCACACCCCAAGACTCGCACCATGACCCGAAAAAGAGGGCTAGCAATCTTGGTTGTGGAGGCGCCCTTTTCCATCTCACTCTTCCCGGCCACATGACGCCACACTTGGTTCACCTTCTCATTGTTGACGTCGGCCTCTTCTCTTGGGCATGGAAACCCGAAGTAGGTAGCCAAATCCCTAAGAGTGAGATTGTGGTCCTCGTTGCCCAATCGGAAAGTAATCGCCCCTTCCTCATCCTCCACATTATCATAAGTGCACTCGAATGTGGCCATAAATTCCGAGGTGAGGGCGGGGTAGTGAGTGTTGTTCCACCTTAGCATTCCATTAAGACCGATGTGGGAGTAGCATCTTGGAAGGGCTTGATCCATGTCCATCTTCCTCACGGCTTCCCAATCAAGCCACCTCGTGTGGTGCTCAAGCGCCATATATCTTTCATAATTCTCCACTTGCTCATCATCCTCCAAATAGACATCATCCAAGTTCGGTTCTTTCCTCGTCTTCTTGGACTTCTTCCTTGGCCTTTCCACATGAGAGGATGAAGCTCTTGTCTCCATTGTACCTACACACATCCAAACAAAAGGATCCAAGATAAACTCCATACAACCCAACAAAAGCACTCATCAACACACAACAACATTCCAACACAAAGGGAACCCCATACTTAGTCTCTAGACTCACATGCATCTCAATCCAACATAAATCATCATGGACATCTTCTAACAATAGCTAAGCAAATAATCATTCTACATCATGATTAGGCTATAGCCAACAATTAAACACATGAATCCACATGATATCACAAGAAGAGAGCAAAAACAACTAGGATCGACTTCCAACCTATGTCGGGCCCGACGTACTCAACCTCGGTCCGACATGTTGGACCGACTTCCACACCTCGGGCCCGACTCTCCTGGGCACGTCGATCTCGACCTAGTTCATGCTTCGACTCTAACCTCAAATCAACCCAAATTATTCTATCATGCACTTAAATTTCAAATTCAACCATCAAACATCCCTAATCGAAGTTCTAAATTGATCTAAGCATGCATAAAGAACTTTAAAGCTCAATTTCACAAATCATGCAAATCCACCATTGATGCTAAAGCTCAAGCTCTCAATCAAACATGGCATTACTCAATCTACGCAATGAAAGCACAAAATTTTCAAAGAAATAAGTAGAGATCGAGTAACACATACCGGATTCGAAGAGTATTTGAACTTTTGAACAAATAAGCAACTTAGAACTCAAATTTCCTAGATCTAGATCTAGATGGGGGACGAAGGACTATATTGAACTCGAGATTTCTACTTGGATTCGGGTTTGGGAGGCCTTTTTGTGGTTGGAACGAGAAGAAGTGGAATGGATGGGGATCGAGTATGGTGAGGGTAGGGCGGCCGACTTTGAGAGTTTTTGAGGGAGAGGGGTTGTATTTTGGGAATGGTAGTTGATATGAAGATGATAGGTAGGTGGGGGTTGGTATTTAATGGGGGAAAGGGACAAATTAGGTCAAGGGCAAAATTGGCATTCCAACTAGTCGGATCAAGTTGGACCGACTTCATGGACCGACGTCCCTACGTCGGGCCCGACTTACCTGGGCTCGATGTTGGAGTATTCGGGTTGCCAATTTTACTCCATCCTCATGCAACTTCTTTCCCATATTTCCATTTAAATATTTCACCTCAAATCCTACACAACCTTGAAGGATGCACAACACCATAAATCCACAAAACACTAGATAGGGATTGGTTAGAGAAAAGCTAAGCTAAACTAAGAAAATCAAACTAAAATTACGAAAAGAAAGCTACTAGCTCGGGTTGCCTCCCGAGAAGCGCTCGTTTAGAGTCACTAGCTTGACTTCCTAACCTCAACCTTATGGCGGGTGAAACACGGTGAATTGCTCGCCATTGTTATGCCCATTCCCATTGCCTTCATACCCATAAAACCACCAACGATGGTCTACATAGGCATGGCTCTCCGATCTCGGGCCTATCTCATCATACTCCTCCAACGGATGAGATTTCTCCTCCTTGCTTGCTCCATCATGTTTTTCTTGTCCTACACCATAGTCATCCAAAGTATTCCTAGGAGATTTTATCAATTCACCTTTTAAATCACTAAGGCATATATAGGAGTCTCCTAGGTCATCATTCAAATCACTCAAGCAAATGTAGGAATCAAAATTTTGGGAAGAATTGTGATCTTCACCAACATTAAAAGGATATGAGTAAGGATACTCTTCATCTCCTCTTGAGCTAGCATTGTTCCTTGACTCATCTTGATCCTTAAGTTGCTCCAACAACTCCCTCACTTGTATTTGTTCATTGAAGCTTTCATCACTCCTTAAAGCAACAACCTCCCTAGCAACTTCCACTTCTTCACGTTCTCTCTTGGCACTCTCTTCAAGCTTAAGAATGGCCAAGGCGTCCGGCTCATTCAAAGCTTTATTGAAGTGGAAATCTACCTTCTCTTCCCCAATCTCAAAGGAGACCTTCCCGTTCTTGACATCGAACCTTGCCCCCGCCGTAGCTAAGAATGGTCTCCCTAAGATTATTGGAACCAAGGGATCCTCATGCATGTCCAAGATCACGAAATCATCGGGGACAAAGTACTTTCCAACCCGCATCGGAACGTCATCCAATATTCCTTTGGCCTTGATGATGGAACCGTCGGCCATGGTTAGGGACATATCGGCCGGCTCCATTTCACCCAAATTTGCTCTTCTCCAAATGTTAGCGGGCATCACCGAAACACTTGCCCCAAGGTCACACAAGGCTTGGAAATTTTTAGACCCCACACCAATGGTTATAGCAAAAAGACCGGGATCTCCTAGCTTTTGTGGTAACTCCATGGTCTTGACTTCATCTTGCATTTCCACTATGGACCTCTTCTTGCTCAAAATCTCCCTTAAAAACTTGGCATAAGATGGCATCTCACTCAATGCGTCGGTGAACGGGATGGAGATGTTCAAGTCTTGCAAGAGTTTGAGAAACCTCTTGAACTTGTTCTCAACAACATCTTTTGGCTTCTTCGAGGGATATGGAAGAATTTTTGCACCTTGAATCTTGCTTGGATCAACTTCTTTGGACTTCCCTACTTCAATTGCAACATTTTCTGAATGGACCGACTTGGGCACCATGTCGGGCCCGATGTTGTGAATCTCGGTCTTGGGCAGAGGAGTTGGATCGAGGTCTGTGTACGTCGGTCCCGAGTCGCTCTCAACCTCGGTCCGTGGTGAAGGAGTCGATCTTCTTGCTGGGTCGACTTCGGGGAACGTCGGACCCGACTTGCTGGGTAAGTTGGTCCGACTCTCTTCACTCTTTTTAGGCACGTGTGGCTCGGGTAGGTTTCGGCCACTTCTCAATCCAATTGCCCGGACTTCATTTTGATTGTTTTGAGCTCGAGGATTCTCCTAGGGTCGGCCCGGAAGTCTCCCATTCTCTCTCGGGGCTTGAGTCGCAATTTGAGCAAATTGATTGTCGACTTGCCTCCTCCATGCACCAAACTCATCGAATTGGGTCCTCATCTCCTTGAACCCATCTCTCATTTCTTGAGCAAATGTTTATAACTCATTGAATCCCGGTGGTCTATATGGTGGTGGTGGCGCCCTTGGCTCGTTTTGGTTGAAGTTGTTGTTGTAGCTTTGAGCTTGACCGTTGTTCCACCGGCCATTGCCACCATTGTTGAAGTTGCCTCTTCCACCGAAATTTCCTCGAACATAGTTTGCCTCCTCAATTCGCTCGGCCAAGCGCACTTGGCTCTCATTCGGACAAACTTGTGTAGCATGTGCAAAGGATCCACACTCCTCACAAGCTCTAGCATTTTGCTTGTAGTAGTGGACTTGCCTCTTAAGCTTGCTCACTTCACCTTCAAGGAATTGGAGCTTCACATCCCTATCAATGTCTTCTCCCTTTGGATCATATAACTTCCTTGCACCTTCACCTTGAACTTTCACCTCCTTGCTAGCTTGACTCACCCCATACATGGCCTCATAATCGGATAGCTTGTCAAGTAGCTCCCAAGCTTGATCCGGTGTGAAGTCTATGAACCCACAATTGGTGTGGAGATTGAGCTTGTCCTTCGTTACCGGATTGATGCCTTGGAAAAAGATGTCTTGAAGCACATATGGTTGTTGGCCATGAGTAGGACATTGGCGCAACATCTCCTTGAAACGGTCCCATGCTTCGAAGAGAGGCTCATTCGGACCTTGTTGAAAACTTGCAATCTTCCTTCTCAACTCGGTTTTCTTTGAGGGCGGGAAGAACTTCATCAAGAAGGCATCATAGAGTGTCTTCCAAGTTGTGATTGACCTAGGAGCTTGGCTCTCGAGCCAATGTGCGGCCTTGCCCCCAAGTGACCATTTGAACGCCTTTAGAAGCACATACTCCAATGTCTCATTGTCGGTAGAGATCGTCTCACACATGTCCACAAAGCGTTTGACGTGCTCTATGGGACATTCATGTGGACGGCCCTCGAATTGATCACGCTTGATGAGGGAGATGAATTGCGTCTTGATCTCAAAATTCTTGGCAACCTCGGGAAGCACAATAGCCGGCTCGGGTACCCTCAACTCCGGATGCATGTATTGGCGTGCATTCCGGGGTAGAGCGTTGAGTTGAGCCTCGGCTCTCATCCGTTGCTCCCGTTCTCTTCTTGCCACCTCCTCTTGATTGTCCCTCTCAAGTTGCAAACTAGCCATTTCGGCCCTAAGTTGAGCCAACTCCTCATCAACATGGAGAGCTTGATTCTCCATCCTTTTCCTTCTTCGGGCTTCCTTGAGAATACTTTCCGGATCACTCACAAACTCAAGCTCAAGTGTTCCTCGGGAGGAACGAGCTAGCCAAAACAAATCAAAAACAAACAAAGGGTTTGGGCTATTCCCTCACCCAAATCACTACCAAAACACAAGAAAATAACCAAATTGGCACTCAATGCACTTAGACCTCCCCGGCAACGGCGCCATTCTTTTGATCGCCCTCTCGGATGCGAGGGTCAAGAGATACAATTTATAACCCGACCCCGTTGTAGTACGTGGTGGGTGTCGAACACTCGGGAAGTCTACTCGAACGATGTGCCTAGATACTAGGAAGCTAGAAAGGAGAGCATAAAACAAAGGAAAATAAAGAAAACAGTCGGGACCGACACTGAGGTCACGTCGGGCTTGAGGTTGCTCGGGATGTCGAACTCAAAGATTTTAAAAGTAGATCTTGGGCTTTTGGGTTCCTTCCCTAGTAGATTAAGGCTTTTCCACCCCAATTCAGGCAATGAGTGATGATCGGACTAGGATCGAGTGCTTTCGCCCTCGTTCCAACCACGTCTACACCTCGATCCATGGGGAAATCTCCTTCGAAGCAAGGTCTTGAGATTGACACATGTTCACTTTCGCTACTTTGCCAATCTCAAGCCTTGATTCCCGACTTTCGCAAGGAATTGTAGCTCGATGTAGAGTGGGTTCCTTAGATCAAACACTCAAGGCTATGGAATTGGGGTTTCTAGCCTAAACCTAGCTAGGGTTTTCCCCCATAACCCAAGATCAAGGAGATCTACTCCATGTGACAAGCAAAGAAAGCAATCAAATCAAAAGAGAAAGCAATCATCATAATCAATCTCAAAACAAAGCAAGGGTTCATTCAAATCCAAAGCAATCCACAAATACAAATCAAGGGTTTTCAAATCCACAAGATCAAAGCAAATCAAAGCTAAACAATCAACAAAACCTATCAAGCCTTCCTCTCTCTTTGGCCGATTCTCTCTCTCTTCCTCCTCTTCTCCTTCCTCCTTGCTCTCCAAGTATCCGCTTGGCTCCCTTGGAACCCCCCTTTTCTTGTGTGTGTGAGGGAACCCTTTCTTAGAAGACAAGAGGGCCTTTTATAGATTAGATGAGGGGCAAAAGTGGAAGTTCACAAATTCGTGCCTTGGAGCCCAAGTAGTCCGGTGACCGACTCGGCCCGACACGGAGGAACCTCGGGCCCGAGGTACTGTGCAACTCGGTCCGAGGTTGGAAACTTCAAAGTCGGGCCCGACGTTGTTGCATCTCGGTCCTGACCTCGTTCCACCTTCTTCTTAGTTGGCTTCTCTTGTTCTTCTTCATGGCTCGCTTCTCTCTTTCCCGCTTTAGCTCGGCCTTTGCTCCATGTCTCGACCCTCTTTGAAATTGATCCTCGATTCATGCCAAATTACCTACAAAACACATAAAAGGTGCGTAGTCTCCGAATCTCATAGAAATACGGGAACTAAGCTAAAAAGGAACAAAACGCACAAGAAAAGGGGAAAAAGAAACATATTTACAAAGGAAATCACATATGAAAACACCACCAAATAGAGAGACATCAATCTCGACCCCCAAAGTCGTGTTCGAGCCCTTGTGTGTTTGTACCCCTTCGTGTTTATTTGCTTTTCTTAGTTTATCAACTAATCTTTGGCCCTAATCTCATTCTCGTGGACGAACTTGACTCCGCTATACTCAGCGGGGTCTTGAATATAAATTTATTTGTTCAAGAAACCCTTCAACAAATTGGCGTCGTTGTCGGGGAGTGAGCAATAGTGCCTAGTTTAGTTTATATTTGGGGTTTGGACTAGCCCTTACCCCTTTGTTTTTGTTCACAGTATATGCCATCTCGTTCTTCCCGGAGAACTCTTGAGATTGACTACTACAACGAAACCTGAGAGGTCCTTCCATAGACGTTTGAGAGAACAAAGAGCAATGGGCGACGCTGAGACTCTTGCTCAACAAATGGAGGAACTCCGTGCTGAGATGCAGCGCATACGAATGGACCGAGATGCTCAGGCTACAAATGCGCGGCGAGCTCAGGCACAACTGGACGCTATCCCAACGAATGCCAAGCAATATATGCACCCAGAACTAAGGGTGCCCGAATCGGCGATAGTACTCCCGGAGATTAACCGCACTTTTGAGATTAAATCTCACTTTATATCCTTAATAAAGCGTTCTCAATTTGAGGGGAAACCCACCGAATGCCCAATGGAGCATATTAAGAATTTATTGATTTATGCGACACCATTGCTGTTGACAATGTCGCACTTGAATATGTTCTCTTGAAGGCTTTTAAGTGGTCTTTTGCAGGAAAAGCTTTGAGTTGGTTGGAGAGTTTGCCACCAAGGTCAATTACAACATGGAAGGCTTTGCATGATTTATTCATGAACAAGTTCTTTCCACCGGCAAAAACAGCGGAGCTTAGGAAGCGCATCACCTCCTACCATCAACTTCCAAACGAGACGCTTGTGGAGACATGGGAACGATTCCAAGAGCTTCTACTCCAATGCCCTACTCATGGGCAACCTCCTATGTTCTCCAAGAGATCTTCTTTCAAGGCATTAATGCGGCTACCAAAGATCGCATTAACCTTCACACTGATTGTGGGTTCATCAACATGACTCCAAAAGAAGCATGGGCATTATTGAACAAGCTAACCAATTATGATGCCATGTACGGAACCCAACAAGCTAAGCCAACGGAGAGGAAGCTGTATGAGCCACAATCTGATGTGGTAGATCGGGATCTGAAGTTCCAATTCATGCAAGATGAGATCAACCGTCTGAAAAAGCAAGTAAGTTACTATCAATCTTCTCAATCTTGTCAAGAATGCGGGTCTTCCGCCCATACTACTTCCAATTGCACTAACTTGCAGCAAGTGCGAGCCGCTGAGGCTTATGAGGAGGCGAATTACATGAGAGGTTCCTATAGGAACCAAAACAATTATGCAGGGAGGAACAATGCTCAATCATCTTGGGGCAATTCCAATTATGACCAATACAAGCAACCCCAACAAGAACAACGTCCCCCTCCCTACCGTCCTCCGGGCTATCAAGAGCCACCCTCATTGGTTCAAGGGCTGCAAGAAGGAATCAATGGCGTCCGAACTGAGATCAACGGAGTTCATAACAAGATCAATGATGTCCAAGTCGATCTTACCACTCAAATGAAAGGTGTTCATGCGAGGTTTGGAGAATTTGACTCATGGAGAAAGAACATCGATTCCCAATTTGGACAACTGGCTACTCAGATCCAGAGACCTCATGGACAACTCCCGGGCCGTCCTGAAGAGAATCCTAGAGGCCAAGCAAGCAATGGTGAAGTCCGAGCCATGAATTTAAGGAGTGGCAAAGCTTTGCCCGAGCCAACCAAGCAAAAAGAGAAGGAGCAAGCCTCAGGACCGACCCCCTTAGGGTCGTGCAAGACCCCCTTAGGGTCGTGCAAGACCCCCTTAGGGTCGTGCAAGACCCCCTTAGGGTCGTGCACGACCCTCTCAAGGGTCGTTCCTGAGGAGGCTAATAATGAAGAAGAAGAGGCGATCGACCCTCCAAGGGTCGAGCTCGACCACCCTTCGCCAGGTAAGTCTTCGAACCCTTCTCTTTCCATTCCATCTTCATCTAAGGTACTTCATTTCCCTTCTAAGAAACCCAAAGACTCCACGGAAGGTAAGTTCAAGCGCTTTGTTAAGTTGCTTCAAGGTTTAAACCTTTCCATTCCTTTCGCTGATGCTTTGAATGAAATGCCTGCTTATACTAAATTCTTGAAGGAGATTTTATCTAGGAAGCGATCAATCTCAGAGATGCATAATGAGGTCCATTCCATAAAGCTCCCTGAAAAGCTAGGCGATCCCGGTAAGTTTGCTATTACTATTGGTATTGGAGCTTACCGTTTCAAAGCTTTGTGTGATGTAGGTGCTAGTGCAAGCTTGCTTCCACTTTCAATTTGGTCCAAGACCAACATGGGACCACTGGAGCCTGTTAATATGAATCTTTACATGGCGGACGGATATCGTGTAAAGGCAACCGGAGTCGTTGAGGATGTTCCAGTTAAAGTTGGCAAATTTTTTGTCCCAAACGACTTCATTGTTCTAGACATGCCAGAGGACCCTGTGGTGCCAATCATACTTGGAAGACCATTCTTAGCCACCGCAGGGGCAAGAATTGATGTTAGGAAGGGGCTCCTCACATTTGATATTGGGGAGGAGAAGGTCGAGTTTCGTTTCAATCCCAATGTGAATGAGCCCACGGTCGTTAAAAGCATCAACGAGGAGCATAGCGACCATTCTCTGAAGAATCACATCGATGTGGGTGATAGGCACGATACCGAGGCATTCCTTGATTCAGTGGGGTCGATAACGACCCACATACCCTTGGTAACGACTCCTCTTCAAAATAACAAAGGTAAGTCTCCTTGCTCTGATCTATTTGATTCTGGTCATGATCCTTTCTTTCATCCTTCTTTTACAAATCCTACTATTGAGCATACTATGAAAGAGTCGAAGCCTCCTTGGTTTTCGGATTTTTCTAACCCTAATGTAGGAGTTCCAAGCATACTTGTGGATGATAGAGGACCGAATGTCCTAGAGAGAAGCTTTGAAGCTTTTCCATCTAAGTATGGGGTTTCCCATGATCCCGACAACGCTAGATGGAAGCAGCCCTGATGAGCTAAGGTAAGTCGTCAAGCTAATGACGTTAAACAAGCGCTTACGGTAGGCAACCCGGTCTGTAGACTAGATTTTTCTTTTGTTTTTGCTTTTTAGATTAGGTTCTTTTTCTATCCTTCCTTAGATTAGGATAGAATATATATTTTTGGAAAGGAATTTTGTGGGATTTTTGCAGGGTCGTAAGCTTTAACCACTCCACCTTCACCATGATAAGCTCCACCTCCTTTCCAAGCTTCCAAGAGTGCTTTGTGAGTTTCTTCTTCTTATCTCTTTACTTTTTCACATTATTTTTCATGCATGGGAACATTGCATGATTTAAGTATGGGGTAGGGGAAGAAGAAAGCTAACATGTTATGTTTGCTTGAGTCTTTATATTAGTTATTTGCTTGTTTGTTTGTTGGTTTGTTTTAAAATAAAAAAAATAAAAAAAACTGAAAAATGTCGAAAAATCCAAAAATATTTCTTTTCTTGTTTTAGGATAGAAGAATGCTCCATCTTATATGTCCTATGATGAGAATTAATTTTTATGCTTATTATATAATTCCTTTGGCATATTTGGATAGTATAGCCTGAGTCTTGAGAAATTGCTTTTGATTGTGAAAATGGACTTGTGATGAAATTGATCATATGTGTCTTGAATAGAAGTAGTTGCAATCCAACAAAAATTTTACCTAGTGAGGAATTTTGGCCTTAAAGGGAAAACATCAAAAATCCCTCTTCTTTTTCTTGTGTGAATTGCTCTCTTTATGCATAAATCTCTTGTCATTGATATGGTTATCTATTTCTTGAAGTCGCTATGAGATCGTTCATGCATGTTAATTATGATTAAGAACTTATATTTCATAAGCCACTTTTATCCTCTCTTTTACCTACCTTTACATTATCCTCTTTTTGAAGCCAAGTTGAGCATTAAGCCTTTTATTTTTAGCTCCACAAAATTATTCCATAGCCAAGATAAGCTTGACCCTATCCGGGGATTAGGACTTAGTGTTGGTTTGTGATAGTTTTGTTGAGTGGGATTGTTTGGTTCAAGTGTGGGGTAATTATGGGTTGGGAAAAGTAAAAAATCTTGCAGTTTGTCATGTAAAAGAAGTTTGGTTCCCTGAATGCACTTACAAAAGAGTTGAAAAAAAAAGAAAGAAGAAAAAAAGATTGGTACCAACATCCCATGAAAAAAAAATGAAAATCAAAAGGGAGAAAAATAAAGCAAAGTGTTGAAAGTGAAAATGTGCATGAGCCAAGTTTCCTTAGTATTTGTAAGCAAGATAAAATTGGATATTAAAGGGTTGAAAAAAATAAGTGAGTTTGAGCATAATGTTTGAGTGAGTTTGGTATAATCTTTTATGAGAGTTTTGGCAATGTGAGAGTTTTTAGGAGTCTTTGATTCCCGGATATTATTAGCACCACATAGCCAAAATATTTCCACGCCTTATTGTCTTTACTAAGCCCCATTACAACCCGGCCGAATGGAGTCTTCTATGAAGATTTCGTTGAGCCTAAGTTCTTATGATGATTGATGTGTTTTGACTTCTCTAGGTAGAGACATTGGTGATATAAGTCTCAATGATAAAGTTGATGTTGCATAAAGATTGAGTTGAGAGTTGATATTAATAGCCTAAACACATGAGAGATGAGTGAAACACATTAAAATCCCTTGTGAGGTTGGATTGTGATTGCCTATGCTTGAAACTCATACATATGTGATGACGTTAAAATTACTTGTCTACTTTTTCATTTGTGTTTAAAATGTTTTGACAAGGGCTATGCTTGAAGATTGTGTTATTGGTCTTGATTTTGCATGATTATTGCTTAAGGACAAGCAAGTCTAAGTATGGGGTATTTTGATGTCCGCTTTTTAGGTAGGTTTTTAGTGTCTAGATAGATTAGATTTAGTTGGTTTTAGTGCTTGAGTTTTATGCTTTTGAGTCTTTTTGCTTTAGTTTTCGTATTTCCTTGAGATTCGGAAGCTACGCACCTTGTGTGTCATTTTGTAGGAGTTTTGGAGCTTAGAAGAAGAGTTTGGAGCATTGCAAGAAAAGATGGAGATTAAGCGCTCAAGTAATGTTATTGAAGATCAAGTTTGATTTTGGAAAGAGATAGAGAAATTCGTTTCAAGAACATAGGAAAAAGAATCGAGTCAAACGGAGTTGTAACGAATCTTCTACGCAAGTTTTACTCAAGGTTGTTCGAACAAGCTCTCAGGACCGACCCCCAGGGGGGTCGTGAACAACCCTAATAGGGTCGTGCTAGACCCACCCAAAATTGTAAGCCTCAGGACCGACCCCAGGGGGGTCGAGAACGACCCTATGTGGGTCGATCGGGGCGCCGACTCTCCCTTATTCCGAGATCTTTATGGATATATTCTATCTTTTATTTTAGGAAGTAGTTTTATCTTGTTTCCTAATGTAATTAGGGCTCCTTTTTCTCTATAAAAGGGGGCTAGACCTTCTAAATGAGGGAGATCTTTTTGCTAGCTTTGTTTGGAGGTTATTTGGAGATTAAGAGGAAGACTGGGAAGACAAGTTTGAGAAATTTTGTAAGACCTCTTTATTTTTATGATCATGTCTTCTTCTTTCTTTTCAATGTGTGAGTAGTCTTCTTAGATTCTAGGGTTGGGTGAAAATCCAACACAATCATGCATGTCTAAACTTGAATTCATGACTTGAATGCTTGAAGATCATATCTATCTATCTTGTGCTTAAATCCTTTGCGAAATTTGAGGCATGTCTTGCAATTAACCTAAAAGCGAAACTGTAAAGTTTATTGCTTTGACTAGTTCTAATAGGATTATTTGCGAAAGTTGATATTCCTAGGTTGAAGGATAGATAGAAAGTTGTTTAATTTGCGACAGTTTATTGAATAACTTGACTTGTTTGCGATAGTTGACTTTTCTATTATCTAGATTGCATGATAGTTGTGAATTCTGGTTGAAAGCATGAATGGTTGTTGTTGTGGTAGCCCTAGCCCTAGGATTGTCTTTTTATATTTGATTTAAAACTTGTGATTTTGCTTCGATCTCGACCCCCAAAGTCGTGCTCGAGCCCTTGTGTGTTTGTACCCCTTCGTGTTTATTTTCTTTTCTTAGTTTATCAACTAATCTTTGGCCCTAATCTCATTCTCGTGGACGAACTTGACTCCGCTATACTCAGCAGGGTCTTGAATATAAATTTATTTGTTCAAGAAACCCTTCAACAGTTACATGAATTGCCCTCATGTGCAGCTCACATGACCCTAACCCCCGAAATAACACGCTCACAAGTTTGAAGGGTTTCTACTTTCCACATCTAGCTCTCATCAACCTCGAGGTCGCCGTTTCTTTGCATCAAAGTTGAGGTCGAGCCGAGCGAGGGTAGGCACCGCCAGAGGTCGAGCTGAGCTAGGGTAGGCGCCGTCGAAGTTTGAGGAAGCGGTTGATTCCGTTGAAGGCAAACATATCAGGGTCGAAGTTCACACTACGGTAAGTGAAAAACCCTTCAAAGAATTTGCGTTTATGCATTGAGAGTTGTTGTTCGAGCTAAATTCATGATGCCATTTTGGAGCATTTGATTCATCTTGAATATAGAAGTTGTAGCTAGGTAGAGATTGTGACATCCAATGTTTGATTATTTGACTGGTGATAATAATATGAAATTAGGTCGAGCTTGTGACAAATTGAGAGTTGTGTTATAGTGACATCCAATTAGGTCGAGCTTGTGCATGATTGTTGAAAATTATTGAATGAAATCCAAAAAATATGATATTCGAATGTAGTTTTGTGATGAATGTACTTTTTCCCCTTCATATGCATATACTTTCCGAATTAAGTGATTTCCTTCTCGTTTAGGCTTGTGTTGTTAATTACTCATTATTGGCTTGGGAATATATGAGTTTGTTAGTGTGTGGTTTTACGTAATGTGTGTGCTTGGGAATATATGAGTTTGTCCGAGTAAAATGCAAAGGCGAAGGGAAAGGGCATTGATGGAAGGGCGTTGCTTGGAGTGATGAAGAGGTGAAAGCACTAATGTCAATTTGTCTACAATATCACAAGCAAAATGGGAAGGACGCTCACATTCAACGGGTTGAGATTGTTGAGAAGTTTAGCCATAAGAACACCCGAAAGATTGATAAAGATATTACGAAGAACAAGTTTGACTACATGAAAAAGATTTGGAAACTTTGGGTTGGCTTACGGTACAAAGAAATCGGGGTAGGATGGAACCCGGCAGATGGAACAATAACAGCAGATCCAGATTGGTTGGAGCGAAAGATAAGGATAAGCTTCATAGGCTGATTTTTAGGGTAACTTGTTGTTTCATATTATGGGAGGCTTGCCTAGTTATTTATAGTGGTCTTGCATAATTGACAGGAAAAAGGTGGAGTACAAAAGGTTCCAACAAAAGCGTCCCGACCCGGAGTTGAGTGATATTTGGGATTGCGTCTTCGACAACATATGTGCGTCGGGCCAACATGCTGTCGCGACCACAATGGACCCCCCAGTTGTAGCAACAGACGAGTCCCAAATGCCGGTTTCACAATCTGGTGTTTCCGGGGGAAGAGGTTTTGAGGATCTGTTGGGAATGGATGACGACTTGGATGAGGATGATCGGATTCGGGACCTCACTGACACACCCGGCCTAGGTAGTGCATCTCGGCAAGCTACCAACTCTCCATCTCTGCCTCAACCCAACGGCGGTACTAGCCAACGAGTGCCTAAGCGTAGAGAGAAACAAACTGGGACTGCCTTCTTCCAAGATCAGTTGGTTTTACTGCAAAACAAGGTGATCGGTTTGTGACCCTCTTGTAGGGGGAGTTAAAGGGTAAGGAAATGTAGGGAACGAATTGGGTTTTCAATCTGGATGAAGCAAAGGAGGTTCTTGAAGGGATGGTCACGGTCGACCTGATTGAAGAGTACGGTGGTCTATGGTGTTATACCGTGGATTATTTGAACAATGAGAACACCCGCCGCCTCTTTTTGACATTGAAGACAGATGATGCAAGGATCACTTGGCTATGGTACAATTTTGCAAAGGATGAATGGTCGAAGAAGACCGGTTGAGTTGGGATATTAATGGTGTACATCATTCTTGTGTTTTATGTCATACAATATGCTTATTTTATGGTGATTGTTTGAGGATTGGTAGTTTGTTTGTGATTGCATGAGGATTGATGGATTGTAGTTGTTTTATGGTGATTGTTTCAGAATATATTTTAGATTTGTTTCGGAATTACAATGCTTATTTTATAGTAGCTGTTTTAAAACTCGGTTGCATTTGTCATTGTGTTTTGAGGTTTGGCGATGGATTACTTTTGATCTATATAAATGATTGCATTCTTCTATACATGTAGCTATTTTACGGGGCAAGAAGCATGCCTCGTGCACCAGTTAGGCAGCTTACTCGGCGTCAAAAGATAATGATTGCGTGGTTTTTGTTTATGCAACGGCAGGGTTGTCTCTTATTGGGGTAGTACCTCAAATATATGCACTAGACACCATGCTACACTTCGCCATGACGGGGTACCTATGGATGAGACAGATAATGGAATCTGAATCCGAGGTTAGATGCATTAATGCTTTTTGAATGGAGAAGCACGTGCTGCGGAAGTTGTGTGATGACCTACAATACAAGCATGGTCTCCGGCCTTCAAAGCATATGTCTGGCATGGAGAAGGTTGGCATTCTACTCTATACGATTTCAGTGGGGGTGTCTAACAGAGCGGTATGTGAGAGGTTCCAGCATTCTGGTAACACAATTAGTCGTGCATTGCATGATGTCATAGACGCCATAGCTGGTAGGAGGCAAGGGTTCGAGGGACTCGCCAGGTTTCTCCTACAGCTCCGTGATCCGGAGTTCGCAAAAATTCCCGATAAGGTGGTGAATGAGAATCTTTATACTCTTTTCAAGGTATGATTCATTATAGTTCGAAGGTTGTAATAATAGGTGCTTTATTAGTTTGAAGTATAAACATAAATGTAAATGTATGATTATAGGGTGCAATTGGGTGCATAGATCGGACCCATGTTATAACCTACATACCCCGAGCTGACCAGATGCCTTATCGGTAAGGAAAACAGGTTTGCTCATGGAACATCATGGCGGTTTGCGACTTTGACATGCTCTTCACATTCGTATCCACTGGATGGGAAGGGAGCGCTCATGATGCCCGAGTTTTTGAACACGCTATTACAACACCCGCAATGAACTTCCCTCATCCGCCACTAGGTACCTAATTCAAAACCATAAAAAAATATTTCTATGGTAAACTTCTAGCATTTGCACTAAAGGTAACATCATTTTTCTTATGTAAACGTAGGAAGGTATTATCTTGTCGATAAAGGTTACCCGGACAAGCTCGGCTACATGGTCCCATATGGCAAATTTAAGTACCACTTGTCCCAATTTCAAAATGTGCTTCAAAAAAATGCACCGCAAACATTCAATAAAGTTCACTCGTCGCTTAGGAGTGCAATCGAAAGATGTTTTGGTGTGTTGAAGAAACGGTTTAGGATTTTGACGTACATGCCGAGCTTCCCAATCGAGACGCAAATTGACTTGATCCTTGTTTGTTTTTCCATGCACAACTTGATTTTGGAAGATCGAATTGTGGACCAATACCTTAAAGAAGACTACGATGATTCGGATCTTCCTCCTCCTCGGGTTCCCGAACAAGGGAAAGACAATGCTGCAACGGGAATGAAACACATCAGGGATGCCATCGCAACTCAAATCTGGGAATCTCGAAGTTATTGGTAGTTTATTTAGGGTGTGATGTACTTGTGCTAATGTTGGTTGTTGAATGCATAATAATAGACCGAATTATATTGTATCATTGTGTTTATTTTATACTAATGACAAAGTTTGGTGTGTTATTTATGTCTATGTTGTGTCATACTGTTGGCGATATAATAGTTAAGTAAGAGTCCGAATTATATTGATGTATATGGTATAATACAACATGTTCAATGCTTCTGGTATTAACTTTATATGGTTATACATGTGAGTAACTTTACATGGCTATGCACACATGCATTAATTTACATGGCTATGCATATGAGTAACTTTACATGCCTATCAATATCCACAACCTAAAGAATATCCCTTTCAAATCACTTCCAAAGATGTGTTCTTGCCAAAGCCAAAAGAAGTCCAACATGCCATCATTTGTGCACCTATCAACCTGCAATAACAAAATAAATCTGGACAACAAGTCTGTCACAAAACAATAGTAGTCTAAAAAAATGGAACCTGCAAAAACATATATGTCACGAGCAAAATATTACTACATAACCATACACACATACATTATTCAACAATCAAGCATCACATTGTTCGATTGTGCATCCATTCACCACACTAGTTCACGCTAACATAAATGAAAAACCGAAATCCATCATTACACAAAACAACATTGTCTCTCAAATAACACTAAATAGTAAACTGAATTTAACACAATAGGTAGAGATAACAAAGTTTGATGGTGATGGTGCATGCATAGAGCTTCCACGCCAATCGAAGTCAAGACAACCTTGCATTTTTACAAAATTAGAAGTGTTACTGCATTGAATGGGTATCAAAAAGCGTACTTTTACAAGTTTATTGGGAAGCAAAAAATCTGTCAATGGAGGTGAAAAAACAGTGCAATTTTACACTAACTTGTACCCCCCCCCCCCAAAAAAAAAGAAAAAAAACAACCAAAGGATGCACAACAGGACTGTGTCGGCCTGCTGCATAGCAGAACATTTGATTCTTCCACCCGAAAACACAATTCCAATGAAACTGTTCCAAGTCAGGCCATGACTGCACACTTGCATGTCACACTAAAAACAGTAAAAAAATGGCCAAAACAGGTTCCAAAGATGTGCCTTCTCGTGCACCAACAGAAACCAACTCAACAATGCCTACACGTAACAATGACTAAACTACAATGAGGTTCCAATTGTGTTGTAATCATTGTCTATGAAGATAGCTTGATCATCTTACTTGTGCTCTAACCACATTATTAATGGTTATGTAGATAGCTTGAACAAAAAAAATGGTAATATAGAATTCGAACTTGATAATGGAATAGACTGTTGCAACAATTCTTGTAAAAATTTTAAAGTTCTAACTTCTAACCAACAGTTGTTAAGTTTTCCATGCATATTGTTCCAATTTTTCCATGTTTAATCACCCAAATTACAAAAATAAGGATTTGGCCATGCAAATTTTTCCATGCACAAATCTTCTAACTATATTATAACACATATAAGTAACATCTTGAACTCAAATATGGCTAGAAAATGCACATACCTAAGATGATGACTCCCCACGATGCCAGCTGGGTCCAGCCCCGGATGCAACCTTCTCTTGAGGATGTCCTTCCTCATCTTCATCACCGTTGTCCGACGCCTCATCACCGTTGTCCAGCTCAGCTGGGGGGTTGTCTTGCACCCCAAACAATTGCTCCCACAACATGCTAAGTTTCGGGTCTACCCCTTTACCCCAGAACTGCCAAACGCGAGGGCATTGCTGCAATATGAGAGGTAAAATTCCTTAGTTATTCATATGTAAAATGATAAACAACAAAAAAATTGACATGAGTGAAAACAAACCTCTATCATCCGATCCCACAATGCTGCATCACATTGGATTTTCCCCGTGGTCATGTCTTGGTGATCCTGACCTCCAATCTCCTTGAACCGATACCGGGCACGCCATTGGGTCCGGTGGAAGTCCAAGAGAAAATTGAGCTCGATGTTAGCCCTCCTATTGCCAATTGCATCATAGAACTGATTCGCCAACTCCCAGAAATGTATGGGTTGATGAGGATGAATTCTCTCCCTCCTAATTAATGGCAGGGAGGACAAGGTTGAGAAAGACCTTGTCTAGGTCGAATGTCCAAATGAAATTATCAACCATCTATTCAAGGTGTGACAACATTATAATGTAGCTAATAAATAATTATAGAAATAGTAAAAAACATGAACTTCATCAAAGGAAGTGAGGATACCTTCGAATCTTCCTTGCAAGGGGAGGTTTTTTTGTGGGTGCTCGAGTGAAGGAGAATTGATGGGGTGGTGTTGTGTTTAAAGGGGAACGAAATCATTATAATAACAAAAAAGTGAATACCTTATAAATATAAAATACTATACAGTCAAATTAGAAACTCCATAAATAGGGAATTATGCATTATATAGTAATAATATGATAACTTACTTTTTGTGACATTCTCATAACCATTACAAACCTAAAAATGATGGATTGTATACACCATTCCTAGCAAGAAATCAATTTGTTTTTACAAAGCTACATTTATGTTACTTTTAACTATTATATGCTACTTTGTATACATTATAGATCATTAAGAACCATGTCACCCACATTCTCCCCATAGAACTATAAAATATGATATATTGCTATGTATGAGAACTATAAGATACCAATAATTGTCACTCACACCCTAAACATAAAATAAGCCAAGAGAGGCAATAGTCAATTACAATTAAATAACCATAATAACATAGAATGAGTCTTCATTGACAGCTTGCACACATACATCTAAATTCCAAAAAAACATAATATGATACACAGAATGAATGAAAACTGATTACATGGATAAACGAGAAACACCATGCACATGAACATGAGGGCAATGTTGCACCTTATCCAACAAGTAACATCTTAGATTGCCTTGTCACGCTCAAATGCACGCTCGACTGTACAGTTTGACAACTCTTCAATGAGTTCAACCTACTCATCAATCTTGTGAACTTGTGCCTGGAGGCTCATTTCCAACAACGCCACATACCTCTCAGCATCATTAGCTCGATGCTTATGACGCATTGCCACTTCTTGTAGACGTTCGCAGCATGGTTGCTCGCTTAAATCCCGATGAAGTAGTTGGTCCTCCTCCTCATCAGAATTGAACTATTGAAAAAAACATTGAATTTAATCCCTAAACAATAGATAGTGAAGTGTTTGATGAGTATTGAGGAACAAGTATGTTAAATTTTACCTCTTCATTATAAAATTGGCCATCCAAGAATGCCAAACTATCGTCTTCTTCACTCCATGAATCCTGGGACACCATAGTTGTGTACAATCCCTATGCAAACGAGGATTTATCAATGCACTTCTGGGAAGACAAAATTCAGCGTTTTCATCAACTAATTCCCCTAAACCAATGAAAAAACTAACCATTCACATAAATCATATGCAATACTGTGTTATAATGCATGTCAAATAACTACCAATTACAATAAAAATGAGTCAAGCACACAACAAAGCTCAACATCATCAAACACACATCAAGCTCAACTAATCATTCAAGTTGTTAAATTCTTACAATAAGAAATTCCAAATATGCTATTCAGCATAAAACACACAACAAGCATCACTTTTTTTGACCAAAATCAGTATATCTCCAACTTGGTCTCATTCAAATCCAGCCTCATTCTAATAATGACTTGGTCTCATTCAATTTTAGCGATTCCAACACCTCACAATAACCAGTGTTTGCCCAAAATCAGTTTGTCTCCAATTTTAGTGGTCTCATTCATTCAATTTCAGTGAATGAATAAGTAATCTCCAATTTTAGTCAAACATTTTCAACACTGAAAGCCTAGCAACCACAAAACCCTAGCAATCCAGCCTCATTGCATATATAACTAATGACTTGAGCTTGATGCTCGATGCCTAGCAACCAGAAAACCCTAGCAATCCAGCAGCATTTTGGTCTCATTTATCAAGTTCAATCAACAAATGGTACCCTAAACCAAATGAACATGAAAATCCAGAGAACGAGGCCAAAAATTCGCGGCACAAAGAACAAATTGATAGTTTGATATGGGTTCCAATACTTGTAAGGATGGGATCCAAGCAAATCGATGGAATCGAGCTAGCTCGGATGCTAGATCCATCTCCCTAAAACCAGAAAGAAGGTCGATAGACATACAATATAGGCAAAAGATAAAGAAAATGCACATACCTTCAACTGCCAGCTCTGGCCGCGTAAATCGCCTTTGAAGTCGATGAGCTAGGGTTTGGAAAATCGAATTTGGGGATAATGGCTTCCAAGGGTATCGAGAGGTAATTTGTGGGCTTTTTTGACAACCTAGGGGAGCGTCTATAGAAGAGCTCGGGGGGGAGGGGGGGGGGGGGCTAGCGTCATTTTGCTAGCTGGATCGGATTCCACTTCTGGAGCCCGTTGTTGCCGAACGCCCTCGAAACTCAGAGATGCTACAAAACGCGCCCTCTTCCGCTCCAAAACATTCCATCCGAACGGAGCCTTAGTCGCAATCATGGCCTAAATTGATCCGTTATTGGATTTGAATGGTTTATGGAAAGAAGAACAAGGAAAGAGGTGGAGAAGAAGATATGGGCGGTTGGTCCTTCTTTTAGGCCAAATTACAATTTTAAACCCTCTTGTTTCTAGTTGTGATAAAAATACCCTTCCATGTACAAATTAATTTTCAAAAATTATGGAAGTGTACCATCTTTCTTATTTGATAACCAAAAACATCTTTCTAATTGATAGAACATTTAGTTATAGGTTTTAGAGCATGTTTCTATTCTCTTTTCATGCATTTCTAGCTACATTTTCAACTTAATTCGAAGTTTATTTTTGTTTTAATTTAGTTCGGAATCTACGCTCTTTTATGCTTCATTGTAGGATTGAGGTGATCGAAAGGTGAGCATGGTGGATATCAAGCTAGGAACCAGAGCTATGGAGCTCGGAACAAGTGCAAGTAATGAAGAAACCATGGGAAGACATTGAAGTGTCAAGATATGAGGATAGGCACAGCCAAGGACAGAGGCTGAATGTGGGGACAGACGGAGGAGCATGACCGCGCTGACATGCATTTGACCGCGTCCAGGCCCGCGTTGAGTGGCGTTGTTTTGAGGCTTCGATCTATCTTTTAGATGACGTCATGATATTTTTAGGATGTTTTTAGACTATGATATAAATACTTTTTCGGGTTTTATTTTGAGGGAGTTCAATTTTATGTTATTCAACTTTGAGAGAGATTTGGAGAGAACTTAGGAGACTAAAACCCTAGAGAAGAATTTGAAGAGAAACCTGACTCTTTGTAAGTTTGATTTCTCTTTAATGTCGTTTTCTAGCTAATTTCACATGTCAAACTAGTTAAGTTGAAGTTGTATGTATGATTGTTTGTGAGATTTGAATTATTCAACTTGCCTTGACTAGATTGAATTACTCCATACTTAATTGATTAAATTCGCTTAGGATTATAATAGCTTGATCACCTATTTTGATTTCTAGGTTGAATTACAACTAGAATAACTTAATATACGATGGAATTTTGTTATTCATGGATGAATCCTTTGATTAAACTTATATACGGTGGAATAAGGTTAATAAAAGGAGGAGAATTCAATCACAAAACTTCATGAATATACGGTGGAATTTATGAACGATGTTTCTATTGAATGCTTTGGAGGAAACATCCTGAACAAGACTCCTACTGAAGCATTTCAACTCTTCCATGAGCTCTCTGAAAGGCTCTCGCCAATCAGCAAAAGAGTTACAATGAAAGCTTCCCATTCCATTGATGCTAGTGCTTTACATAAGGAGGTCAGTAAGTTGAAGACAATGTTCAAGAAATTCATCTTAGGAGGACAACAACAAGTCAAAGCTTGCAGTTTCTACTCCGACATCACCCACAAGACAGATGCTTGTCCTACTCTTCATGCTCAAGAGGAAGAGGTTAATGTGCTTGGAGGTTATGAGCCACAAAGGCCAAGGTATGATCCTTATTCGAACACGTACAATCCGAGCTAGAATGATCATCCTAATTTGAGGTATGGAATCAAAATTAACAATACGCTCGTCAAAGCGGCCCTCAAGGCTTTAGACCTCCCTTTCAACCTCGGCCTCAAGCACCAAATCAAGGCCCTTCTTTGTCCACGGATGACATGATCCACACTCTTGCCCAAAGCATGACCACTACGCAACAATCCATGGGACTATTTCAGCAAGAAACCAAGTCAAGCATCACTAACTTGGAGAATTAAATGAGCCAACTTGCAAAGGCGATGAGCACACTTGAAGCTAAGGATTCCAACAGACTTCCCTCTCAAATGGAGCTCAATCCTAAGAAAAACATAAACGCAATCTCGCATCGGAGCGGTAAAGTGTTGGAGAACAAAGCCGAAAAGCAACCAACTTTGCATGAGAACAAGGAAGAAGAGATCAAATTTTAGAACCTGTATAGGTGCCCGAGCGCGGTGAGGAAGCTAGGAGCGCGCCGACGCTTCCAGACCCCATACCGTGCCTAGGCAACAGAAGCTTAGATATGTTGAGCGTTGTCAAAATTGGTGGGAGCGCGATCGCGCTCAAATGGACATGTGCGATGAATTATCTAACCCTTCTACCTCGGCTCCCAAACCTCTTCCACCATTTCTCGATGCCTTAAAGGAGACCCATAAGATCGAGAATGTCAAAGAGATCTTCGAGACATTTAACAAATGCGAGTTGAATATTCCACTACTCAAACTTATCAATAGCATTCCTCGCTATGCTAAATCCTTGAAGGAGGTATGCACCGTCAAGAGGAACCAAAAGCTAAAGGGGAAGCAAAAGATCAAGGTTAGTGAGCAAATCTCAGCGGTTTCCCAAAGACGTATGCCAAAGAAGTGCGGAGACCCAGGTATGTTCACTATTCCTTGCATCATAGTTGAAACTAAGTTTGATAATGCTATGCTAGATTTGGGTGTTCCTATAAATGTCCTTCCTTATTCATTTATGAATCTCTTGAGATTGGTCCATTACATGCAACAAGTGCTGTAATTCAATTGACCGATAGATCTAATGTTTATCCAAAGGGGATTGTTGAAGATGTGCTTGTTATGGTTGATAAGTTGATCTTTCCTGCTGATTTTTATGTAATTGATATGGAACATGATAAGCATGCGACTCTAATTCTCTTAGGTAGATCATACTTAAAAACAGCCAAAACAAAAATCGATGTGTGTAGTGGCTCATTAACTATGGAATTTGATGGGGAAAGGGTTGAGTATTACATTTATGATGCCATGAAATTCCCCTATGATGACAATTCTTTATGCTGCATTGATGTTTTGGATACTCTTATCCAAGATTTCTTAGATATTAATGATCATGATGGATTGAAATCTACTCTTGAGAACTCTATGTTTAATGATGATGAAGTGGATTTTATGCTAAATGATGACATGCAAGGAGTTGTAGTTGAGTTGAACACTCACTACGAGCGAACACTCTTGCTATCGGGCTCTAAGCCTATACCATTAACATTGCCAAGCGAGAAGCTTGTACCTTCTGTTGTGCATGCCCCAAATGTGGAGCTCAAGCAACTACCGTACCACATTAAGTACGCCTTTCTAGGTGATGGAGAAACCATGCCGGTAATAATTTTAAACAAGCTAACGGAAGATCAAGAGCACCGTTTAATGGTTGTGTTAAGGGAGCATAAATCCGCTATAGGATGGACCATTGCTGACATTAGAGGAACAAGCCCCTCTACATGTATGCATAGGATCCTATTGGAGGATGAAGCAAGCCCTTCAAGACAACCACAACGGAGGTTGAACTCGCCCATGATGAAAGTTGTGAAGAAGGAGGTCCTCAAACTTCTTCAAGCATGTATGATTTTCCAATCTCTGATAGCAAATGGGTTAGTCCTACTCAGGTCGTTCCCAAGAAAGGTGGAATCACAGTCAAGGAGAACCAAGAAGGTGAGCTCATTCCAACAAGAATCCTAACCGGGTGGCGTGTCTGCATCGACTACCGTAAGCTTAACATGGTACCCGCAAGGATCACTTTCCTCTACCTTTTATTGACCGAATGCTTGAGCGACTTGCGGGTCATTCCTTCTATTGTTTCTTGGATGGATATTCAAGTTATTTCCAAATAGCCATTGCACCCGAGGATCAAGAGAAGACGACATTTACTTGCCCATTTGGCACATTCGCGTACCGAAGAATGCCATTTGGACTATGTAATACTCCCACAACCTTTCTCAAGTGTATGGTTACTATATTCTCTTAGTACATTGAGAACTTCATTGAAGTTTTTATGGATGATTTTACCGTTCATGGGAATGATTTTGACTCTTTTTTAACCTACTTGACACTTGTACTAAAACCATGCAAGGATACTAATCTTTGTCTAAATTCTGAAAATGCCATTTTATGGTAGAACAAGGCATAGTGTTAGGTCATCTAGGGGTATTGAGGTCGATAAGGCAAAGTTTGAAGTAATTCAAACCTTGCCTTATCCTACTAATATTCGAGAAGTGCGCTCTTTTCTTGGTCATGTAGGTTTTTACCGCAGGTTCATTAAGGACTTCTCAAAGATCGCTTTATCTCTTTGTGTGTTGCTCAGATGTCACCTTTGACTTTAATCAAGCTTGTAAAAGAGTTTTTGATGAGTTGAAGTCTCGCCTCACAACTGCACCAATAATTGAACCCCCGGATTGGTCTCTACCCTTTGAGCTCATGTGTGATGCATGTGACTATGTGGTAGGAGCGGTCTTGGGTCAAAAGAATGGTAAGGCTTTGCATGTAATCCATTGTGCTTCTATGACTTTAAATGAAGCGCAGAGAAATTATTACACCACCAAGAAGGAGATCTTGGTGGTGGTATTTGCTTTGGAGAAGTTACAGTCCTATTTGCTAGGGACAAAGGTGATTGTCTACAAGGATCATGCGGCCCTTCGTTACTTGTTGACGAAGAAGGAAGCAAAGCCCCGGTTGATTAGGTGGATCTTGTTGTTGAGTGAATTGAACATTGAGATCAAGGACAAGAAGGGGGCGGAAAACGTGGTGGCTGATCATCTTAGTCGCTTGGTTCATGAGGAGAAAAGTTGTTCAAGTGTCACACATATTCGAGAAGATTTTTCGGATGACACCTTGTTTTCGGTACGTACACTAAAACCTTGGTATTCTCATTTGGTTAATTTTCTGGTTTTGAGTGTATTTCCTCCTAGTTTTAGCAAGGCTGAAAAGGACAAGCTAAAGAGTGAAGCGCGGTACTATGTGTGGGACGATCCATATCTATGGAAGCATTGTTTGGACCAAGCAATCCGTAGATGTCTCCCAGATAATGAGGTAACTTCAGTTTTGTCTTTTTGTCACTCTTATGCAATGATGGGACACTTTATTTCTAGAGAGACCGCTAGGAAAGTGTTGGACGCATGATTCTTTTGGCCTACCATCTTTCGGGATGTGCATGCCTATTGCAAATAATGTGACCAATGCCAAAGGGTTGGGAATATGTCCCGAAGGGATGAAATGCCTCAAGCACCAATTATCTTTTGTGAGGTATTTGATGTTTGGGGTATAGACTTTATGGACCATTTCCTAGTTCTTTTGGGAATGTTTATATTTTGTTAACGGTGGAGTGCGTTTCCAAATGGGTGGAAGCGAAGGCCACCTGAACTGAACTCGTGTTGTGGCAGGTTTCTTAACAATGCACATATTCTCAAGGTTTGGATTCCTAGAGCTTTGATTAGTGACAAGAGATCCCACTTTTTCAACAAAAATAGTGAGTGCGCTCTTGAAAAAGTACCATGTCACACATAGGATTTCTATGGCCTATCACCCACAAACAAATGGACAAGTGGAGGTATGTAACCGGGAGATCGAGGCAATACTTGAGAAGACGGTGTCGCCAAACCAAAATGATTAGAGCACTCGCCTTGATGATGCTCTATGGGCTTATAGGACGGCTTACAAAACACCAATTGGAATGTCACCCTTTCGTTTGGTGTTTGGCAAATCTTGTCATCTTCTAGCGGAGATCCAACACCGAGCTTATTGGACCATGAAGAATTGTAGCTTGAAAATGGATGAGGTTGGAGAATTGAGGAAGTTTCAATTGCAAGAGGTTGAGGAATTACGGCTAGAGGCATATGACAATACGGCCATAAACAAGGAGAAGACCAAGGCTTCGCATGACAAGAAAATTTGGAGAAAGAGTTTTAAGGTAGGTGACAAGGTGTTATTATATCAATCTAGATTTAAACTTTTCCCAGGAAAGCTAAGGTCAAGATGGACGGGGCCGTTCGTAGTAACTCAAACTTATCTTCATGGAGCGGTGGACATCTATGATAGATCCAATCATTCAATACAAAAGGTGAATGGACAGCACTTGAAATCATATTTTGAGGGGTTTATCAACGCTATTCTTGAGGAGACGATTTTGACCGAGCCTGATCTATGAGCGGTAATGCGTCAAGCTAATGGCGTAAAACAAGCGCTTCTTGGGAGGCAACCCAAGATTTTAGTGTAGTTTTTCTTTGTGATACATGATCACCTCGTATTACTCCTCGATGACCAAGTATATGACCCACACAAGTCCCAATCTTGTCTTGTAATGTGAATTTCGAACCTATAAAAGCCTTGAAGTTAGTAACTTGTTGCGTAAGTAACAAACTGAAACGAAGTATGAATGAATTGAAACCGATTGGATAAATTGAAAGAATCAAATTTGAAAGTTCAATTGGATTGGCTCTAACGCTAAATCCAATTGATTAACTAGATTAATCTTTAACAATCAAATCTAGAACAATCTCAATTGACTAAATCAATCAAACCAAATTAAACCAACAAAGAGAGAGATCGAGAGAAGGATGATGATGATCGCCGAAGTTGATGAGGGGCTAATTTTTCAATTAACAAATTTAGGGTTTATCTAATTCCAGGCTAAATTTAGGCCTCATTAACGTGGCCTCATTAACGAGGCCACGTGACGGAAATTTCGAGGGTTGACTTTGTGACTCACCGATCCTGTGGGGAAATTATTTTCGTGTCGGTAGATTATCTTTTTGTGATTTTTAGGGTTATTATATTATGTATTTTAGGTCTTGTTATCTTCGTAGATTTTATTTCTATCTTTTAAGATTTTATTTCTATCTTTTTAGGAAAGTTTATATCTTCTAGCCTTTTTAGTTTTTAGGTTTTTTAGTATAAATACCCTTTTATCTAGCATAGAAGGGGAGGGAGAGACTTTTTAGAGATTTTGGAGAGGAGGAAGAACCGAAGAGGCGAGAGGATCGGAGTCGAGTTCGGAGGTCGGTGAACGAAAGTTACCGAGTTCGTGGATCGAGATTTTGGTTCGGTGTTTTGTTCTTTTTTCGGTTTCTTCTGAATTTCTGTAAGACAGATTTTTCTATTTAATTTGAGTAGAAATTGGTTTTCAATGTTTTCTTTTATTGAATTTATTTGTTTAGTAGTTATTATTAGTGAGTAGTCTTCTTTTCTAGGATCGGGGTTAAGCCCGACATAGTTGAGCATGTTTGATAAGTGAGATTGTGTGTTGAATGCCTTTTATCTATTATTGAGATTGTTTGTTGTGCTTATACCAAGATAAAAGTTGAGGTAATTTGAGTTTTTAACTTGATTGAAAGAGAAAGTTAGTAACTTAAAGGTTGATATTGTTTGAATACGAAAGTTTCAAGCTTTAGATCCAAATCAAACAATTAAGTGATTTAGGATGCGAAAGTAGGTTAATTTACTTCATCGTCAACGAAAGTTGATGACTCTATCTATTTAAAGGCATGATCTTATCTACTTACGAGTTTTTATGCTTGGCTATGTTGTGGTGTCCCTAGTCCTAGATTTTTGTTTTTATTTGAATTATCTTAAGTGAATTTTCGTTGCTGAGTTACTTGGCTCGGTACCGAATTTATTTAGGTCGTTAGTTGAGTAGTTTTGTTTACGGTGGTTCGTTAACGACCCTGACAATGTCGTTAACGAGGCTGCTTGTGAGTGTTTTTACTTGATTTTGTTTACTTTTTAGTAGTTGATAAACGAACAACCTTGCTTCCTGTGGAACGATCCTGACTCTGCTATACTCAGCGGGGTCTTGACTTATAAATTTATTTGTTGTCAAGAAACCCTCTCAACAGTAAACTGATATTTTCCATTATTTAGATTGGTCAAGTCAAAGGGTTGGCTTTGACCCATGTAATAACTTATCTCACCCAATCACTTACTAAATTCATCCCTAAAGTGAGACAAGTTATTCCATATATCTAAATAAGGAAATAAGGGGTGAAACACGGCCCAATTAATTTAATCCATTGAATTTGGGCTCAATTGATGTTGAATGCAAGTGACACATCTTGTCTTGTTGGACGCTTCAACAATAGCTGCCAATCGAACTAAGATCGTCGTCGTCCATTGAGCAATCTTCTTAGCCCGACTCTTAGTAATTGATCCATCAGATGGCGCTCGAATTAACTCATCGATATCGGTAGGAGACATGGCTAGCTTCAATGGATCATTCTCCTTCACTTGAGCTTGAATCGTCTTTGATTCGACATCGGAATCAAAATCTGGCACATAAAGAGAAAGATCAGCCACATTAAACGTCAGATGGACATTATACTCACCAGGCATCTCGACTTAATAAACATTAAGGCCGATTCTTTTGAGTATTTTGAACGGTCCATCTCCACGCTGATCTAGCTTGTTCTTCCTTTGGTATGGGAACCTCTCCTTCCTAAGATGCACCCAAACAGGATCACCTTCTTCAAAGATCACTTGTTTTCGCCCCTTGTCAGCGTGGGCCTTGTACTTCATGGATTTCCTCTCCACATGCATCTTAGTTCTCTCATGTAGCTTCTTTACAAACTCAGCCCTCTTGTTAGCTACAAAGCTCTCTTTTCCTTTGTATGGATGAGACATCAAGTCCACTGGCGTTAATGGATTCAGCCCATAAACAACCTCAAAAGGGGTCATTTTAGTAGCTGAATGGATTGACCTGTTATAAGCAAACTCCACTAAAGGCAAAACATCTTCCCAACGTTTGAGGTTAGCTTTAAGCATAGTTCTTAATAAAACCCGTAACGTTCTATTAGTAACTTCAGTTTGCCCATCAGTTTGTGGATGACATGAGGTAGAAAATAACAACTTAGTTCCCAACTTAGACCATAAACTTTTCCAAAAATAACTCAAAAATTTAGCATCACAATCTAAAACAATAGAACAAGGAATGCCATGCAATGCAACAATTTTTCTAAAGAACAAATTAGCAATATGCACAACATCATAAGTCGTGTGACATGGAATAAAGTGAGCCATTTTAGAAAAACGGTCTACAACCACAAATGTTGAATATCTACATGTCCTAGTTCTAGGCAATCCAACAATGAAGTCCATAGAAATGTCCTCCCAAGGTGAACTAGGAATAGGCAAGGGCTGGTGGTACAAGCCATGAGGGTTTAATCTAGATTTGGCTTTAGCACATACAACACAACTTTTGACAAACCTAAGCACATAGTTAATCATTTTTGGCAAATAGTAGTGTTCTTTCAAGCCTTATAACATTTTTTCTAACCCTCTATGTCCTCTTGATTCATGCACTTCTTTAGTTAAAAGCCTACGAATGCTAGATGAAGGTATACACAATTTTCCAGCTTTAAACAAGTAACCATCATCTATAAAGTAGGAATCAACTTCTCCCCTAGACATGTAATTCTTATAAATTTCAGAAAAGTGAGGATCACTAGCATACAATTCCTTAACCATTGCAAATTTTAGGATTTTCACATTACATTGGTTCAAGAGAACGTACATGCGAGAAAGGGTGTCAGCTACCACATTCTCTTTGCCTTTCTTATGCTTTACAACATAAGAAAAGGTCTCCATAAACTCAACCCGTCTTGCATGTCGCCTACTAAGTTTGGATTGGCCCTTCAAATACTTCACGACCTCATGATCAGAATGAATTACAAACACTTTAGGCCATAAATAATGAGACCAAGTTTTCAAAATCCTAATTAAAGCATAAAGTTCTTTATCATATGTAGGGTAATTCAACTCATCCCCACTAAGCTTTTAACTAACGTAAGCTATGGGTTTCTTGTCTTGCAAGAGGACGCCTCATATGCCATAGCCTAATGCATCTAGCTCAATCTCGAATGCTTTGGAGAAATCAGGGAGCTGGAGCACTAGGGCGTTGCACAACCTGTCCTTTAAAGTGTTAAAGGCGTTCTCTTGTTGCTCTCTCCATATGAATGATGTATCCTTCTTTGTAAGTTCATGGAGAGGGGTTGCAATTGTGCTGAAATCACGCACAAAATGCCTATAGAAGCCAGCCAAGCCGAGGAATGATCGAACCATGGTTGATCTTGTCTTCATCTACCTTTAATCCACCATTAGACATAACAAAACCAAGAAAAACAGTAGACTCCAAACTAAAAGAACACTTCTTGTAAACGAGCCTTGTCAGCTCGTTGACGCTCAGCTTCGGCATCTGCGCCGTCCTTCTCGGCTTTAAGTGCCTCCATCTGAGTCCGGAGGATCTCCAACTGTTGAGCCATCTCTTTTGTCGTGGCCATGGCTCGGTTTTCTCGGAGTCGACGGTGCAGGGAACGTTCGGGTTCTGAGTAATAACCACTGTTATCAAACTGAAGCCTTTGTCGTCCTACCGACATTCACTAAGAAAAACAGACCAAGAAAAAAAAAATTAAAAACAAAAACGGGGTCGGGCTATTCGCGAACCCAAAGATAAACTAACAAACTCGTTGCTTCCCCGGCAACGGCGCCAATTTGTTGAGAGGGTTTCTTGACAACAAATAAATTTATAGTCAAAAACCCGCTGAGTAGAGCAAAGTCAGGATCGTTCCACAGGAAGCAAGGTTGTTCTTTTATGAATCTATTAAAAAGCAAACAAAAACACTCACAAGTAGCCTCGTTAACGACGTTGTCAGGGTCGTTAACGAACCATCGAAAACAAAAATACTCAAATAACGACCTAAATAAATTCGGTACCGAAGCAAGTAACTCAACAACAAAAATTCACTTAAAATAATTCAAATAAAACAAAGATCTAGGACTAGGGACACCACAACATAGCCAAGCATATAAACTTGTAAGAAGATAAGATCATGCCTTTAAACAGATAGAGTCATCAACTTCCGTTGACTATCAAGTAAATTAACCAACTTTCGCATCCTAATTCACTTAATTGCTTGTTTTGGATCTAAAGCTTGAAACTTTCGTATTCAAACAATATCAACCTTCAAGTTACTAACTTTCTCTTTCAATCAAGTTAAAAACTCAATTTACCTCAACTTTCGTTTCGGTATAAGCACAACAAACAATCTCAATAAAAGATAAAAGGCATTCAACACACAATCTTACTTATCAAACATGCTCAACTATGTCGGGCTTAACCCCGATCCTAGAAAAGAAGACTACTCACTAATCATAATTACTAAACAAATAAACTCCATATGAGAAAACATTGAAAAACAAATCACTACTAAATTAAGATAGAAAAATCTGTCTTATAGAAGTTAAGAAGAAAATCGAAAAAGAACAAAACACCGAACCAAAACCTCGATCAACGAACTCGGTAACTTTCGTCCACCGACCCTCATACTCAACTCGCCCTCGGTTCTTCCTCTTCTTCTCCTCTCTAATTCGACTTCTCCCAGAAAATCTCCCTCCTTCTCTATGCTAGATAGAAGGGTATTTATACTAAAAAGCTAAAAACTAAAAAGGCTAAAAGATATAAACTTTCCTAAAAAGATAGAAATAAAACTCTAAAAGATAGAAACAAAATCTAAGAAGATAATAAGACCTAAAATACATACTCTAATAACCCTAAAAGATTCTAAAAAGATACTCAACCGACACGGAAATAAACTCCCGCTCAGGATCGGTGAAGCATAAAATCAACCTTCAAATCTTCTCTTTCGTTGCCTTGTTAACAAGCCCTCACAGCCTCGTTAACGAGCCTGAACTTTGTTTTCTTCCACACTTCCTCTCGTAATCTTGAGCTCTGCCTTCTTCAATCTTGTATTCCTCCGTCTTTCACTGTAATGCTCCAAATTCAGCTACATGTAGCTCTTTTCCTTGCTAAAACCTACAAAATACACAAAATAGCGTCGCTTCCACTCTTTTCATAGAAATATGCAAAAACTATCTAAAAACACTCAAAACTAAACCTAAACTTAACAAAACTAAACCTAAAAGCAAAGAATACCTACTAAAAACTATACTAGAAATGCAAACATCACCTAGCTTGATCTCTTCGTACTTGGTCCTGTAGAACTTGTTGGGGCGACAATAGTAGAAGAGAAACTCTTCTCTTGTCATAGTTAAACGAATAGGTATTAAGCATGCCATCATAAATAACTCTCCTATCGAATAACCATGGCCTTCCTAACAAGATATGAGTGGATTCCATGTTTACCACATATCACATGATATCATCAACATAATTACCAATGGAAACACTTACTAAGCACTGATGAGTAACAAGATTAGGACCTTCTGAATCATTTCTTCCATTGAGACCATAACTAGTAGCCCTAGGTTGAGTTTTTAATTGTTAGTGATCAAGTACTTTAGCGTTAATAATGTTACAGCAGCTACCACTATCAATTATCATGCATAAAACTTGATTCTTCATAGTACACCTAGTATGAAATTTTTTTTCCCTTTGATCTAGCCTAGGTGTTTTTTGTAAAGTAAGAGTACACATGGTTACAAAGGTTAAAGGCTGTTCTGAGCAATTCGGTTCAATGGCCTCTGTGTCGTCCTCTTCTTGTCCAATGTTCTCCTCCTCCACTTGATTTGGAGGTATTTCTTCATCACTCACATAACCACCATTAGTGGTAAGGAGCACTTGCTTTTGGTTTGGACAATCTTTAGCTAAATAACCTCTTCCTTGACACTTGTAGCACACTATGTCTCGTGTCCTTTGCTGCGCTTGAGGACCACTTGGGGGACGTCTAGGCGTCATTGTACCTGTTTTAGGTGAGCTAAAAGCTCCCTTTTGCTGCATGGAAGGATTAGAAGAATAAGAATTGGAATTTGAACTAGAGTTAGGAATATACCTTTTGGGCCCATTCCATGCTTCTTTCTTCTTCCTTTGATGTTGCTCATAGAGTAGTTGAGCTGAATGCACTAATGCATTGAGATCCTTGATTTGTTGAATCTCAAGTGTGTCTTTAATAGCTTGATTCAGTCCATCCATGAATTAGGTCCTTAAAGACTGTTGATAGGGTTTCTCGGCCAACAAATAAATTTGTAAGTCAAGACCCCGCTGAGTACAGTGGAGTCAGGATCGTTCCACAGGAAGCAAGGTTGTTTGTCTATCAATCTAATAAAAATCAAACAAAATCAAACACAATCACTCACGAGATGCCTCGTTAACGACCTTGTCAGGATCGTTACCGAACCACTGAATATAAAAACATCAATTAACGAACTAACAAAATTCTAATTAATACTCGGTACCGAAGCAAGCATTTAGCAACGAAGATTTATCAGAAATAATTCAATAAAAACAAATATCTAGGATAAGGGACACCACAACATAGCCAAGCATAAGAATTCGTAAGTAGATAAGATCATGCCTTTAAATAGATAGAGTCATCAACTTTCATTGACTTGACAGGTAAATTAATCTATTTTCATAAACCAACTCACTCAATTGCTTGTTTTGGATCTAAAGCTTGAAACTTCCGTTTTCAAACAATATCAACCTTCAAGTTACTAACTTTCTCTTTCAATCAAGTTAAAACTCAAATTACCTCAACTCCCGTTTCGGTATTAAGCACAACAAACAATCTCAATAAAAATAAAAGGCATTCAAAACACTACCTTACTTCATCAAACATGCTCAACTATGCCGGGCTTAACCCCGACCCTAGAAAAATAACTACTCACTACTCATGATTAAGAAACCAAAAACTTCAATAAAAACAAACATGAAAACAAAACTCAAACTTAAATTAATAACAAAAATATCGTCTTACAGAGAATCAGAAGAAAAACCAAAACAAAACAATCAACGAACCACAAACTCGATCAACGAACCTCGGAAACCGTCGTCACCGACTTCCGATCCGGCAGCCTTTCCTTCAGCCTTCCTTCCTTCTCCAAACCTAACTCTATAACTTAACTCCAAAATTCAGCCCCCCTCTCTCTATGCTAGATAGAAGGGTATTTATACTAGAAAATCCTAAAAAACTAAAAAGGCTAAAAGATAAAAACTTTCCTAAAAAGATAGAAACAATCTCTAAAAGATAGAAATAAAATCTAAAAAGATATTAAACCCTAAAATACATATTCTATTAACCCATAAAGATTCTAAAAAGATACTCAACTGATACGGAAATAAATTCCCGCTCAGGATCGGTGAATAATAAAATAATACTCCGAATTCTTCTTCTTCGTGGCCTTGTTAACGACCCTTCACAACCTCGTTAACGAGCCTGGGGTTCCAATAATAAAAAGGCTCTATCTTCCTTCATTCTGAACCACCAATTTCTAGCGGTTCCAACAAAGTGAATGACAACAACAACAACTTTCTCCCATTCTTCATAGCCCATGTCATCTAGAATGAAGTTTGTAACTTGCTCCCATTCTAGATACTTCTCCAGATTGAGCTCTCCGCTGAATGGCTCTAATTTGATATTGATATCTCTTTTCCCAATTTGAGCTATATCCTGGTTAGTGTTGTTGTTGACTGGCCTTTTTAGGATATATTTGTTTTTTGTTTGTTTTTGTGTCAAGTTTTAGGTAGAGTCGAAGAACAGCTGAACACGGCCTCAGAATGTTGGGCATACCCACGCACATGGGCTCATGCCCATGTGGAGACAACAGAGGCTACTGGGGCCTGAATGTGGGGAAGGACAGAGGAGCGTGATCATGCTCCTACACACCAAAGCGTACCCAGTGGCGCTTTCAACAACATAAAACCTAATTTTCGAGTCTCTCTTTCTTTTCTCCTTCATTCAAACCACGCGCCGCACCCTTTGAGTTATCTTTCCTCCATTGAAGAACAAGATTCCAAGCATCAATTTGAGCCAATTTCTTCACTCCAAGAACGAATTCATGTTCCTTTCCATCCAACAAGTAAGATTCTATACTTTCTTTGTCAATCTCTAGCCTAAATTTGAGTTTTTCATCCTAAGTCCCCTAAGTTAGGTTTTGCATAAAAACCTCAATTTTAGGGCTTCTTTGGTCGAAATCTTGAAGTTTAAGTTCATATTCTAGATTGTTAGATTGGTCTAATTTGGCTATTTTGAAATTTTGCTTATTTTATGCTAACTAACCATAAGCTAGTGGGGGAAGAAGAGTGAATTGAGTGATATAATTGCTTCTTCTTTCTTGTTTGGTGGATTTCCCTTGTCGGGGCAATCGAATTTTGTTTGTCTTTGGTGTTTGTGCATTGTGTAGGTGATTTTGCTATGGATCGTACTAAAACTCCACATCCCACTGGTCCTAGGGGCCGAGACGTACTCAAAGAGTGACCCGAGCAGCCCCATCTACAGCTCAAACTGTTGCTCCTTCTTCATCTCGTCCTCGAGGTCAGCTTCGACCTCCCTCAAAGGGCAGAGATATTACCCCTGACATCCTTTGGTATTCAGTTTGATGATGTTAAGTAGTTAGCCAGTTTCAACCAGATGTAGATATGTGAAATCAATCCTCCTATGTATATTGATTGGGACTATGGAGGCTTTGAGATTAACTAGGGGATTGAGGAATTGTGAGGAGGCTAAGAGGCTTCAAGGGTTGTTGAACATGAGATTGTTAGCTTATATCAGTTTGGTTTTGGAATTCATGAGAACTCTGGATGCTCATATTATGGAGGGATGATGTTCGCATTTTTATTATAGTTTTTGATACGTTTTCTTTGCTTATTAGGTTTAGTTTTGTTTAGTTTAGGCTTAGTTTTGAGTATTTTTAGTTAGTTTTGCATAATTCTGTGAAAAGAGTGGAATCTACGCTATTTTGTGAATTTTGCAGGTTTTAGCGAGGAAACGAGCTGAATGGAGTTGAATTTGGAGCATTGCAGCGAAAGACGGAGTAGTGCAAGATTGAAGAAGTCGAAGCTCGAGAGTACAAGAGGAAGTGTTGAAGAAAACAAAGCCCAGGCTCGTTAACGAGGCTGTGAGGGGTCGTTAACGAGGCCACGAAAAGAAAGATTTCGAGTGTTATTTTTATAATTCACCGATCCTGAGCGGGAATTTATTTCCGTATCGGTTGAGTATCTTTTTAGGTCTTAATATCTTTTTAGATTTTATTTCTATCTTTTAGAGATTGTTTCTATCTTTTTAGGAAAGTTTAATCTTTTAGCCTTTTTAGTTTTTAGCTTTTTAGTATAAATACCCTTCTATCTAGCATAGAAAGGGGGGGGGGGCTAGATTTAGAGAAGTTTTTTAGAGAGCTTAATTTTGGAGGAGATTTTGAGGACGACCGAAGGAGAGAGAGAGATCGGATCGGAAGAGGATCACGAGGCTCGGTAGACGACGGTTGCCGGGTGGTCGTTGGTCGTGATTGTGGTTCGGTGTTTTTATGTTTTTCGGTTTCTTCTGAATCTCTGTAAGACGATATATTTTTCTTATTAATTTGAGTTTGAGTTTTATTTCAATGATTCTTTTTATTGAAGTTTGTAGTTTCTTAGTTATCATTAGTGAGTAGTTTATTTTTCTAGGATCGGGGTTAAGCCCGGCATAGTTGAGGATGTTTGATGAGTAAGATTGTGTGTTGAATGCCTTTTATCTTTTATTGAGATTGTTTGTTGTGCTTAATACCAAGACGAAAGTGGAGGTAATTTGAGTTTTAACTTGATTGAAAGATGAAGTTAGTAACTTGAAGATTGATATTGTTTGAAAACGAAAGTTTCAAGCTTTAGATACAAAACAAGCAATTGAGTAAATTAAGATGCGAAAGTAGATTAATTTACTTGTTAAGTCAACGAAAGTTGATAACTCTATCTATTTAAAGGCATGATCTTATCTTCTTACGAATTCTTATGCTTGGCTATGTTGTGGTGTCCCTTGTCCTAGATTTTTGCTTTATTTGAATTATTTCTGGTGAATCTTCTTGGCTGAGTACTTGCCTCGGTACCGAATTTTAATTAGAATTTTATTAGGTCGTTAGTTAATATTTTTGTGTTCGGTGGCTCAGTAACGATCCTGACAATATCGTTAACGAGGCATTTCGTGAGTGTTTTATTTGTTTTTGTTTGATTTTTGTTAGATTGATAGACAAACAACCTTGCTTCTTGTGGAACGATCCTGACTCCACTGTACTCAGCGGGGTCTAGACTTACAAATTTATTTGTTGGCCGAGAAACCCTCTCAACAAATTGGCGCCGTTGCCGGGGAAGCAACGAGTTGTTAGTTTATCTTTGGGATCGGGAATAGCCCGACCCCGTTTTTGTTTTTAATCTTTGTTTTCTTTGTTTGTTTTCTGTATGCCGGTAGGACGAAGGGAAACCTGCTGAGTGCCCTATGGAGCATATTAGAAGTTTTTTTGATTTATGTGACACCATAGCTGCTGAAGGTGTCTCGTTAGAATATGTTCTGTTAAAAGCTTTTAGATGGTCACTTACTGGAAAGGCCCTGAACTGGTTAGAGAGACTACCTTCTAAGTCTATCAGGACTTGAAAAGCTTCGTATGATCAATTTCTTACAAAGTTTTTCCCTCCTGCCAAGACAACGGAGTTAAGGAAATGCATCACCTCTGATCACCAGTTGCCTAATGAAACATTTGTTGAAACATGGGAAAGATTCAAAGAGATGCTTAGACAGTGCCCTACTCATGGGCAACCTTTATATGTATTGCAAGAAATCTTTTTCCAGGGTATCAACGCAGAGACCAAGAACCGTATCAACACGCATATTGCGTGCTGTTTTATAGAGATGAACCCGACAAAGGCGTGGGAACTGTTGGACAAGATGGCGAATTACGATGCTATGTACGGAACCCAACAGGCTCCACAAACTCAAAAACGTCTCTATGTGCCCAACCGAGATGAAGTTGACCCCGATGTTAAAAATCAATTCTTACAAGATGAGGTTAACTGTCTAAGGAAACAGGTAAGTTTTCTGAAATCCTCTCAATCATGTCAAGAATGTGGTTCTTCTACACATAGTACTTCTGCATGCACTAACATTGAGCAGGTTAGAACCGCTGAGACAATAGCTGAGATGAATTACATGAGAGGACCCTACAGGAACCAGCCTAATTATAATGACAGGTCGAACAACTATCAACCATGGGGCAATCAGAATACAAGTCAAAATTATGCAGGGCCCCCACCAGATAGACGACCTGCACCATATCGACCTCCAGGGCATCAGAAGACGCCATCATGGGTTCAGGAGATTAAAGAGAGCATCAACGTAGTGAACAACAAGGTTGATGACGTTCAAGCCAAGCTGAACCGACAAGATAAAAGGTGGGGAGAGTTCGATATTTGGAAAAAGAGTGTTGATTCCCAACTAGGGGACCTAGCTGCACGGATTTCGAGACCACAAGGGCAACTCCCGGGCCGTCCCGAGGAGAACCCTAGAGGCCAAATAGCAGCGGTACACCTCAGAAGCGGGAAGACATTGCCGGAAAGAATTCAAGCTGAAGAGAAGGACGAACAGGACCTCGCAAACCGGCTCGTTAACGAGCCAACGAGAGCACATATCGAGCCCACAAACCAGGATGACGAGGCTCCGAGGGTATCTAACGACCCTAACCCAGGTAAGTCTACTAATCTGGGCCTTCCTTTCAATCCCAGGGTCGGTAATGACCCGTCGAGGACATCAATCGACCCTAGTGTCGACCCGGTACTCTCACCTCTCGAACCTAACTTGGTTCCGAGAATGGTGAAAACTCTTCCATTTCCAACTAAGAAATCTATGGACTCTACTGAGAGTAAGTTCAAGCGTTTCGTTAAGATTCTTCAGGGCATTAATATTTCCATCCCATTCGTTGAGGCCCTAAGCGAAATGCCGGCTTACACAAAATTTTTGAAATATATTCTTAGTAGGAAAAGATCCATGACAGAGCTGCAGGATGAAGTCAGATCAATAGCTCTACCAGAAAAGCTGGGAGATCCCGGGAGGTTTGCAATCACAATCGGCATAGGCAACCACAAGTTCAAAGCTTTATGCGATCTTGGTGCCAGTGCTAGTCTTGTTCCGCTCTCAATCTGGTCTAAAGCCAATATGGGACCACTGGAGCCCGTCAACATGCGGCTCTATATGGCAGACGGATCTTGCATCAAACCAACTGGGCTGATAGAAGATTTCCCAGTTCAAGTGGGCAATTTCTTTGTTCCTAATGACTTCATCGTTATGACAATGCCCGAAGATCCAGTTGTGCCTATTATTTTAGGAAGACCATTCCTCGCCACAGCAGGAGCCATAATCGATGTTAGGAGAGGACTCCTAACTTTCGAAATTGGGGATGAGGTGACGGAATTCCGATTAAAACAATCCAGGGAGTCCGACAAAGCTGAAGTAAAGATGCTCTACACCCATAAGGAGATCATTGAATGTGGAGACCCTATAGGAAGACCAGCATACGATGATGAAATTTCAGGGCAAAGATGGGCGGAAATAACCACTGCAGTTTCAGTAACGAGTCCTCCAGCATCGTTACCGATTCTCCTGGAAGAAGACGCAGGCTCGTTAACGACCCAACCAGGCTCGTTAACGACCCAACCAGGTTCGTTAACGACCCTAGCCGAAGATGGCGAGATCTCAGCTTTTGAATGCTTTGAGGAAGTGTTGAAGACGGAACCAGAAGAGCCGATTCTAATTCCTACCGAACCGTCTCCAACACTTAAACCTTTGTCAGATTCCCTCAGGTATGAATTCCTCGGTCCTAATTCTACTCTACCTGTCATCATTAATGCTGGATTAAAAGATGAAGAAGTAGTAAAACTCCTGAATGTGCTTAGGATGCATAGAAAAGCCATAGGCTACTCCCTAGATGATATAACTGGCATATCCCCTTCTCTTTGTATGCATAGGATTTAAATGGAGGACAATCATAAACCCACCATAGAGCATCAACGTAGATTAAATCCTAATATGAAGGATGTAGTTAAAAAGGAAATTATTAAATTACTTGATGCTGGGATCATATTTCTTATTTCGGACAGCCAATGGGTGAGTCCGGTCCATGTAGTCCCAAAGAAAGGGGGGATGACTGTGATAGAAAACGAAAAGGGAGAGCTTATTCCGACTAGAACCACCACTAGTTGGAGGATGTGCATCGATTATAGGAAGCTTAATAGTGCTACTAGAAAAGATCATTTTTCGCTTCCTTTCATAGATCAGGTGTTAGAACGCTTAGCCCAGCGTGATTAGTTCTGTTATTTAGATGGCTATAGCGGCTTTTGGCAGATTCCCATTCATCCTGATGACCAAGAGAAAACAACCTTTACATGTCCCTATGGAACCTTTCCTTACAAAAGAATGCCATTTGGGCTTTGCAATGCCCCTGCTACTTTTCAAAGATGTATGATGGCCATTTTTTCAGACATGATAGAGGATATTGTAGAGGTTTTCATGGATGACTTTTCTTTTTATGGTTCTTCATTTGATTCTTGTCTTGCTAACCTTGCACGAGTGCTTAAAAGATGTGAAGAAACCAATCTTGTGCTTAATTGGGAAAAGTGTCATTTTATGGTTCAAGAGAGGATAGTACTAGGACACCTTGTCTCTAAAAGAGGGATAGAAGTAGATAAAGCGAAAATTGAGCTTATTATAAAACTACCTCCTCCCTCTTCTGTAAGAGACATTAGGAGTTTTTTAGGGCATGTTGGCTTTTAGAGACGATTTATTCAGGATTTTTCTAAGATAGCTAAACCTTTGACTAACCTACTAATGAAAGATGTAGTGTTTGAGCTGTCTCCAGAATGTCTTGAAGCATTTTACAGGTTAAGAGCTGCCCTCATGTCCGCCCCCATCATGCAATCCCCAGACTGGACATTACCCTTTGAGATCATGTGCGATGCCAGTGACTATGCAGTTGGCGCAGTCTTAGGGAAACGGAAGGACAAAAAACTCCACGCCATTTACTACGCCAGTAAGACGCTAGATGAGGCGCAGAGTAAGTATACCACAACAGAGAAAGAATTCCTTGCTGTGGTATTTACCTTTGAGAAATTCTGGTCCTATCTTGTTGGATCCAAAGTGATTGTTTATACTGACCATGAGGCCATTAGATACTTAATGGCTAAAAAAGATGCCAAACCTATATTGCTTCGTTGGATGCTCTTACTACAGGAATTTGATCATGAGATAAGAGACAAAAAGGGAGCAGAAAATCTAGTGGTGGATCACTTGTCCAGGTTGCCAATTGAGCATATCACCGAGTCCAATAATGAGGTTCCGATAAATGATTCCAGACCCGACGAACACCTCCTGCTGAACGAGGTCGAACTTTACAAGACCCTCGTCACCGACCCCTTCAGGGTCATTAACGAGGTGTCGAGGCTGGAAGACACAAATAACAAAGGAAAATGTTCAAATTGGGTCGACAATCAAGACAATGAAGTCGTTACTGAGCTACGGGAGGTCGGTACTGAGGTCAAAATATTAAATCCTAGCTCGTTAACGACTTATCCAGGTAAGATTTCTGAAACTGAGTCTTCTCGCTTAAAATTCACCCCCTCTACTTCTTCAATTTCTTCTTCCTCAATATCAATCCATACTATTAGAGGGCCAAAAGCTCCTTGGTTTGCGGATTTCGCTAACTATCTTGTAGGAGGCGTAATTCCCGAGGGCCTTACCCCACAAAAGAAGAAGAAATTTATCCATGATGTAAAACAATACTATTGGGATGATCTCTACTTGTTTAAACAAGGAAGCGATCACCTCTTTAGGCGTTGTATTCCAGAGGAGGAGATTGAAAACGTGATCCGTCAATGTCACACACTTCCAACTGGAGGTCATGCAAAAGGATTCAAGACTACTGCGAAGATCCTTCAAAGTGGTCTCTATTGGCCAACCATGTTCAAAGATGTGCAAGCTTATGTGACAGCATGTGATGGATGTCAACGCTTAGGCAACATAACTTGGAGACATGAAAATCCACTAACTGGGATATTAGAAGTTGAGCTATTTGACGTATGGGGCATTGATTTCATGGGACCGTTTCCCGCCTCAAGACCCTACAAGTACATCCTAGTTGCAGTTGATTATGTTTCCAAGTGGGTAGAAGTTGTTGCTACAAGGACTAACGACGCCAAGACTGTTGCTAAATTCATCAAGACCAATATTTTCCCCAGATTTGGCGTTCCAAGAGTCCTTATCAGTGATGGTGGTTCCCATTTCATTGAGCGCAGTTTTGAAGCCCTTTTGGCTAAGTATGGGGTATCTCATCGGGTGGCAACACCCTATCATCCCCAAACAAGTGGCCAAGTTGAAGTTTCAAACAGGCAAATAAAGAGCATATTGGAGAAGACAATTTCCCGTTCTAGGAAGGACTGGTCCTCCAAGTTGGATGACGCTCTGTGGGCATATAGGACAGCATACAAGACGCCTCTCCGCACCACCCCCTATAATCTAGTGCATGGCAAGGCATGTCATTTACCGGTCGAAATGGAGCATAAGGCATTATGGGCTCTCAAGGAGCTCAACATGAACCTCGACGCGGCTGAAACAAAAAGATTCATGGACTTGCAAGCATTAGAAGAATTGAGGTTGAAGGCATACGAAAATGCTGAAATCTACAAGGAGCGCACCAAAAGGTGGCATGATCGGAAATTGGTGCCCAAAACTTACCACATCGGCGATAAGGTACTTCTCTTCAACTCTAGACTCCGATTATTCCGAGGAAAGCTGAGGACACGATGGAGTGGGCCATTTGTGGTTCATCATATTTATCCTCACGGAGCAGTAGAGTTGACTGATAACCGAGGCGTCATTTTCAAAGTTAATGGACACCGGTTGAAGAAATTCCATGAGCAGACTGACCCAGATGAAGAGATAAGAGTCACCATGGCTCTCACATCAGCAGACTAGCAAGGAAGCTCACCGAGCTAACGACGTTAAACATAGCGCTTACGGGAGGCAACCCGCTTTTTAGAATAGGTTTAGTTTATTTTCTTTTCTTTTCTTTTTCTTTTCAGATTATTTCTTAGCTTTCTTTTATTTTTATTTTTAGTTTTAACTAGGATAGAAATTAGATTTTTAGAGCTAACAAGATTTCAGGAGAAAGGGATCGAAAAATCACTCAAGAAGGCCACGGCGGCTCGTTAACGACCCACCCAGGCTCGTTAACGACCCGGTTCGAAAGATCCGATTCGTCACAATACGGGGAAGGTAAGTAATTTTAACCTAATCTATCTATTCTACCCTAGCCACCGCCCCTTCCCCCTTCTACCCTTACCCCTCCTATAAAAACACTTCTACCCCCCCTTCCGGAAATTTTTAGCATGTTCGGGATGAGTAATTGAGTAAGTATGGGGTGCTTATACCCGATGGGGGCTATGTGGATAATAATAGAAGATTGCATGCTTGATTTATGCTGAATTAGAGGTAGATTAAATTTCGAAAAATTCCGGTTTTGCTCTCGGCAGGTCGTTAACGACCCACCCAGGCTCGTTAACGACCCTGCACTTCATCATCGATCGATCCGAGCCCAGAATCGTGAACAACCCAATTGGGAAGTTTACGAATAATTCCGAGGTTAATTTTGAGACCAAGTATGGGGTCTCGTGCCTATTATTTTTGAGTGGATCTTATCTTGGAAAAATCTCGATTATTTTGTAGGATCCATGGCTAGTTCAAGCAGACCCGCTACCCGAGCCCAAAAGAAGAGGAGGAACCATAGGTCTCCATCTCCACCCCGAGTGGATGATGTGATTTTGAGCAGTCAGAGCCAAGTACGGCGCTACCTGGATTTTTTGGAGAAGGACCATTACACCCGATGGTTCTTGAAGTCTAGCGCTGTTTCTACAGGCATCTACACGGATGTCAAGGACGCCTTCATCATCCTTGGGGCCGCCCACCTGTTGAAGCAAGAGAACTTGCCACATTATCCGGCCCTCACATCCGAGTTCTTGGCCACTTTGGAGACCAATTTCTCGTCGAAGACCTCGGCAGGACGTATTCGGTTCCGGCTCGGTAACGAGGATCGTGACTTCACCATGGAGGAGTTCAATGCAATCTTAGAGCTCCCAAACCCATCGAGAGATTATAGCTTGAAGGACTACCGAGTGACCCGCACTTGGAGCTACATCACCGGAGAGGTTCAATCCTCTACCGCGGTATTATCCGGGGCAAACATAGTCAACCCCATCTTTCGGATTATCTTGAGAGTCCTCGCCGCAACATTTTGGCCGAAGAAAGAGTTGAACCGGCCTACAAGAACGGAGGTCGCTTGCTTCCGCACCATCCTCTTTGAGGAGCCCGAGCCCTTGAATTTGGGGTACGAATGGTTCTACTACGTCGAGAAATCCACCAAGTCCAAGGAGGTGTGGTGTGGCAATTTGGTTAGCCTCTTGGCTAAGAATCTCGGAGTAGATCTCACCCGCTACACACCGTCTCACGCCCAACTCCTCAACAAAAACTATTGGTATAGTGCCGGGATTTTCGTGCAAGCCGAGGGAGGCTACAAGGTGAAGGTTCAAGATCGACTAGTCATACCTTCCCGCGACATGTACAAGCTACTCTATGTACCGAATTGGTACGAGGTGTGGACGGGACATCCCTACCCATTGGAGCCAAAACCGGAGGACGAGCTCTCTCTTAGGCCTTGTGAAACCCGGTTTGAGCGGGACGACGTGGATGAATATGAAGAAGAAGATGAGCAAGAGGACACCGAGGTAGTAGGCAACGACACCGAGGAAGCCGACACCGAGGGCGGCACTGAGGAGCTCAACTTTGAAGAAGAAGACATGGACACGGAGGTGCTAGGAGGCCACATCTTCGTTGACGAGCCCACCAGGGTCGTTAACGACCACTTCCAGCCTCAACCCAACACTGTTAACGAGGCACCCGGCTTCGTTAACGAGGTGTCGAGAGCTCCTGTCGACCCACCACCAGCTCCTGTCGACCCTCATGCTTATGGACTCATGCCTTACAACCCGGTGATGTATCAAGACCATTTCCAGCCTCACTACCCACCACCTCCTCAGCCCGAGTACGCAGGATCGAGTATACCACCACCATGGGCCGAGGATCTTTCTGCACGGATGCAGCAGCTTCACCTCCATACGGATCACATTCATAGGAGGATGGATAGATGGGAAACCGTCTATTTTGCTCGCACGTCAATGGAGGATGAGAGGCAGCGTCAGAGACAGGCAGAGGATGCTGAGCGTTGGAGGACGATGTACGACTTCATGGGGAACTTTGAGCACTATTTTCCTCCACCAAACCGTTGATTCAAGCTCAAGATGAAGTTTCTTTTCCTTGTTTCCACTTTTGTAAGTTTTATGTCTTTTCTTTTTCTTTTTTCTTTTTTCTTTTTTGTTTTGTGTTTTGTTCTCTTTTCTATTTCTTTTCCCTCTTCTTCTTATTTTCCTTACAGTGGGGACACTGTAATTTTAAGTATGGGGTGGGAAGAAAGTAGAAAAATTATGTCCTAGGTGTTTATGTGTTCTATGTAGTTGTTATTTCTTTAACCGAAAAAAAATCGAAAAAACCAAAAAAAATTGAAAAAAAATTGAAAAATCCAAAAAGAGTTTAGAATTGATAGATATCCCTTCTTAAGTTCTATGATAGCAATCACTAGCTTAATCATATAATTCCTTGCAAACATGTCTTTAAAAGTATAGCCGAATTCTCAAAATTGAAATTATTGTTTTTAGAAGAGAATAGCATTTGATGAAATTCAGCACATATACTTTATAGCATAGATGATGCAATCCAACAAAATTTACCTTGTGAGTAATTTTGGCCTTATAGGGAGAACATCATGAATCCCTCTTCTTTTCTTGTGTGATTTACTCTCTTTATGCATATTATCTCTTGGAATTGTGATGGTTATCTATTTCTTGAGACCCTTATAAGATTTTTTAGTTCATTACTTGTGAAAATCATATGATGGAGAACTTATTTTTTATAAGCCCTATTATTCCCTATCTACCTTTACATTATTCCTTCTTTTGATAACCAATTCTGGCCTGAAACCTTTTATTTTTAGCTCCACAAAAATTATTCCCTAGCCGAGATAAGCTTGACCCTATCCGGGAATTAGGACTTAGATTGGAGAGGTAAAGTTTTGTGTTTTGTTAAAAAGAAAAGAGTTTATATTTGCTTAAAGTGAATGGTATTTGGGAAGGGTAGATTGGAAGTCTCTTGTTTTTATTTGTAAGAAAGGTCTCTTGATAGAAAAAATGCACACAATAAAATTTTTGATGGATATAGTGTATAAAAAGAAAGAGGAATGTATACGGTGGATCGTTAACGACCCTGATGTAGGATCGTTAACGAGGCAGCGAACGAAAAAAAAAAGAGAAAAGAAAGAAAAAAAAAGAGAAAAAAGAAAGAAGGAAATTATAAAGAGTTGAAGAGTTAAGGTGCATTTGTGTTTAAAGATAATATCAGAGATTCTTTTATCTTTGTTATGAGACTTTCTAGGATGATAAAGGGTGAGTGAAAATGAGTGTGCATAAAGAAGAGTGAGTTTGGTATAATCTTTTATGAGAGTTTCTGGAGATGTGAGTTTTTAGGAGTTTTGATTCCCGGATATTATTAGCACCACATGACCAAAATATTTCCATGCCTATTTGTCATTACCAAGCCCCATTACAACCCGGCCGAATGGAAGCTTCTATGAAGTTTTTCATTGAGCCTAAGTTCTCTTGATGACTCTTTGCTTGTTTTGACAAATCTTGGGTGAAGAGTATTGGTGATATAAGTTCCAATTTCTATGAGTTTTTGTATATAAGACGAGTTGAGAGATTGAATTAATAAGCCCAAACACTTGAGAGTTGAGTGAAACACATTATATCCCTTGAGAGGTTGGATTGTATTATTTTATGTCTATTTAAGTGCATATATGTGTGAGGATGTCAATAGTCTTTTGCTATAATTTTCTTATGTGTAGATGTTGCTTTTTAGAAGATGGCTATGTCTTGATGAGCATGATTTGTTTTGGTTTTGGTTAGTGTCTTGTTTATTGCTTGAGGACAAGCAAGTCTAAGTATGGGGTATTTTGATGTTCGCATTTTTAGTATAGTTTTTGATAGGTTTTCTTTGCTTATTAGGTTTAGTTTTGTTTAGTTTAGGCTTAGTTTTGACTATTTTTAGTTAGTTTTGCATAATTCTGTGAAAAGAGTGGAATCTACGCTATTTTGTGAATTTTGCAGGTTTTAGCGAGGAAAGGAGCTGAATGGAGTTGAATTTGGAGCATTGCAGCGAAAGACGGAGTAGTGCAAGATTGAAGAAGTCGAAGCTCGAGAGTACAAGAGGAAGTGTTGAAGAAAACAAAGCCCAGGCTCGTTAACGAGGCTGTGAGGGGTCGTTAACAAGGCCACGAAAAGAAAGATTTCGAGTGTTATTTTTATAATTCACCGATCCTGAGCGGGAATTTATTTCCGTATCGGTTGAGTACCTTTTTAGAATCTTTTGGGGTTGTTAGAATATGTATTTTAGGTCTTAATATCTTTTTAGATTTTATTTCTATCTTTTAGAGATTGTTTTTATCTCTTTAGGAAAGTTTATATCTTTTAGCCTTTTTAGTTTTTAGCTTTTTAGTATAAATACCCTTCTATCTAGCATAGAAAGGGGGGGCTAGATTTAGAGAAGTTTTTTAGAGAGCTTAATTTTGGAGGAGATTTTGAGGACGACCGAAGGAGAGAGAGAGATCGGATCGGAAGAGGATCACGAGACTCGGTAGACAACGGTTGTCGGGTGGTCGTTGGTCGTGATTGTGGTTCGGTGTTTTTATGTTTTTCGGTTTCTTCTGAATCTCTGTAAGACGATATATTTTTCTTATTAATTTGAGTTTGAGTTTTGTTTCAATGATTCTTTTTATTGAAGTTTGTAGTTTCTTAGTTATGATTAGTGAGTAGTTTATTTTTCTAGGATCGGGGTTAAGCCCGGCATAGTTGAGGATGTTTGATGAGTAAGATTGTGTGTTGAATGCCTTTTATCTTTTATTGAGATTGTTTGTTGTGCTTAATACCAAGACGAAAGTGGAGGTAATTTGAGTTTTAACTTCATTGAAAGATGAAGTTAGTAACTTGAAGATTGATATTGTTTGAAAACGAAATTTTCAAGCTTTAGATCCAAAACAAGCAATTGAGTGAATTAGGATGCGAAAGTAGATTAATTTACTTGTTAAGTCAACGAAAGTTGATAACTCTATCTGTTTAAAGGCATGATCTTATCTTCTTACGAATTCTTATGCTTGGCTATGTTGTGGTGTCCCTTGTCCTAGATTTTTGCTTTATTTGAATTATTTCTGGTGAATCTTCGTTGCTGAGTACTTGCCTCGGTACCGAATTTTAATTAGAATTTTATTATGTCGTTAGTTAATATTTTTGTGTTCGGTGGCTCGGTAACGATCCTGACAACATCGTTAACGAGGCATTTCGTGAGTGTTTTATTTGTTTTTGTTTGATTTTTGTTAGATTGATAGACAAACAACCTTGCTTCCTGTGGAACGATCCTGACTCCACTGTACTCAGCGGGGTCTTGACTTACAAATTTATTTGTTGGCCGAGAAACCCTTTCAACTAGGGACGGTTTCATGGAGAGGGTAGATGCTCTTTCCAATTGGGAGGAGTGCAAAGGTCCATGACTTTGAATGAGATCAATGCGGTCTTTGGGTTCAAGCAATATTAGTATCAGGTTGATCGATGGGAGACTAGAGCCGAGTGGATGAATAATGAGCAATGGGCTTGGCTTTCGAGGAGCACCATATATGTGGCTTCTAGGACAAAGGCTTTTGGGATCTCTAATCTAGTGATGAGGGTGCTCTAGTGATTCTTTGCTCACTCTATCACTGGGCAAGGAGAGGGGGAATATAATTGTCCTAAGAAGGATATATTTCTGCTTCACGGTGTCTTCGATGAAAGGGATATTGATATTGGTGGGGCCATGATGAACAACATGGCTCGAATGGCTAAGAATCATACGGGAAAGATTAATGTGGGCGGCGTGATCACTAGGCTTGCCCGGTATTTTGAGATTGACTTGGAGCAATGTGTGGGTAAGGTGGATGCTCTACCAATGAACTTTCTATTTTTCAACAATATGAAGGTTCTTTACCTGAAGAATGGTCAGTTTTATTGGGTGCTCGTTAATAGCATTTATGTCATGCGGTTGCCTAATCCTCAAAGAGTGCAATTAAGGTTTGGATTAAAGAATTGTGTCACGTGGATTATTGCCCCTCGACCCGATGAGGACGTCTTGGTTAAGGAAGTGTTGCGAGGTACAAAGAAGAGAAAGGTAATAGAGATGCAAGTTGAGGGGACTAGCGCTTCTGTGGACTTGGATGATGAAGAGGAGGAGGATGAAGAGTATAGAGATGAGGAGGATTTATAGGATTTGGAGGATGATGAGGAAGATGATGAAGAGGGGGTGTTGATGAAGCTATAGAGGAGGTGCCAACTCGTGAGCAAGGTTTTGAGCAACAAGGAAGCTATATGTCAACAACCCAATACGGTCATTTGGTAGAGTTGATGGGTGGTCTTTCCACTCAAGTGCGCAGCTTGTCCACTCGTATGGATGGGTTAGCTACTGATTTCAACCACTTTAGGGGCTATGCGACGAGTCGCTTTGATTTTGTTGATGACCAAACGCGTTTTCTTCATCAAAGGATGAGCATGTACACTCCACCACAAGGCTTCCCACCTTATGTCTATCAACCATATCCCGAGGACCCAGACCCAGCATACCCATACCTGGGATATCCACCACCACCAGAGGAGTAAATTTTAGAGCGTGCCAGCTCTTATAACGAGGTTAGCTTTCTTTTTCTCTTTATTTTTATTTTACTTTAGGGACAAAGTAAAGCTTAAGAATGGGGAAGGGGGATTCTTTGTTTGTCATAAGTGCTTAGTTGTAGTTAGTTCATATAGTTGCATTTTCATGTTTACATTATTGTTTTGCATTGATTAAAAAGAATGAAATTCCAATAAAAAGTGAAAATTTTAGAAAATTTATCTATCTATCTATCTATCTATATATATATATATATTGCATTCTAGGATTCATATTCCCCTTGGAACCACTTGTTTGTTGAGTGAACATGATTTCATATCTCATGAGTTGTCTGTTATTGATTAAAGTTCCACAAAATTGCTTGATTAAGAAGGAGTATGCATAAAAGTGGAAATTTGAGTTATTTATTAAGTTCTAACCATTTAATACCTTGTGAGCTCTTTTGAGCCCTTTTATATGCCTATATTTACATGAAAATTCTTGAGAATATCTCTTTGACTGTTTAAACTCTAGAACTTGCATTTAGATTCTTTTTCGAGGCAACATTATATGTTTTAAATGCATGATGTAAAAGGGATTAAGACATTTTTCTTAGCTGATTTATACCTTATCTACCTTACATTATATCTTTGTTTTTTTGTAGCCCTAATGTTTTGAGCCTTATCATTGATTTTTAGCTCCACAAAATTTGTTCCTAGCCGAACAAACTTGACCCATATCTGGGAATTAGGATTTGACTAGGGGAGTTTTGTGAGTTATATGATGTGATTTGGGGTTTGTAGTCAAGTTGAAAAAGGTGTAATTGAGGAGAATGTTGAAAAGATGATAAGGAAGTTAAGGATGTTGGGAAATTTCATTGAAAATCTTATAAGAGAAAGTTTGGAATGATTGGTTGATTGAGATGAGTTTTGTGTAAAATTTGCATATTTGTTATTGTGAGAGAGGAAAAGGAAAAAGGATGAATCTCAAAATGGGCTTTTGTGGAAAGGAAAAGAAGAAAAGACTGAACAAGAAAGCAAAAGATGAGCAAATAGAAATAAGTATTTGAATGTAAGTGATGGGAAGCAAGGGAAAGTAAGTTGGTGAAATGCTTTGAGAGTGAGTGATGTTGTAATTTGGGTTTTAAACAACATAAGTCACGTAGGATATATTCCCATAATAATAATAATAATAATAATAAGAAGAAGAAGAAGAAGAAGAAGAAGAAGAAGAATGATAAAGATAAAGATAAAGATGATAATAATAATAATAATAATAATAATAATAATAATAATAATAATAATAATAATAGACTGTTTATTTATACACACGAAAAATTTTGTAAGTGCACACAAAATTGTGCGCAACGAGGATGCGCGCGAAACACTGTTTCACGTAAGGGTATAATCGGGATTTAGGAAGTCGAGGAGTTTCGGGGGTGAGGCAGCGCAAGGCCGCGCAGAAGGAGTTTGTGAAACAAAAGTTCGTATATCTAGCCACCCCGAAGATGGTACTTCAAGAGTTGAGGGCAAGATACCCGGGAAATTTGGCCTCAATTAGACAAACCTACAATATGAGGGAGGAGAAGCTAATGCTTGAGGTTTGCGGAGAACTGACGGTGACACAGTGGTCTTTAAAGATCTTGAAAGACCGATGATACATTCTCCATCCAAGACGGGTAAGAGGTTCTGATGTTATGAATGCCTTGTTTTGTGTGCACCCTACAAGTCTGCGGACACTGAAGATGTTTCCCTATCTCATCATTATGGGATCCATATACAAGACCAATAGGTATGTTATTTTAATCTATAACTGACTTGATTAGTATTTTCCAGTATAAATGTTTAAAACAACTTGTTTTGCTAGGTGCACCATGCCTTTATTTGAGATCGTTGGCTTCACTTGCACCAACATCGTGTTTGCATTTATGTCAAATGAAGATGTCGGTAGTTATAGGTGGGTGTTAAGTCAATTGAAATTTGTGTTCGACGACCTTGGAGTCCAGGTCAATGCAATCATGAAAGATCATGAGCAGGCTTTAATCAAGGCGATAAGTCAAGTTGTTGGGGCGGAGTACAACATTTGTTGTGTTGGGTGCACATCAGACACAAAATCCTAGCACACGACCTAAAGGTGTTTGCCAAATTTGAAAATCCACATGATTTGTCACGCGGGTTTTCAAACGCATGTTGGGTGCTATTTTCGTCCACCATAGAGGCGACATTTGAAGAAAGGTATGTAAAATTAAGGAGAAGATGGCGACCGACGCTTATTGCATACGTGGAGATGGTAGGCGACATTTTTAGCATTTCAATTCATTTGAATATTAGAAAGTGTATTCGTTCAAAAATTAAACTTTGACACATGTTTTTTAGGATCGAAGGTATGCACGTTGTGCTAAAAAAGATATTGGATTCATGTCGAGGAGGCTTCAACACTATGATACTAAGGATTCACATCCAAATGGAATCTCAAACCAATAGTTTGAGGACAACAATTGAGAGAACCAAAATGCAGAAACCAACAAAATAAAACTACTATAAAAAAAAAAGATCAGAGCGTTGTTCCGTCCTATACGCGACCACGTTTCAAGGCAATGCCTAGGTAAGTTGGTGGACATGTTTTATGATTTGGTTGTTGAGTTGAAGCAGGGTACAATCGAGGTGGAGTGCCATGACTACTTTTGGAGGCAATGTCACGATCTTCCATGCAAGCATCGAGTTGCACAAGCTGTCATATGTAAAATACCCATCGAGCTAGAGGAGATACATCCTTTTTGGCAACAAATTGAATGGGATGGCCTGAGCGATGACAATCAGCTTGCCCTTGTCTGTGTACCCTTGACCACGCGGGACGCAATGTGGAACAAAATGGTGGCTCTACGAAGCAGCGGTAAGATGCCTAAAGACCAGTTTTTTCAGATCATGGAAATGCTCAAGGATTCCAAGCATCCTGGAGACACAACACTATTGAGCAGATACCTTATGAGACGCCAGATGGAACCAACAAGTATTCGACCACCCGGTAGAAAACACACATTGAGCACGTGATGGAAGAGTACGAGAAGCAAGAATCACGGAGAGACAATGAGATTCGGAGCAAAGCAAATACATTGGCGTCATCCTGACCACGCGGACGACCTAGAGAATCTAGGAATAAGAAAAGGACCCGAGCTGATTGATGCAAAATGTGGGTCAAACATACGACTATGAATTCAATTAACGAATTTGTCGTTGTAGTCGGAATTTAAAGTCAACTTATTAAATTTCATTATACTATACAACTGAATTTAAACTACATATATGTTACAATAATTATATTGTTTATTTTATACTTTTATTTCTTGAAAATCACGACATCAACCTACGATTATGAATTCAATCAACGACTTCGTCGTTATAGTCGGAACTTAAACTACATTTTTATTACAAGTTCATAACTAAATATTCAAAATCTAAATCTAACTGTAAATAGTACAACTAAATTTAATGAAACTACTAATAACAACAAAAAATCTAAATATAACTAAGAAATTGAATATTAAACAAATTAAGAAATTGAATATCTAACTCAAATAATTAAACAAAATTGATTAACGAAATTATATATTCATTACGAAATTGTATATTAATCAAATTTTAATAAAAAAAATTAGTTTGAAGAGAACGTACCGCATCCGGAAATGTCACTCGGGTGCAAATCGGGTTACGAACCGAAGTGGCTCCAGAATTTTTCAGAGCATCAGATGTCGACGGAGCCAAGCGACCGTCTAAAATCTGATAATGTCGCCTAACCGGAGCTCGACGCCTTTTCCTCCTGGTGGTGGGTCATGTGCTGGTGGGTCGGTCGGATCAGCATCGGTGGCCCTAGACGGCGTCTCGCCAGTGGTGGCGAGTGGATGAGCCACCGCGCGGGCCTCTTCTAGAGCTCAACTAGAGGCACCGGCGCCGAGTGCAAACACTTCTTGCTCTTCGCTCGCTGGCGCTGGACCGGGTTGGGTCGGTGGTGATGGCTCGGTTGGCTCGCGAGGGACTGGCCATGGTGTTTTCTTTGTTCGAGCTTTCGTTTCGCGCGAGCTTTCATTTCGCGCGAGCTTTTGTTTCGCATACGGAGGAAGACAACGATGGCAGAGACTCGCGTTTTAACCCTACATTGGAGCGCATGCCTTGCGCGGCCCTTTAATGCGCCCAAGCCCATTTTGAGCGGCCCAATGGTGGCGGCGGCTCGCGTTTGCATTTAACCCTAAACTGGCACGCAAGCCAGTTTCACGCATCCCAATAAATGCGCAGGCCCATTTCGCGCGTCTTATGTCGCCTTTCCGGAATAGTCGTTCAATTTTTCAGTTTTGCCCTTCTGCGCATTTTTGTCGCGCGCGAATCCTTGTTGTGCGTAAATTATGTGCCTTTATTAAAAAAACAAGTGCACAAGTACCTCGCGTAATAATATTATATAATAGACTCACGTCCTGAATTCTCGGCCTAGTAAGAGGCGGTGACTACTGCCCTTTTAGCGGCGCCCACTGCCAGTGCAATTCCTCTCCATATGTTCGCGTCATTCCCCTCGGTTTAGAATTCAGGTGACACTTTGGGGGTTGTTTTGACTCCCTTCGAGTTGGAATTTAGACTCAAGAGTACAAATTTGATTTGTAGCTCTTTGAATTAGCTTTTCAATAATAGCAAATTTAGCTCCACCAGACCACTATAGCTCCCAAAATAAGCATTGCAAGATAGAGGTGTCGAACCAACAACTCCAATGCATGGCCCAAATTCAACCGTTCTTTTCCCACAACCTCTTGGGCCTTAATGATCATCAAAAGTGACTTGCATAACTCAGCCAAGCTCCACATGTTCTACTCGTGTCCAACCTCGGTTTCTATTCCACTCACACTTATTCACCTTAAGATCTGTAAAACAACAAGAACAAGTGCAAAACCCAAAACTCCTAGACAAACTAAGACACTAAAGAAACTAACTAAAACTACCTAAAAGAATGCAAAAGAAACGTAAACATGCATCCTAAACACTACCTATATGCAAGCTATCACATATGCAGGGCCAAGACCGACATTTTGTAGTCAACGATTAGCTGATATCATTGTCAAGACTTACTTTTACTTTTCTCGCTTTCTATTCGAATTTGTTATTTCAGCCAATAATTTTGTAAGGCTCCAAGTCCTTAGAAGCGTTTTTCCCATGCCAACCCGAGGAGTTCCTAAGAGGTCACCCATCCTGATATTACTCTTGCCCGTGCACGCTTAACTTCTAAGTTCTTTGTCCTGACTTGAACCCAGAAAAGGAAGAGATCTTGTTGACATGGGTAGCACCTCAATCCCTTAGCCCATCCGCAACCCACAATTCCAAAATGGATTCTTAAACCGCAAAATCAATTTTCTCAATCTTCCACCTCATTTTAAAACTCACTTCTACTTTATTCCTACAACCCACAACCTCATTTTATTCATTAAGATCCACTACTTTTATTTTACTTTTATTATTATATAACTTTTATTTTAATTTTATTATTATTTATCCAATTACAATATTTATTTTTGGGTATTATTTTACCATACGGTATATTATTCAAATAAATATTTAAACTACTAAAATGTCTACAAATAATATCTTATGTAATCAACTATATTAATTATATTATTTTGTACAATACATATATTTAATTAGATAAAAAATACAAATATTAATTTATAACGATTTTTAACTTGTATTTTTCATATATTAATTTATTTTTTTAATCAAAACATATTGGAAATGGATGTCTATGTATAGATAAAAATAAAAAATATTAAAAAAAATATTTTTAAAATATGATATCATTTTAGTATCAAAATAAGCCTTAAATTCTTTTTATACATAATATTAAAAATATAAAAAATTATGATCGTTCATTCAATCCAAGGTGAATCCAATGTTTGTGAGAGGGTCACGCACACCTACAACCATTTGAAGTCCACAACTACTATGGCTCTTTTTTGAAGGCCAGAAATTGGATTCTTAATACATATGCCCTGTTTGTAAGATTTTTATTATTTTTTTAATCTAACAATCCACCAATGTGGATGATCTTATAAATATGTAGGGTGTTACAATCTCCCCCACTTAAGCACTTGATGTCCTCGTCAAGCCCCAATGACCGTCCTCCAAGTCGAGTGACTGCCCTCCGACAAAGCCAACCTGTTGCTCGAAATTGGGTATGATACTATTTTTAAGGCCCGAGGCCCTAGAAGCGCTATATCATGCCAACCCAGAAAAGGAAGAGCTTTCAAAGGTCCGAGGACGTGCCATAGGTCACCCATCCTAGTACTACTCTCACCCTTGCACGCTTAACTTTTGAGTTCTTTGTCCTTACTTGAACCCATAAAAGGAAGAGCTTTTATTGACATGGGTAGCACCTCATTCCCTTACAATTACACCCCCAATAATTATGGTATCAGAGCCGACATTGATTATGATATCAGAGCCACCTCAAATAATTTAAGAGCCAAGTTACTCATACTTTTAATTTCGTGGTCATACATTTAACCTATCTCTAATACCATATTTGTATCACCCCCGAATTTCCTCGGAGATGGTACACGCCAGTGACCTCGAACTTATAGTCCAAACTGGGTTTGGTCCACGGCAGAGCTCGGGACCAATTGGGTTCGAACCACAAGGGGTTGGCGCATGTAACATCCCCGACCAAAAAGCATACGTCATACTGCATACATATAAGTTTAATAGTATATACATAGCATATTGGCATGAGATATAGTGTATTTTTAAAAGAAATATTTATTTTTGAATTAAATTTATTATATTTTAAAAACAATTTAAATAAAAGTTAATTAATAATTATTTTAGGGTAAAGTTTATCGTAAAGGAGATTTAAGGGTGAAAATTGTGGGTTTTTATTAAATTTTGCCGACTATGCAGAGGTAGATATATATGATCTTGCTTGATTCTTTATTAAGCCATAAGCTTTCAAAAAAAATCACAGAGAGAGTTCGAAAGAAGATGAAAATTTTAAAGTTTTGTTGTTTAATCTTGGTTTGGGTACAAGATCTCTTCTATTGGGGTTTAATCTCAATGTACAAGCGTGGTTTGGTATGTTTTTAATTAGTTAATGGTTTATTTAGATTTCATTGATTTTTCCAGATCTAGATCTACAATTGCTTTTGTTTGAGAAATCATTTCATCTATAGTTTTCAAAGGGTGTTTTCGATATCGGATTTATATTCGGAAAAATATTTCAGAGTATTTTTAGGGTTTCTCTTTGTAATGATATTAGGGAGCCCTTTGATCAAGTTTTTTCAGAAAGGTTTAAACTAGAAAAATGTTGTTCTATATATATAGTTTATTGTTGTCAAGTTTTAAAGGATTTGGAATTATGCACAAGGAGTTATAATGCATTATGGCATTTCATTGCATTTGGGGTTAGAGTTTGTAAGAGTAAATAACCTAATTTGCATTGGGTTACATATAGGAGCACCATCATAGATCGTGGTCAAGAACAAGGGGGAGAGATATAGTACTTATCTTGAACAGGTGAGTATAGACCGGAGATTCAACCATATGTGCTATATGTAAAATATGGATATATGTGATATATGTGCTATATGGATATATGTTTTATATGTTCTATATGGATATATGTGATATATGTGCTATATGAGCTATATTGATATATGTGCTATATGAGTTATATGGATAGATGTGATAGCTCTGAAATTTCCAGAGTTGTTTGCACAGAAAGTATGTTAGCAGATGGCATATGATATATGGTTACATGATGCACTTGATTGCATAGAATATTGCACCTGTGACTGTCTTGCCTTGAATTTGTATTACAGGACCTATGGGTCATACAAGATCTTTGGATGATACAGGATCATCGGATCAATACAGGATCTACGGATCATACAGGACCTACGGGTCATAATTAAAGGGACCATAAGAGTCCATATACAGTAAACCCGGGGGAGATTCAGGCTTGAACAGTTCACAGAATAATAAATCGGATACATCGGCATTTGCATTTGCATACTAAATTCCTATATGACATATGTATAGTATGTATGTATATGTACATGGACTAAATGTTTGACTCTGTATGAAATAATTGATGATGGTTTATATTCACTGAGTATGCGACTCACGTAAATCGCAAAACAATTTTTCAGGTTCATCTAGTTCTTTCTGACGTGTGTCTCTTTTAGAGGTCACATTCATACAGGTCGGCCGGCTAAAGCTCAATGCAACCTTCTCCTCCTCATTTTGCATTTTAGACATATGGTTTGTAATAAAAGTTAGAGTAATAGATGCATATAGTTGTGTGTGTGCAACCTTTTATGGTTGTTAATTCCGCTATGTGCTTATGTGGATAGGCTATATGTAAATTATTTGCTTATATATGAAATAAGTTATTACAAAGCATACGTCATAGGGTATAAGGGTGTCACAGCGCACACACGGTTGGCGGAGGCGGCTCTAGTGGTTGTCTATGGTTGTCGGAATTGGGGCAGGAAGGTGGTTGTACGTCTCTTGTTTTAGTTGCACAGGTCGGCATATTGAATGAATTTTTCCAAGGGCTTAGAGAAATGTAAAAATAATGGGTGAAGAGCGCTTTTGTAGGGATTTTATTGAGGATTCCAAATCTTATTTAGTTTTGGTATTGCTTTATGGTTTTAGAGAAATCGGCGAAATACTGAGAGAGGTGCACTTTATGGTTCGTGGGTGTATATGGATAATATCGGGTTCGATTCTTCGCTTTTTAAGGTGCTTCCAAAACATGGAGGTCAAGAATGATACAATCCACAACTTTCATTTTGGTCTTAGCCCCAATCATGGCCTAAATTGATCCCGAATTGGATTTGAATGGTTTATGGAAAGAAGAACAAGAAAGGAAAGAGGTAGAGAAGAATATATGGACGGTTAACCCTTCTTTTACGCCAAATTAAAATTTTAAACCCTCTTGTTTCTACTTGTAATAAAAATAACCTTTCACATAAAAATTTAATTTTCAAAAATTATGGAAGTGTACCCATCTTTCTTATTTGATAACAAAAACATCTTTCTAATCTCTTATAATAAAATATCACTTTCTAAAATAAAAATAACCTCCATTCCTTTTTAAAATAAAACAAAACCCATTTGTTTTTTTACAAATGGATAAAACCAAATTTTTATTTTCATAACTTTATTTCTCATTGAAATATAATATTATAAGACTTATACATAATATTATTTCGGATAAGGTCCAAACTCTATAATAACTATTACAAGTTATTATTTAACTTTTCTTCTTCCTTTAAGAAAAGAAAAATATCCTTTATTAGGATATGAAGGAGAAAATTTACAATAATACCCTTGTTAAAAAGTGTGGTTATTACAATAGAACCCCTTAAAAATAGTTTCGTCCCCGAACCTATGGTAGAAAAAGTTCTGGAAAACGTTGATGCATGTCCCGTTCTGTTTCACATGTCTCCCATGTAATTTCTTCGTAGCCATTCTTGGACCACAAAATGCTAACCAATGGCACCTTTTTGTTACGTAATTCTTTCACTCGATATTCAATAACAAAGATTGGCTTCTCATACGTGTCAGTTGGTTGCACCTCAATCTCATCATAGTTAAGGACTTGAGATTCATCAGGTATATACTTGCGGAACAAGGAAACAAGGAAAACATCATGAACTGAGGCAAGGCAAAGCGATATGCAAGTTTGCCTATTCGTTCCAGTTTTTCAAAGGGACCCACATAACGAGGTTTTAGCTTCCCTCTCTTCCCGAAACGGAACACTCCTTTCGTCGTCGACACTTTAACAAACACCTTCTCTCCTACTGTGAACTCGATGACTCTCCTTTTTAAATTAGCGTATGACTTCAGTGGACTTTAGGTTATGAGCATTCTCTGCCTAATCAGACTAATTTCAATAGTGCTTCTTTCAACCAATTCTGGCCCAAGTAGGGTTTTATTAGTATTCTCATCCCAACATATCGGAGATTTACACTTCTGACCATACAGTGCTTCAAATGGTACCATCTTGATCGCCGAGTGCCAACTATTATTGTATGTAAACTCAATCAAGATTAAACTGTTCTCTCAGCTAGTAGGGTGATATAGTATACATGCCCTGAGCATATCCTCCAAGTTTTGAATTGTTCTCTCCGATTTCCCATTAGTTAGGGGATGAAATGCAGTGCTAAAACGTAATTTAATACCCATTGCATTATGTAGCTCTTTCCAAAAGTTGGACATGAATCGTCCATCTACATCAGATATAATGGTTTTAGGACCTCTGACAACTTAGGAGTCTCCCAGTAGGACTTAATGGCTACAAAGTCAACACTCTATGTAAGTAGATCGATGATGACCCATATAACATCCTTCTGGCTTTGAGTCTTTGGTAGGCCAGTAACAAAGTCCATGGCGATATCTTCCCATTTCATTTTTGGCACAGGAAGGGGTTGCAACTCTCCTCTTGGTCTGCATGCGATGTTCAATCTTTACTCTTTGACAAACCTAACACCTTGCTACAAACTCAGCTACTTCCCACTTCATGTTTGGCCATCAGAAGTTCGTACGCGGATCTTTGTACATCTTGCTTGATCTTGGGTGTATCGAGTAGGTGGAAGAATGTGCCTCCTTCATGATTAACTTGCAAAGTTCCTCGTCAGCGGGCACACAGATTTTGTCACGGAACCATAGGGATCCGTCATCCTGGAGAACAAACCCAGATGCTTTCCCTTCTTGTACCTCACTGCTTATTTTCACCAGGACAAGATCATCAGCATGTTTCTCCTTGATTTGGTCTAGCAGTGTAACTTGAATTTCCAACAAATTCAGCCCACTTGGTTGATGACCAAACCAAACTTCAATCTCACTTCTCAACAACTCTTTTTGTAGTGATGGTTGTGCTTTGAGTAATGTTACCATGGTTTCCTGAGTGTCTTTTTGACTTAAGGCATTAGATTCAACGTTAGCCTTACCTGAGTGGTAAAGCAACTCGATATCATAGTTCTTGATTAGCTCTAGCCATCTCCGTTGCTTCATGTTTAGTTCCTTTTTGGTGAAAACATATTTCAAACTCTTGTGATCTGTGAAGATCTGACATTTCAACCCATATAGATAATGTCGCCAAATCTTCAAGGCAAAGACAACGACTGCCAACTCTAGGTCATGTGTCAGGTAGTTGACCTCGTATGGCTTGAGTTGACGAGATGCATAAGCGATGACTTTATCATGATGCATCAGCACACAACCTAGCCCTAGATTTGAAGCATCACTATACACCACAAACCCCTCATCCCCATTAGGTAGGGTTAGGATTGGGGCACTTTTCAAACGTTTCAATAATTCTTGGAAGCTTGCCTCACACTTCTCATCCAAAATGAACTTCTTGTGCACCTTGCGAAGTAAACTAGTCATGGGGAGGGGGATCTTGGAGAAACCCTCCACAAACCATCTGTAGTACCCCGCAAGTCCTAAGAAGCTACGCACTTCCTTGACATTCTGAGGCTGTTTGCAAAATATAGTCAAGTTAGTAATAATAATATTGCATTGATTATCTAGATAATCAATATATATCTTCTAAACCAGAAGCACTTTGGGGCAAATTGGTCACTAAGAATTTATATTACAACCACCCTATTTTTAGTAATGGTTTTTTTAATCAATTATATATTTTAAAAAAAACGTTTAATATATGACTGCATAACAAACTAGCAAACTCAAACTTCCTACAAGTATATCGTACACTTTCTTGAGTTTCATCATAAGAGACAATATATTTACAATGCTTTCTATGAGACATGACCTCATTTTTTACGAGTGCTCCCGTTTCACCACAAATTTCAATATGGCAATCATAAACTTTACCAAACTCTTTTTGAAACATCAAACAAACCTCCTTTGTGTAGACACTCGCAACATGCTTCAAGATTTCTTCACAGCAAGCCAACACTACTTTACTTTGGCTATATTTAAAATCTGCAACCATCTCATCATAACGATGATCATTAAGTAACTGTTGAAAGTGTTCATAACATCTTCTCAACTTATTCATATATCTCACATATTTTTTATGAGACTATTCATTCTTTCACTCTGTAGTGGTCATATCTGTAAAAAAATATATCTCTCACATAAACTAATGCCCACTTTTCTTTGATATTGATCATCCTCTTCAGTCAATCATTATTTTGCAATATATACTTATCAAGCATTTTACTCCAAGCATCCAAAAAATCGTCCTCGTATTTATAGTCATAAATGCAGTTGATAAAGTACCTTGAAAATTCTTTATACTTTTTAAACACATCATTCGAGTGAATTGTTGCATTTTGAAATATGTTCCAAATACAAAGACACAATGATAAGTCTTTGCCCATTTAAAACTAATTTCTTTTGTCATCGTAGCATCTTGATCAATCAACATTGTCTGAGGTAAATTTCCACTCAAAGCCCTTGAAAATACGTCAAACAACCAAATAAATGAATATGTTGTCTCATCATATAATAATGCAGCACCAAAGATAGTAGATTGCTTATGGTGATTCACCCCAACAAATAAAGCAATCGGTCTCCCATCCTTATTATTGCTATATGTAGTATCAAAGCAAACAATATCGTCAAAATCCTCATAATTAGCCATCATTTTTGCATCAGCCCGAAAGATATTAGTTATCAAATCATCATCATCATCAACCCGAATAGCATAAAAGAAACATGGATCTTCTTCTGTCATACTTCGCAAGTATTCTAGAACCCACTTGTATCACCTGGTGCCATTTCCAAACAGAGCTTGCTATGCAAATAATTCTTGATATCCACCTTAGAAAATCCAAGTTTTTCCCTACCTCCTACTTGCCTAGCAATGAACTCATAAGCATTTTTTGGAGCAATACCTGAACCATCAGCCATGTCCACTTGCAATTATTACATGTTGTGATTTTCGGTGTGATCTAACTAGATGAGCCTTTCTTGGACTTGCCAAATTATGATTATGCTCTGCGATGAAACTTTCAACACGATACTTGTAGGTATAGCGGCAACTAATTTTCAAAATGGCCAAACAACCAAATCTTGTCTTCGATGGTGGGATATTTAAGCATCATCCTTTTTATTTGCTCCTCGTGTACCTTGGCAAGAACAAACAAATCTTCTATCCACCACTATCTTCTCTAATTTATGAGCTGAGGTTTTTCGAACAAAGAAACCAACTATCAATGCATAACCATTGTAAAAATCATAAGCTGTATTTTTGGTTTCAAATTCCATAACAACTCTGGGAATAATTTCATGTGATATTTTCGAGTGAAATTCTTCTATCGTTACATCATTAGTTTCCAAATCTTCATCTTGCTCAAATTCCAATCAATGACATGAAACAATTTCGGGTGGAGTAGTGTCCATACCCTTTCAAGAAAATAAAATAACTATATAAATCATACAGTTAATTACATTATTGAAATTGAATGCATACAAATTGAAAAACATATATAACTGATTTAAGTACTTCAATAAATAAAACTTATAATTATTCAAAACATGAGCAAGTATTATATTACATACTGCGAAATTCACATTACTCAAGAAAATGAAAATCATGAAATTGGGATTGATTATAATAAAATTCACAATGTGCCACATTCACAAACAAAAAAAATAGAACTTGAGTATATATATTGAAGTTCATAATTCAAAAAAAAATAAAAAAAATCAAACCTTTTAATGATGAGTGACAAAGTAGACCGATCGATGAGTTGGAAGAAGAAATTTTATGACCCAAGTAAAAGCCGAAGTTTTGAGAATTGAAGACTCAATATTCGCCGTTTTGTGCAAGAGTTGCTAATCGATCGAACGTTTACTTGTAAACACTACGCCGGTTGGATTATGAGAAAAGCATAAGGGAAGTAGATATTTTCTTTTTTAATTTTAATAATTATGTAAATATTTTCTATTTTTATTTTTAGATTGAAAAGGATTTAAAAATAGCCCACATGACATTTTTTAATCGGAAATTTCGTGTGGCACCCTCCAACCTAAGCCAATTTCGCATGGTACCCACATATTTATCCAATTTTGCAAGGGAACCCTCATAATTAAAATTATTTTGCCTCATAGCCTATTGTTAAGTTCATTACATTAATGTTAAATTTAGGTTAAAAAAAATCAAGAAAATAAAATATACACAGAAACTTCTCATCTTCTACGTACTCTTCACCAACTCCATATCTTTCTCTCTTTACTGGTGGACATATTTGGGACATCAACGATTTCAGTTAAGGTAAAAATTCTAAGATTTATTAAATTTTAGGTTATTATATTTCAAGGTTTTAAGGTAAAGTTTTAGGCTTCTAAAACAACACTCATCAATCGTTCAAAATATTGCTCTTGAACAGATCACAAATGACTAGTACAGGAAGAAAAAAAATATACTTTTGATAGTACTAAAATTCGAAAATTGGAAAAAAAATCTAGAGGAAAAAATTATCAATCGAATGTATGAGTGTTGTTTTTAACTTCTTACAATAGCATTAATGGACGAGTTTAAGTTTTTTACGTGTTACAATAGCAATTGGGATGAGTGTTACTATGCTGTTTGCCTAGATGGAAAGATAATTTCAAATTTGCACCTTTAGAATCGAAATTGGATTTTTGTAGCATTCCCGGTTGTTCGGGAATGCTCCTTCCCGAACAACCGAGTATATGGTATGCACATTAATCTCAGAGTTTCATGTTGGAGAATGAAAATGATCTTATACTGAAATAACAGTGGATGATTTAGATAAGTGTACTATACTCGACATATTTGTTGATTTACTAGAGGGGGCTCAAATAACGGGAATGCTCCTTCCCGAACAACCGAGTATATGGTATGCACATTAATCTCAGAGTTTCATGTTGGAGAATGACAATGATCTTACGAAGATGTTCACTTCATTACATGATAAAAAAGTGATTAAAACTTAGTTATTTGTTGAGTTTTCATGTTTGAATCTAGAGTTTGATCAAGGTTTGATTGAAGCAAGGAATTTTATAGCTCCCATCAATGAAATTGGATTACCGCCAATGTCAAGTAATGTGATATCACCCATGTCTACCAATTTGTGGTTGCATCCTCCAAGTAGGAAAATTCCATCCACTTCTACAGGAAGGAAAGGGTTATGTTTCAAAAGTTGGAATCACTTCTAGTACCTTTGGTAGTAAATCCTCTGCTAGTGCTCATTTTTATTAGTATAATGATTTTTATGCTTCATTTGATGATTCACATGATGCTCATGCTCCTTTTGATGATGCACATGATGATCACACTCCTTTTGATGATACACATTATGATCACACTCCTTTTGGTGATATATAAGATGACTTTGTTTTACCACGATTTGATGATGGTTTTGATCCTCACGCTTGCAATGCTTGGGGACTAGATAGGGATGCATACTCTGATATACTTTATGATAATGGAGAGTTGTATGAAGAACATATCTTTGGAAAATCGAGCTTAGGGAATGGATGGTTTTTATCAATAAAGATCAATTGATGGAGGTTGTGAGAGATTATTGTGTCCAAGAGGGTTTCTCTGTTGTGGTTATTAAACCATAAAACTAGCGTTAAACATTTGTGTGTGGTGATTTAAATTTTGCACGGACAATTCATACTGCTAGATTGTCAGATGGGGTTACATGGGCTATAAAATCAATGAAAGGCCCACACACTTGCATGAAATTGAGCTTACACAATTCCATGGCAACTCCGGAACGAGTTGCGTGAAAGATTCTCAAACTAGTTAGAATAAGTGAAGAAATCAAAGGGAAGGAAATCAGTAAGTACTTGTTTCGAAAATTTGGTATTAATCTAAAGCCAAAATTTTGTACAAGACAAGGAAACTTGCCCTTGATATGATTAGAGGAGATGAGGATACTTCATATGGAAATCTGCATACGTATTGTAAGGTCCTAAAGACGAAAAATTTCGAGTCCAAGGATCATTGCGTTTGGAGAGTTGTCGAAGATCATGTCAATAAACCAATTTAATTCAATAGTATATTCGCCTCTTTGAAGATAATAAGTTAGGGTTTCATTCAAGGATGTAGAGGATTAATTGGAGTAGATGGATTTCATTAAAAGGAAAATATCGTCGCGTTTTGTTGTCTGCTCTTGCATTAGTTGGAAACAATGAGATATTCCTTATGGCATATGGTATTTATGAGACTGAGAGTAAGGACACATGATCTTCTTTCTTTTATCATTTAAGAGACCTTTTGAAGGATGCAGATAGAGATAATTGGACCATTATATCAGATAGACAAAAGGTTTGTAAACACTTATAACTATGCTTAGTATTTCCTTAATGACATTAGTTAAGGCTGTTTTATTAATATTATTGACTAACTAGAATGTGTTTTGAATCATATGTAGGGTTTCGAGCCAACCCTTACAGAAAGGTGGCCAACAACTTCGAGCAGATATTGTTGCACACACCTTAGTGCAAATTTCAAAAAATCCTATCCCAAAAGAGTAATGTATGACTATTTTTGGGAATGTTGCAAAGCATACTCAGAATTCAAGTTCAAGATTGCAATGGAGAAGTTGCAAAAAACCCGGTGGGTTGGGTGTTGTGAGGTGGCTACAAAGTGTGGGAGACATTGCATGTTGGGCAAGATACGAATTTGACCCAAGTTTACATTCTCCTGAAACAACAAGCAACTTTATGGAGTCTTTCAATGCTTTGTTAGGGGTAGATAGAGAGCACCCAGTGTTGCACTTCTTGAAGGTAAACGCCATTGACTTATTACTCTACTATTAACTACCATGTATATTTGAAAGTTAATTAATTGTGGGTGTGTGACTGTAGGAATTAGATGCACATCTATGGTGAAATTGCACTAGGTAACAAAGTGCTCGGAGTATATATGCCCATCAATGGCATTATTGTCAATGCTAAAAAAAATATTGGATAAGGCAATTGCAAAAGCTCGCAACTTAGAGGTTAGTTTTTGCATTACTATCTCACTTTTCATGTAAAAATATTCATCCATTTTATGCAAAAATTGTTTAAATATTCTCTTTTGTATTATAGTTTTTCAGGGAATCACCCACTGAGTAGGAAATTAAAGAGGGTAATTCATACTTGCATATGAACATTGAAAATTGAATGTGTGGATATGGTCAATGGAAGATCAGTGGAATTACCATGTCAACATGCAGTGAGTACTATTCTTGACACAAGGGGAAATCTAGAAATATATGTTTCTCATTGACGTTCATTATATATGTATAGGAGAACGTATTCTTTTAACATGAGACCTGTCCTTGACGAAGAATAATGGCCCATGCTTAACCTTCAAAAAATGATTCCACCAAATATGAAAAGAGGGGTAGGAAGACCTACAAGAAATAGGAAACCACAAGTAGATCAAAAAGAGAAGGGAAAGAGGTCTCACATTGTACGGTGTGGAAAATGCAAGGTATAGTGTGTAAGGCCCAAGCCTTTAGAAGCGTAATCCCATGCCAACCTGAGGACTTCCCAAGAGGTCACCCATCCTGGTACTACTCGCGCCCTTGCATGCTTAACTTTTGAGTTCTTTGTCCTCACTCGAACTCAGAAAAGAAAGAGCTCTTGTTGACATGGGTAGTACCTAACTTTCTTATAAACCATCGGGGTGTTACAATCTCCCCCACTTAAACACTTGACGTCCTCGTCAAGGCCCAAGCACCGCCCTCTAGGTCGAGTCACCGCCCTTCGGGCCAAGTGCACTCGTAACCTAGAGTCGATTCTGATACCATTTGCAAGGCCCAATCCTTTAGAAGCACTATCCCATGTCAACTCGAGGACTTCCCAGGAGGTCACCCATCATGTTACTACTCTCGCCCTTGCACGCTTAACTTCTAAGTTTTTGTCCTCACTTGAACCCAGAAAAGGAAGAGCTCTTGTTGACATGGGTAGTACCTCACTTTCTTATAAACCATCGGGGTGTTACATTGTGTCCTATTTCTTATCACATATTTACATCGTATGTGCTTCTAATGTTTCTCTTTTAGTGTAATTCAAGGCATCGAGCATAACTCAAAGACATGTAAAGCTAGATTGACGGCTAGAGAACTCAAGGAACAACAAGGCATCCAAATTCAAACGAGACAAAGAGCTAGGAAGAAAAGGAAAGCAACAACCAACAAAGACCAACTTCAATATAATGTTGTGATGTATATTGCACCATGGATTCCTGAAAGTCAACATTAGGACAAAGGCTTTTAGCTAATTTATCTAAGTGGAAATGATCATGGCCCTGTTCGACACCAGCGGGATTGTTGGATCATGACGTGTTAGTAACAAGTTAGGGAATTAGTAATGTTCCTTGGGCAGCGGAAATAAACAATAAGAACATAGAATTTAGAGAGGAAAACTTTCTGTCCGACCAACAAGTCGTAGAAAGAAAAAACCTCTACCCCTTAGAGTCCTTTTCAGAGGATTTTCAATAGAATACTTTTATTAAGTTTCAACGATTGCAAGGCAAGTCAAGTTCCCTAGTAACTAAGGCACCAACCAAAGTTCAACCAGCTAGACTTCTACAACCCTAAACGTAAACCTAAGAGAAAGTAAACTACTGACTTACTTGTGGATTCTTCACCGGAAAAAGACACACACTCGTACACTTGAAAATCTCTCTCTCCATGTTCCCCGTCTACAACCACACTTAAACCCTAGCTATAACCTAGCTATTTATTACATATGTCAAGTCTGATCTCATACGTAATTCTTGCCTAATTACGCAGATATTCCATTTAACAAATCCCACACAATAAGTAGAAAGTATTGTTTGTGATTTGGATCCTCAACCATGCCGATTCTTGCCAAAACCGAATTATATCGGATTTCTTTAGATAAGATCGTGTGAAGTTGATCTTATTCTTCCTTTGATCTCCTCAAGCAACCGCCTACAACTGTCGTATCTTCGTAGAAGATTGCTCGTAGAAGATCTGGTAACTTTCCATTAATAGAAAGTTGCATTTCTTTCGAGACGCGATTCCTAAATCTGTCACTCGTTCCCTCCATCGTTCCTCACAATGTTCTGTCACTCGTGACTATGTACCTGTTTTCCTTAAACACTTACATGTAGAAGCAAGTTATACCAACTAAGTCTGTTATCATCAAAACTAAGAGAAACCATGGAACAACCATTGTTCCAACAATTTCCCCCTTTTTGATGATGACAAACCCGTAAAAAATGCATGTCTAGAAACTAGTAGAAATATAGATTAGAAAAAGAATTCCTATACGGTTCCCCTTAACAGATGCACAGTTGTTCCTACTTATCAGAGGTAACAACATATTCCCCCCTTAGCCAAATTTCCCTCTGTATTTCCTGGATAGAACGCATCTCTGCATTTTTTCTAACTTCCCCCTTTTGACATCATCGAAAGGTCAACAATCATCAAGCAAAACGTAGAGCAAATGAACAAACTTAATTCAAACTCTAACCATTCATAAGCAAAAGATAGTTAATATTATAGATAATTGTTGTGGGGATCACAGCCGGAAAAGAAAAATAACATAAAAAGTCTTAGCATCCAAGAGAAACAACAGAAATTTTTAATGTAGGGAAAGATAGGCTAGGGAACTAGAGAGTGTCCACATATGGTTCGGAGGAGGTGGAATCGACAACAACAGTGTCAGTGTCTCTCTTAGCCAGTTAACCAATGACGCTACTCCACTGAGAGGAAATCTTTTGAAGCTCCGTCAACATCTTGGCACTAACACCTTCACTCAGCGAAAAACTCCAAACGTCCATATGGGCAGTCTTCATTACAACTGTTCCCTTTGAATCACCGTAGAAGTTCATCCTCGAGATATTGCACATATCCAGGGGCAGTCCAAAGAACTCCTCACTCGAGGGCTTGTACACTTTCTTCTCCTTCATAATAGCCTTCACAAACTACAGGTAAGGCAAACCATGATTCTTTCTTGTGCACTTTTCCATTTGCCTCATTACGATCACATGAAGACTGATGCGTTCCCTTCTCAGAAACTTATCCAGCAAAATCTTATCATTGATGGTCAGTGTAGTTCTTTTCTCCAACCTAGGAACAACAACCTTTATCAAAAACCGATGTGCAATCCTTGCAGCGTAGCCCAGATCATTTGTTGAATAAGGACCAACATCAGATGCCTTTCCCATAACACGCTTAATTAGTTGAGCCTTGTTCTTTGGCTAGTTGCTTGACGTATGCAACTCACCATTGCCTTCACTGGGAACCTTCAAGATCTTATCAATAGACCCCAGATAGAAAGAGATTTCGGAGGTGCCAATAGTGGAGAGCCCCAAAGGACCAGTCACAAGATCAGCCAGTTGCTAGGTTGAAAAGAAAGTGGCAAGGATGGACACATCTACCTTGACTCCTGAAGCACATATCTTTTCCCAACCTTGAAACCTGAGAAGTTCCCAAAACTCTTCCAAGTCATGCCCTTTCAAAAATTCCTCATCGATCACTAGAGGAGCGACGACCTTCTTTGAAACCTTCTTAGAAATGCCCTCTGGTTCCATTGGCAACTTGCCCTTCGCCTTGGCAGATTTGAGGTCCATCTCAACCTCATCTTCCAACTCCTCCTCCTCTTCTTTATCACCATCATCACCAGATTCTACTTTGTCATCAGCCTCGGCCTCTTCAAGATCAGACTCAGCTTCCTCTTCATCTTCCTCGGGATCTTCTTCCTCAAAAGACTCATGAACCACCGTTTTCTTAGAGGCGGTGGATCGAAGATTGTACTTGATTCCCGTTGGAGCGATCTTCGCCGTTTTGGAAGCAGGGGAAGGGGTTCGTTCCGACTCAGAGATATGAAGAATCTGAGAAGGATGGGGAGGAACCTTCTTCCTGGTATTCGCTTGCCTTGGCTTGTCGGCTTGATCCATCCTGGTCGCTGAGTTACCGGCAAAGCTTCCACCTTTTCTTGAATGTCGGCGGTTTCCTTAGTAGGCGAGTTCACCTCTTCCTTTTCTGACTCATCCTGGCCCTCTTGTCCTTCCCATGTTTCAGCAGGCTTTCAGACGGATTTTCTAAAGGAACCATGGATTGATCCTTTTCAGAGTCCTCAGGCAGAGTCTCCTTCTCACTAGAGACCTTAGCAGCGGCCTCTGCTCCGATGTTGGCGACAGCATCAAAGTGGGATTCAAGCTTTGAAATGGGAGAGGGAGAGGAAAGTTTGGCCTTTTTGAGGGATTCGAGTCGAGCTTGAAGAGCTTCAATCTCGGAGGCATCGAGGCCATCAAAGTTAAGAGTAGGGGTGTTTGAGGAGGACTCGTTGATGCATGTGAGAAGAAAGTTTGAAGCTTGAAGAAGATTAGGGTTTGGAAGGTTGTTGGATCGTAAATCGTTAGCAAAGAGCTTGGGAACTGGCTGTTAAGCTTTTCCCAAGGCAGCGGAAGTAAATTAAGCGCAAGTATTAAAAGCAATAAAGAACGCAGTTCCCTTATAGAGGAACCCCACTACAACCAACTAGTTGTATGGGTAAACCTCTACCTTCGCTTGGAGGATTTTGAATGACTTACTTATATTGATTGCTTTGTTCCTTAGTTACAACAGTCGGATTCCCACTTCTCTGTTCCTACGAGTTCTTCCTAACTCTATCAACACTAGTAAATCCTCTCAACTGAGTTCCTAAGCTCACAATAGCAAAATACAAATAACTCAAACCTTACACCGACTTCTCAGTTCCCTTGCCCCTGGGAACTTCGGCTTCACCGTCGTCGAGATCACACACTCGCCGGCGGGGACTTCTCTTCTTTTTCTTTCTTTTCTCTGATGTGGGTGTTTGTGAGTTCTGGGAGAAGTACTCAATCCGAGTACTATTCATTTGGCTTTATAGTCCAGGTGAGCTTGGGCAGTCGCATCTTTCAACTGTGTCCAAAATGCCCTTTGCTTGATGCCCAAGTTGTACTTTCTTCACATGTGACTTTGGTTTGAACTAGGTCAACTTCTTGAATCAATCGGACTGTTGGATCAAGCGTGACAGTCTGATCCTCAGACTGTTCCTTCAGGTTGTCCAAGACAGAATCCCACGATCTGCGCTGAAAGGTTGTTGTCCTCACATGTGAGTTCCCATGTCAAGGGAACTGTCTTGTTCAGAGTTCCCTTGATGGAGACTCTTCATCGTTGTAAGCTTGTGGTCTCTTGATCATTCCTGGGAGTTCCCACTGCATGGGAACTTTCCTCTTCAGAGTTCCCTTGGTGGAAACTCTTCATTGTGAGATTTTGTGGCTTTTAGTCATTCATGGGAGTTCTTGGTTGTACTTACGTTCCTTAGAAATACTTGAACAAACCAAATTAGTTCCTTATGGTGTTTGTCATTATCAAAACACAGAGAATGACATCGTTGATCCGTTGTTTAGAACCAGAGGTCCCAACAACGTCCCAACAATTTCCCCCTTTTTGATGATGACAAACCCATCACAAAATATGCAAGTATTTCAATGAATGATATGCTGATGAGTTCCTAAGTGTGATTTTGGGGAGTCACTTCTAGTGAAACACTTAGATTTAGGGAGCCACTTCTGGTGAGACACTTAGATCTTACTTGGCTTTTTATGCAATTGTTCCCCCTTAGCTTATGCATGTTCTGTAATAACTTAAACTTTTAACTCATCTCGCATTTTTTGTCTTTCCCCCTTTTGACATCATCGAAAACAAGCAAAGCAATAATAAGAAAGAAAGGAACACGCAATCAAACTAAAAGCCAATTCATTACTTAAGAGTATATGTACAAGGGAACATAAGTACAATTTTGTGGATAAATTTGGATTGAGGGAAAAAGAAAGGAGAGATCATGGTGCTGCGGGGAACAGTGCATCACAGAGGCGCGTCAAGACTTGTGTGAGTTTTTCTTGTCCCCTGGCCAACGTTGCTTGGTCCCTGTTGATACGTGATCGCCTCGGATTACTCCTCAAAAACCTCGTATTTGAGCACACAAGATCCCGATCTTGCCAGCAAATCTATTAAATCCTACAAAAGCTTTCAAAGTAAGAAACTTGCGATGCAAGTAACAATGGATCCGAAAATTAAAGTAACAAACTGAATTGATAGGTTGAAGGAATCAACTTGATAGTTCAATTGGATTGGTCTAACTCTAAATCCAATTGATTAACTAGTTTGATCCTTAACAATCACAACTAGAACAATCTAATTGACTAAATCAACAAACCAATTTAACAACAGAAGAGAGAGAGAGAGAGAGAGTATGATGATGATAATCGGCTGAATATTGCATAGACACTTGTATTTTTGGAGCCCAAAGACTAGATAAACCTTTCTTAGGGTTTATCTAATCTCAAGCTGATTTTTATTGAATGAAAATACAAAGTATAAATAGAGAATACAAAAGCTATGACTTGGGGTGCAAGGAATAGAAGGTGGCCGGCCCTAGAAGAAAGAAATCCTTGTCTTGCTTCCCAAGATATAATAAAATATCTAATTAAATCTATCTAGATTCCCTTAAATAAAATAAATCATGGCTGATTTAATTATTTAAGGAAACAACCTAACAAACTTAAAATATCTCTAACTAACTAAAAATATCTCTAACAACCAGGAGAGAGAAGATCAACCAACTAACATAAGCCTATTGGCTGATTTCTTCACATTATTAAATAAATAGAAATCGTCCATAATAAAATAAATAAGATATTTTCTTCAATTTAGAATGGTCAAGTCAAAGGGTTGACTTTGACCCACTTACCAACTTATCTCACCCGGTCACTTACTAAATTCAGCCCTAAAGTGAGACAAGATAACAAGTGTTTCTAAATAAAGAAATAATTGGGAATTTCGGCCCTCATATATTAATCCATGGAATTCGGGCTCAATTGATGTTGAATGCACGAGACCCACTTCGCCTTGCTAGGCTCTTCAATAACCGCTGCCAATCGAACCAAGATCGTTGTTGTGCCTTGAGCAATCTTCTTAGCTCGACTTCTTGTAATTGGTCCGTCAGAAGGCACTCGAATCAACTCATCGACGTCGGTTGGAGACATGGCAGGCTTCACTGCATCATTCTCCTCCACTTGAGCTCGAATCGTCTCTGATTCGACGTCGGAATCAAAATCTGGCACAAAAAGAGATAGATCAGCCACATTAAATGTCGGATGGACATTATACTCACCAGGCAAGTCAACATGGTAAGCATTAGGGCCGATTCTCTTGAGAATTCTGAATGGTCCATCTCCTCGCTGATCTAACTTGTTCTTCCTTTGATTTGGGAACCTCTCCTTCCTAAAATGCACCCAAACGAGATCTCCTTCTTCAAAGATGACCTGTTTCCGACCCTTATCAGCATGGGCCTTATACTTCAAGGATTTTCGCTCCAAATGCATCTTAGTCCTCTCATGCAGCTTCTTCACAAACTCAGCCCTCTTGTTAGCTTCAAAGCTCTCTTTTCCCTTGTATGGCTGAGGCGTCATGTCCACTGGTGTCCTCGGATTCAACCCATAAACAACCTCAAAAGGGGTCATTTTTGTGGCTGAATGGATTGACCTGTTATAAGCAAACTCCACAAAAGGCAAAACATCTTCCCAACGTTTGAGGTTAGCTTTAAGCATAGTTCTAAGTAAAACCCCTAACGTTCTATTAGTAACTTCAGTTTGCCCATCAGTTTGTGGGTGACATGAGGTAGAAACCAACAATTTAGTTCCCAATTTAGACCATAGACTCTTCCAAAAATAACTCAAAAATTTAGCATCACGATCTGAAACAATAGAACAAGGAACGCCATGCAATCTAACAATTGCCGTAAAGAACAAATCAGCAATATGCACAACATCATCAGTCGTGTGACATGGAATAAAGTGAGCCATTTTGGAAAATCTATCTACCACTACAAAGATAGAATCTCTACCCTTCCTAGTTCTAGGCAATCCAACAATGAAGTCCATAGAAATGTCCTCCCAAGGTGAACTAGGAATAGGCAAAGGCTGGTACAAACCATGGGGGTGAAGTCTAGACTTAGCTTTAGCACAAACAACACAACTCTTGACAAATCTCAGCACATAATTACTCATTTTAGGCCAATAGTAGTGTTCTTTTAAACCTTCTAAAGTCTTTTCTAAACCCCTATGTCCTCTTGATTCATGAACCTCTTTAGTTAGAATCCTAAGTATACTAGATGAAGGAATACACAATTTACCAGCTTTAAACAAGTATCCATCATCAATAAAGTAGGTATCTATTTCACCCCTAGACATGCAATTCTTATAGATTTCAGCAAAGTGAGGATCACTAGCATATAATTCCCTAATCATTGCAAATCCAAGGATCTTAACATCATATTGGTTCAAGAGAACATACCTCCTAGAAAGGGTGCCAGCTACCACATTCTCTTTGCCTTTCTTATGTTTTAAAACATAAGGAAAGGTCTCCATAAATTCAACCCATCTTGCATGTCGTCTGCTGAGTCTGGATTGACCTTTCAAGTACTTCAAGGCCTCATGATCAGAATGGATTACAAACTCTTTAGGCCACAGATAATGAGACCAAGTTTTCAAAACCCTAATGCATACGACTCTTTATCATAAGTAGGGTAATTCAACTCAGCCCCACTAAGCTTTTCACTAAAGTAAGCAATGGGTTTCTTGTCTTGCAAGAGCACGCCTCCTATGCCATGTCCAGAAGCGTTCACCTCGATCTTGAATGCCTTGGAGAAGTCAGGGAGTTGAAGCACTGGGGCGTGGCATAATCTGTCCTTCAAAGTGTTGAAGGCGTTCTCTTGTTGCTCCCTCCATTTAAAGGTTGTATCCTTCTTTGTAAGCTCGTGGAGGGGGGCTGCAATTGTGCTAAAATCACGCACAAATCTCCTGTAGAAGCCAGCCAAGCCGATAAATGATCTGACCATTGTTGGTGTAGTCGGCTGGGGCCATTCTTTGATTGCCTTGATCTTGTCTTCATCTACCTTCAATCCACCTTTAGACACAACAAAACCAAGAAAAATGGTAGACTTCGAGCAAAAAGAACACTTTTTCAAGTTAACATAAAGCTTTTCTAGCATTAAAGTGTCCAAAACAGCCCTAAGATGATCTACATGTTCATGCATGGTTTTGCTATAGATTAAGATATCATCAAAGTAGACTACAACAAATTTGCCTAAGTATCTTCTTAAAACATGGTTCATAAGCCTCATAAAAGTACTAGGTGCAATAGTCAATCCAAAAGGCATTACTAACCATTCATATAAGCCATACTTAGTTTTAAAAGCAGTTTTCCATTCATCCCCTTCCCTCATCCTAATTTGATAGTACCCACTTCTTAAATCAATCTTAGAAAAGAAATTAGCACCATGCAATTCATCAAGCATATCATCCAATCTAGGAATGGGATGACGGTACTTAACTGTTATTTGGTTGATCGCCCTGCAATCAACACACATTCTCCATGTGCCATCCTTCCTTGGCACCAAAATCACCGGAACCGCGCATGGGCTGAGAGATTCACGCACATAGACTTTGTCCATGTGATCTTGCACTTGTCTTTGATGCTCAGCGGTCTCCTCTAGACTTGCTCTATAGGCTGCACGGTTTGGTAAAGAAGCTCTTGGCACCAAATCAATTTGATGCTCAATTCCTCTAACTGGTGGAAGGCCTTGTGGCAACTCTTCAGGCATCACATCTTCAAACTCCTGTAATAGATCCTGTAAACACTTTGGAAGATGTGAAATATCTTGACTAATAATAAGTATCTCTTTCCTCATAAGAAGTAAACAATAAGAGTTAGGGAAAGAAATACTAGACTGAGTCACAAGAGAGCGCATTTCTACACTGCCTTTTAAGCCGATTTTTGGCTCTTTCTGTAGGCGTTATTTTTCCAGATTTGTAGCTCTCTGAGTCTCTTAAGTGCTCCCAAAATTTGAGCCAAAACACTTGAGTGGATTGGGAGATAGCCCTGTTTTCATCCCAGATGCGCTGCTGTAAGTGTTGCTCGGCACTTAGGACGTTTTAGGGACATTTTCTCGGAGTTTTTCATCCCAAACAGTAGCTCCACCTGTGTTTGATGTTGTCCCAAAATTTGAGCCAGAACGCTCGGGTGGAGACTGGGAAACGCCGCTTGGCGTTATCGATGCGTCGGGCGCCAAACGCCGGGCCGCAGCTTTGGCCGTTGAATCAGCCTCTTCCTTCTCTTCCTTGGCACGCCTAAGTGCCCTAGCTTGATCTCGACGTACCTGATCCTGTAAAACTTGTTGGGGAGACAAGAGTAGAAGAGAAACTCTCCTCCCATCATAGTTAAAGGAATAGGTGTTTAACATGCCATCATAAATCACTCTCCTATCAAATAACCATGGTCTTCCTAACAAGATATGAGTGCATTCCATGTTTACTACATCACACATAATTTCATCAACATAAGTACCAATAGCAACACGGACTAAACACTGATGGGTGACAAGATTAGGACCTTCTGAATCATTAATTCCATTAAGACCATAACTAGTAGCCCTAGGTTGGGTTTTTAATTGCAAGTGATCAACTACCTTAGCATTAATAATGTTACAGCAGCTACCACTATCAATTATCATGCATAACACTTGATTCTTTACTGTACACCTAGTATGAAAAATGTTTTCCCTTTGATCTAGCCTAGGTGTTTCTTGTAAAGTAAGAGTACGCATTGTTACCAAAGTTAGAGACTGTTCGGTGCAATCTGGTTCAATGGCTTCCACGTCCTCCTCTTCTTGTCCATTGCTGTCCTCCTCCACTTGATTTGGAGGTATATCTTCATCACTCACATATCCTCCATTGGTGGTGAGTAGCACTTGTTTCTGATTTGGACAATCCTTGGCATAATGACCTCTTCCTTGACATTTATAGCACACTAAATCACGTGCCCTTGGCTGGTTTGGAGGTCCATTGTTGGGACGCCTTTGGCCTTGAAAACCTGTTGTTTTAGGTGAACTAGAAGCTCCCTTTTGCTGCAAAGAAGGGTTAGAAGAATAAGAATTGGAATTAGTACTAGAATTAGGAACATACCTTTTTGGAGCATTCCAAGCTTCCTTCTTCTTCCTTTGTTGCTGCTCATAGAGTAATTGGGCTGAATGTACTAAGGCATTGAGATCCTTGATTTGTTGAATCTCCAATGTGTCTTCAATGCTTTGATTCAGTCCAGCCATAAATTGGGTCCTTAGAGACCGTTGGGAATGATGAATTCCCGCTTTAAAACTCAGATCCTCTAGCTCATTGAAGTACTCGGTTGGAGACTTGGTGCCTTGTTTGCAAGTTACAACTTTGAATCTCATGTGCTCGGTATGCTCTTCAGGCACATATTTCTTCCTCATTACAAACTTCAGATGTCCCCAAGTTTCAATTGGTGCTAAGGCCTTTCTAATTTTGTCCTCCTTCATTCTAAACCACCAATTTCTAGCGGTCCCAATAAAGTGGATAACAACAACAAATTTTTTCCATTCTTCATAACCCATGTGATCTAGAATGAAATTTGTAGCTTGTTCCCACTCTAGATACTTCTCCGGATTAAGCTCTCCATTGAATGGCTCTATCTTGATCTTTATATCACGTTTCCCAATCTGATTTACAGCTTGGTTAACGGTGTTGTTGTTGTTCGGCCTTTGTACTCCATAAGCTGGTGGGATATCCTCTACAACCTCAGCTTGGTTATAGAAATCATCTACGGGAGGATGCCATGGGCGCCTTTCTTCCCCGGGATAGCCATACGTCACATCATCAAAAGAATTGTTGTATTGTTGATATTGTTGATGAGTGGCTTGAGGATACCAGTTTTGTGGCTGATTATAGAATTGTGAATGAGTAACCGGTGGAGTCCTCGACCCGATGCCTCGTCCTCTACCTCGGCCTGCTGTGGGGGAGTAGTGAGTCGGGGGATCATTCTGTTTGTTGTAGCTAGCAAGCAAATCATGCTCTTCATCAACTAGTTGTTGCTTGCCTTTGTCGCTACCCGAGGCCTGATTTGCGTCACTAGTAAGATCGACTTGCTTGAGATGATTCAATCAACGTTGCTAGTTGCTCCTCTAAACGCTTCATTTGTGGAGCCAATGCAGTGTAGGCCAGCTCTACAGCTCGAGCCTGGCCATCTCATACACCATCACTAATGGACAACCTAATGAAGTCGATTGCCTCCTTAGTGAGGTTCAATTCAGTTGGGTTAGGCTCTAATGGAATCACCATTGTTCCTGAAACAAGCAAGAAAGTAGAGAGAGTAGTGTGTTTCTAAAGAAAATCACAACAAGCAATACCACACCTTGATCAAGCCAAAACTTGCCTCAAAGCAATCCAATCAACTTAATTCAGTTTTTGGGTTGGATTGAGGGAGTAAATGGGTAGATATAGTATAGGTGTGGTATACTAATGATTAATAAAGGAAATATGCAGCTTAAGCAAATGGCAAGTATGCAACAAAAAAAGCAATGCAATTAATCCCTCTATGAGCTCTAAAACATATGCAATCTCTCAATTGACTCCATGCAAGTTAATAAAGCCAAATTTCAGCATGCAAGGACAGAAAATATGGTGGGTTAAGTGACTTTTATTTCGTCACTCTTTTCTTCAAAGTTATTTCTACTTAGCTATTTCTTTTAAGGAAGCAGTCACTAGGGTTGAAAGTGGCTTAAAGCTAGCTGGGGTAGATCACTTTTCTTTTTCTTTTTTTTTTTTGAATTTTATGAACAAACTACTCTTGTGCTAGAATTGATAAACAAGCAAAGCAATGCAATAATTGAATGCAAGGGCAAAACGAAACTAATCTGATTTTTTTTAACTAAGTGATTTTTGCTACCAATGAAACCAACTAGAAGCCAAATTAACAAAAGAAGAAGGGGTAGGTCGAATTTGATGGGATGCAATAGCAAAAATCAGCAAATACTAACAAGCAATATGAATCTCTATTGATCATGCAACATGCAATAAAAACTCATAAAAATTGTAGGAAGACAATTGCTAATCTATATTGCAACACAACTCAACCAATTCAACCAAAAGCATGCAACAAATCCCTTAAAATCTCTTAGATGGGTTATTACTTGGAGGGCAAGCAACAACAAGGGGAATTAGGGTTTGGTGAAGGCTCGACTGAGGCTAGGGTTAGGGTTTGGGTTCGACTTCTAGGGTTGAGGAGAAGGTAGGGTTCGAACTAGGGTTAGGGTTTCAGATTAGGGTTGGCCGCCAATTAGGGTTAGGGTTTGGCTAGGGTTCTCAAAAAATTAGGGTTAGGGTTTCGAGAATGAGGGGTTGGCGATTTAGGTTTTGGATGCTCCGATCTATATGGGGTTGGTGGGGTTGTGATCGGACGGTGGTGGTGGGTGGTGCGGCTGGTGAGAGCGACACGAGGTCGTGGTGGGTAGGTGGTGGCGGGGTGGTGGTTGTGTTGGCAGAATTATGTGGTGGTTGGGTGAAAAATTCAGATTAGGTCTTAAAAATTCTAGCTTTGTGTAAAGGTTCGAATTTTAAGATCAAAAACTGAATTAAATCAATTAGAAAGCAAATTAAGGAAAGAAACAATTACTTGGCGAGACGCTAGATTATGATACCACTTGATACGTGATCGCCTCGGATTACTCCTCAAAAACCTCGTATTTGACCACACAAGATCCCGATCTTGCCAGCAAATCTATTAAATCCTACAAAAGCTTTCAAAGTAAGAAACTTGCGATGCAAGTAACAATGGATCCGAAAATTAAAGTAACAAACTGAATGGATAGGTTGAAGGAATCAACTTGATAGTTCAATTGGTTTGGCTCTAATGCTAAATCCAATTGATTAACTAGTTTGATCTTTAACAATCACAACTAGAACAATCTAATTGACTAAATCAACAAACCAATTTAACAACACAAGAGAGAGAGAGAGTATGATGATGATGATCGGCCGAATATTGCATAGACACTTGTATTTTTGGAGCCCAAAGACTAGATAAACCTTTCTTAGGGTTTATCTAATCTCAAGATGATTTTTGTTGAATGAAAATGCAAAGTATAAATAGAGAATACAAAAGCTATGACTTGGGGAGCAAGGAATAGAAGGTGGTCGGCCCTAGGAGAGAGAAAATGGCCTCCTTGTCTTGCTTCCCAAGATATAATAAAATATCTAATTAAATCTATTTAGATTCCCTTAAATAAAATAAATCATGGCTGATTTAATTATTTTAAGGAAACAACCTAACAAACTAAAAATATCTCTAACAACCAGGAGAGAGAAGATCAACCAACTAACATAAGCCTATTGGCTGATTTCTCCACATTATTAAATCAATAGAAATCGTCCATAATAAAATAAATAAGATATTTTCTTCAATTTAGAATGGTCAAGTCAAAGGGTTGACTTTGACCCACTTACCAACTTATCTCACCCGGTCACTTACTAAATTCTGCCCTAAAGTGAGACAAGCTAACAAGTGTTTCTAAATAAAGAAATAATTGGGAATTTCGGCCCTCATATATTAATCCATGGAATTCGGGCTCAATTGATGTTGAATGCACGAGACCCACATCGCCTTGCTAGGCTTTTTAATAACCGCTGCCAATCGAACCAAGATCGTTGTTGTGCCTTGAGCAATCTTCTTAGCTCGACTTATTGTAATTGGTCCATCAGAAGGCACTCGAATCAACTAATCGTCGTCGGTTGGAGACATGGCAGGCTTCACTGCATCACCTGTCAATCTGATCGAGGGTGTTGGCGATGCAGAGCAAAACCTGAGAGTTCCCATCGTCACCAGATTCCAGGTGAGCCGTTTCCTCTACAAGCTCAGAGTGCCTCATCTTCTGGACAACTGAGATGTCCAGTTCCCTTCCAAGCACAATTTCTTCCTTAGAGGAGTCGTAGAGACCCTCTTTTTGTAGCAGCTTCTTGATCAGCCTAAAGTAAGGAAGGGAATGGGACTTGGAAGCCATACACTTCTCCATATGCCCAACTATGATTCTGGGAAGGTTGATGGGTTTCTTGAGGAGGAAGTGATAGAGAATGATGGCATCGGGGATATTGACGACCAGACGCTTCTCTTGGCGAGGGATCACCACATTGATGATGAATTGATGAGCAAGCTTGGCGACCAGGGACAGATGATGTGTCGAAGGCACTTTATTGGGAACTCGACCCTCAAAGATAGTGTTATACACCTCGGCGTTGTTGAAGTCGCCCCAGAGCTTGTTGGGCAACTCGTTGAGTACTTGAACTGGGACCTGGAGCTGAAGGAGGATTGTGGACGTAGTAAATATAAATTCGTCGCCTTCGTGGGAGAGAGTCCCCTGACTGTAGTCATTGGTGATGATAAAGTTATTGTAGAACTGACGCACTTGTGAGGGATCTACACTCACAGTTTCCTTGCAGAGGTTCTCCCAGCCCTAGGCCTTGATCAGGTCCCACAGTTCCCCTAGGCCGTTGTCGTTGAGCACTTCTTCAGAAATGATAAGTGGAAGAAGGAGCTTCCGGCGTTCGTCCACAGGGTGCCTTGTTGAAGAAGATCCCTTCCCCTTCTTGGTGGTGCTCTTAGAAGTGTTCCCCCTAGAGACCATGCGAGGTCCTTTTTGCTGAGGGGCTGCAGCCGCTTCAATCATTAGCACACGTTCCCTTGGCTGTTGGCAACCCGTGGACACCACCATTTGGTGTCCAGGTGTTGGGATCCATGCTTGCTCCTTAGCAGCCGGAGCCTCTTCTTCTTCTCCGACCTCATCATTTGAGGTCCCTTCTTCCTCGGAGGAGCTCGAGCTTGAGCCCTCCGCGTCATCTTCAAGATGACTTGTACTTGCCCCAGCACCACCAGCTGGAGCTGGGTCCCTTTTCTCCGTGGGCTCTTCAGGAGCCACCTTTTCTGGGGACTTGGTCCCTTGGTCAGTTGTGTGTTCAGAGGAGTCCCTGTTCAGCTCTTCTTCTATGGCCTTGAGCTGGGCCTCCTCCTCGACAGTTCCTAGGATGAGAGGAGGAGGGTCCTTGGTCATTTTTCCGATGACGACGGAGAGGGGAAGATCATCGTCGTCCGAAGTAAGGACGACAGCAGTTTTGGATGGAGAGGGAGTGTGGAGTTTTGTGGTGGTGGGGGATGTGGTGGAAGAAGGAAGAGAAGAAGAAAGGGGAGTAGAGAGTTGTGTAGAAGGGGGGAGGAGGAGTGGATTTGGTAACCTGGGGAGTAGAGATCCCCGAGGTAGGAGTGGGAGAGATAGATGTGTGTTTTGGTGAGGAAGGAGGGGAAGGAGTTTTGTGAGGTGGAGGTGGAGTTGGAGGTCCCGTTGTTGTGGGAACAGAGGGGAGTGGTGGAAGGGGAGTTCCCTTTGTTGTGGGAACAAAAGGAGGTGGTGGAGGAGTCTTTTGTTTCGAGGGAAGAGGGTTGGGAGGTCCCTCACTTATGGGAAGAGGGAGGGAAGAAGAGGTGAGTTGGCTCTGGGATTTGGAGGTCCCGGAGTCCGAATGAAAGATAAAGGGGGGTTTGGCGACACAGGAACTATCCTTGGAGCAGTTCAAGTAATCGTCAATGGTGAAGAAGGATTTCTTTCTGGGCTCCGAAAATTCAGAGACCTCAGAGTGTTTGCGTTTTTTGGATTTGGAGGGATCTTTAGAATGTTTGGATTTTTTGGATTTTGAGGGGTCTTTGGAGGAGTGGCGCTTTTTGGATGAATGGTGGTGTTTGGATTTTCTGGGTTTCTCGTTGATGGAGGGACGAGCATCTCCGAAACTGTCAACAATGACAATTCTGGAGGAGGTGTTGGTGGTTGAGGGAGGAGTAAGGGATTCAGAGGAGTGGGCGGAAGAAGATGTCCAGGTCAGAGTGTCGTCGGTCGGAGGAGGAGGTGGCAAGAAAGGGCTTACTTGGTTGTAGAGCCCTTGGATGAGTACGTCTTTCATGACTGGGTCTTGCTCTTTCTCAATCTCTTTCAATTGAGAGATGAAGAGAATTTTGGGGTTTGCAAGCACCCAAGCTTTGATTTGGGCGAAGGTGTGTTGAGGGGCCATATTTTGGAAGGATTTGGGAAAGGGAGAAGGTTTTGGAGGTTTCTTGAAAAAGAGAGTGAAAGGGATGTGGAGAAGAAGAATGACAGAGGTGGAAGATGGAATAAGGGCCCAAAAATGGAAAATGAGGGTTTTAAGGAGAGGAGGGGAGAAGGGTAGAAAGGGAAGTGGGAGAACCTCGATAACCGTTGCCCAATGAACATGGGGCATCGTTACAACTTCCTTAGCACGCCTCTTGACACGCGTCACTATTTCTAGGGAAGTCCTTTCAAAATTTGAATACTTCTCCCGTAACGCTTCAGAGCTTCTAACACAAAAGTCCGCTTCCCAAGTGACGGTTCTTCTTCGTAGATGAGTCAGCGTTCCCTTGCTAGTATGTATCAGTTCCCATGATCTTATCAAGGTCAGGGAGAGTGAAGTGGTTAAGGGAACTTCACACTCATCCTTATGTGGGGTTAGGGAACTCAAAGGGAACCAGATAATTTACGACTCGATAAAGGAGTAAACACTTTGTCTCATGAGAAGCGTTTGTCTGGTCCCTGGATTAGGGTAGGTTATATGATCAACCGTCATAGTGGCTTGTAAAGAAGGATAAAGGGAACTTTGGTTGATCATGTTGGGCCAAAAGAAATAAAGTTCCCTTGTACACATTTGTCTTTAGACTAGTAAGCATGGCAAAGTGAAAGCAATAAGTCCAAGTTCCCTATCATGCATTCTTAGATAAACTAGTCAGGCATTGAGAGAGAGACAAACAAGGACTTGTTTAGTTTAGAGTTATCATCCCTAGAAGCATTCGAAAACGCTGGTAGGGATGTCTGTCTAAAGCTTTGGTGAGAATGTCCGCAATTTGCTCTTCAGTTCTACAGTGTTCCATCGAGATGTTCCCACTTTCAACATTGTCACGTAGAAAGTGATGCCTTATATCTATATGCTCAGTTCTAGAATGATGCACAAGATTTTTGGAAATGTTTATGGCACTAGTATTATCACAAATTATGGGAACTGGGCCAAAAGACATACCGTAATCCTGGAGTTGTGACTTAAGCCATAGAACTTGGGAACAACAAGATGCGGCGGCCACATATTCTACTTCAGCTGTGGAGAGTGCCACTGAGTTTTGCTTTTTAGATCCCCATGAAACTAAGCATGACCCTAGGAACTGGGCCATTCTTGATGTGCTCTTTCTATCCACAAGGTGCCCTGCAAAATCTGCATCTGTGTATGCAATGAGCTCAAGGGAACTGTTCCTTGGATACCAAAGGCACAAGTTATCGTTCCCTTTGAGATACCTGAAAATCCTCTTCACCTCTTTCAGGTGTGATTCCATAAGGTTAACTTGAAAACGAGCACAAAGGCATACGGAGAACATGATATCCAGTCTACTAGCTGTTAGGTAGAGAAGGGACCCAATCATACCTCGATAGTTCCTTTGGTCCACACTTATACCTGTTTCATCCGCATTGAGCCTTGAATTTGGAGAGATGGGGGTGTCGATGGGCTTGGAGTGTTCCATCCCATACTTCACGAGGATTTACTTGATGTATTTCTGTTGATGAATCTTTGTTCCCTCCTAGGTTTGAGATATTTGAAGTCCCAAGAAGAACGTGAGTTCCCCAATGAGACTCATCTCAAACTCACTGCTCATGAGGTCCTTAAAGTTCTCTACAAGAGTTTCGTCAGTTGGTCCAAAAACAATGTCATCAATATATACTTGCACAATCAAGATGTCTTTAGACTTTTTCTTTAAAAACGAAGTCTTGTCTATGGAACCTCGAAGGTATCCATGGGACAAGAGGAATTGAGCAAACCTGTCATACCAAGCTCGGGGAGCTTGTTTGAGTCCGTAGAGGGCCCTCTCCAGAAAGTAGACATGATTGGGTAGCTTCTCATCTTCGAATCCTGGGGGTTGGGCCACATATACTTCTTCCTTGAGATGTCCATTGAGGAAGGTTGTTTTCACATCCATTTGATAAAGCTTGAATCCTTTGTGAGCAGCATAGGCAATTAAGAGTCTGATGGCCTCGATCCTGGCAACCGGTGCGAAGGTCTCATCGTAATCGATTCCTTCCTCTTGCCTGTAGCCTTGTGCCACCAGTCTAGCCTTGTTCCTTGCTACAGCCCCAGTATCATCGAGCTTGTTTCTAAAGACCCATCGAGTTCCTATGATGTTCTTGTTATTGGGCCTAGGAACTAGCTTCCAAACTTTGTTCTTCTCGAATTGGTGAAGCTCCTCTTGCATGGCTTGGATCCAATCTGGGTCCTTCAAAGCTTCTTTATATTTTTGGGTTCCACCATTTAAACAAACGCATTAAAAGAACAAAAGTTATTGAGAGAGGAACGACTTTGTACACCTTTATCATAAGGGGAGATGATGTTCTCAATGGGATGGTCCTTCCTTTGTTGAAAGTTTCTTGTATGAGTGGGTTCCCTTGCACTTGTGTCATCTTCAGTAGATGCTTCTTTGTCATGGGAACACTCGTCTTCAGCTTCTTCATTTTGTGTTCCTTTACAGATTTCTGGCAGAATTCCTCTTTGTTCCCCCTGAACACTTGATTCTCGCATAGTATTGTCTTGGGGAACAAGAGAGTTGGAGGTGTCTTGTAGTTCTTCTGAAGAGGGAACCTCGAGGGAAATTGGATCAGTGAGAGTTGGATCTCCTTCGTTGTTCCCTGGTTGTGGAATGTTACTCGCACTTGGATAGTCTTCATCTCTCTTCCTTGGCTCATCATCGTCATCATCATCGTCTTCTTGTCTGACCAGTTTGAACAGAGTTCCCTTTCCTTGGGTCTCTGTTCCCATCTTTACAAATTTCTCGTTGAAGACGACATGGATGCTTTCTTCTATCTTCTTGGTTCTCTTGTTATAGACCCTGTAAGCCTTGCTTTGTGATGAGTATCCCAGGAAAATCCCTTCATCGCTTCTAGGATCGAATTTTCCAAGATTGTCTTTGCCAATTTTGTGGACAAAGCATGTGCATCCGAAGGTTCTTAAGTGGGAGATGTTTGGTTTTCTCCCCTTGATGAGCTCGTAGGATGTCTTTTTGATCAAATGCCTTGTCATGGCTCAGTTCAAGATGTATGTCGCTGTGGCAATGGCTTCAGCCCAGAAATACTCAGGAACTCCGCTTTCAAGCATCATGGTTCTGGCCATGTCCTCCAAGGTCCTATTCTTTCTCTCGACCACTTCGTTTTGCTGAGGAGTGCGCGGGGCTGAGAAGTTGTGAGAGATCCCATGTTTGTCACAGAAGTTGAGGAACTCTGAGTTTTGAAACTCAGTTCCATGGTCAGACCTGATGGCTTTCAACTTTAGCCCCATACTTACTTCTGTTCTTTTGATGAAAGGCTCGAACTCTTCAAAAGCTTGTGATTTTGCCTTCAAGAAAATAACCCAGGTGAATCTAGAAAAATCATCAATTAAGACATACATGTACCTTTTTCCTCCATAGCTGGTTGTTCGCATGGGACCATAGAGATCCATGTGAATTAGTTCCAGAGGCCTAGTTGTGCTCACCACCTTTTTGGGTTTGAAGGAGTTCCTAGTCTGTTTCCCTCGAACGCATGCTTCACATATTTGGACTCCTTCGAGATTGATTCGAGGAAGACCAATGACCAAATCCTGTAGATAGAGCTTTAGGATTTGATTTACACCTGCATGTCCCAGTCTTCGGTGCCAGAGTTCCGTATCATCGTGGGAACTCGCAAGACACAGCTTCATTGGTGGTTCAAATTCTGTATCTACTACATACACATTGTTGTGCCTTCTTCCTCTCAGAATCACTTTGTTGATCCTTTTGTTGATGACTAGGCATTCTTCTGAGTCGAAGGTGACAACGTTGTTCCCTTGATCACACATCTGGGCAACACTTAGGAGATTGTATCCCAGATCTTTCACCAGATTTGCATTACTTCTCCCTTCTTTTTATTGCCAAATGAGACGTGGCCTCCTTCAGCATGAGTGTGGAGTGAGATGAGGATATCTTTGTTTCCGGTCATATGGTTCGAGCATCCACTATCTATGAACCATGCATTGTTCCCTCTCACTGCCACCTACAAGGTAAAGTTAGTGTTTTGAGACCCAGGCAAGATGACTCTTGCCCGGTCCCTTGCAAGGGAAAATATTCTCATTTAAAACATAGTCCGCGATGTTGATATCATGAGTGGTTTGAGAGTTGAAGTTCCTTTGGTGATTAGCATGATGTTTTTGTTTGTTTAGGAACTCACGGTTTCTAAGGGTTTGGGCTCTCTTCTTGGGACGTGCTTCCTTGTAGTGCCCATGAGCACCACAGTTCCAGCACGTCTTATAGTATTCTCCCAAGTAGTACTTTGGGTGTGGTCTCTGGATTCTGTTCCTATCCATGGTTTCCTTATTGTACACCCGTGATCCGTTTCCCTTAGCAATTTGGACATAAAGTCTATGTCCAGTGTTCCCAGTGTAATAATCTTTCTCACAACCTTTCTCGCTTTCTAGGACCCTGATTTTCTCCTCGAGATGAGCATTTTTTTGTTTCTCACATTGGAGTTCTAAGGCCCTGCACTCATGGATTTCATGTTCACTCAGGGGTGACTTCCCGTTCTTTGAGCTCTCAGTTTTGTATCCAATGCCGTGTTTGGCTGGGACAAACTTGATTTGGGAACTAGAAGCTTCAGGATGTTCGGGAGTCTTACTCAGATTTTGTAAGAGAGTGTTTTCATCCTTTTTTCTAGAGTTTTGATTTCATTTTCTAGATCTACGATGTGAGACACATGGGACTTGAGTTTTTTGAGAAGGGATATGCAGTTGGGACAGGGTTCAAGACCAACTAATTGAGCATTTATGTGTTCCTGTTTTTCCAACTTGTTTTGCAGTTTTATATTATCTTTGACAAGACTTGAAAGAATTTTCAACAGCTCAGGTTTTTCATAGTTATTCAAAGAAGCAAGAACAGTTTCAGTGGTTACCTCACAGGGTTGTTTCCCAGTGGTTTCTCATATGGCCATTCCACACATGTCTGGGAGTGCCCATGACTCGGGATCTTCGTCTTCATCATCGCTCCAAGTGGCGATGTAGGCCTTTTTTCCTTGCTTTCGGCCGTCAGTTCCCTGTGGGCATTCCTTAGCAAAGTGTCCTTTCTTGTTTCACTTGTAACATGTGACATCCGCGAGGTCCTTCTCTGCGGGTTTTCTTTGGGAACTCTGTCCTTTTTCCCAGTTCCCACTGTTCCTTTGGAGCTTCCCTTTGTAGAAGTTCCGAAGAGCCTTTGTTACGAGAACTAGCTCCTCATCCTCTTCTTCTTCGGAGTCTTCGTGTTGTTCTTGAGTTGATTTAAGCATCTTCTCGATTTTGAGTGCGATCCCTCGATGTGCTCGAGTCTATTCCTTATCATCGATCTTTCTCTTCTCGTGTCCCACTAGCTTTCCAAACAATTGATGGAGCATGAGAGTTCTATTTTCTGGATTCTCTTTGAACATTGTTCTCTCGTTTGCCCATTCTCCAGTTAGTCCGTTGAAGAGCTGTTGGACCTTCATCTTATGGGTGATTTCCTCTTTGGTGATCCCCAAGCCTTCCATTTTGGTGCAAAGTCCTTCAAATCGGGACTGATAGCTATCGACAGACTCTCCCATCTCCATTTGGAAGTTGTAGAACTCCCTTTTTGCATTCATCTGAAGATCTTCTCGGAGATCTGAGTTCCCAACGTGCATTTGTTGGATGGCTTCCCACATTTCCTTAGCTGTGTCAAGATTTGCTACACTGTCACAGTCTTGTACGCACATGGACCTCTTCAGGTACTGTTTGGCCTTGTAGTTTGCCTCCATACACTTATATTCGTTGGGTCCCCATTTGGTGAGGTCGTTGACTATAGCTGGATCAATTTCGAAGTTGCCTCTCTCGATAACACACCAGGCTTGGTAGTCCTGGCCACGCATCCAATCCTTCATGTCGCGTTGCCAGCTTTCGAATCTTCCTGTAATAAGCCTTGGCGGCTTACTAGTGTTGTTCCCCACCTGAGCAAGTTCCTGAGCCATTTGATACCTGCGATGCTAACACAAATCTAGAGCAAACCCGCTCTGATACCAATTGTTGGATCGTAAACCGTTAGCAAAGAGCTTGGGAAATTGTTGGATCGTAAATTAAGCGCAAGTATTAAAAGCAGTAAAGAACGCAGTTCCCTTATAGAGGAACCCCACTACAACCAACTAGTTGTATGGGTAAACCTCTACCTCCGCTTGGAGGATTTTGAATGACTTACTTATATTGATTGCTTTGTTCCTTAGTTACAACAGCCGGATTCACACTTCTCTGTTCCTACGAGTTCTTCCTAACTCTAGCAACACTAGTAAATCCTCTCAACTGAGTTCCTAAGCTCACAACAGCAAAATACAAATAACTCAAACCTTACACCGACTTCTCAGTTCCCTTGCCCCTGGGAACTTCGGCTTCACCGTCGTCGAGATCACACACTCGCCGGCGGGGACCTCTCTTCTTTTTCTTTCTTTTCTCTGATGTGGGTGTTTGTGAGTTCTGGGAGAAGTACTCAATCCGAGTACTATTCATTTGGCATTATAGTCCAGGTGAGCTTGGGCAGTCGCATCTTTCAAATGTGTCCAAAATGCCCTTTGCTTGATGCCCAAGTTGTACTTTCTTCACATGTGACTTTGGTTTGAAGTAGGTCAACTTCATGAATCAATCGGACTGTTGGATCAAGCGTGACTGTCTGATCCTCAAACTGTTCCTTCGGGTTGTCCAAGACAGAATCCCGCGACCTGCGCTGAACGGTCGTTGTCCTCACATGTGAGTTCCCATGTCATGGGAATTGTCCTATTCAGAGTTCCCTTGATGGAGACTCTTCATCCTTGTAAGCTTGTGTTCTCTTGATCATTCCTAGGAGTTCCCACTGCATGGGAACTTTCCTCTTCAGAGTTCCCTTGGTGGAAACTCTGCATTGTGAGCTTCTGTGGCTTTTGGTCATTCATGGGAGTTCTTGGTTGTACCTGCGTTCCTTAGAAATACTTGAACAAACCACATTAGTTCCTTATGGTGTTTGTCATTATCAAAACACGGAAAATGACATTGTTGATCCGTTGTTTAGAACCAGAGGTCCCAACAACGTCCCAACAAAGGTAAAAACAAAGATGCGGTGAAAAAGAATGACCGAGAGAAGGGATTATAAAGCACACATCTTTCCTTGTTGATCAAGATCATAATCTTCCCAAGATCTTCTATCCAAATCTTAATGGCTAAGAATGTCCATAATGATGATTTTACACCGCCATTAATTCAAGACTGCGCAAAACCTCCTATCTTCCCTGCAAAAATAATGTGCAATGGCTGGATTTTTCAAACTAGCAGTCACAACGACTATTACTCTGTGGTTTCTTTGAGCTGATTGATGTCTGTTCCTTTCCATAAAAAATTTCAATTGTGATCAAAGATGTTCCTTTAAGTTTACACTATTCCCAAACCACTAGAGTCATACCTCGTTACCATGAGTGGATAAAAGGCTTTGTTTGAACAAACAAGGGACAAGAGATGTTCCATTCAAACTTTTTGTGGTCTTGGAAAATTTTTGACATCCAAACAATTATTCCCCGTTTAAAGGTAATCAAAAAGGGTTCATAGGGAACGTTTGTTTGGACCAGACTAAGGGACAACTTATAACCAACCATCATTTCGGCTTGAAGTGAGGGATAGAATAGATCAAGTTGATTATTTTGGGCTAAAAGAAAATATTGGATGTAAACAATTCAGTTTTAGTTCCTTTTAGCATTCAATACTTAACAATTTCTAATATATACAACATCAATGCATAGAGAAAAGATATAAACCATTAGAAAACTTGTCAAATGATACGTAGTTCCCTGAGAAGTTACCCCTTTAGTCAGGCATTAAGGGAATAGAGGACCGGGACTTGTTTACTCCAAGGAAATCGTTCTTAGTAACATCCTTAGATGCTCATAGGGTTTTCTGTCCAAATCCTTGGTAAAAATATCAGCCACTTGATTTTCAGTACTAAAATGATCCATCTTGATAAAATCTTTTTCAACATTATCTCTTAAGCAATGATCTCGAATATCTATATATTTGGTTCTAGAATGATGCACAGGATTCTTGGAGATATTGATTGCACTTGTATTATCACATAAGATAGGGATAGTTCCAAGAGACATACCAAAATCCACAAGTTGTTGTTTTAACCACAAAACCTGGGAACAACAAGCGGCTGTTGCGACATACTCTGCTTTAGCCGTTGAAATAGCAACCGAATTTTGCTTCTTCGATCCCCAAGACACCAAGCAAGGACCAAGAAATTGGGCCATGCCTGATGTGCTCTTCCTATCTACCAAGTGACCTGTAAAATTGGCATCCGAGAATCCGACAAGCGGGAACGAGTTGTGTCTTGGATACCATAACCACAACTCATCGTTCCCTTTCAAGTAGTGCAAAATTCTCTTCACTTCATTTAGATGTGTTTCCTTAGGATTAGCTTGGAATCTAGCACAGAGACACACTAAACATAATATCTAGCCGACTGACCGTTAGGTACAATAGGGAACCAATCATGCCTCGGTATATCGTTTGAACAACATCAACACCATTAAGGTCAGCATCAAGACGAGTATTAGGATAAATAGGAGTGTCAAAAGATTTCATAGAGTCCATACCATACTTCTTCAATAACTCCTTGATGTACTTTTGTTAATGTACCTTCGTTCCCTTATCACTTTGTACCACTTGTAGACCCAAAAAGAATGTGAGTTCACCGATCATGCTCATTCAAACTCACTGCTCATTAGATTCTTGAAGCTTTCTACAAGATTAGGGTTAGTAGAACCAAATATAATATCATCAACATAAAACTTGAACTACCAAAACCTCACCGTCGTGTTCCCTTAGGAACAACGTCTTGTGCATCACACCACGTCTATGTCCATTGGTCAATAGAAACTGCGCGAATCTATCATACCAAGCATATAAACTTGGAGGTTGTAGCATATAAACCTCCTCTTGTAGGTATCCATTCAGGAATGTTGTCTTCACATCAATTTGAAATAATTTGAATCCTTTGTGAGCAGCATAGGCGATTAGAAGATGGATGGCTTCTATTCTTATAACAGGAGCGTAAGTTTCATCGTAGTCGATCTGATGTGATTCCATCTACCGAGTCATGGCCCCATGATTTGAGTGAAGATTCCAGCCCTAAAGACAAGTCCAATTTGCACGACAAGGGAGAGCCTTCATTTGGACACATATCGAAGGCCGGTGTCTGAGGCGCTAAGGAGCCGAGTCAAGGCACGACACTCTATTATTGGCGCATCACTCGAGAACATGCTAGGGCAATGCTTGACAAGATCAAGGAGGAGCTCATGGATCATAAGTTTCCAAAGGTTTACAAAGAAGAAGGTTGGAGTCTCCTTTTGACTCGTGTTCCGACAAGTGACTTTTTTTTACGATTAAGGACACTTTAAAAGTTTTCGGGATTTCGGGTTAATTTTTGTAATTTCCTTAAGTGAAGGGGCTAACTTTGTGAGGTTGCTTTCTAGGTTATATGGTCGGCCCCCTCACCCTTTGTTGGGGAGATTGGACGAAAAAACTCTCTTGTTGCTTACTTTCCCTTGCAATTTCAATTAAAGTTCTTGTTCTTGTATTTCGTTCGTTCAATTCTCGTTGTTCAAGTTGTTGGTGAGTAATATCCGACAATTTGGGCATCTTAGTTTGTTTGAGAGCTTGGTGAGTCATATCCAAGTTGTCAAGCATCCATATCCCCTTGTTCTCCCCATTTCGATCCATCATCCATCTCGGTGGTTTCTGCACCCCCTTAGTAAAATCGACATATCATTCGATCCACACATCATCTAGGTCCGAAATTTTCACAGGTTAAACTAGACTCAGATATATAACTTCTAGAATTAGAATCACTCAATTCCGAGTTCGGATGAGGAAGATCAAGCCAGTTGAAGACGGGTCAGTTGCGTGGTGTTTGTTGTCGGAATTCCTTGGATTCTCGTGGCGATCTCTTTGCACCATCTTCCCCTCCATCGACCAGGCCATCAAGTGCTATCAGAGCCACACGAAGGTATCGCCATCTAAATTTTGTTCCGACCTTGAATTTCCACTTGTTGCAAGTTTTAGGTTTGAACTCTTTAGTGGCTGCGTTGTTGTTGTTGTGTTCGGCCTTGTCCGAATTGTTGTCTTGAGTTGTGGCGTTTTTGAGTCCTTGAATTGTTGAAGTTCTTGGCCGAGTTTGATGTTCAACCATGGCTGTAAAGCTGCTCAAAAAACGTCCCTAATAGAACACCAATGGCCTTCATTAATCGGTAGTTGAATGGTTGATTTTGTTGCTCTTTTAATGCCTTCCTTTAGTGCATGAATTGAAAGAACCTTTGCTGATTATTTTTGTTGAGGAAAAAACGTGGGAATTGAGACCAAAAAACCAGCTTTGATTTTGTGTTCGTTACATGCTTGTTGAATTGGATCGACTCTAGGATACGGGAACGACACCAAGAATTGCTAATCTTGCTTGGTTGTTTCTTTTCTTGTTGTTGTGTTTGAGTTTTTCTTGTTCCATTTTGTTGATCATCTTCTACTTGCATCTTGTCGGATTTTCATCTCGGACAAGTCTTGGTGGTTAATTCAAGTGCACTCTATACCTTGATCTTTGCCGTGTTTTTAAGATGACAAGTGTAGGTGATGAAAAAGAAAAACAAAAGTTTGATGAGGAGTTCTCCAACTCGGTGGCTGCCATGTTACAATCTTTTCAACAATCCATGCAACAATCCGTGGGAGCTTTGGAGACACGCAAGGATGCCTTGGAGCGCCGAATCCTAGGGTTGGACGACATGACACAAGTGCCTCAAGTGGTGAAGATCATGGAGATACGAGAAGAGGATCAAGGTTCGAGGACGACCCCTTGTAAAGGGGAGGAGACTTCCTTCCAAAAAGAGTGATGAGTGACACAGAACAACCAAAAAGAGAGACTTCTTTCCATAGATTGGAACAACTCATTACCATCAAGTGTCCAATAGAAATGATGCACATATTGCAAGAAGAGGAGGAAGTTGTGGAATTGTCTCCTAAAATCAAGCATCGTCCTACCATCACTCCTAGCTCCATGAACTCGTTGGCTACACCATGGATGGATGCATTTCCTATGATTCCTTCATGTTTGCCCTTCTTGCTCCATGAGGAGGACGAGGCTGTTTTAGTCACTCAAAGCGGTGATTACATTCCTTTTCTTGTGGAGGCCAAGAAGGATGTCTTTGTCATGGAGAATGCCACACCAAGGGAGCTAGAAGCCCTAACTTAAGCTCACAAGGCTTGATAGATTCGAGGACGAATCTTTTTGAAGGGGAGGAGGATGATGAGATTCCATCTACCGAGTCATGGCCCCATGATTTGAGTGAAGATTCCAGCCCTAAAGACAAGTCCAATTTGCACGACAAGGGAGAGTCTTCATTTGGACACATATCCAAGGCCGGTGTCCGAGGCGCTAAGGAGCCGTGTCAAGGCACGACGCTCTATTATTGGCGCATCACTCGAGAACATGCTAGGGCAATGCTCGACAAGATCAAGGAGGAGCTCATGGATCATAAGTTTCCAAAGGTTTACAAAGAAGAACATTGGAGTCTCCTTTTGACTCGTGTTCCGACAAGTGACTTTTTTTTACGATTAAGGACACTTTAAAAGTTTTCAGGATTTCGGGTTAATTTTTGTAATTTCCTTAAGTGAAGGGGCTAACTTTGTGTGGTTGCTTTCTAGGTTATATGGTCGGGCCCCTTACCCTTTTTGGGGGAGATTGGACGAAGAAACTCTCTTCTTGCTTACTTTCCCTTGCAATTTCAATTCAAGTTCTTGTTCTTGTATTTCGTTCGTTCAATTCTCGTAGTTCAAGTTGTTGGTGAGTAATATCCGACAATTTGGGAATCTTAGTTTGTTTGAGAGCTTAGTGAGTCATATCCAAGTTTTCAAGCATCCATATCCCCTTGTTGTCCCCATTTCGATCCATCATCCATCTCGGTGGTTTCTGCACCCCCTTAGTAAAATCGAGATATCATTCAATCCAGAAATTATCTAGGTCTGAAATTTTCAGAGGTTAAACTAGACTCAGATATCTAACTTCTCGAATTGGAATCACTCAATTCCGAGTTCGGACGAGGAAGATCCATCCCGTTCAAGACGGTTCAGTTGCGTGGTGTTTGTTGTCGGAATTCCTTGGATACTCGTGGCGATCTCATTGCACCATCTTCCCTTCCATCGACCCGGCCATCAAGTGGTATCAGAGACACACGAAGGTATCGCCATCTAAATCTTATTCCAACCTTGAATTTCCACTTGTTGCAAGTTTTAGGTTTGAACTCTTTAGTGGCTGCGTTATTGTTGTTGTGTTCGGCCTTGTCCGAATTGTTGTCTTGAGTTGTGGCGTTTTTGAGTCCTTGAATTGTTGAAGTTCTTGGCCGAGTTTGATGTTCAACCATGGCTGAAAAGCTGCTTAAAAAACGTCCCTAATAGAACACCAATGGCCTTCATTAATCGGTAGTTGAATGGTTGCTTTTGTTGCTCTTTTAATGCCTTCCTTTAGTGCAAGAATTGAAAGAGCCTTTGCTGATTTTTTTTTGTTGATGAAAAAACGTGGGAATTGAGACCAAAAAACCAGCTTTGATTTTGTGTTCGTTACATGCTTGTTGAATTGGATCGACTCTAGGATACGGGAACGACACCAAGAATTGCTAATCTTGCTTGGTTGTTTCTTTTCTTGTTGTTGTGTTTGAGTTTTTCTTGTTCCATTTTGTTGATCATCTTCTACTTGCAACTTGTCGGATTTTCATCTCGGGCAAGTCTTGGTGGTTAATTCAAGTGCACTCTATACCTTGAACTTTGTCGTGTTTTTAAGATGACAAGTGTAGGTGATGAAAAAGAAAAACCAAAGTTTGATGAGGAGTTCTCCAACTCGATGGCTGCCATGTTACAATCTTTTCAACAATCCATGCAACAATCCGTGGGAGCTTTGGAGACACGCATGGATGCCTTGGAGCGCCGAAACCTAGGGTTGGACGAGAGGACACAAGTGCCTCAAGTGGTGAAGATCAAGGAGATACGAGAAGAGGATCAAGGTTCGAGGACGACCCCATGTAAAGGGGAGGAGACTTCCTTCCAAAAAGAGTGATTAGTGACACAGAACAACCAAAAAGAGTGACTCCTTTCCATGGATTGGAACAACTCATTACCATCAAGTGTCCAATAGAAATGATGCACATATTGCAAAAAGAGGAGGAAGTTGTGGAAATGTCTCCTAAAATCAAGCATCGTCCTACCATCACTCCTAGCTCCATGAACTCGTTGGCTACACCATGGATGGATGCATTTCCTATGATTCCTTCATGTTTGCCCTTCTTGCTCCATGAGGAGGACGAGGTTATTTAAGTCACTCAAAGCGGTGATTACATTCCTTTTCTTGTGGAGGCCAAGAAGGATGTCTTTGTCATGGAGAATACCACACCAAGGGAGCTAGAAGCCCTAACTTCTTTGTTGAGCTCACAAGGCTTGATAGATTCGAGGACGAATCTTTTTGAAGGGGAAGAGGATGATGTGATTCCATCTACCGAGTCATGGGCCCATGATTTGAGTGAAGATTCCAGCCCTAAAGACAACTCCAATTTGCACGACAAGGGAGAGTCTTCATTTGGAAAGATATCCAAGGCCGGTGTCCGAGGTGCTAAGGAGTCGAGTCAAGGCACGACGGTCTATTATTGGCGCATCACTCAAGAACATGCTAGGACAATGCTTGACAAGATCAAGGAGGAGCTCATGGATCATAAGTTTCCAAAGGTTTACAAAGAAGAAGGTTGGAGTCTCCTTTTGACTCGTGTTCCGACAAGTGACTTTCTTTTACGATTAAGGACACTTTAAAAGTTTTCGGGATTTCGGGTTAATTTTTGTAATTTCCTTAAGTGAAGGGGATAACCTTGTGAGGTTGCTTTCTAGGTTATATGGTCGGCCCCCTCACCCTTTGTTGGGGAGATTGGACGAAAAAACTCTCTTGTTGCTAACTTTCCCTTGCAATTTCAATTAAAGTTCTTGTTCTTGTATTTCGTTCGTTCAATTCTTGTAGTTCAACTTGTTGCTGAGTAATATCCGACAATTTAGGCATCTTAGTTTGTTTGAGAGCTTGGTGAGTCATATCCAAGTTGTCAAGCATCCATATCCCCTTGTTGTTCCCATTTCGATCCATCATCCATCTCGGTGGTTTCTGCACCCCCTCAGTAAAACCGAGATATCATTCAATCCACACATCATCTAGGTCTGATATTTTCAGAGGTTAAACTAGACTCCGATATCTAACTTCTCGAATTGGAATCACTCAATTCCCAGTTCGGACGAGGAAGATCCAGCCAGTTCAAGACGGGTCAGTTGCGTGGTGTTTGTTGTCGGAATTTCTTGGATACTCGTGGCGATCTCTTTTCATCATGTTCCCTTCCATCGACCCGGCCATCAAGTGGTATCAAAGACACACGAAGGTATCGCCATCTAAATCTTGTTCCAACCTTGAATTTCCACTTGTTGTAAGTTTTAGGTTTGAACTCTTTAGTGGCTGCGTTGTTGTTGTTGTGTTCGGCCTTGTCAAAATTGTTGTCTTGAGTTGTGGCGTTTTTGAGTCCTTGAATTGTTGAAGTTCTTGGCCGAGTTTGATGTTCAACCATGGCTGAAAAGTTTCTCAAAAAACGTCCCTAATAGAACACCAATGGCCTTCATTAATCGGTAGTTGAATGGTTGCTTTTGTTGCTCTTTTAATGCCTTCCTTTAGTGCAAGAATTGAAAGAGCCTTTGCTGATTTTTTTTGTTGATGAAAAAACGTGGGAATTGAGACCAAAAAACCAGCTTTGATTTTGTGTTCGTTACATGCTTGTTGAATTGGATCGACTCTAGGATACGGGAACGACACCAAGAATTGCTAATCTTGCTTGGTTGTTTCTTTTCTTGTTGTTGTGTTTGAGTTTTTCTTGTCCCATTTTGTTGGTCATCTTCTACTTGCAACTTGTCGGATTTTCATCTCGGGCAAGTCTTGGTGGTTAATTCAAGTGCACTCTATACCTTGATCTTTGTCGTGTTTTTAAGATGACAAGTGTAGGTGATGAAAAAGAAAAAGAAAAGTTTGATGAGGAGTTCTCCAACTCGGTGGCTGCCATGTTACAATCTTTTCAACAATCCATGCAACAATCCGTGGGAGCTTTGGAGACACGCAAGGATGCCTTGGAGCGCCGAATCCTAGGGTTGGACGAGAGGATACAAGTGCCTCAAGTGGTGAAGATCAAGGAGATACGAGAAGAGGATCAAGGTTCGAGGATGACCCCTTGTAAAGGGGAGGAGACTTCCTTCCAAAAAGAGTGATGAGTGACACAAAACAACCAAAAAGAGAGACTCCTTTCCATGGATTAGAACAACTCATTACCATCAAGTGTCCAATAGAAATAATACACATATTTCAAGAAGAGGAGGAAGTTGTGGAATTGTCTCCTAAAATCAAGCATCGTCCTACCATCAATCCTAGCTCCATGCACTCGTTGGCTACACCATGGATGGATGCATTTCCTATGATTCCTTCATGTTTGCCCTTCTTGCTCCATGAGGAGGACGAGGCTGTTTTAGTCATTCAAAGTGGTGATTACATTCCTTTTCTTGTGGAGGCCAAGAAGGATGTCTTTGTCATGGAGAATGCCACACCAAGGGAGATAGAAGCCCTAACTTCTTTGTTGAGCTCACAAGGCTTGATAGATTCGAGGACGAATCTTTTTGAAGGGGAGGAGGATGATGTGATTCCATCTACCGAGTCATGGCCCCATGATTTGAGTGAAGATTCCATCCCTAAAGACAAGTCCAATTTGCACGACAAAGGATAGTCTTCATTTGGACACATATCCAAGGCCGGTGTCCGAGGCGCTAAGGAGCCGTGTCAGGGCACGACGCTCTATTATTGGCGCATCACTCGAGAACATGCTAGGGCAATGCTCGACAAGATCAAGGAGGAGCTCATGGATCATAAGTTTCCAAAGGTTTACAAAGAAGAACATTGGAGTCTCCTTTTGACTCGTGTTCCGACAAGTGACTTTTTTTTACGATTAAGGACACTTTAAAAGTTTTCAGGATTTCGGGTTAATTTTTGTAATTTCCTTAAGTGAAGGGGCTAACTTTGTGTGGTTGCTTTCTAGGTTATATGGTCGGCCCCCTCACCCTTTTTGGGGGAGATTGGACGAAGAAACTCTCTTCTTGCTTACTTTCCCTTGCAATTTCAATTCAAGTTCTTGTTCTTGTATATCGTTCGTTCAATTCTCGTAGTTCAAGTTGTTGGTGAGTAATATCCGACAATTTGGGCATCTTAGTTTGTTTGAGAGATTGGTCAGTCATATCCAAGTTTTCAAGCATCCATATCCCCTTGTTGTCCCCATTTCGATCCATCATCCATCTTGGTGGTTTCTGCACCCCCTTAGTAAAATCGAGATATCATTCAATCCAGAAATTATCTACGTCTGAAATTTTCAGAGGTTAAACTAGACTCCGATATCTAACTTCTCGAATTAGAATCACTCAATTCCGAGTTCGGACGAGGAAGATCAAGCCAGTTCAAGACGGGTCAGTTGCGTGGTGTTTGTTGTCGGAATTCCTTGGATACTCGTGGCGATCTCTTTGCACCATCTTCCCTTCCATCGACCCGGCCATCAAGTGGTATCAGAGACACACGAAGGTATCGCCATCTAAATCTTGTTCCAACCTTGAATTTCCACTTGTTGCAAGTTTTAGGTTTGAACTCTTTAGTGGCTGCGTTATTGTTGTTGTGTTCGGCCTTGTCCGAATTGTTGTCTTTAGTTGTGGCGTTTTTGAGTCCTTGAATTGTTGAAGTTCTTGGCCGAGTTTGATGTTCAACCATGGCTGAAAAGCTGCTTAAAAAACGTCCCTAATAGAACACCAATGGCCTTTATTAATCGGTAGTTGAATGGTTGCTTTTGTTGCTCTTTTAATGCCTTCCTTTAGTGCAAGAATTGAAAGAGCCTTTGCTGATTTTTTTTTTGTTGATGAAAAAACGTGGGAATTGAGACCAAAAAACCAGCTTTGATTTTGTGTTCGTTACATGCTTGTTGAATTGGATCGACTCTAGGATACGGGAACGACACCAAGAATTGCTAATCTTGCTTGGTTGTTTCTTTTCTTGTTGTTGTGTTTGAGTTTTTCTTGTTCCATTTTGTTGATCATCTTCTACTTGCAACTTGTCGGATTTTCATCTCGGGCAAGTCTTGGTGGTTAATTCAAGTGCACTCTATACCTTGAACTTTGTCGTGTTTTTAAGATGACAAGTGTAAGTGATGAAAAAGAAAAACCAAAGTTTGATGAGGAGTTCTCCAACTCGGTGGCTGCCATGTTACAATCTTTCCAACAATCCATGCAACAATCCGTGGGAGCTTTGGAGACACGCATGGATGCCTTGGAGCGCCGAATCCTAGGGTTGGACGAGAGGACACAAGTGCCTCAAGTGGTGAAAATCAAGGAGATACGAGAAGAGGATCAAGGTTCGAGGACGACCCCTTGTAAAGGGGAGGAGACTTCCTTCCACAAAGAGTGATGAGTGACACAGAACAACCAAAAAGAGAGACTCCTTTCCATGGATTGGAACAACTCATTACCATCAAGTGTCCAATAGAAATGATGCATATATTGCAAAAAGAGGAGGAAGTTGTGGAATTGTCTCCTAAAATCAAGCATCGTCCTACCATCACTCCTAGCTCCATGAACTCGTTGGCTACACCATGGATGGATGCATTTCCTATGATTCCTTCATGTTTGCCCTTCTTGCTCCATGAGGAGGACGAGGTTGTTTAAGTCACTCAAAGCGGTGATTACATTCCTTTTCTTGTGGAGGCCAAGAAGGATGTCTTTGTCATGGAGAATGCCACACCAAGGGAACTAGAATCCCTAACTTCTTTGTTGAGCTCACAAGGCTTGATAGATTCGAGGACGAATCTTTTTGAAGGGGAAGAGGATGATGTGATTCCATCTACCGAGTCATGGCCCCATGATTTGAGTGAAGATTCCAGCCCTAAATACAAGTCCAATTTGCACGACAAGGGAGAGTCTTCATTTGGACACATATCCAAGGCCGGTGTCCGAGGTGCTAAGGAGCCGAGTCAAGGCACGACGCTCTATTATTGGCGCATCAATCGAGAACATGATAGGGCAATGCTTGACAAGATCAAGGAGGATCTCATGGATCATAAGTTTCCAAAGGTTTACAAAGAAGAAGGTTGGAGTCTCCTTTTGACTCGTGTTCCGACAAGTGACTTTTTTTTACGATTAAGGACACTTTAAAAGTTTTCGGGATTTCGGGTTAAGTTTTGTAATTTCCTTAAGTGAAGGGGATAACTTTGTGAGGTTGCTTTCTAGGTTATATGGTCGGCCCCCTCACCCTTTGTTGGGGAGATTGGACGAAAAAACTCTCTTGTTGCTTACTTTCCCTTGCAATTTCAATTAAAGTTCTTGTTCTTGTATTTCGTTCGTTCAATTCTTGTAGTTCAAGTTGTTGCTGAGTAATATCCGACAATTTGGGCATCTTAGTTTGTTTGAGAGCTTGGTGAGTCATATCCAAGTTGTCAAGCATCCATATCCCCTTGTTGTTCCCATTTCGATCCATCATCCATCTCGGTGGTTTCTGCACCCCCTCAGTAAAACCGAGATATCATTCAATCCATACATCATCTAGGTCTGATATTTTCAGAGGTTAAACTAGACTCCGATATCTAACTTCTCGAATTGGAATCACTCAATTCCGAGTTCGGACGAGGAAGATCCAGCCAGTTCAAGACGGGTTAGTTGTGTGGTGTTTGTTGTCGGAATTTCTTGGATACTCGTGGCGATCTCTTTTCACCATGTTCCCTTTCATCGACCCGGCCATCAAGTGGTATCAGAGACACACGAAGGTATCGCCATCTAAATCTTGTTCCAACCTTGAATTTCCACATTACTGCAAGTTTTAGGTTTGAACTCTTTAGTGGTTGCGTTGTTGTTGTTGTGTTCGGCCTTGTCCGAATTGTTGTCTTGAGTTGTGGCGTTTTTGAGTCCTTGAATTATTGAAGTTCTTGGCCGAGTTTGATGTTCAACCATGGCTGAAAAGCTGCTCAAAAAACGTCCCTAATAGAACACCAATGGCCTTCATTAATCGGTAGTTGAATGGTTGCTTTTGTTGCTCTTTTAATGCCTTCCTTTAGTGCAAGAATTGAAAGAGCCTTTGCTGATTTTTTTTGTTGATGAAAAAACGTGGGAATTGAGACCAAAAAACCAGCTTTGATTTTGTGTTCGTTACATGCTTGTTGAATTGGATCGACTCTAGGATACGGGAACGACACCAAGAATTGCTAATCTTGCTTGGTTGTTTCTTTTCTTGTTGTTGTGTTTGAGTTTTTCTTGTCCCATTTTGTTGGTCATCTTCTACTTGCAACTTGTCGGATTTTCATCTCGGGCAAGTCTTGGTGGTTAATTCAAGTGCACTCTATACCTTCATCTTTGTCGTGTTTTTAAGATGACAAGTGTAGGTGATGAAAAAGAAAAAGAAAAGTTTGATGAGGAGTTCTCCAACTCGATGGCTGCCATGTTACAATCTTTTCAACAATCCATGCAACAATCCGTGGGAGCTTTGGAGACACGCATGGATGCCTTGGAGCGCCGAATCCTAGGGTTGGACGAGAGGACACAAGTGCCTCAAGTGGTGAAGATCAAGGAGATATGAGAAGAGGATCAAGGTTCGAGGACGACCCCTTGTAAAGGGGAGGAGACTTCCTTCCAAAAAGAGTGATGAGTGACACAGAACAACCAAAAAGAGAGACTCCTTTCCATGGATTGGAACAACTCATTACCATCAAGTGTCCAATAATGCACATATTGCAAGAAGAGGAGGAAGTTGTGGAATTGTCTCCTAAAATCAAGCATCGTCCTACCATCACTCCTAGCTCCATGCACTCGTTGGCTACACCATGGATGGATGCATTTCCTATGATTCCTTCATGTTTGCCCTTCTTGCTCCATGAGGAGGACGAGGCTGTTTTAGTCACTCAAAGTGGTGATTACATTCCTTTTCTTGTGTAGGCCAAGAAGGATGTCTTTGTCATGGAGAATGCCACACCAAGGGAGCTAGAAGCCCTAACTTAAGCTCACAAGGCTTGATCGATTCGAGGACGAATCTTTTTGAATGGGAGGATGATGATGTGATTCCATCTACCGAGTCATGGCTCCATGATTTGAGTGAAGATTCCAGCCCTAAAGACAAGTCCAATTTGCACGACAAGGGAGAGTCTTCATTTGGACACATATCCAAGGTCGGTGTCCGAGGCGCTAAGGAGCCGTGTCAAGGCACGACGCTCTATTATTGGCGCATCACTCGAGAACATGCTAGGGCAATGCTCGACAAGATCAAGGAGGAGCTCATGGATCATAAGTTTCCAAAGGTTTACAAAGAAGAACATTGGAGTCTCCTTTTGACTCGTGTTCCGACAAGTGACTTTTTTTTACGATTAAGGACACTTTAAAAGTTTTCAGGATTTCGGGTTAATTTTTGTAATTTCCTTAAGTGAAGGGGCCAACTTTGTGTGGTTGCTTTCTAGGTTATATGGTCGGCCCCCTCACCCTTTTTGGGGGAGATTGGACGAAGAAACTCTCTTCTTGCTTACTTTCCCTTGCAATTTCAATTCAAGTTCTTGTTCTTGTATTTCGTTCGTTCAATTCTCGTAGTTCAAGTTGTTGGTGAGTAATATCCGACAATTTGGGCATCTTAGTTTGTTTGAGAGCTTGGTGAGTCATATCCATGTTTTCAAGCATCCATATCCCCTTGTTGTCCCCATTTCGATCCATCATCCATCTCGGTGGTTTCTGCACCCCCTTAGTAAAATCGAGATATCATTCAATCCAAAAATTATCTAGGTCTGAAATTTTCAGAGGTTAAACTAGACTCAGATATCTAACTTCTCGAATTTGAATCACTCAATTCCGAGTTTGGATGATGAAGATCCAGCCAGTTCAAGACGGGTCAGTTGCGTGGTGTTTGTTGTCGGAATTCCTTGGATACTCGTGGCGATCTCTTTGCACCATCTTCCCTTCCATCGACCCGGTCATCAAGTGGTATCAGAGACACACGAAGGTATCACCATCTAAATCTTGATCCAACCTTGAATTTCCACTTGTTGCAAGTTTTAGGTTTGAACTCTTTAGTGGCTGCGTTATTGTTGTTGTGTTCGGCCTTGTCCGAATTGTTGTCTTTAGTTGTGGCGTTTTTGAGTCCTTGAATTGTTGAAGTTCTTGGCCGAGTTTGATGTTCAACCATGGCTGAAAAGCTGCTTAAAAAACGTCCATAATAGAACACCAATGGCCTTCATTAATCGGTAGTTGAATGGTTGCTTTTGTTGCTCTTTTAATGCCTTCCTTTAGATCAAGAATTGAAAGAGCCTTTGCTGATTTTTTTTTGTTGATGAAAAAACGTGGGAATTGAGACCAAAAAACCAGCTTTGATTTTGTGTTCGTTACATGCTTGTTGAATTGGATCGACTCTAGGATACGGGAACGACACCAAGAATTGCTAATCTTGCTTGGTTGTTTCTTTTCTTGTTGTTGTGTTTGAGTTTTTCTTGTTCCATTTTGTTGATCATCTTCTACTTGCAACTTGTCGGATTTTCATCTCGGGCAAGTCTTGGTGGTTAATTCAAGTGCACTCTATACCTTGAACTTTGTCGTGTTTTTAAGATGACAAGTGTAGGTGATGAAAAAGAAAAACCAAAGTTTGATGAGGAGTTCTCCAACTCGGTGGCTGCCATGTTACAATCTTTTCAACAATCCATGCAACAATTCGTGGGAGCTTTGGAGACACGCATGGATGCCTTGGAGCGCCGAATCCTAGGGTTGGACGAGAGGACACAAGTGCCTCAAGTGGTGAAGATCAAGGAGATACGAGAAGAGGATCAAGGTTCGAGGACGACCCCTTGTAAAGGGGAGGAGACTTCCTTCCAAAAAGAGTGATGAGTGACACAGAACAACCAAAAAGAGAGACTCCTTTCCATGGATTGGAACAACTCATTACCATCAAGTGTCCAATAGAAATGATGCACATATTGCAAAAAGAGGAGGAAGTTGTGGAATTGTCTCCTAAAATCAAGCATCGTCCTACCATCACTCCTAGCTCCATGAACTCGTTGGCTACACCATGGATGGATGCATTTCCTATGATTCCTTCATGTTTGCCCTTCTTGCTCCATGAGGAGGACGAGGTTGTTTAAGTCACTCAAAGCGGTGATTACATTCCTTTTCTTGTGGAGGCCAAGAAGGATGTCTTTGTCATAGAGAATGCCACACCAAGGGAGCTAGAATCCCTAACTTCTTTGTTGAGCTCACAAGGCTTGATAGATTCGAGGACGAATCTTTTTGAAGGGGAAGAGGATGATGTGATTCCATCTACCGAGTCATGGGCCCATGATTTGAGTGAAGATTCCAGCCCTAAATACAACTCCAATTTGCACGACAAGGGAGAGTCTTCATTTGGACACATATCCAAGGCCGGTGTCCGAGGTGCTAAGGAGCCTAGTCAAGGCACGACGCTCTATTATTGGCGCATCACTCGAGAACATGCTAGGGCAATGCTTGACAAGATCAAGGAGGAGCTCATGGATCATAAGTTTCCAAAGGTTTACAAAGAAGAAGGTTGGAGTCTCCTTTTGACTCGTGTTCCGACAAGTGACTTTTTTTTACGATTAAGGACACTTTAAAAGTTTTCGGGATTTCGGGTTAATTTTTGTAATTTCCTTAAGTGAAGGGGATAACTTTGTGAGGTTGCTTTCTAGGTTATATGGTCGGCCCCCTCACCCTTTGTTGGGGAGATTGGACGAAAAAACTCTCTTGTTGCTTACTTTCCCTTGCAATTTCAATTAAAGTTCTTGTTCTTGTATTTCGTTCGTTCAATTCTTGTAGTTCAAGTTGTTGCTGAGTAATATCCGACAATTTGGGCATCTTAGTTTGTTTGAGAGCTTGGTGAGTCATATCCAAGTTGTCAAGCATCCATATCCCCTTGTTGTTCCCATTTCGATCCATCATCCATCTCGGTGGTTTCTGCAACCCCTCAGTAAAACCGAGATATCATTCAATCCACACATCATATAGGTCTGATATTTTCAGAGGTTAAACTAGACTCCGATATCTAACTTCTCGAATTGGAATCACTCAATTCCGAGTTCGGACGAGGAAGATCCAGCCAGTTCAAGACGGGTCAGTTGCGTGGTGTTTGTTGTCGGAATTCCTTGGATACTCATGGTGATCTCTTTTCAACATGTTCCCTTCCATCGACCCGGCCATCAAGTGGTATCAGAGACACACGAAGGTATCGCCATCTAAATCTTGTTCCAACCTTGAATTTCCACTTGTTGCAAGTTTTAGGTTTGAACTCTTTAGTGGTTGCGTTGTTGTTGTTGTGTTCGGCCTTGTCCGAATTGTTGTCTTGAGTTGTGGCGTTTTTGAGTCCTTGAATTATTGAAGTTCTTGGCCGAGTTTGATGTTCAACCATGGCTGAAAAGCTGCTCAAAAAACGTCCCTAATAGAACACCAATGGCCTTCATTAATCGAGTAGTTGAATGGTTGCTTTTGTTGCTCTTTTAATGCCTTCCTTTAGTGCAAGAATTGAAAGAGCCTTTGCTGATTTTTTTTGTTGATGAAAAAACGTGGGAATTGAGACCAAAAAACCAGCTTTGATTTTGTGTTCGTTACATGCTTGTTGAATTGGATCGACTCTAGGATACGGGAACGACACCAAGAATTGCGAATCTTGCTTGGTTGTTTCTTTTCTTGTTGTTGTGTTTGAGTTTTTCTTGTCCCATTTTCTTGATCATCTTCTACTTGCAACTTGTCAGATTTTCATCTCGGACAAGTCTTGGTGGTTAATTCAAGTGCACTCTATACCTTGATCTTTGCCGTGTTTTTAAGATGACAAGTGTAGGTGATGAAAAAGAAAAAGAAAAGTTTGATGAGGAGTTCTCCAACTCGGTGGTTGCCATGTTACAATCTTTTCAACAATCCATGCAACAATCCGTGGGAGCTTTGGAGACACGCAAGGATGCCTTGGAGCGCCGAATCCTAGGGTTGGACGAGAGGACACAAGTGCCTCAAGTGGTGAAGATCAAGGAGATACGAGAAGAGGATCAAGGTTTGAGGACGACCCCTAGTAAGGGCAGGAGACTTCCTTCCAAAAAGAGTGATGAGTGACACAGAACAACCAAAAAGAGAGACTCCTTTCCATGGATTGGAACAACTCATTACCATCAAGTGTACAATAGAAATGATGCACATATTGCAAGAAGAGGAGGAAGTTGTGGAATTGTCTCCTAAAATAAAGCATCGTCCTAGCATCACTCCTAGCTCCGTGAACTCGTTGGCTACACCATGGATGGATGCATTTCCTATGATTCCTTCATGTTTGCCCTTCTTGCTCCATGAGGAGGACGAGGCTGTTTTAGTAAGTCAAAGCGGTGATTACATTCCTTTTCTTGTGGAGACCAAGAAGGATGTCTTTGTCATGGAGAATGCCACACCAAGGGAGCTAGAAGCCCTAACTTCTTTGTTGAGCTCACAAGGCTTGATAGATTCGAGGACGAATCTTTTTGAAGGGGAGGAGGAGGATGTGATTCCATCTACCGAGTCATAGCCCCATTATTTGAGTGAAGATTTAAGCCCTAAAGACAAGTCCAATTTGCACGACAAGGGAGAGTCTTCATTTGGACACATATCCAAGGCCGGTGTCCGAGGCGCTAAGGAGCCGAGTCCAGGCACGACGCTCTATTATTGGATCATCACTCGAGAACATGCTAGGGTAATGCTTGACAAGATCAAGGAGGAGCTCATTGATCATAAGTTTCCAAAGGTTTACAAAGAAGAAGGTTGGAGTCTCCTTTTGACTCGTGTTCCGAAAAGTGACTTTTTTTTACGGTTAAGGACACTTTAAAACTTTTCCGGATTTTGGGTTAATTTTTTTAATTTCCTTAAGTGAAGGGGCTAACTTTGTGAGGTTGCTTTCTAGGTTATATGGTCGACCCCCTCACCCTTTGTTGGGGTGATTGGATGAAAATACTCTCTTGTTTCTTACTTTCCCTTGCAATTTCAATTCAAGTTCTTGTTCTTGTATTTCGTTCGTTCAATTCTCATTGTTCAAGTTGTTGGTGAGTAATATCCGACAATTTGGGCATCTTAGTTTGTTGAGAGCATGGTTAGTCATATCCAAGTTGTCAAGCATCCATATCCCCTTGTTCCCCCATTTCGATCCATCATCCATCTCGGTGGTTTCTGCACCCCCTAAGTAAAATCGACATATCATTCAATCCACACATCATCTAGGTCTGAAATTTTCAGAGATTAATCTAGACTTAGATATCTAACTTCTCGAATTGGAATCACTCAATTCAGGATTTGGACGAGGAAGTTTCAGCCAGTTGAAGACGGGTCAGTTGCGTGGTGTTTGTTGTCGGAATTCCTTGGATTCTCGTGGCGATCTCTTTGCACCATGTTCCCCTCCATCGACCCGGACATCAAGTGGTATCAGAGCCACACGAAGGTATCGCCATCTAAATCTTGTTCCGACCTTGAATTTCCACTTGTTGCAAGTTTTAGTTTTGAACTCTTTAGTGGCTGCGTTGTTGTTGTTGTGTTCGGCCTTGTCCGAATTGTTGTCTTTAGTTGTGGCGTTTTTGAGTCCTTAAATTGTTGAAGTTCTTGTCCGAGTTTGATGTTAAACCACGGCTGAAAAGCTGCTCAAAAAACGTCCCTAATAGAACACCAATGGCCTTCATTAGTCGGTAGTTGAATGGTTGCTTTTGTTGCTCTTTTAATGCCTTCCTTTAGTGCATGAATTGAAAGAGCCTTTGCTGATTTTTTTATTGATGAAAAAACGTGGGAATTGAGACCAAAAAACCAGCTTTGATTTTGTGTTCATTACATGCTTGTTTAATTGGATCGACTATAGGATACGGGATTGACACCAAGAATTGCTAATCTTGCTTGGTTGTTTCTTTTCTTGTTGTTGTGTTTGAATTTTTCTTGTTCCATTTTGTTGATCATCTTCTACTTGCAACTTGTCGGATTTTCATCTCGATCAAGTCTTGGTGGTTAGTTCATGTACACTCTATACCGTGATCTTTGCCTTGTTTTTAAGATGACAAGTGTAGGTGATGAAAAAGAAAAAGAAAAGTTTGATGAGGAGTTCTCCAACTCGGTGGCTGCCATATTACAATCTTTTCAACAATCCATGCAATAATCCGTGGGAGCTTTGGAGACACACATGGATGCCTTGGAGCGCCGAATCCTACTGTTGGACGAGAGGACAAAAGTGCCTCAAGTGGTGAAGATCAAGGAGATACGAGAAGAGGATCAAGGTTCGAGGACGACCCCTTGTAAAGGGGAGGAGACTTCGTTCCAACAAAGAGTGATGAGTGACACAGAACAACCAAAAAGAGAGACTCCTTTCCATGGATTGGAACAACTCATTACCATCAAGTGTCCAATAGAAATGATGAACATATTGCAAGAAGAGGAGGAAGTTGTGGAATTGTCTTCTAAAATCAAGCATCGTCCTACCATCACTCCTAGCTCCATGAACTCGTTGGCTACACCATGGATGGATGCATTTCCTATGATTCCTTCATGTTTGCCCTTCTTGCTCCATGAGGAGGACGAGGCTCATTTAGTCACTCAAAGCAGTGATTACATTCCTTTTCTTGTGGAGGCCAAGAAGGATGTCTTTGTCATGGAGAATGCCACACCAAGGGAGCTAGAAGCCCTAACTTCTTTGTTGAGCTCACAAGGCTTGATAGATTCGAGGACGAATCTTTTTGAAGGGGAGGAGGAGGATGTACTTCCATCTACCGAGTCATGGCCCCATGATTTGAGTGAAGATTCCAACACTAAAGACAAGTCCAATTCGCATGACAAGGGAGAGTCTTCATTTGGACAAAGATCCAAGGCCGGTGTCCGAGGCGCTAAGGAGCCGAGTCAAGGCACAACGCTCTATTATTGGCGCATCACTCGAGAACATGCTAGGGCAATGCTTGACAAGATCAAGGAGGAGCTCATGGATCATAAGTTTCCAAAGGTTTACAAAGAAGAAGGTTGGAGTCTCCTTTTGACTCGTGTTCCGACAAGTGACTTTTTTTTTACAGTTAAGGACACTTTAAAAGTTTTCGGGATTTCGGGTTATTTTTTGTAATTTCCTTAAGTGAAGGGGTTAACTATGTGAGTTTGCTTTCTAGGTTATATGGTCGGCCCCCTCACCCTTTGTTGGGGAGATTGGACGAAAATACTCTCGTGTTGCTTACTTCCCCTTGCAATTTCAATTCAAGTTCTTGTTCTTGTATTTCGTTCATTCAATTCTCGTTGTTCAAGTTGTTGGTGAGTAATATCCGCCAATTTGGGCATCTTAGTTTGTTTGAGAGCTTGGTGAGTCATATCCAAGTTGTCAAGCATCCATATCCCCTTGTTCTCCCCTTTTCGATCCATCATCCATCTTGGTGGTTGCTGCACCTCCTCAGTAAAATCGACATATCATTCAATCCACACATCATCTAGGTCTGAAATTTTGAGAGTTTAAACTATACTCAGATATCTAACTTCTTTAATTGGAATCACTCAATTCTGAGTTCGGACGAGGAAGATCCAGCAGTTGAAGACGGGTCAGTTGCGTGGTGTTTGTTGTCGGAATTCCTTGGATTCTCGTGGCGATCTCTTTGCACCATCTTCCCCTCCATCGACCCGGCCATCACGATCCCTTCTTGTTGATTGTACCCTTTTGCTACAAGCCTCGCCTTGTTCCTTGTGACAACTCCGATGTCATCAAGTTTGTTCCTGAATATCTACTTTGTTCCTATAGCCATTTTGTGCTTTGGCTTGAGAACTAATCTCCATGCTTTGTTTCTCTCAAACTGGTGTAGTTCCTCTTGCATAGCAACTGTCGAGTCAGGATCTTTTAATGCTTCATTCACATTTTTTGGCTCTGCAAGAGAGATAAACGCATTGAAAGCACAAAAAATCTTAATAGAGGAACGAGTAAGCACACTTTTATCATACGGAGTGATGATGTTATCAACAGGATGATCCCTCTTTTGATGATAGTTTCTGACTTCAATCTGAGTGGTATCTGCTCTTGACTCCTCTTGTTCTTGTTGATCTGTTATTCTTGGAGATGTTCCTTCCACTTGATCTTCCACATGATCTTCATTTTATGGCGTATCATCTTCAGGAATCAAAGTACCTTCTATGTCATCTCCATCCAAGTCAGGACTGGGAGGAGTAACTTCTTCGTTTGCAACTTGTGTACTTGAATCTGGATCGACTTCATCATTCGAGTCTGAGTTTAGAACCTTCAGTACGTCCTCGTTACCTGACAGGTTCCCTCCATTTTTGGACTCGTCAAAGACAACATGAATGCTTTCTTCAAACTTCTTAATCCTTTTATTGAACACCTTGTAAGCCTTGTTGTTGGATGCGTACCCCAGAAAGATGCCTTCGTCACTCCTTGGATCAAACTTGCCTACCTCGTTTTTTCCATTATTGTGAACAAAGCACTTGCATCCAAAGAATTTCAAGTGGGAAATATTTGTCTTTCTTCCCCTGATTAGTTCGTATGGAGTTTTAGAAAAATTGGAACGTATAGTAGCTCGATTAATGATGTAGCAAGCGGTACCAACTACCTCAGCCCAAAAGGACCAAGGCAAGTTAATTGTCAACATCATAGTACGAGCCATGTTTTGCAGTGTTCCATTCTTTCTTTCTGCTACGTCGTTTTGTTGAGGAGTCCTTGGCGCAGAGAAGTTCCGAGACACTCTATGTTCATCACAGTAGCTATGAAACATGGAATTCTTGAACTCTTTTCCGTTATCCGATTTGATAGACTTCAATTTTTGTCTTGATGAAGCTTCTACATTTTTTATCCAGCTTTTGAAAGCCATGAACATCACATCTTTGGAACCTATAAGAGTCCATGTATATCTAGTAAAATCATCAACAACAAGTTGTAACCAAGACTCTTCACCAAGCTTACGTCTTTAACGTTGATCTTTTCATTTAGCTTGACTTCAATTGTTCCAATGATTTCTCCTTGATTGTTGTTGCCAAAGGAAATGTTTCTTCCAGCATTGATCTGAAGTAAGGACAGAGTACTCTCTTTCCCTGTCATGTGACATGAACACCCGCTATCAAGGATCCAGAGGATGTTCCCCCTCCCTTCAACCTGCAAGAAAGAAATCATGTTTTAACGACACAGGCCTGCTTAACCTTCCCGGGTCAATTAGCAGAGCTCACAGAATGATAAATTTGAGATTGAACTACAGTAGCTTTCTGTGGACTCTTGGAACTAGAAGCAATATTTGAGGGATCAACATGGTTTTTCCCTTTATCAGTCTTTAAATTTTGCTTCTTTTGTGGTTGTTGAGCTGGTTTCTTTTCATTCTGATGAGATTTGTCATACCCTTGATTTTTCTTACCAGACCACTGTTTCTTGTTGTTCCCTGTATTCTGATTTTGAACCCTTTTGTTAAACACTTCTAATCTAACCTTACAGTCCTTTTGAACATGATCTCCCCCTATAATATTCACCAAGATAGCGTTTAGGATGTGGTTTCTGGAGGGTTCTTTCCTTCGCACGTTCCTTGGAAGGAACTTTGTGTTGGTTCCCTTTAGACTGTTTAAGATATATCTTATGAGCCGTTTTACCAGAATACCATACAGAGTTATCATTTAAGCTACTCTCAAGAATTTTGACTCTACCCTCTAGATAAGTAACTTTATCTCTAGCAGATTGAAGTTCCCTAGCTTCCTTTCCATCTTTTCTTCAAAGCTAAGGTCATCGGGAGGATATTCAGATTTATCTTTACCATAACCAATACCACACCTAGCCTGATTAAACACAATCTGAGTTCTTTTATCAAGCTCATTCTCTAATTCCTCTCTTTTGAGTTTAAAGATAAGCAAATCCATTCTAAGTTCGTTATTGGTTTCAGTGTGAGTCTTAATGTCTTTCTTTAGATCTTCACAATCTGAACAAGGAACAAAACTGGTTACCGTTGACTCTGATAGTTTTTCTTCAAGATTGAGACATTTCTCATCAGCAGCTTCTATTTCATCTTGCATTTTCAAGTTATCTTCAAAAATCTTTTTAACAAGAATGACAAGATTAGATTGTTTAGCATCTTCTAAACTAGGAAGGAGATGTTCAGGAGTTACCTCTTGGTCGACATCTTCAGTCTTTAGAGTCATGGAACAAATCTTTGATTCAGATTCATCATCTGAGTCAAGATCCCATGCAACGATGAAGGCCTTCTTCTTCTCGTTCCCAGACTCGTTACCTTTGGGACAACTCTTAGCATAGTGACCCTTTTATTGACATTTGTAGCATGTAACATCCTTGATCTCCTTCTTCTCAGAATTGACCTTCTCTTTTTCCTTCAAGGCCCCTTACTTCTTGCCTCTCTTGTAGAATACCCTCATCATTTTTGTTTTGAGAGCCACATCAGAGTCCTCCTCTGAAGTATAAACTCCCCTTCCGGAAGTAATGTTCTCAATAGCCTTCTCCACTTTGAGAGCAATACCCTTGCCAGAGCTTGAGGTACTACTTTTGATTGTCTCATATCGCTTGTAGTCCGTCAGCTTTCCAAAGATCTCATGAAGAGTGCATGTCTTCATGATTGGATTTTCTTTGAGAAAGCCTTTGGTAACAACATAATTGGGACCAAGAACATCAACAATCGCAAAGATTTTCTCAGACTGTGTGATGTCCTTTTCGATACCAAGATGATTGATACAATTCACCAATGCCTCGAACCGAGATTGGTAAGTGGCAATGGTTTCACCATCTTTCATTTGGATGTTATAGAACTCTTTCTTGGGTTCCTTTCGATGGCTTTCATTCAGATCACTATCGACGTGCATTTGCTCAAGATTCGCCCATGCCTCTTTAGCAGTTTTGCAGTTCACCACCCTCAGCAAATCTTCAGCGCCCAAGGCATTGTTCAGCAATATTTGTGCCTTGTAGTTCTTCTCCATTCCTGACCATTTAGTTGGTCCCCATTCGGATTTCTTGTTCTTCTTGTCCGCAGGAATGACATAGTCTCAATCCTCAATGACCGTCCAGGCTTGGTAGTCATTGCTTTTGAGCCATGTAGCGAAGAGGATCTTCTAGTGGTCACACTCTCCAGCAACAAGCAGTGGAGGCTTATTGTTTCCAATCCCGACGTTCTGAGTGTTGTTTTCATCCTGTATTCCTACACTAGCACATAATCTAAAGAAAACATGCTCTTATACCAATTGTTGGATCGTGACGTGTTAGTAACAAGTTAGGGAACTAGTAATGTTCCCTGGGGAGCGGAAATAAACAATAAGAACACAGAATTTAGAGAGGAAAACTTTCTGTCCGACCAAAAAGTCGTAGAAAGAAAAAACCTCTACCCCTTAGACTCCTTCTCAGAGGATTTTCAATAGAATACTTATATTAAGTTTCAACGATTGCAAGGCAAGTCAAGTTCCCTGGTAACTAAGGCACCAACCAAAGTTCAACCAGCTAGACTTCTACAACCCTAAACGTAAACCTAAGAGAATGTAAACTACTGACTTACTTGTGGATTCTTCACCGGAAAAAGACACACACTCGTACACTTGAAAAGCTCTCTCTCCATGTTCCCCGTCTACAACCAGACTTAAACCCTAGCTATAACCTAGCTATTTATTACTTATGTCAAGTCTGATCTCATACGTAATTCTTGCCTAATTACACAGATATTCCATTTAACAAATCCCACACAATAAGGAGAAAGTATTGTTTGTGATTTGGATCCTCAACCATGCCGATTCTTGCCAAAACTGAATGATCTCGGATTTATTTAGATAAGATCGTGTGAAGTTTGATCTTATCCTTCCTTTGATCTCCTCAAGCAACCGCCTACAACTGTCGTATCTTTGTTGAAGATTGCTCGTAGAAGATCTGGTAACTTGCTATTAATAGAAAGTCGCGTTCCTTTCGAGATGCGCTTCCTAAATCTGTCACTCGTTCCCTCCATCGTTCCACACAATCGTTCCTCACAATGTTTCGTCACTCGTGACTATGTACCTGTTTTCCTGAAACACTTAAATGTAGAAGCAAGTTAAACCAACTAAGTTTGTTATCATCAAACCTAAGAGAAACCACGGAACAACCATTGTTCCAACAGGGATAGAGCGGAAGAGGGAGCATCAAGCAGCGGGCGGAGGAAAATACCTTGTTCGGCAGCAGCGGGCGAGCAAAGTTGAACGTTGGCACGCTAACGTGGAGATGCTCATTTTCGCCCCCTCCTCCCCCTCCAACTTTTTCCAAATTCCGCTACTATACACTCCCCTATCTAATCCAATTATTCGACATTATTGCTCCTCGATACCGTTGCAAGCCAATCCTCCTATTTGAAAAGAAAAAACCCTAACCTGCTGGCGACGCAGAGGCGAGTGGCAATCCCAAGGATACCAAGTAAAAGGTGAGTTCTATCCCATAATTTTGCTCGATTGATAGCTGATCCACCTTCGTGGTGGTATTGGAGAGCTCGATCTAGCATCGAGCCAAGCTCGAAAGTGTAAGTTATTGTCAGCTGATGTTCGCATTTTTAGTATAGTTTTTGATAGGTTTTCTTTTCTTATTAGGTTTAGTTTTGTCTAGTTTAGATTTATTTTTGAGTATTTTTAGTTAGTTTTGCATAATTCTGTGAAAAGAGTGGAATCTAGCTATTTTGTGAATTTTGCAGGTTTTAGCGAGGAAAGGAGCTAAATGGAGCTGAATTTGGAGCATTGCAGCGAAGGACGGAGGAGTGCAAGATTGAAGAAGTCGAAGCTCGAGAGTACAAGAAGAAGTGTCGAAGGAAACAAACCCCAGGCTCATTAACGAGGCTGTAAAGGGTCGTTAACGAGGCCACAAAGAGAAAGATTTCGAGTATTACTTTTATTATTAACCGATCCTGAGCGGGAATTTATTTCCGTGTCGGTTGAGTATCTTTTTAGAATCTTTTTGGGGTTGTTAGAATATGTATTTTAGGGTTTAATATCTTTTTAGATTTTATTTCTATCTTTTAGAGATTGTTTCTATCTTTTTAGGAAAGTTTTTATCTTTTAGCCTTTTTAGTTTTTTAGGTTTTCTAGTATAAATACCCTTCTATCTAGCATAGAAAGGGGGGCTGGATTTGGAGAAGATTTTGAGGAAGGCCGAAGGAGAGAGAATCGGATCGGAAGTCGGTGACGAGGTTCGGTAGACGATGGTTGCCGAGTTCGTTGATCGTATTTGTGGTTCGGTGTATGTTTTCTGGGTTTTTCTTCTGGATCTTTGTAAGACAATATATTTTTCTTATTAATTTGAGTTTGAGTTTTTGTTTCAATGTTTGTTTTTATTGAAGTTTTTAGTTTCTTAGTCATGAGTAGTGAGTAGTTTACTTTTCTAGGGTCGGGGTTAAGCCCGGCATAGTTGAGCATGTTGGATGAGTAAGATTGTGTGTGAATGCCTTTTATCTTTTATTGAGATTGTTTGTTGTGCTTAATATCGAAACGAATGTTGAGGTAATTTGAGTTTTAACTTGATTGAAAGAGAAAGTTAGTAACTTGAAGGTTGATATTGTTTGTAAACGAAAGTTTCAAGCTTTAGATCCAAAACAAGCAATTGAGTGAGTTAGTTTATGAAAGTAGATTAATTTACTTGTTAAGTCAACGAAAGTTGATGATTCTATCTATTTAAAGGCATGATCTTATTTTCTTACGGAATTCTTATGCTTAGCTATGTTGTGGTGTCCCTTGTCCTAGATTTTTGTTTTATTTGAATTGTTTCTGGTGAATCTTCGTTGCTGAGTACTTGCCTCGGTACCGAATTTTAATTAGAATTTTATTAGGTCGTTAGTTAGTATTTTTGTGTTCGGTGGCTCGGTAACGATCCTGACAAGGTCGTTCACGAGGCATCTCGTGAGTGTTTTGTTTGATTTTGTTTGATTTTTGTTAGATTGATAGACAAACAACCTTGCTTCCTGTGGAACGATCCTGACTCCACTGTACTCAGCGGGGTCTTGACTTACAAATTTATTTGTTGGCCGAGAAACCCTCTCAACATCAGCATAGCTCACAGCTTGACGTTTGTACCATAATAGGAGCAAGGGAGGAGGCCGGCTTCAATTGGAAGTACAGGAGGTGGTCGGATTCAGTGGTGTTGTTGTACCAAAAATAGGTATGGATCTTGATTTGATATTCACAAAATGAATCTCTATTGAGTTGTTATTCGCATAATGAGTTGTTGTTCGCAATTTTAGGTCATCTATGTGTGTATCCTTTTGTATTGATGATGCTTGTGTGTTTCTTGAGCTGCTATGTGTGTAGATTTATTTACATGGTAAGAGTTCAGTGTATACAAACAGTGCAAAAACTGAGAACTGAATCAGATATGAGCTTTCTTTCAAAAAAAAAATGAAGCCAGAAGAAAAGGAATTAACAAGAATGAAGTGCCCGTCTAATTTTATATGACATATGTGCATAATTTTGATATATATGATGTTGTTGTCATACATATGAAAAAAAGCATATTAACCATGTTAGAAAGGAAGTAATAGGTTGCATGATTTATGGATATACCAGCTCAAGTATCTCTCTTGTCTTATTTTATAGTTAGGTTGTGGGTGACAATTATTGGTATGTTTGAGGTACTATATAAAGCAAAATATCATATTTGATAGTTGTACCCTAATCTATAAAATTGATCATTAATATGTAAGATGTTATGGCATATGCAAGCAACATGATTTTTATTGATCACTAATGTATAAAAAGTAACATATAATTGTGGTAGGGAAATACATATAGCTTTATAAAAACAATAATATCATAGTTGCTATGAATGGATATCTGCAAGTAACATGAGTAATGGTTATGTCATCTATAAAAAGTAACATATCATATTGTTACTATCTGTTCTATTATTCATTTTCTACATTATATTCAATTCCTTATGTATGGAGATTCGAGTTTCACATGTATAGTATTTTAAATTTAATAAGGCTTTTTCATTTTTTTTAATAATGACTTCTTCCCCCTTTACATACCCTACTACCACCCCTTACCTAGTCCATCCATTGTCATTCACTCTATATAACATAAATCCTCTCCTTGCAAGAACTACAAATGAATGTATGTTTTCTTCCTTTGATTAAGTTCATATTTGTACTATTTGTTTAATTCTTCATTATCTACATAATACTTTGTTCATACTTTGTAGATGGCTGATAACTCGAGGTGGACACTCGACTAAGACAAGGTCTTCCTCAACCTTGCGCTCCCTGCCATAAGGAGGGAGAGAATGAATCCACATGTACCCATTCATTTTTGGGGAGTTAGTGAACCAGTTCGAGAGTGCAACTGGACTGAGGAAGCCTAATATCGAACTCAAATTCAGCCTGGACTTCCACAAGACCCAATGGCGTGCATGGTGTCGGTTCAAGGAGCTTGGAGCTCGACATCAATGGGACCTGACCACAGGGAAAATCCGTGGTGATGCAGATTGGTGGGCAAGGAAGATTGAGGTTAGTTACCGCTCTATTATTTTGATCTATATTATTTTATGTTTTTCTTGATTGACTTAGTATGCTTTTATTCCATATTGCAGCAATGCCCTCGCGTCAAACGGTTCCGGGCTAAAGGGGTAGAACCGGAACTTAGCCTGATGTGGGATCAGTTGTTTAGGGTGCAAGAACACCCCCATGCTGAGGTCAACAATGGTGATAAGGGGCCGGATGATGATGATGATGATGATGATGATGATGATGATGATGATGATGAAGGAAATCCTCAAGAGAGCGTGGAATCCGAGGCTGGAAGTTGGGCCAACTGGCGTGGTGGGGATTCATCTTCTTAAGTATGTGCACTTGACAATTATACAATGAAGAGGTAACATGTATTTGCATGCATGCAATGTGTTTTGCAAGATAGGTACAAGATTTGTATATTGTGGACTTGTAAATTGATTTGTGCACTCAAACTGATTTGTGCATTCAAACCTTTGCAAGTCCAACTTTGCAACTGAGATTTGCTTGTCATTATCTCTCACATAAGATTGTTTTTTTTTTCCTTACAAAGTATGGAGTAATGAAAACCAATGCACTACTTTTTCCCATGTCCGTGAATCCATTTTTGGCACTGTTTTGGCCACTGTTCGTACCTCAAATTATGTGAGCCGGCAAGACCTGATTTGGCATAGTTTTGGCACCAAGCTCCTTGCATCAAAACCTGCGGCACATCAAATTTTTTCAGCCTTTTTTTTGCTTTTTTGGGCACTGCAAATCAATCTTCAGCAGTATTGTTGTTTTGCCCCGTGTTCTCATTTTTCCTTGCCCAAAAAACAGCCTTCGGGTATGCCTTTATTTAGTAGCTTCAATGCAGTTTCTACATTAATTTTTTTTTTGGGTTCCAGGGTGCATAGAACCATATGATTTGGTGTCTAATCCCAATAATCACTCCCTTTTTATTAATGCAAGGAAGGTCCGAGTCTCTACCATGTGGAAGCTCTAAGCATGCAACCTCCTCAAGCTACTTTGGAAACGTCTATGTTATTGCGTTGTTATGTTATTGTGTCGTCTTGTTTAATTCCGTTTATGTGTTGGGGACAATTGATAATTCATGTGTGTAGTAATCATGGATAATGTGTTTTGAATGTTTGATGTGTGTGTTGTATGGAGGTTGGACAAACCTTTAATGTGTGTCTAAAAATAGTATTTTGCTTGAACCCTTTTATTGCAGGTTTGTTTGTTTTTTTGCAGGTTGATAAGTCTTTGACATGCACTTGTCATATCTGAGGAGGGTGCATAAATGATGGCATATTGGACTTGTTATGGCTTTGGCATCTCCCTACTTTGGAAATTGGAATACATTAGATTCTTTAGCATGTGGATAGGCTTTCGGCATGCATATGTATAATCATGTATAGTTGATTCTCTAGCATAGAAATAGTCTAGTGTAGTTGTAATGTTGATTTTAAAGAGTATAACTACAAACTCATGAGATTGTTGTATTATGTTGAACTCCAAACATCATTATCTTCCATGACATTATATAGTATTTGTTACTGTTTTCTTATCTCCATTTTAGGGCCCTAGCAATCAGCCTAGGCGCGCAGTCCTCGTAGGAACGCCCGTCTTCGTAGGTGTGCCCAACTTAGTGCATTGTTTTTCATCCCATTGAATCAAACAAAACACATTATAAAACACCTAACTTTGCCATATGTTTCATAAAATAATAAAGATACTAGTATTCTAAATGCAAACCAACATAAGGTGAATTACATATAATCCGATGTTTGCCTCTTTATTAAGTTCATACATTGCACCTTTAAAATCTACCAAAAACTTCGTGATTCTCAAATTTGAGCTGTGATGGAATCCCTTGCGTGTTTCATTCCCGTTGGAGCATTGTCTTGGCCTTGTTCGGGACGTCGAGGAGGAGGAAGGTCCGGATCATCGTCTCTTCTTTCTTTGTGGAATTCTCCTAATGATATAGGAAGGGCAAACTGGAGGGACCATAGGAAAAGCATCCATCCATGGGGTATCCAAAGAATGGATGGAGCTAGGAGTGATGGTAGGACGAAGCTTGATTTTAGGAGATAATTCCACAACTTCCTCCACTTTTTCCTTGGAATCAACCTTCTCTTCAGTTTGTGTTGGAGGCTCATGAAGTGGCACTTTTGAAGTAGATTCGTCCACGAATTTGGAGGTAAGGTTAGCCACAACTTCTTGGATGAGAAGCTCCTCGATTGGCTTTGAAACATCCACCTTAGGTGAAGGTTCAAAGACTTGATGTGGTGGAACCAAGCAAGATGAATGCTCTTTACCTCCCTCTTGGACTCTTTGTGGCTCCACACTCATTGAAGGACAATAAGGTGGTTCTTCAAATGTGGCTTGTCCTCTAGGTGTTGGATACCAAGGCATGACATTGGCGCCCCTCGTGGAAGCTTGGTCTTGATGATGAAAATCCCAAGCTTGATGATGAAAACCCTGTGCTCCATGTCCTACAACGTTAGTGACACAAGTAGAATATGAAGGGTGAAAAGGATAAGCCTCAACATACACTTGTGGTACATACCTCTCCATGAGAGCTTGTTTGAGCTCTTGCCACGTACTAATGGGGATGGTATCCTTTACGCCTCCATCTCTCCTTGTGATAATACCACCAATTACGAGCCCCATGAATAAAGTGTTTAGTGGCATAAGTAACTTTCATATCTTCAAGATAGCAGCCATAGTAGTCAAAAAATGATCGAGCTTGGAGATCCAAGCTAAGCAAGCATTGGCATCGGACCGGCCGTCAAAAGATGGAATATAAGACCTTTTAAATAAGAACTCCTCATAATATGTACTTGTTCTTGACATCTTGCACACACTCAACAAACAAGATTATCCCACAAATCACAAGTAATGCCAAAACACAAGTTCCTCCTACATCAACCAAGAAAGAGCAAAGGAATGCAAGTGCAAGGTCAAGGCAAGGAGTTAGGTATGGCTAGGCAAAGAACAATCCAATGCACACACAAGCACCCGAACTCAACAAGGACTTATAGAAAAAAGAAGCTACTAGGCACCAAGTGTTTTACACAACAACAATTTAAGAAAATTTTGGGCTTGCTCGGATTCTCTTCCTGACGGGGTCCGACTACTTCTATGCACGACCTCTCTTTCACTTTCGCCGGGTCCGAGTTTTTCTAGCCCTAATTCTTTTTCTTTCCGAGTCCGACTTTTTCTTTTATGGCACAATTCTGATTTTTTTATAAAGAAAGTGGCAAACAATCAAAATTCACACAACAAGCAACAAGCAATTTCTTTTCGAAGTTTAACAACTCGATGTCGTTCCCGTATCTTAAATCAAGCCTATACAAGTCATAATGCAAGATATATACATGGAACAAAGGAAAAAGGTCGTGGCTGGTTTGAGGCTGGTTCAGATTTGCACACAATCTACACAAGACACACTTAAAGACACCAGAAATGAAAGGTTGTTTCAAAAGGGGGTTTTGAGGCTTTTCGGTTTGAGAATTGAATTGGAAAACTCTTGGGATATCTTCTTCAACCTTTGGACAAAAATCCTTGGCTGAATTCAGAAATGGTCGTGCACCACTCAGCCAAACAACAACAACGCACAATAAAGACAACCACCACAATTCTAGGGCAATTCCTAAGCAATTTCGAAAATGGTAACAAGGGTGGATCCTATGAGCACATGCAACCCTAGATTGCTTAATCAAAGGTCAAAAGAAGGATTCCTTGCGTGGATCTGATACCACTTGATGAAAGGATCTTGATGTTGCAAGCGGTGCAAGGTAATCCGAGGAGTACTCGAGCAATCTTGATGGAGGAACTTCTATTTTGGCTTCACGAGGCATATCTCCCTCATATGTAATATTTTTTTACTATATATAGAAAACGAATGCTATATTTTTTTTATAAATAAAAACTCTAATATCCCGGGCGTTTATTTTTACACCCGGGATATTAGACCATTTTTTTATAAGGGGAAACAAACTCTAATATACCTGGCGTGTTTGCATATATCAGGGATATTAGGTTGGTTCTTTCATTATAGGAAGCAAGTCTAATATCCCTGGCTTGTTTTTTAATATCAGGGATATTAGGTCTATTATACCCTTAACATTTATCCTTGGCTTGCTTTAGCATATATCAGGGATATATTTAAAAAAACGCCAGGGATAAAATGGTATTTGTGTAGTAGTGACTCGAGCAATCTTGATGGAGGAACTTCTATTTTGGCTTCACGAGGTCATATCTCCCTCATACGGAATCGGAATTGGGTGATTTGAAATCTCAGAGTTCGATCTATGAGTCTTCTTTAATCCCTATAAATTTTAATTCAAAATCGTTTGTGGTTCGAAAGTTAGGACTCTTGCACTGAGAACTGCAGGAACCACCGAAATAGAAGTTCTCAAAGCAAAAGTGTGGCAGAAAGGGATCTTCTTGATGGCGTATTTGGATGATGATGGGTGGTGATGATGGAAGAGTTTGTATGGTAAATGGAGGATGGAATTGTGGTGGTTAGGTTGGATATGTACGAGCCTTCGAAAGGATGTGACTCACCTCTCGAAAACACGAACTAGAAGGAATCAACCTAGGATATGACTCACCTAGATCAAACCTTCGGTCTTGGATTGATGTGACTCACAATACAAAGGACTAAAACTGAAATTTTATTGAAAAGAAAAAGGTAAACACGTTCCTAAAGCAAGGAGACAAGGGTTGGCATGGTTTGGCATCAATCTTGTCTCACTAAGAAACTAGAGCCCTAGTGGCTTATAAAGAAAGACCTAAGGGCAAAACTGGCATTTGCCTTAGGAAAAGTTTAACAAATACCAAAATAGACCCAAAATTTCCAAATGTCATAAAACACTCTCACAAGCCAAGCAATGAACCACACAAGTCGTTGCCTTCTAACAAGACAAGCACGCCTCACTATCTCACGATGTGATGGGCTTAGCATAGTCACATCAGAAAAGAGCTAGAGTTTAAGGTTTAGCACAACATAGCCATGCATATTAAATCATATAAATCATAAAGATCATGCCTTTTGACATAAGATATCAACTTCCGTTAATAAGATAAGCAAATTAACCAACTTTCATAAATTAATTTACTCTTAATCTAGCTATCACGATCTAAAGTTCTCAACTTTCACTTCAAACTTTATTCCTATCCAAATTCACAATCTTTTCTTTCCATCACTCATGAACATGAATTTACTTCAACTTTCTCCAAAGTTTAAGCACAAACAAGTAGAGATAAGATCAAAGGCAATCAATTCATAAATTCAAACTATCAACATGCATATCTATGTTGAGTTTTTACCCCCAATCCTAGAATAAAAAGACTACTCCCTCATGATTGAAGAACAAACACAAAGATTAAAAGAAGAAAACATGTCTTTCAGTTGAAATTAAAGAAGACTTACTAGAATTCCCAATCACAAAGTGCTTAAATCTCAAGTAAGAACACAAAGAAATCTCAAAGCAATTCTCTCCTCTCCTTGTGTTCTAACTTGCTCAAAACGTACGTAATAACAACTCCCATAACTAGGTCTAAACTCTTGCTTAAATACTAAGAAATATATCTATAGAAGTTTCCTTAAAGATATAAAAACTATCCTTAAAAAGATATCGAAATAAAACACATTAAAATCTTGAGTTGACGTCGCCTACCGACACGGGGGTCCCTCGGTAACGACCCCCCGTCAGGGTCGGTAGGACTCTTCAGCTGAATTTCTTCACTCATTTCTCCTGTAGACCTCGGTACTGACCCTTCTAGGGTTGGTAAGGAGCCATTTCGGGACTTGTCTTTCTCTTGTCTCCTTATTTCTTCTTTGGATCTTCCACCTATGCTTCAAGCTTCTTTCCTACCCTTGCTGCCATCCTCGTGATGCTCTTAAATGCTCTAAATCCGCTCCAAAACTACAAGAAAACACAGAAATTTGCATAGCTCCCATACTTTGCGAAAAATACGAAAACTAAAGCAAATGACACAAAACACACGCAAAACCTAACTAAACTTGACTCAAAAACCTATAAAGACACTATCAAACAAAGCTAAAAACACGGATACCAAGCATAATCTCTTAACTAACTAAAACACGACTGAGAAAATTTATATGCTTAGGCAAAACAGGTTCAAAAAACTAATCCTACAAGCTCGATTCAGTATTCATGTAAAATTATACATATATATATATATAAGTGAAAATTTGCCTCACCACATTAGTAGGGATTAGACACGTACTATTAAAAGTGCTTATTTCCAATTGGTTCTTTATGGGGGAGAGACTACCAAATTCCAATTATAGTTGGTTTTGTAAGGGAACAACGAAATCTAAAAAACTCAACAAAGTAGGTCACAAATTCCAATTACAAGTTGCCAATTTCCAGCATAAAATCCAGTCCATCCTGCATTAAAGTAGTTGAAAAACACAATCAAAATGTAAAAATAAGTCATGTATAAGCGAACTTACAACACAATTTGACAATGACAGGTTTTAAGATAACAGATTTGTGAGTATAGGTTCACCTAGCACAAAAAGAGCATATAGAAGCCAATAATCACAATAAATAACCTTGTACTACATCAAGTGGTCAAAAACTCCATAGACATTTTCATATAGGAGAGAAGTTAGCTTCAAAGCTTGATTGATTATGTTTCTAGTTAATTTCAATAGAAGTATGGAACTACTGGGACCTCATGAACAAAAAAGTTAGGCTTGGCATTTTCGTGATAGACCCAACAAGCTTTTTCTGATATATAAAGTGAATTCCTTCTCTCAAGCAAAAAGTAGAACACTTGATAGGCAGAACTTCAGTGGTTATAATTGGACCAACAAAGAGAAAACATCGGTAATTGGCATCCACATCATAAATGAAATTGCATCCACAACATCAGTAAATGGCATCCACATCCAAATGTGCAATTTTCAACCCTAAAATCCTATATTTTTTAGAAATTGATGTTTAAAACACAAAATTGATACCTCAAAAAGCCTTGCTTAAAGCAATTGTCGTCTAATTTTATAACACCCAATAATGTCGTCAAATACCAAGTTCGACCCATATTGAGTTGTCATCGTTGTCCCAATACACACAACGAAGTCATCATCCAGCAAGCAAGGCCTAACGTTTAGTGCCACAGTCCTTCGCAAAATCGTCTACAACTGTCGTGAACTTGTCCACTGCCGAGAAGAGAGAAATATGGCGTCGTTCATTGTCGAAAGAGAGTAGTTCGGGAGAAGAACAGAGGAGATGTTAGAAATTCATATTTTTTTGTTTTTAACACCACTTTTAATGTTTTTTTTTGCCATTAGATTAACGGTTGGGCACATAGCGATAGGGTTGAGCACGGTTCGGTTCAAACTGAAATTTTAAGCCAAACCGACCGAACCGAAACCGATATAATTCGGTTCGGTTTAGGAATTTTCTAAATTTTGGTTCGGTTCGGTTTCGGTTCAGTTTTCGGTTTAATTTCGGTTCGATTCGAATTTCGGTTCAGTTCGGGTTTCCGTTCAGTTTTCGGTTCACATAAAATGGAATTTCGGTTTTCGGTTCGGTTCGGTTTTGAACCGATGCTCAACCCTACATAGCGAAAAAAATCAAAATGTTAAGGTTATCACACGAAATTTAGAAAATAAGTGGGCACCGTGCAAAATTGGATTAGCCTAAGTGTCGCCCCACGAAATTTTTAATTGGTGGTACTTTTACACTTGGTTTCACGTGATCCGGACTATTGTTTGCAACACAAGGAGACCGAGAAAAAGTCTTCATCAAAGTTATTCGATTCAACTAATACAATTTAATTCAACAACAAATGCAAAGATCACGCCAAACTATCAGCAAGACAATGCTGTCTAATATCTGTACAATAAGAATAATTAAACTCCATTCTTATCTTATAACAGATATACTAATATACAATTTACTATATATATAAAAACAATAAGGTTTGGAGCCACCACATTGCGCCACCTCATCTTTTATCACATGTCATTCCTAAAATATGCCACATCAGATTTTGACACGTGTCATCTCCTCATTAATTCATATAAATTATACAAATAAATTGGTAGTTTTGAAAACAAATCTTATAATATCATCCAAAATTTTAGAAAGAATCCAAATTGTATTTTTTGGAAGTTTCTAGCATATCTACTATATATATATTAATTATTCTTTCCACTTCATATTTCATATTATATATTAATTATTCTTTCCACTTCATGACAAATTTTTCACTCAATTAAAATTTATTTTTATTTTTCAAATTTAGATATATAATATCTTAATTTTTGTTAGGAGATAATATCTTAACTACAAAAATTCAACTAATCGTTGGATTTTTTTCCTTATAAGCCAATTAAATACATATGTTTAATCTCATCTCTTCCATATTTTCAAAATATATCTTTTTTACTTTATTTTTTTCATATTTTATCTCCTTCTTTTAAATAAAGCCTATTTATTAAATATTGTCAAGGAAAATGAGTAATGTAGATTATTTTATCTTAATAATCTATATTTATTCTCAATTTTAAACTTAATAATCTAGATTTAATTTATTTTATTTGATTTTAAAAATAATTTTTATTTTATTCTCAATTTTTATACTTAATAAATTACTTACATTAAATTTCATATTATATTTTTATTTATTAATATCTTTTATATAGTATATTTAAAAAATATCGAGTCATAGTCGTGCAGGGTACGATGGGGACAACTAGTTTTCAATTAAATTGTGAAATGAGTGCAAGTCACTGTATTTATTTAATTATGTATTTTATAAAGCTTGTAATAACGGTACGGGGCGTGGGGCGATGGCTTCACCGGCGACATCGTCTCCTGGTTCTCCTCTCCTATCTTGTAATTTGGTTTTCGTCAAAATCCGCCAGACTCTCCGTCATTTTTCTATATTCACTCATCGTCTCATGGTTTGACCTCGTTGCATCTCTCCCTCTGTCCGAGATTTTGGAGATGGGTTCGAGTTGCAGTCGTGGTCGAGGGGATCGCTCCACAAGCTCCTCCTCTCGCTCTCGTTCCCAGGTCCTCCTCTGTCTGTGGATTCATTTCTGATTTTTTTTAATCAATAATCGATCATTTAATCGGAGAGATGTTTGCTGTTCCGATCCGTATCACCCAGTTTATTGTCTCGTGGTTTGTAGCGATTTGCAGTTAATAGCTTCCAAATCTCTGTTAGCAGGCTAAGGTTGATGCATCAATCTCGTCCTTGTTGTCAAAGTTTTGAAAAATTGACCATTCTGATTTTGAAATTTGAGGGGTTTTTTTTCTTTCTTTGCTTCACGCTTTTAACCTGATAGACCATTCGGTGTCCAAAACTACAATAGCCAGGTAATCTAGCGCCTAACATAGGAATCAGCTGAATTTTACTGTTATTGCTAGTTTGCTACTATCAAGATTGGTGAGAAGCTTTTGTTTATTTTCCCTTGTGTTTTCTTCAATTTTCCTAATTATATACCGTTAGCTTTAAGATGATCTCTTGCTGCATGTGTCAATATGGGAATTAAGCTTGTACGCACATATGGAAGACTCATAAATTTTCCTTCGTCATGCATTTAGGTTAGTGAATAGAACTTCAGAATGTAGGAGGCATTATTAGGGATGATCTTGAAAGTTCTGTTGATGAATCTAGCCATCCTGTTCTTTATCTTGAAAGTTTATGTACAGATGTGCGATTTGATCTGAATTATGAAAATAAAGACATGTCATTAAATATTTTTTATGCCGTATTTAGATCTGTAGACTTTAGGTCATGGTTCTCTTGTGAGCATCAGTCAGCTTTCAGCAAGGATGCATATCATCTAGAGTGACAGAATCTTATAGTTATTTTGTGTACAAAAACTGTTAGCGTATGGGAAGTGTGCTGCTCATTGACATGGTGATTTTGTTTTCCAGCAATGCTAATAGTAACATGATCGAATTGACCTTTGAGCAACCGCTTGTTGTATTGGTATAGCACGTTAGGATGGTTCCTCAAGATGGAATTAAAGGCATAGTGGTTTCCCTCTAATATTATTCAGAATTGATGATAGTGATGGTCTAGGATTCCATGGATATTTATCAAGGTATTGACCACCAAAATGACAAGACTGATCTTGACTGCTGAAAAAGAAGCTATAAAAGTAATATGGGGGATAGTCTATGCTTGTGATCGTGTAACTTGCTAGATACAAGTTCATCTTTTAACTATCCAAATTCCACAAGCGATTGTATGTGGTAATTTAGTATGACTAATTGCATTCAGTCAAAATCATAGTAGCAGTTTTAAGAGCTACAGTTGAAAATTCTTGCTGGTTTTGAAAACGGAGAGTAATTCTAGGGCTTTCAGAGCATCTACAATGGGGGTTTCATAGAATGTTTGATGTATAAAATACAATAACTTTTATAGCATTTTGTACTTTGTGTTCCCACGAGTGTACTTTTTGGTATGAAACTCACCTCCAGAGTTTCATATTGTGCGACTCTTGGGTGAGTTTCATAATAAAAATGTACAAGTGTTATCAAACTTATTATTATTTTATGTATGAAACTTGACATGAAACCCTCATTGTATGTGGTCCAGGATTAGAAAGTGCAATTTATACTTTTCAGTTTTCACACTTCGCATCTATGCCTTACTATGACTTATGGTCTCATTCAGTTCAGTATGTGGTCCAGGAATATAAGCAATTTATACTTTTCACACTTTGTGTCTATGCCTTAGTATGATTTATGGTCTCATTCTGTTCAGTGTCATGGCATTCTATGCACTTAATTTTTCTGCTACTGAATAAACGCACGCTTTTGTTAGCCTCCCTCTGAAGTAAATACATACTTTTCAGATTCTGCTCTTTTGAACTTCTTGTCTGACCTCTGATCTGACTAGTTTACTGCAGAGATCAGATATTATTCGTTATGGGACTGATGAGGAAAACAGACATCATTGTTCAGCTGGGCTCCACCAGCTTGGTACATGCTCATGTGACTCGCAGTTTTTGGGTGATGAACTTCGAGTTCTTGTCAGAATTTCCCGAATAGTCTTTCTTGTTGAAGCTATTGGTGAGGTTAGTTGGCCTAATGCTCTAATACTTGCAGGGGCATTTCTTTCTTATTCTCTCTCTACTCCCTACTTGATGTTCTTGCGTTTCTGTCACTGAAGAGCTTTGTGAGCATAATGTGGATCACAACCTACATTATGAATTTGTGTTTGCTGTCCTTCATGGTTTTGTTTAACTGTTTGCTCATGTAGTTTTGTATTGCTTTTGTTTTGCTGTGCTTTTTTAAAATCTTGCCTCTCTATCTAGCATAATTATACTAACAGATAGTGCTTCTTTTGATTCTAAAATTAGATATTGAAATATGGTTGTCTTGGAGGATTTATTTGTGCATCCAACAGTTAGTTCACCTGTGAAAAATTAAAAATTGAACTTCTAAAATGTTTTCTATTTGGGGAGCAAATGTTAAAGGGGTAATACTTGTTCTCCTTCCTGGATCTCTTTCTTGTCAGGATTGATACTACATTCAATTATGACATAAGTGAGTCTGAGATAGTCATTTGAAAATTTAGATCGATGAATTTTTTTCATAAATAGCCTGAAATGTTTTTTTTAATAGTATCCAAGCTTGTTTGCACTGTTTGTGGCTTTTTGTATTCTCGTAAGAGTATCAAGTTTTGTTTGTTAACTTGATTTGCCTTGGGCAGTGCAGATCTTTGTTTATATGGTTGGTAAGATACATGATAATTTATGTTGAATGTGTGAAGCTTTTGGATGAGATGACCCGTGAAGCAATGCCATTCTCACTCTCGACGTTATCATTGCCTGCTCCAGAGTCTACTGTCAATTCATTCCCTCTCAAAATTCACAAGAAATCAGATGCAACAATCAGTTCCCGGGAAACACAACAGTAAGTTTATTGTTTGATCTTGTGATTCGTCTGCTGTGAAGAATGCAGGTGCTCATTTTATCCAGTGTATATCTATATAATCTGCATCCACATACGCTGATTCGTTTCCAAGGAATACTGTAACCGAAGAAATGCTTTTTTTTTGTTTGGAAAAAATTTGGTTAATTGATCCTAGAAGGTTCAAATTTGCAGGTAATTATGTTTGAAAACATATTACCCGATAAACGGTAACCTAACTGAATTTTGTGCTTGTGTTTTTTCGGTTAATTGGAAAACAAAGCAAAACAGTACTGAAAATGGTTAATTGATAAACAAGGTGTTCATGTTTACGATACATGTAACCCCAATTCTGAAGAATCTCTAATTGAAATCCTAAGTGTCTAAACACGCAGGTGCTACATTTGCTTGTCTGAGTACGAAGAAGGCGATAATATACGAGTCCTCCCCTGCAAGCACGAATATCACATGGGATGTATTGATAAATGGCTGAAAGAAATACATGGGTATGTTCAGTTTCTGTGTGCAATGATTTTCCTTTTTTTGTCACTCATCTGATGCTGTCATTATGGTCACCAACTCACAATTTCCTTTATCTTCATACGCTTACCACCGTCATAGGATATGCCCTCTCTGTAGGGATGACGTTTGCGTTGGCAGCCATTTGCATTCCACTCAGGACACAGCACGGTCCTAAATACAGCAAAAAAAAAAATCATACTTGTAAATGCAGCAGAATTTACCATCTACTAGAGAACAGGGTTGTCTTCTATTGAATATCCCGTGCACATTGTGCTTACCGCTTTTATTTTTAACTAGTTATACCCGTCGTGCCATGCACGACTTCATGGATTTGTGCTCTCAATTTGCGCAGTGACAAAATATTGTATATGTATATAGTTTCGTCCGGTCAACAAACTTGTAAAGCTTTGTCAAAGATCATTTGGCTTGAATTTGCAGCCTTGTTATTATGTGAATATTGTTTCTTATGGGAGGGTAGTTGTTGAGTAATAATACTTTGAACTCCCCACTTCGAGTACGTATGCATACTCCATCTGTTTAAATGTGATATCGATACCAAACGAGCCCATGTTTTGACCCTGCAATATACATTAGAGCTATATGGATGCTAGTAAATCCAATTCAAATGATCTGAACTTGTAAATCTCTGAAATGAAGTTGCTCAGCTGGAAGTCGACTTTTCACACGTCAATATACTAGAACTAGTATATATTCTCGTACCTTGTACGGTTTTTCTTAAATAAAATATTAATAATAAAATATTTTCAAATATATTTATTATCCGAGAAAAATAATCATATAAATGCTTAAATATAACTTTTGAATAAATATTTAAAATCAATACACTATAAAAATTGTTTATTTGAAACAATAATATTTTATTAGTATTAAGAATTAAATTAATATCCAAACCATGATAATTTATTTAATATGGTGAAAATAGATAAGTAAAAGATAAAAACTTATCAATTTATTATATACATGAGATCGTTTAAAATAAACTTAATTATAGTGATATAAAATTGTATGTACATTACACTATCTTTATATTAAATTTAATTATCTAAACCTAACATATGCATTCTATCTAAAAATAAAATAAATAACCTAATATTTGTATAAATTATAGCATAAAAACTATCTTAATAATCTTCATATTTATCATATCAAAAATAAAAGATTTTTTTAAACTAAGAATATTCATTGATTATAGTGATAAGATTGTACATACATTACACTATCTTTACATTAAACTTAATTATTTTGCCAAAGATCGGTTTTAATAAAAGAGTGGTGTGGTCCAATCTAAAAGTAACATGAGTTGTTTAATAATTGTTTTAACATCCGCTTTAGTATATAGTTACGATGATACTAGTCTTAGTTCTCGTACCTTGTACGGAATTTTATAAAATTATTGTATTATGTTTCTATACTTGTTAAATTTTGATCAAACTGATGATATAAGTAAAGCTATTTTAGAAAAAATATACATAACTTATCTAAAAAAATCATCATTTCTAAAAATAATCATTAAAATTTGATATAGGAAAGGATATTTTTTAAGAATTATATATATTTTATCTTAAAAAGTAATCCTATCAAAAAATAAAACTACATATATTAATTTGTTAATATAAATATAAATATAAATAAGTAAAAATAATTAAATTAAATTTCAACTAATCAGATTGATTTAAAAAAGGATGAATGATATATTTTAATATGACATCGTTTTATATGTTATTTTAACCTCCGTTTTAGTATATAGTAATGAATGATGATAAATAGATAATAGATAGTAGATTAGAGTATTAATTATTTCATATTTATTTTGGAGAAAAAATTTCAAACAATGAAATATTTCTTAGGATTGGATAATTTTCTTTTTTTTTTCTTTTATAGGTATAGTTTTGAACAATGACATATATGGAGAGTGAAATTGTGGTGGAGATAGCTGTTATAGTGAAAAATAAGGAGATGTAAGAGTCGTTGGATTGAGATGATCAAAGGCTTAGATTAAAAGATGGGTATAGATAAAAAAAAGTGGAAAGATTGGAACGATGACAATTTTGTAATTATGTTGAATAATATGCCCCTGGATCAAAAGCGCCAAGACCCCCTTCCACTCGGGCTTTTCCCTCGATCTAGCTCAATTTTCACGATCTCTCGCTCGCTCCCAAAACCTTCTCTCGCTCTCTCATGCGAATCTGAAGAACAACGTAACCAAAAGGCCAAATCGAAACCAACATCGAAGCATTTACAAGAGTTATAGATCCAGTAGTTGGAGAAAAACTTGAAAATGCCACCAACAACGACAGAACAACCGATTAAAGGTAAGATCAAAAACCCTAGAAATTAGTTCATATGCGATTTTGCATTTTTGGCTACATATTTGAATTAATTACTCTATTTCGAGTCATTGATACTTCTAAACACTAGCAAATTAGTTCGTATTAGATTCAGTTCATACATATGATTGATTTTGAGTTTGTTATTGTGTTTTTTGACTTGTATAGAACAGTGCATGTACACCTCTATAAAAACAACTTGCATTTTTGAACGTATGATGTGAATTTGACTAGATTCATGTCTATCCATTACAGTGCATGTATACCTTTTATCAAATAAAAGGTATGGCGCACAAAAGTGCTCTAATAGCTGCAAAATTTAACCTAGATCCAAATCTGTGAGTTACTTCTTAGTTTCATATAGTGCATTAGAGCAATAACAAACTTCTTGGTGTACAATAGGACAAAAATTTTTACATTTACCTGCTAGCATGTTGACAGTTGGAGATAGTCCAATCCTTAAAGGTAAGTTTTCATTATCACCTATATTCACTCATATTATACATGAGTTGGAATTTCATCTGAATTTTGATCATTATATTCAAAATGCAGAAAGGAGCAAAATGGTCCATGACCAAGGTACACCCAAACAACAACTACGAAGATCACCCAGAATATCACCCAACCCTAAATCTGGTAAAAAAGCACATTATGTATTTTTATGTTTAACTTATAAAATCGTTTACAAATGTTAAAAAAAAAACTAAAAGTTGTACATGAATATATAGATAGAAGAATCAAGATGGTTGTGCAAGAAGAGGCCATAAATGAAACAGAATTTGAAGATGGGGAACCATCTAGCCCAAAAACAGGTAAAAATATTGGTATTTTTTAAATGGTTTTTGATACAATGTTTAGCTTAATAGTAGATAAAAGTGCATGTTTAAATGTTTAAAGTGCATAGTCTAGTAGTAATAGTGCATGAAATGTTTAAAGTGCATAGTGTAGTATTAATAATGCATGAAATGTCAAGTATTTGTATAAAACGCAGTTCTGATTTTTTTTCCCTAAAAATGGATCAATTAGGAAAAAGAACAAAAAAGCAACATCCATAAGACCAAGAAAAGAGTTTCAAGCAACAGAAATAGACATCGGAACTGATGAACAACTACAACCGGTTGAAAAAAAAAAGACAAGAAGAACAAAATCATCAACACATCCTAGTTTGAGAAATAGACATCGGAACTGATGTTTGTGGCTGCAATAAAAGGGTTGAATGATCCGCAAAAGGAAGTTGTTAGAAAGATGGGATTGGGTAATCTTTTGAAGTTTAATATTATAGATTTTTCACATAACCTTGTGTATTGGGTATTGGATCATTATGAAAAAGTGCATCTTTCTAAAAGTACATCTTTCTAACCAGTACGCAAGGTTAAAATGTACAACACCAACAAAACCAAACTCTTTAGAGGTAAAAGTGCATAAAGAATTATAATATGGAAAAGTGCTTAATTTAACACATATTGTGATGTGAGTTAATTGTTGTCAAAATAACAGGAATGGGCTAAAGGACTAGCTTTGTAAGGCAAAAATATAGTTGATAATATTGTAGAGCTAGCAAAATACATTAGGATGATGCCATCAGAGTTCAAAAAGGACGTTGTGATGATGCAAATGATGGAAAATATGAAGCGACTGATTAGTGTGCAAAGGGACCATACACAAGCAGAAAAGGAGAATGTTAATGAGGTGGATGAAGCTGCAGATTGGGAAAAAATCTTTAACCAATCTCAATTCTAGAATGATCCGGAGTTATTGGCTTGCATGGAGAAAATAGAAAAAGCTGAAACAACCAAGAATAACATGAATAAATATTCAGCTGACTTCATACCGCCTTCGTTCAATCTTTTTAATTCACAAGAATTAGAAGAAATGTTGGAAGAAGTGGAAGATGGAAACATTGTTGAAGATGGGCAAAACAAGGATGGAGAAGAAGAAGAAGGAGATCAAAACAAAGAGGAAGAAATAATAGAAGCTGAAAAGGAAAAGGAAAAGGAAAAGGAAAAGGAAAAGGCTGGAAAGGAGCAGGTAGAAGAAGCTAGAAATGATGCACAACACAAAGTTGCAAAAGGTTTGATTAACGAGAAAGAAGAGGAAGTAAGCACACTATTGGCAGGAACACAAAGAGTGACAAGACAGAGTAAAAACAACAAGGTATACTTGAATTTATTAGCCAACATTAATTTATATGGGTGAATTATTGATTTAATGTCTTGAACCTTATGACAGGATGCCAAGGTAGTTACTAGGATTTATCGTAGAAATAAAACATGCTGTGACAGTGAAAAGCCCATATTATGAAAGGGCGGTAAACATTTTTGAAAATCTAACAGAAGAACAAAAAAAATATGGGATTTTGTTTTTAGTGAAGACCAAGAAAAGGAGATGTAAGACACTACACATTTTTGCCTACTATATACAACTTTATATATTGTCTAGTATTATTTGCTAAAGTTGTGAATGTGTATGCCTTTTTATGCAAAATGCATTGATAATATTTTAAAAAAGTGCATTGGTAATATTTTAAAGTGGAAGTCTAATATTACACATTCTAAAAGTGCAATGATAATATATTTAAGTGCACTAATAACATGATAAAGTGTAAAGATAATATTCTAAAGTGCTTTTGATATTTTATAAAAAAAATGAGGGTTGTTTTGTTCATATACAATGGATGGGAGCCAACCAAACTCAATTTTCAGACCATGGACTTGGATTTGCACCCAACCATTGTTAATTGTTTGATTGTGCATCTCAACCATGAGGAGAAATGTAAAAGTGATTCTAAACCTTCAAGGTTGTTTGCTGAAGTGTTCAAGATGGTAAGTTTTAAATTTGAAATGTTTTATATCATTTTCATGTAATGATATGAGTGTTGTCATTGACTTATTCAAACTTCATTGAAATGTAGGAGGACAAAATTACAATTGATGAATTCAAGCAAAAATTAGACAATGTTGTGAAAATGGTATATGGAAGAGTGTTGAAACAGATTGAGATGGTAAAAAGCTTACATTTTCTATTTATGTAATATTACTCCTTAAATTACGTAGAAACTAAAAAAAATGTAGGTGATGTTCTTTGTGCTACAGAATAATGAGCACTACTTCCTTATCAATTTCAACTTGAAGAATCAAGGGATTGACATCATTGACAGATTAAACATGGATACTACTGTTCATAAGGAACATGAACACAACATCAACAGTTTGATAAAGTTTTTTAAGGATTCAACACTTACTTTATACACACACACACAAAAATGTATACATAATGCAGTGTGCATGTCTTTCAGCTGAAACTACAAATACACTACATTATTTTGAGTTTTTTTATTGTGTACATGCATGTTTTTTCAGAGAAGTTTGTTGTTTGCTTATTTACAAAGTGCAAGAATTGTTAAGAAAGCACAAGCGGTGCTGACAATTCTGCCAGTGGTACAAGAAATCACATGGACCTCAATCAACAAATAAGATTCAGGCATATATATAATGCGACACATAGAGATGTCGATGGGTCAACAAATGCAAGGGTGTTGGGTAGATCTAAACCTAGTGAACAACAAAAAGAATATCCAATTGTTGAGGAAGAAATACATGTTTGCAATGTTGAAGTCACCAATTAATGAAGAGAAGATGAAAGTATCAGATTATGTCAAAATGTTCAATGTGAAGTGTGGAAAACAAAAGATGAAGTAAAATCACGTCTTATTCAGAATTGTGTTTTGGCGGATATATTTAGGCAATGCAGGCCACTTTTGGTTTTTAGTGAAAGAAGTCAAATTTAGGAACTCATATGGCTCTAATTCAGTGACTGAACTCAAGTATTATGGCTCTAATTGGGCATGCTTACTATTTTTAATGGTAATATATGGATGTATATTTTTCATGAAGTATTATGGCTCTAAATGCATGCCACTTTTGGACATGCTTACTATTCATTGCCAATTCGAGAACTTGTGTGTGTGACAGGTCTCTTGTCATTAGATATTAACACTAAACACAGTTTCTAACTTCTTGGTGTACGGTTTATGGACATTATTACTCAACAACATAAAAATATGTAAATTGCATCAATATGAAGATAAAAGTGCATTACAATACTAGTAAAAGTGCATTGATATATAGTTAAAGTGTATTACAATATTAGTAAAGTGCATCGATATAAAGCTAAAGTGTATTACATTCATTAAAAAAAATATGTAAATTGGTAATGATAAAGTGCAAAATTAATATTGATAAGGTGAAAAATGTCCAAATAGGTAAACTAAGAAATATAAAACGAATTGTTGTTGGTAGCCCTGAAGAACGGAATCAACCTGAAAATAAAAAGAAGGGACACATTAGAAGAAAGTCTTAAAACAAAAAAAAACACAACAAAAATAAATTGAAAAAATACATACATGTTGTGTTTGGATCAAAATCTTCTATCTCATCTGATTCTTCACTTCCCTCAATGTTTTCTTTACCTGAATTTGGAAAAACAAATAGTGCATTAGAAACTGAATAAAGTGCATCTAGTGGATAAAAAGTTGCAGTATAAAAGTAGAAAAAGTGCATTATATACAAGTTAAAAATGCAAGTAATATACTCACAAGTAGATCTATTGTGATGTGCATACTTCTTGCATCTGCCACATTTTCGTTTCTTTTTATTACTGACTTGTATTCCAGACTCCTTAGCACCTAGAATCCTCTTCCCACTCCCCTTGGCCTTGGCTTGTTCTGGTGGATGGACAATTATTGTGGTAGGTAATGAGGTCCCAACAAATTCCTCGGCAATTTGTGCATTAGATGAGCCAGAACTTTGCATAACTAGACCTTTTTTGTAAGAGAATTTTTCTGATCACTAATAAGACACGCAAAGGCCTTTAATTGAGCAACATCTCGCTCTAAAAGTTCCATGCAACAGAAAAAGTCTAAAATCAATGTATTTGTTAACTTTTGCCTCTCTTCCAACTCAGCACGATGATCAACCAATGTAACAGCATGCAGAAAGTGGGCTTTATGGTTGCAAGTTTAGTCCACCGAGTGAGGATAAATCTGTTGGGAATGTGTGTCATGTCCAAGTTCTTAAAGACAAAAAACATGTGGCGACAAGGCAGGCCAACACGTTGAAACTCCCTGCAACAAACAACATTTCCGTCATTCTGGATGTACACTGTTTGCAGTTGGGGCCTACCAGCTTGGGCAATGGTATATGTAATGGCTTCATTTTCTGGGACCATACTAGTCAAACGACAATCGAAACAAGCAGAACATATTTCTTTCTAAATCAACTTGAAGACTGTCAATGTGAAAACATCTGCTACATGCCTCTCTAACTCAAGTGTAGTCCTAAAATCAGGAACCATAGTGGAAGACTCGTAGTTCAGCTTCGACTGTGTGTCTCTCCGAGCGTCCAATGCACTCTCAAAGTGCACTACTAGCTCCACAATCCTGTAATTTCTATCAATAAAATGACCAAATAAATTATTTTCTACCTCAAATATAGAAGTGGTTCTAACCAACCCACCAAACATGATATCTCTAAAGTAGGCTGGGATCCAAAATTGACGAATAGCAAACATATCATGGAACCACTTTTTGTTGTCCAATGGATAAGCATCGACCAAAGCCAACCATTTCTCCTCAAATTCAGCCGATTCAAGGGAATAGTCCCAAAAAATAGAATGAAGTTTATCATTGAAAGTGGGACCATCTGCATCAGCTTTGTCTTCTCGGGAACCTTCTGCATGATGTGCCACATGCAAAGACGGTGACGTGTAATAGGAAATACAATTGCCATATCTTGTTCCGTGACTAAGTTTATTGGATCATACCCCATGGCTTTCTTAAACCTCTCCAAAAGCCAAACATATGATTCAATTTTTTCGTTCAATAACAACCCAGCACCAAAGGTTACACACCTTTTATGGTGATCCAAACCAGTAAAGGGAGCAAAAACCATTTGATACCTGCATGGAAACAAATAAAGAGTCTGTAAATTAAAAAGGGTATAAAGTTCATGACAATCATGTAAAAGTGCACCAAATACTAGTAAAAGTGCACAAGTATAGATATACCTGTTAGTCCAGTAGGTAGCATCAAATGAGACAACTTCTCCAAAGTAAGCAAAGTTTTTTTTTGAGACCGGATCAACCCAAAATAATCTTGTCAAACGGTCTTGGGAATCCACATCATAATCAAAGAAGAATGCATCACATAGTTCTCTTTTTTGATGAAATTTATCAATCAACACTTGAGCATCTGAACTAGTAAAGAATGCCAACAAATCTCTTCGGAAATTTTTGAAATCAACTACGGAAGCACCAACATTTGAATAAGCACCGGCAAGTTCTTTGAAAATTATATGGCAAGGTGTAGGACCAATATTGGCTTTAGAACAGTCAAGGATAATTTTTTTGTGACCCATATGCAGATTTCGATTAGACTTTAGAAATTTATTATACATACGCTCCACAGGCTTATGCGTATGACGCTCTATAAATGATGATACTACATATCCCTTTCTACCAGCAAAGCTAAAAGAAATCTTTGCTATACAACCAACCCGTTTGGATGGCCTTTCAAGAATTCGTTTAATCCGACTATCCTTGTAACCTACTTTTGAACACATCAAACCCATAACGGTGACAGTGCCATCTTTTGTGTCAGTATGTCGAGTCCCATGACGAACTTCAAATGCACACACTGATGCATATCTTTTGTAGAAGCCAATACCTTTATCCAATGTGTTAAAAAATTGACCTTCATATGGTTTAAACTCAGATGGACAAGCAGGCAAATAGTATATTGTTTGCCCTTGAGATAACTCAAAAGAATACTCAACAACCTCTTTATGTGATTCCTCATTCACAACATGAACAACAGCGGTATCAATAATGTGCAAAGCAGAATCAATATTTGAAGAAGAACTAGATGCACCAACTACAAAATAAAGGATAATTAAGGATGTTAATTCACTGAAAGTGCATTACGAATATCTAAAAGTGCATTACAAAGCAGGATGACAACCGCAAAAAGAAACAATCACAAAAAGCATGCTTAAATCCATCAAAAGAAGCAGGATGCCAACCTGCTACTAGTTCATACCAATTTCCCTTTCATCTTAGAAACAAATTGTCAAATCTTATCAATAGCATTGACAAAGAACGTGGAACACAAACTTGTAGGCATAAACATGCTTACAAATGCATACGAAGTCTCAAAATTCCTACCACAAAGCTCTACAATCTTCTAAATCAAACCAACACACATCTAATAGAGCAGATCAATTCATTAATGGAAAAAAAAATCCTTACGCTAATAGACAAATTGATTCATGGAACAAATGCAAACGAAGTCTCAAAACAAAAATCTAATCAAGCCAAATCAATCCATGGAACAATATGAAATTCAACGTTTTAAGAAAGAGGAAAGTTGAATTTTATACGATTGCGTTGAATTGTTGGGTGGACATGGATGTTGCCTTCAAAATCGGCTACAGAAACTGTAACACCCCTATTTTGCAACATTAAGTATTACCGCCAGTGACCTCGGATTTTACCGTCCAAAGTCACCCAAGGCTTTTAGAATGATATAGAACATAAAATGCGGAATAAACATAATTCATAATTAGAAAAGGATGCTCCCGAGGGAGACTTAGTTCTTACAAAATATCTTACATTGTCTGCACACTTAAAATTACTTGAAAGCAAACATCAAAACCACCATGTCCTTGAGATAAAGCGATATTTAAACCAAAATGAAAATATAAGTACATTTTGAACGATCTTGAACTTCCTTCACTCCACTTCACTTCACGCCTTGCTATGGTTTCCTGGATCTGACATAATTCACGAGGGGCGATAGAATGTCAGGCAAACATGCGGAAAGAAGAATTAGTCTAGGAGACTAAGCAAGCGTGATAGCGATAAAAGGACCATGAAGATTAAAGTTGAAAAGAAGGTGTCTAGAAGGTCAAGACCGAGACCTTTCCCAAGGTCAAGAGCGTTCAAATTTAAAGAGGTGTTCATGGACTTGATACTATCTCTTCAAAATATCCATCCATGGTGTCCAAGGCCAGCAAGGAAGAGAATCAAGTCACAAAAGTTCGGAAAGTAAGAAGTCCGTCAAATTAAAAACAATACTCAGTAAACTGGTCATAACTTGGGATAGAAAATTCATCTCAAGTCCGATAAGTACTCGTTGGCAAGATAATTAAAAGTTCTACAACTTTGTAGTTTACTTCAAATTCAGAATCCAACAGCAAAGGGACGAAAACTGGGTTTTACTGAGAGTTGTTCAAGTCTTACGGGAATCTTATCTTTAGTCTAAATTTCTATCTTTATTTATTTTATTCATGAACGATTTTCTATTTTAAATAATGTAGAGAAATTCAATCAATAGGCTGATGTTAGTTGGTTGAATATTCTCTCTCCTGGTTGTTAGAGATATTTTTAGATATTTTTAGTTTGTTAGAGATATTTTCTTAATCAAATAAGTCAGCCATGATTTATTTAATTAAGGGAATCTAGATAGATATACTTATAGATATTTTATTATATCTTTGGAAGCAAGATAAGAGGCTATCTTCTATCTATAGGGCCAGCCTCCTAGTTGTCTTGCTCTCCAAGGATTAGCTTTTGTATTCTCTATTTATACTTTGCATTTTCATTCAATACAAATCAGCTTGATATTAGATAAACCCTAAGAAAGGTTTATCTAGTCCTTGGGCTCAAAATACAAGTGTGAGAGTTCTTAATTTCAGCAATTGCAATCGATCATCAACAACACCATTCGATCATCATCATTGTCGATCTCTTCTCTCTTTGTTCGATTCTGATTGTGTTTAATTCAATTAGATTGTTCTAGTTGTGATTGTTAAAGATCAAACTAGTTAATCAATCGGATTTAGCGTTAGAGCCAATCCGTTTGAACTATCAAGTTGAACTATTCTATCAATCTAATCGATTCTTTTGTTTCATTCATTCGAATCAGTTTGTTACTTGCATCACAAGGAGTTCTAAAGTTGAAAGCTTTTGTAGGTTTGAATTGTTTACTGGCAAGATCGGGATCTTGTGTGGTCAAATACGAGGTTTCTGAGGAGTAATCCGAGGCGATCACGTATCAAGTGGTATCATAATCTAGCGTCTCGCCAAGTAATTGTTTCTTTCCTTAATTTGCTTTCTAATTGATTTAATTCAGTTTTTGATCTTAAAATTCGAACCTTTACACAAAGCTAGAATTTTTAAGACCTAATCTGAATTTTTTACCCAACCACCACATAACTCCGCCAACACCACCACCCCGCCACCACCTACCCACCACGACCTGGTGTCGCTCTCACCAGCCGCACCACCCACCACCACCGTCCGATCACAACCCCACCAACCCCATCCAGATCGGAGCATCCAAACCCTAAATTGCCCACCCTCATTCTCGAAATCCTAACCCTAATTTTTTGAGAACCCTAGCCAAACCCTAACCCTAATTGGCGGCCAACCCTAATCTGAAACCCTAACCCTAGTTTGAACCCTACCTTCTCCTCAACCCTAGAAGTCGAACCCCAAACCCTAACCCTAGCCTCAGCCGAGCCTTCACCAAACCCTAATTCCCCTTGTTGTTGCTTGCCCTCCAAGTAATAACCCATCTAGGAGATTTTAAGGGATTTGTTGCATGCTTTTGGTTGAATTGGTTGAGTTTTGTTGCAATTAAGATTAGCAATTGTCTTCCTACAATTTTTATGAGTTCTTATTTCATGTTGCATGATCAAGAGATTCGTATTGCTTGGTAGTAATTGCTGATTTTTGCTATTGCATCCTTTCAATTTCGACCTAGCCCTTCTTCTTTTGTTAATTTGGCTTCTAGTTGGTTTCATTGGTAGCAAAAGTCACTTAGTTAAAAAAAAATCAGATTAGTTTCGTTTTGCCCTTGCATTCAGTTATTGCATTGCTTTGCTTGTTTATCAATTCTAGCACAAGAGTAGTTTGTGCATAAAATTCAAAAAAAAAAACGGAAAAGAAAAGTGATCTACCCCAGCTAGTTTTAAGCCACTTTCAACCCTAGTGACTACTTGCTTAAAAGAAATAACTAAGTAGAAATCACTTTGAAGAAAAGAGTGACGAAATAAAAGTCACTTAGTCCACCATATTTTCTGTCCTTGCATGCATAAATTTGGCTTTATTAACTTGCATAGAGTCAATTGAGAGATTGCATGTGTTTAGAAGCTCATAAAGGGATTATTTGCATTGCTTGTCTTATTGCATACTTGCCATTCGCTTGAACTGCATATTTCCTTTATTTATCATTAGTATTCCATACCTACACTATATCTACCCATTTTACTCCCTCAAATCAGCCCAAAAACTAAATTAAGTTGATTGGATTGCTTTGAGGCAAGTTTTGGCTTGATTAAGGTGTGGTATTGCTTGTGTGATTTGCTTTTGGAACACACTACCCTCTCTCGTTTTATTGCTTTGTTTTCAGGATTAAGATGTACTGGTGTGATCCCGTTCACGATATTCCACCAACTCCAAGGGTACAAAGACCTCCAAAGATTGAGCCTTTTTCTGGAGAGTATGGACCGAATGATTATTTGGCATGGGAGCGAGTTGTTGATTACTATCTTGACTACTATGAATGGGATATCCTTCCATGGGTGACTAACTACCTTGTTGGTTCTGCCCGTTCCTTTTGGTTATGGATATGTCAATCTAGAAGACGTCAAGGTTTGATTCCAATTACAACATGGGATCAAATGAAGTTTGTAATGCGAAAGATCTATGTTACAATTGATGAAAAGTTGCATAGACGTTATAAGGAAGCTTGTGCTCCTTCTTGCCAAAAGAGAGCTCCAACCCGATCCTTGAATCACAAGTATGAGTCTTTGGACTTGACTAAGGAGGCTTTGGCTAATTCTAGTCAAATGAGGTACAATTCTAACTCTTCTTCCATTGGTTTAGATACTAACTCCTTTTTGCAGGAATTGGGAGTTTCTGACTCACCTAAACCAGGAATGTTCACTCAAGAAGAGAAAGTTATAACCCCACATAGCCAAGAGACCTCTGAGCGGACCGAGAGCCGGATCGATCATTTGAGACCGGTCCGGTTTTGGTATCTTAATTGTGCCTTGGCACTTATCTTATTTAGTGAAAAAAAGACGTTCGATTTCATTTATGATTTTAAAAGAGAAAGTGGTGGGACACGGATAATCCGAGCCACCCAAGGGAAAAACTCCGTTTCCCGACACTTAGCTAGAGTGCGCTCATCCCTCCTTGCAATCGGAGCGGATGGATCATGATCCCGAAAGTCGTACTTCAAACGCGTAGGCACTTACGACTTAGTGGGGTTATGTAGAGGCGTTGGCTATTCCACGCCCCTCACTAGTTCGACGTTGATCTCTGAGCGAGATCGTAAACAATCAAGATAATAACCACACTAGCATAAATAATCCTAACAAGGAATATATAAAGCAATCTATGCTAACAATAGTCGTTATTTCTAGCAATCGATATTTCCTAGGTTCATTTTTATTTAGGCATACAAGTCGTTCCCAACATCGAGAAATATCATATAGACGGATATAAAAGGGCACAAGGGGAAAATCCACTTGCCTTAGCGTAACGAGTTCTAGCAACGAGCTTTGACGAAACTTAGGCGATTCCCTACTACGAGCGAGGATTCCGACCTATTGATATGGAATTTACGAAAAGGCTCAAAAACACGATTTTCCTTCTAGAGTTCGGATTACCTCTTATAATATTTTTATAAGAGGGTTTGAGTTTCTAAATTATTATAATAATAATTCAGAAAGTTATTTTCCTTAAAATAATAATATTCCTTTATTATTATTTTGGTTTCGTAATATCCTTATTATTCCGAAAAACCTTTATTAAAAATAATTATTAAAATAATCCTTTTTACTTATTTAAGTTAAATAAACTATTACTCTCGAATTTCCGATTCTTCTTGGGTGAACCTAGAATAATGTCTACCTTATCTAGACATACTTTATTAAAATAATTTCTTAATAGAAGAGTATTTACCTACATAATTCTTTTTAAATAAAGTTGTCATGTCTATAGTCCCTTTACAAGGAAGTTTCCTTAATTAGAAGTTTCTACTTTTCCTTATAAGGTAACTTGCCTAAAATTCTTTTAATTTAGGTTCCTATTTATTTTATTCTTATAACCCTTTTATATTATAAGGCTTATAAATTATCATTGATCATATTTATATATTATGATATTGTAGTTCATAACATAGAATCTTTTCTATCTTTGAATGATTTCTTTCCAAGCAAGTCAACTTTATGCTATATAAAATCCTAGGTTTAATATAATATCATACCTAATATATTTAAACTTGAACTTAGGTCTTTTAGTAGTTCTCTACACTAGAAGCTTATTACTTTAAATTTTCCTCATGTGATGACCTTAGTATTATAACTATTATTGACTTATCTTTTTTTTTTGTAACAATTCATTTTAACTATAATCCATGCCTACATTTATGTACCAATATTCTTACAAGGATTCTCTTTAATTTACTTAGAATAACTATTATACTATGTCCATAAGTATTTTATCACTACTACCATATTTTATAAAACTACATCCATTGTAATTCTCTACACTTAGAGGTTATTAAAATCCTATTTTTCTTATAGATAACTTTAGTAATATTCTCATTAATAATATTGTATTTTCATAAAATACATGTCCAAGGTCAAACTATGGTCTTTAGATCTCTATCATAATTTATAACCAAACTCATATGCTAGCATATATTATTTTATAGTTACTTTTATCATATCCTAATAGTGGCTTTTCTCTTGTAATGATTTCACATTTAAAGGTATGCCAAAAATCATATATTTATTGAGTAAATAATTTATTTCATAAATCTATTTATTATGATAAACTTTATAAATATAATATCTTCTATAGATGAGAACATGCAATAATTTTTATCTACTAGAGACATTGTTATTATTATTTCTTTTTGTATAAAGATGATAATAGTAATTATAACCTTATATGTCCCATTTATTTTATAAAGGTCTATTTATTTTATGAAAAGTATGCTACCAATAAATTAATTCAATTTATCTATTTGTTTTATTTAGCTTAAGTTACCATAGTAACTCTAGATTGTTTCTATTCTTCAACTAACAAGATTTCCCACTCAATATTTTTATTCCATTTATTTACCTAAATTAATTTCTAACAATTTATAAAAGCTTTAATAGTTTATAGTTTGCATAAATTAAATAAATAGAATTTAGGGTTAGAAATTATACTTTTCACTATTCTGTAATACAGAATACTGGAGAAAGAGGCAGGGGAGGAGTTCGACGGACAGGCGGCGCGGCCAGGGGCGACGGCGGCAGCTCCGGCGTGGACTCCGGCGGCATAGGCGGGCTTGGCGGCGGGCTGGTGGTCCGGTCAGGCTCCAGGGGCGGTCCGGCGAGGGCTCCAAGAGAGAGAAGGGGAGGTTTGGATGTGTTTTAATGGGGAAAAATTGACTTGGGGTAACTGATTTTTGGGAATTAAGAAAGCTCTATCTAGGAGATGGAGAAGAGTGTTGAAAGTGTGTTTGAAAAGGATGAATAGGAACCTAGTTATAGACAAATTTGTGAAGTCTTCAATCCATGGCAATGGTGGTTGCCCAATGAGGAGAGGGAGGATGCTCTTGGATTGGTCCAAGTTGTGCTTCCTTGAGGATGATGGAGGAGTGATGCAACAATGGAGGTTCAACAAGCAAAGGGAGGTGTGGGTAGCATGCAATGGCCAAATTTTAATCAACGTACAATCAATCAGACTATTGTCTGACGTTGTCTTTTGGAGGAGAAGGGGTTTGTTGTTATTAATTAAAAAGGTTGGGGAGAAGGAGAAAGGAATTGTAATTGGTATAGTGGGAAAAGTAGAGGGGCGTGTGGGAGTGGAGTGCAAGAGATCTCGGGTTCAAATCCCGGCTCTTGCATTCTTTTTACAAAGTTTGCAAATTGATTTTTAGGCCTTATGTAATTCAATTTATGGAATAAATTCAATTTCTAAAAGACATTATTTTTATCTAAAGCTCTTTTTATTAATGTACCTTACTTTATTAATCTATGCCCCTCAAGTTATTTTATTAAATTTGTATCTATTTTAACTTTCTTGATAATCTCTTTCAAAAGAGAATAATAGAAGTTAATTTGATATTTAGAAATTCTCCTTTTTAATTAGAGAAAAATAATTGATAATAAATATTATATTATAAAAAGCTTGGAATATCGCGGATATTACAATAGTACCCCCTTAAATAAGTTTCGTCCCCTAAACTTAGAGAAAATAGGGCGGTACCAGGATGTAGAGACAAAAGCAATTACAGCCCAAGACTTGCGAGGATTCTATGGGGTCTAGTACCCCCTTAAAAGGATTACACTAGTGGTGTTCAAGAAGACATTAACTCTGGGAAACGCCTCTGCATGTCTTGCTCGGTTTCCCAGGTTTCCCAAGTTGTACCTTCGTTGCCATCCTTGGACCAGAGTACACGGACTAAAGGTACTTCTTTGTTGCGCAATTGCTTGATTCGGTGCTCTACAATCTTGATCGGTCTCTCTTCGTATGTGCCATCCGACTTGATCTCCACATCGTCGAAATTGATCACGTGGGATTCGTCGGGCACATACTTTCTTAAGAGCGACACGTGGAACACATTGTGCACAGGGTGAGCAGATGGCGGTAAAGCCACTCGATAGGCCAGATTACCAACTCTTGCTAGAACTTCGAAGGGTCCTACATAACGAGGGTTAAGCTTGCCTCGCTTCCCGAAGCGGAACACGCCCTTTGAAGGAGATACTTTGACGAAAACTTTATCTCCTACGGAAAACTCGATGTCTTGTCTCTTCAGATCTGCATAAGACTTCTGTCGACTTTGAGCGGTCAACATTCTTTGACGGATGCGGGCGACTTCGGAGGCAGTTTGCTCTATTAGATCGGGACCTAGGAAGATCTTGTCGGCGTTATCGTCCCAACAGAGCGGATAGCGACACTTTCGGCCGTACAAGGTTTCAAAGGGAGCCATCTTGATGGTGGAATGCCAGCTATTGTTGTAAGTGAATTCTATGAGGTGTAAGCTGTCATCCCAGCTTGTTGTGCGGTCTAGCACGCAGGCTCGTAGCATATCTGTAACACCCCGTCTTCCGACGAGGCGCTACTAGGGAATAGACCTTACAAGGTACTATTTATTTAGGTTGACAACTACACTATAGGACCTTACAACGCGGGCACGACGAGAAAAACATAATAAAACATCCAACATTTTATTTAATAAAACTTAGAAAACTTAGTTATGCATGAATTCCCGAAAACCTAAATATTCAAATCCGACGAATCACTGCTAACGATAAATTATCCGAGAAAACAAAAACAAGAAATAGTACTAACTCCATCATAATATAAACCAACATCCTAAAAAGTCATAAACAAACTAGCGTAAACCAATCCCACTATGACACGCGCTCTTTACCGCTCCGGCCCGCCATCTTGCCTAGGTGCCTGCACGACTCCCTGGTTCATACCTGGAACTGAAAAATGTTCCCCGAAGGGTCAGCGTCTAATCTACCAAGCTAGAAAGAACATGGAAACTGTAGAACGCTTTAAAATCATTTATCTATAGTCAGCATACAAAAACCACAACCGCAATCATAACTCTAAAGGTCAATACCTAAATTAGTTATATCAGTCACACAAGTCCAATACGCATACACAATCACAATCACACAGCAATGCAATTCTTCCTTTGTCCACGATCCGACTTCCAAGGCGCTCATCACCGCGCCGAGTGCAGAGGCAGGCCCTCCCACTCCACTTCCCAATCTCCCTTCGAACTCCTGGCTAAGCCTCCACTGGAGCGCTTGCCCAAAAACACACAGATAATAATTTTCGTTTGAAGGGGTACGATTTTCCCAGTCACACGGGTCAAAGTAGCCAACTCTTCCTCAACACCAGCTACAATGGGCCGTGTCGGAAACGGTACCAACACAGAGAAAACATTCCTAAATATTTTCCGATAAATCACATTTAAAATCATTAACGCACACAACACACAAGGAGTTCAAAACAATTTAAAAGGTATTCGGGACTAGTTCCCAAAACCCGTCCTACAATATCGATACGCAGTCTAACAAGGGAGAAAAGAACCGAGCAAGTCGAGAAACGACTTACCTCAAACGAAGGGTCCTTTAAAGAAGACGGTGACTAAGAGCTTGAGCAAGAGCAATTCCCTAGAAGGAATATTAACGAGATAGATCGAATTAGGTATGGTCCAAACCTTTTACGAACCCGGTATATGAAACAATTGACCAACAACTAACTATCCTCACTAGATAACCCAAAGCCAAACTACCCGATTTAACTTATAAATATTTAGCGTTCTATACTGGATGTACTTTAGATAACTCATTAATTAACATCCTATTAATAACAACATTAACATTACCTTGTACGTAGACATCTAACAAAACCATGCAATATATATCCCACTACCCAAAACGTACTACAACAACAACACACAACGCTTACCACCACCCTTTTGTAAACAACTTTGCTAACCTAACCTTAAACTAATACTTGCTAAACTAACACGATCCATTAACCCTTCTATATATTAACTAGTTACATCAATGTAATAAGTGCACTGCGTACCCACCTAATTAATCAGAAATATCAAAACCAGACTTTGCTTATTTTAATAATACTAGCATAATTAAACATTAGTAAAGATGGAGATTAGTTAATTTATTGAGGACAAAAGAACATGAAGGTGTGGATGTTTACTACGAGCTTGATCCGATTTAAACAAGTATATATATGTACGTGAAAGCTAAGGACGACAGAAGAGAAATTGGACTGCAAACTTACTAACCTATCAACAAGGCTAAGTTTATAGCAATTTAAATTATCCAAACTAACTATCTGTTATATAATCCAATTGAACCATTGTGGAGTCAGTCAGTTTCAGCCAACTTACTAGTTTTAAACGAGATGAACCTAGTGAATCAATATTAACGAACCATATAACCTCAACACCCACATCACTAATTAACTAATTCATTAGCTAACATTTATCTAGTACGCACAACTTGAATTTTCAATGAAAGTTTGACCGAGGAAAGCCTAGAACATCAACCTTCTTCCCATGATACTAACCATCAGTTGCCCAGCCCAACAAACTTCCATGACACACATACACCACCCCCTGCGTACACAAGGTTCCCGCTTAAACGGACACTAGTCGACTACCTAAACACTCAAGAGAAACTAATGGGGGTGACTTACCGACTATCTACGCGAACGGGTCAACGACGACCCGATAATTGGGAGCAACTTCCGCAAAAACAACAACACAGAGGAGATCGGATCGGAGACGATCGGAGGCGCGCTTGAAAACAGAGAAACCCACCGTCGACGTTGGCTACTTGACTGCACACGGTTAGTGACGAAGACGATCGATGCTGGGGCGTGGTGGCCTAGCAAGTTCGATGGGAACGAAAAGGGAGGAACACCGGATCGGATCCGGTGACTTCGCGTGGCTGATCTCTCCAGGCTCCAGCGGCAAGAGAACCGAAGAGGGCAATTGAACGGAGGTTCTCACAAGAAGAAAGAAGAGAGGAATAATATTGGCGACTCTTTCAATATTACGGTCAACTAGCTTTTTTTTTTTATTATTAATTAATTAATTTGGCTAAGATAGATTTGTTTGATAGAAAAAAATATATATGTATGTATAATTTTGTGTAGGGATAAGTTTTCGTTCAACAGTTTATTGGCATATTAAATGGGGATAGATATAGATATAACTAACTATATCAGCACTTATAATCCGAACTAATCAACTATATATATGTATAAATATTCTTTATTGAACGGTGTACTAAACGGATTATTAAATCGGTTTTAACTAATAAATACTCTTTTCCGAGGGTTACTTGCGGATCACGAAACCCAACTGCTAGTAAGCGAAGGAAACCCGTTTTCCGACTTACAAGACCTAAAATGAATACGGATATTACAATATCCTCAAGAGTTTGGATGGTCCTTTCCGATTGACCGTCGGTTTGAGGATGAAATGCTATGCTGAATTTCAGTTCTATACCCATGCCTTTACGTAGTCCTTTCCAGAAAGAGGCCATGAATCGACCGTCTCGATCGGAGATGATTGTCTTTGGGGTCCCATGGAGGCGGACTATTTCCTTGAAGAAGATCGTTGCTAGCTTTGGAGCTTTCCATTTCTTCTGAATGTGAATAAAGTGAGCACTCTTGGTAAGCCGATCCACGATGACTCAGATAGCATCTTTTTGCTTTTGAGTCTTTGGTAGGTCGGTCACGAAATCCATTTTTATGTCTTCCCATTTCCATTCTGGCACAAGAAGGGATTGCAACTTTCCTTCGGGTCTTCTGTGCTCAATCTTTACTTTCTGGCAAACCAAACACTTAGATACAAACTCTGTGACATCTTGCTTCATGCTTGGACACCAGAAATTTCTACGTAAATCCTTTTACATTTTACTTGCTCCTGGATGTACTGAATAGGCAGACGAGTGGGCTTCTTTCAAGATGATCTTTCGAAGCTCGCCCACAGCTGGCACACAAATCCGGTTTTGGAACCAAAGGGAACCGTCATCTTGAATGACGAATCCAGGTGCCTTGCCTTCTTGCACTCCGCCACTGATTCTAATCAACATGATGTCATCTGTCTGCTTCTCCTTGATTTCTGCAATCAATTCGGATTGGATTTCCAATGTGTTTAGACATCCTTGTTGTCTTCCGAACCAAACCTCAATGCCTTCTCTCATGAGTTCTTGCTGGAACTCTGGTTGGGCGGTTAACATTGTTATCATGCCCTCATGTTGTGTCTTTCGACTGAGAGCGTCTGCTACGACGTTATCTTTGCCTGGATGATAGAGTAGCTCTACGTTGTAGTCTTTCAGTAGTTCCAACCATCTTCTCTGCCTCATGTTCAGTTCCTTTTGCGTGAACACATACTTCAAACTTTTGTGATCAGTGTAGATCTGACACTTAACCCCGTACAAGTAGTGTCGCCAAATCTTTAAGGCGAACACTACCGCTGCCAGTTCAAGGTCGTGCGTCGGATAATTTACTTCATACACCTTGAGTTGCCTTGATGCATAGGCGATCACTTTCCCATTCTGCATGAGCACGCATCCCAAACCTTGCTTGGAAGCATCACTATAGACCACATAACAGTCGTGTCCATCTGGAAGAGTTAATACTGGTGCACTCGTGAGGCGCTTCTTGAGTTCCTGGAAGCTTTCCTCACATTTCTCATCCCACACAAACTTCTTGTGGGTCTTTCGGAGTAACTTCGTCATGGGAAGGGCGATCTTTGAAAACCCTTCGACGAATCTTCGATAGTACCCTGCGAGTCCTAGGGAGCTGCGAATTTCCTTTACATTCTTCGGTTGCTTCCATTCTGAGAGTGCTTCAATCTTCTTTGGGTCCACCATAACTCCGTCTTGATTGATGACGTGGCCCAGAAAATCCACTTACGTAAGCCAAAGGTCACACTTGGACAATTTGGCATAGAGATGGTTTTGCCTTAGGATCTGTAGCACAATTCGGAGGTGTTCTTCATGTTCTGCTTGATTCCCGGAGTAGATTAGGATGTCATCAATGAAGACGATGACGAACTTGTAAAGGTATTCATGGAAGCATCGGTGCATCAAGTCCATGAATACCGCAGGTGCGTTGGTCAGTCCGAATGGCATCACCAAAAATTCGTAGTGGCCATAGCGGGTGCGAAAAGCAGTCTTCGGAATGTCCTCTTCACGGATCCGAAGCTGGTGATATCCTGACCTCAGGTCGATCTTGGAGAAAACTTTTCACCTCGTAGTTGATCTAAGAGATCGTCTATCCTTGGAAGAGGATACTTGTTCTTAATGGTGACCTTGTTCAGCTCTCTGTAGTCGATGCACAAGCGGAAGGTACCATCCTTCTTCTTTACGAACAGCACAGGGGCTCCCCATGGCGGGGCACTCGGTCGAATGTAACCTTTCTCAAGTAGTTCTTCAAGTTGTTTCTTGAGCTCTTTCATCTCTAGTGGAGCCATCCTGTAGGGGGCTTTAGAGATTGGTGCGGTTCCCGGCTCGAGGCTTATTGAAAACTCGACTTCTCGTCGAGGAGGTAATCCAGGGAGTTCTTCAGGGAAAACATCGGGAAACTCTTTGGCTATCGGGATTTCTCGAATATCTAACACCTTTTTCTCCGTCTGCTCGAGGTAACAAAGATACCCAACGCAGCCTTGACGGAGCAGCTTTCCGGCTTTCATGGCATTGATCATTTTTCCATTTTCTTCTTCACGTTTCCCTTTGAACTTGCAGACGTGTTTTCCTCCCGAGTTGATGGTCACAGTTCGAAGGTAGAAGTCAATTATTGCTCCATGCAGAGACAACCAATCTCTTCCGAGAATGATGTCATAAGGATCCATTGGAATACATATCAAGTTGGAAGGAAAGTTTCCTCCTTGAATGCACAAGGGGAACTTAGTTAACTGTTTTACCCCTATTATCTTTTCCCCATTTGGAAGATTTACGATGAACGGTTCACACTTCTCGAGATTGTCTAATCCTAAGAGTTCTACACACTTTTCGGATATGAAGGAATGCGAAGTACCGGAATCGAAGAGTATAAACACATCTTTAGAGCGGATATGAAGAGTACTTTGGCAGGTAGGTTCTTCAGGCTTATCTGTGGTGCGCATCTCGTACAATCTCTGTCCTTGACTCTGGGGATGCATAGGCCCTTTGTTCTTCTGATTGGTCGTGGATTGGACGGATGTAGTTCCCCCTGGCTTGTTTGATGCTTACGGTCGTTGGGTCACGGCGTTCGAGCGGGTTTGGCTTGTGGGATTGGTTGGCCGCCTGCAGAACTGTTGGAGATTTCCATCCTTGTTGCAGTTGAAGCACTTCTTGAGAGGTTTGGGACATTTCCGGTTTATGTGGTCGGGTTCTGCACAGTTGTGACAGATGAGCGGGGGCCTCACAGATTCAGTCCTAGGGCCAGGTCTTGATCCTACTGATGAAGCTTTGAGCTTGCTCTTCTTTGACCATTGAGAGCCTTGGGGAGATGCAGGCCTCTTAAACCCACTGTGGCTGGAGTGGTGAGGCTTCCCTCCACCGAATTTCTTGCGCTCCGGAACTTTTAGGGTCGTCTCCATCCGATGAGAATGATCTACGTACTCCTCCAAAGTGTTGAAGGAGCGGTTTGCCATCCAAGGCTTGATGTGGTCGCTCATCCAGCGGTGAAAGTGTTTGATCTTCTGGTTTTCCGTGGTGATCTCCTCCTCAGCATATTGCAGGAGGTGGTTGAACTTCTTGGCTCTCTCAAGCACACTTAGTCCATGCAACTTTGGGGAGTGGAGCTCATCTAACTTTTCCTCTCGCATGGACTCTGTGAAAAAGTGGCGCATCATTTTATCTCTGAACATAGCCCAACTCAGATCCGGACGGCTAGATAAGCTAGAGCTTTCCCACCATTCACCTGCTTCACCCTTCAATTTCAGTGCAGCCATGTGCACCTTGTCTGCTTCGGCATAGGGTATGTTGCGTAGAAGCCTCTCCACGTGAGAAAACCAGTATTGTACTCCTGACGGGTCCCCGGTTCCGTCGTACGAATCAGGCTTCATAGCGTTGAAAGCCTTGATCCCCTCAGTGAAGCTGACCACATTTCGCTTCACGGGAACCACCTCAACCGTTTGACCTACTTCTTCTTGCACTTCTTCCGGCACCACGTTTGGTGCTTCGGGGTCCACGGGTTTAGGAACCGCGGCAGGAATCTCTTCTCATATCAACTGTTGTACAAGAGTGCGTAGTGCATCCACCGTTTCTGCGTTGAACGTAATTGGCGATGCTGGTGAAGGAGGTGGGTTCACTCGCGGCCCTCTTCGGGCTTCGGACTCGCTATCGTCATTGCCTTCCCTAGGTTCAGTGGTACTGCGATTGGTGGCTCTTGTGTTGACCATCTAAAGGTTTTGGGTTTGTTTTTATTTGTTAACTCAGTGTAGTATGAAGAAGGAATAGACAAATCAAGTTCTAATAGTTAAAAGAGGAACTTCATTAATAGGTTCATAATAGAGAGTACAAGGCTTTTATAACTTAAGCCGTTTCAAACTAGAAAAGGAAACTAAGCCGATTCGACTTCCTGAAGACAAAATGAAGTCGAAAGAAGTGGTCTATGCTCACTTCTTGAAAAGAGAAATACAACCCTAAGGAAATCTAAACACGATCGGCGTATGTATCGAGGAATCCTTCCTCGAAGAGAGTCTCATCTATGATCCCCGTGTCGTTGCTAAGGAGGATGTTGGCCTACTCGATTCTACGGTGGCGATGGTTTTTGCGAGCCTGTAGCTCCGTGATGCAAATCCGGTGTTGGAGCCTTTCCTCTCGCTCCCTCTCCGTCTCCAAGTTCCAATCTCTTTGGTGGCTCTGAAGCAGGCCACGGTTCACCCTCCAACTTCTGGTGGGTATAACGCCGGATGGTGGGGGAGCGTTGACCAAGGGCTGGCGAGCCTGGCGGTTGGATGATTCCCCCTCCATCCAAGTGGTGAATCCTTCCATCTGCACATCCCTAGGTGCTTGTCTTGCCCGCTCGAATAGAGAGGGAGGGCCATAGCGTCTCTCCTCGGAGTGATCGACATTCATGGATTGGAGTTGTCGTAAAATCTCATCGTCCTCGTGACACCAGAAATGTCTCATTGGCGGCATTGGCCCTTCGGGCTCGGACGCCCGTGGAGGTGAGACAATCTCCATTCTCGGCATGACTCTCGGGACTTCGATCATAGGGGGCATCGGGGCCGGAGGAACATATTCTCACTCGGGGATCGCTGGCGGCGGTGGTGGTGGTGGTGGTGTTTCTGGGTCGATCACCACCCCGTCTTCGTCTTCTTCTTCCGACGCTTCGTTCATAGCGTCCCAATCCGCCTGCGCTTTCCACAGTAGCTCTAACTCCTCATCATCAAACTCATCCTCTTCCCCGTGCTCAAAATCAAGCTCGGGTATGATCCCATCTTGTTGGTACTCGGGTACCAACTCCTCTTTCTCCTCGTCGGAGAAATCCTCGGGTTCATAACCCGGTGCCATCTCCTCGTCCTCCGAGGGGTACTCCTCGGGATCGTACACGGGTGATGGGGGCAAATCGGCATGTGCTGGATCATCTTCCGGTAGCTCTATGGGAAGGTTAGGGTCTTCCTCAGGATCTTCTTTCGACTCCTCCCACGGCTCCCCGACTTGGTCAATTTCCATATTGATCGCAAGGTGACCGTCTTCGTCATGATAGGGAAAGTACGGGTTTGGGGCTTGCATCCCGAAGTTGGCTCCGTTGACATGGTTCTCAAGGTGGTTGTTGTTCGGGCTAGCCATGGTTTTTCTGAGGAAGGTAAAAGGAAAAGGCGTTATTATAGAACCTCCTTAGTTTCTATGAAAGAAAGACGTAGTGAACGAAGTCAAAATCTTGAAAATTACTAAATCAAAACTTTACTTTTATGTTTTTCATTTTCTTGGCCCTATTTAGGAATCCTAAGGTTTTCTTGTTTAGCACATATGATTTTAGGAAGTAAGTGTTTGGGGTTACTAAACAAGTTTTCTAATGTGAAAGTATAAGTTTCTAAAGAACACTTATATTACCTACAAGTTGAAAAGTTCATACTATTTCAAGTTCTTCAAAAGGTAGGAAGATTTTGAGAAAAGGTTAGTTCTAGAACTAGGTATTTTCTATGTAAGGTTTTTAATATCTTTCGGAAAAAACATATTTTCTTAGCTAAGAAATTTGAGTCTGAAAAGTTAGTAAATCCTAGGTTTTCTTTAAAAGGTAAAGGAAGAAATCTTTTGTAAATGGAAGCGTCAAATAGCGGAATTAAAAGTTAGGGTTTGGAAAGTTCTCGGTTTTCAAAAATTTTTGGTTTTAAAACTTATCGGTTTTAAAACAAAAACGTTTAGCTCTGATACCACAATTGTAACACCCCTATTTTGCAACACTGGGTATTACCGCCAGTGACCTCGTATTTTACTGTCCAAAGTCACCCAAGGCTTTTTGAATGATATACAACATAAAATGCGGAATAAACATAATTCATAATTAGAAAAGGATGCTCCCGAGGGAGACTTAGTTCTTACAAAATATCTTACATTGTCTGCAAACTTAAAATTACATGAAAGCAAACATCAAAACCACCATGTCCTTGAGATAAAGCGATATTTAAACCAAAATGAAAATATAAGTACATTTTGAACGATCTTAAACTTCCTTCACTCCACTTCACTTCACGCCTTGCTATGGTTTCCTGGATCTGACATAATTCGCGAGGGGCGATAGAATGCCAGGCAAACATGCGGAAAGAAGAATTAGTCTAGGAGACTAAGCAAGCGGGAATAGAACTTCCCGAGGGTATTTCGGTAATTTCAAATCATTGGCGAAAGAGAGAAGCGGGTTGTGTTTACGATGGGCTTGTTTATGTGGAGCTAAAGGTACGAAAGAGAGAGATAGCATATCCAAAAGGGGATAGCTTGATGAGCAAGAGAAGTACTACTAGATTGTAGTCTTCTTTAGAATTGAAAGTATGTTGGGAACGTTAATTTATTCATACAAGTCAAAAACCTCTCGCGCCCTGAGCGGACCGAGAGACGGATCGATCATTTGAGACCGGTCCGGTTTTGGTATCTTAATTGTGCCTTGGCACTTATCTTATTTAGTGAAAAAAAGACGTTCGATTTCATTTATGATTTAAAAGAGAAAGTGGTGGGACACGGATAATCCGAGCCACCCAAGGGAAAAACTCCGTTTCCCGGCACTTAGCTAGAGTGCGCTCATCCCTCCTTGCAATCGGAGCGGATGGGATCATGATCCTGAAAGTCGTACTTCAAACGCGTAGGCACTTACGACTTAGTGGGGTTATGTAGAGGCGTTGGCTATTCCATGCCCCTCACTAGTTCGACGTTGATCTCTGAGCGAGATCGTAAACAATCAAGATAATAACCACACTAGCATAAATAATCCTAACAAGGAATATATAAAGCAATCTATGCTAACAATAGTCGTTATTTCTAGCCATCGATATTTCCTAGGTTCATTTTTATTTAGGCATACAAGTCGTTCCCAACATAGAGAAATATCATATAGACGGATATAAAAGGGCACAAGGGGAAATTCCACTTGCCTTAGCGTAACGAGTTCTAGCAACGAGCTTTGACGAAACTTAGGCGATTTCCTACTACGAGCGAGGATTCCGACCTATTGATATGGAATTTACGAAAAGGCTCAAAAACACGATTTTCCTTCTAGAGTTTGGATTAGCTCTTATAATATTTTTATAAGAGGGTTTGAGTTTCTAAATTATTATAATAATAATTCAGAAAGTTATTTTCCTTAAAATAATAATATTCCTTTATTATTATTTTGGTTTCGTAATATCCTTATTATTCCGAAAAACTTTTATTAAAAATAATTATTAAAATAATCCTTTTTACTTATTTAAGTTAAATAAACTATTACTCTCGAATTTCCGATTCTTCTTGGGTGAACCTAGAATAATGTCTACCTTATCTAGACATACTTTATTAAAATAATTTCTTAATAGAAGAGTATTTACCTACATAATTCTTTTTAAATAAAGTTGTCATGTCTATAGTCCCTTTACAAGGAAGTTTCCTTAATTAGAAGTTTCTACTTTTCCTTATAAGGTAACTTGCCTAAAATTCTTTTAATTTAGGTTAATCCTATTTATTTTATTCTTATAACCCTTTTATATTATAAGGCTTATAAATTATCTTTGATCATATTTATATATTATGATATTGTAGTTCATAACATAGAATCTTTTCTATCTTTGAATGATTTCTTTCCAAGCAAGTCAACTTTATGCTATGTAAAATCCTAGGTTTAATATAATATCATAACTAATATATTTAAACTTGAACTTAGGTCTTTTAGTAGTTCTCTACACTAGAAGCTTATTACTTTAAATTTTCCTCATGTGAAGTTACCATAGTAACTCTAGATTGTTTCTATTCTTCAACTAACAAGATTTCCCACTCAATATTTTTATTCCATTTATTTACCTAAATTAATTTCTAACAAATTATAAAAGCTTTAATAATTTATAGTTTGCATAAATTAAATAAATAGAATTTAGGATTAGAAATTATACTTTTCACTATTCTGTAATACAGAATACTGGAGAAGAGGCAGGGGAGGAGTTCGGCGGACAGGCGGCGCGGCCAGGGGTGACAGCGGCAGCTCCGGCGTGGACTCCGACGGCACGGGCGGGCTAGGCGGCGGGCTGGTGGTCCGGTCGGGCTCCAGGGGCGGTCCGGCGAGGGCTCCAAGAGAAAGAAGGGGAGGTTTGGATGTGTTTTAATGGGGAAAAATTGACTTAGAGTTGGGCTGATTTTTGGGAATTAAGAAAGCTCTTGCTAGGAGATGGAGAAGAGTGTTGAAAGTGTGTTTGAAAAGGATGAATAGGAACCTATTTATAGACAAATTTGTGAAGTCTTCAATCCATGGCAATGGTGGTTGCCCAATGAGGAGAGGGAGGATGCTCTTGGATTGGTCCAAGTTGTGCTTCCTTGAGGATGATGTAGGAGTGATGCAACAATGGAGGTTCAACAAGCAAAGGGAGGTGAGGGTAGCATGTAATGGCCAAATTTTAATCAACGTACAATCAATCAGACTATTGTCTGACATTGTCTTTTGGAGGAGAAGGGGTTTGTTGTTATTAATTAAAAAGGTTGGGGAGGAGTAAGAAATTGTAATTGGTCTAGTGGGAAAAGGAGAGGGGCATGTGGGGGTGGAGTGCAAGAGATCTCGGGTTCAAATCCTGGCTCTTGCATTCTTTTTACAAAGTTTGCAAATTGATTTTTAGGCCTTATGTAATTTAATTTATGGAATAAATTCAATTTCTAAAAGACATTATTTTTATCTTATGCTCTTTTTATTAATGTACATCACTTTATTAATCTATGCCCCTCAAGTTATTTTATTAAATTTGTATCTATTTTAACTTTCTTGATAACTCTTTCAAAAGAGAATAATAGAAGTTAATTTGATATTTAGAAATTCTCCTTTTTAATTAGAGAAAAATAATTGATAGTAAATATTATATTATAAAAAGCTTGGAATATCGCGGATATTACAGAAACTCCCACCAAAGGATCCAATCCCGACTGAGAAGACAGTTCTCGTCGCTCTGAATCCGATCGGGAATCTCCCATGGTAAATCCTCCTCAAGCACGGAGATCCTTCTCAAGCTCAATCGGAGATCCTCCTCGAGCTCAAAATTGGAGAACCAGAGTCGAAGATCGATCGAACAGTAGAATGAACTCGCGCGAAATAAAAGAGAAAAATAAAAACAACAACAAAAGTACTAAAATACCCCTAGCCATTTAAAAAAAGGAGTGTGAGCTTCACCGTTCATTAGCTTAATCAAATGGCTTATGTTAGTCCTTATTTTTTAGGTTAAGCATCCTCCTCGTGTGATCCCAACTCCATATATGGAAGACTGTTAAGTTTAAATATTATGAAATATTTCATATATTTTTTATAATCTTGTAGAAAATTACTTGTAGAATTGGATATTTTTTTATTTAAAGGTTATTTTGTCAAAAATTGCCAATGAGATTATTATTTGTGGGGTCTATAATAATTTTTTAACCAATAGTAAAATATCCAATTAAATTTTAACCAATGAGATTAATTTTTTATAAAAAGGGGTGGTGTGGTCCAATCTAAAAGCAACATGTGTCGTTTAATAATTTTTTTAACCTCTGCTTTAGTATATAGTTATGATGATACTCAATAATCAATAGTGATAGAGATGAACGGGAACCCCTTTCATTATCCTTTTTTTTATTTATTTTGTACACCTTCGCTTGGTTTTTTGTACAATGCAGTAACTTCACTTCCTATTAATTTAATTAATTCTCATGATCCAAATCCCCAATAATAAAATTCTCACACTTAATCAAATAAGGGGTAACATGATTTGGGCTAGAGCGGTCAATTTAACATATCCCATACCAAATATCATCAACAACATTGCCCCAATATATTTTTACAACAACAGAATTTCGGGGTTAAGATGGGCATTCTACCCTAACCTAAAACAAGAGAATTTGAGCCACCTCTACAAAATGATCATGGCATAGACAAATTTATTCAGTAGGGTTTAGCTGTAGCTTTAAATTATATTACTTTAAAATAACATGATTGGACTTTGGGAATCCTATCACAGGCATCTTCATTTTTATTTTTTTTGAACTAAGTAAGGCAAACATTAGGTAACCTATTTAATACAAGGCAAACCTAAATCATAACAGTGGATGATCTTAAGAAAGTCCAAAAATAAAGGTTGTTGACAAAAAGAATGAAAAGTACACAAATGATCTTCTATCCTTGTTCTTGATTGGAAGCAAGAAACATCATGGCAAAATAGAGGAATGTTGAAATGTCTTCTTGCCAAAAAGTCGACAGCTTGATTACATTCCCTGTAACAATGAAAAATAGAACGTGTGGAATCTGCACATCAAGATTCTGGATGTCAGAAATAATAGAATCAATTTCCCAAGGAACTTTCCAAACTTGTTTTAAAGAATTGATAACAATTAAATTGTCACCTTCTATGATAAGGTTAGAAAGGTTCATAGATACTGCTACGGTTAGTCCTTCAAGCAAAGAAAGAGCCTCAGCTTTTAAGACAGAAGTAAAAGCAGGTAAGGAGCATCTATTTAACCCTAAAATTTGATTGTGACTGTCCCGAATAATGAAACCAGCAGAGGTAGAAGAATTCACATGTTTGGAAGCATCAAAGTTTAGTTTAATCCAGTCAACAGGAGGCCTAATCCAGACACCATTCTGCTTACGTGTTCGTTTAGATGTATTTTTCTTAATAATTGGATTGGTAGAATTCCACTGGAGATGTTGAGTAAAAGTCAAATCGCATAGCAAAAGATTAGAGATTAAACGAGAGGGGTTAAAGATTAATGCATTTCTATGACCCCAAATAAACCACCGAAGAAAGCAAAGAATATCACTATTAGAATTGGCATTAATTGTAGAAATTAAATTATCATTGAGCTCGTTGTTACAAGTTGGAACCTTCGATTAATTTTGAGTTCAAACATGGAAATCATTTTAAGAGTGAAAGGACAATGGAAAATATTTATCATTTTAGATCATTTCATATTTATTAAGAAAAGTAGTAAATTGACATATCTGACCCTATTTATTATTCTATTTTATTTATTTTCCAATGCTACTTTTAACAAATCTTCCTTTATTAATTAAAAAGTAACAATAAATACAAGGGCATAATTGTAAAGTAGATGACAAAATGTTTACAATGACAAACATTGTGTTACTTGTGTAACAAAAAAACAAGGCTAAAATGACAAATATTGTGAAATGGAGGAAATACTCCGTAATTAAGATAGAACCACGCGATGAGTGACATTACATGTCCATTAATATATTAACTAGTGTTAGTCTCATACCATGTGCGGGTTATAATAGAGATGAATATAATAATTTTTTATCTTTATAAAATTATATATTGTACGATTATAACAGAGATAGATACAGTAAGTTATAATACACATAAAGTAATAGTCAAAAATCAAAGTGTTTATAAAAAAAATTAGAAGACAAAATATGTATATATAACACACTGTAATCTAAAGTAATTATCAAAATCAAAGTGTTTAAAAAATACTTAATCAAATTGGAGTAGTGCTTCTAAATTTCTAATTATTATATACTCGTTATAAAAAAAAGACTTAATCACTATGTGTTTTATAATATCTATTTATTTTTTAAATATATTACCTAAAATTAGAAAAATGATTTGAATATATGCATTTAGTGCAATATCATGTCAATATTCTCTCAAATTTTAAATTGTGGAAAAAACCTACATTATTATTTTCTTGTATATAACTTCAAAATGACAATTTGTATGAGATGGTTATGAGAATAATTATATTGATACAATTTATTAAAAAATAGTGTTTGTAGATAAATTTAAAAAATAATTTGTGTTAGATCAATTAGAATACTAAGATATTTTTAATCAAGAGTTCATTAAAAAAGGTTTTTAGATATATTCATAATAACTATTCATATAAAATTATTAAAATAGTAAAATATTTTTAAATCAAATTTTCAACAAAAAAAAAGTTGTAGTGGTTAGTGCTGGAAGTGGGAAAGTGGGTAGGATTTCTTGACAAAATTTATCAAAATAATAAATTTAACCTTTTTATATGGTGATAAGTGGCACAAAATTTTATATATACTTTGTTTCTACTTTATAATTGTACTAGGTAGAAAAAATACAGTATATGTTTGTTTGAACTGGTTATTATAAGGGAAGGAGTATTCTGAAACAAAGTAGGTTTGACTTGTTCATCTTCCGTTCCGGACACTGTAATTAAGTTGCCACTTGCATGCAGCCTCACAACCTAGGGGGCAAACTTGTTCACTTTTTTCTACGGAAAGAAATCAGGGAGGCTAAATTAACGGATTGTTGGCCGCCCTAAAGCATTCATCTGATGATATTTTTAATATTTTTAGCGCTGCATGAGTGAAAGGGGTGGGAGAATACCATCATGGCGATGAGATTCGCCACAAAGTTGATCTTGAATCTCTGAAGAGAGATCAGATTTGTCATATTTATCTTGACTACCCACGGGCAGCACCAAATGTCATTGATGACATTAATGAGACTAAAGTTGGCACATTTAATCTCGATCCTAGAGTAACCAAGGCATAGTGCTTCATTGATACCACTTTTGAGACCAAGGGCCTAAGCCATAAGCATAGACTGGTCGCCACAGCTTTCATTTGCCCACATGATAACTTTCTTGTCCGAGTCGCTAAGAATTAAATCAAAAGAATTAAGGTCATATGTTTTTTTAGCACCATCGAAGTTAAGTTTTATGTTCTTACGTTTTCGTATCGGTTGGTATTTGTTTCTACCTTGGGGGTTGTCCTAGAGGAGTTCTCTTCTACCCAAACTTGTGCGGATTTTCAATCTTGTTGTTTGCGAAGGAATCCCACTACATCTTTTAACTCTTCCTTATCCCGGTTACGGAATATTTTTCGATTTCGTTGGTACCAAATACACCAGACCAAAGCTAGCGTCTCAAATTCATTGTTGTTTACATTGTCTTTAAGATAATCTAGTAGTTGAATCGGTCTATGGTTTGTATTGGTATTTTTTAATATTAGTGGAATCTTTTGATCAATTTGTTCAATTTTATCGAGTGTTTGGGGACATCGAATTGGCACGACAGTTGTATGTTTGGACTCCCAAACTAACATGCTGAAGAAGCCCATCACAAGGCTGGGTGGAAAAAAGCTAGGTGGAAAAAATCTGTTAATTTAGCCTCTCTGATTTGGTCTGGTTGTGGCTTATGATGGAAAAAAGCCACGAGACATCACAAGGCTAGGTGGAAAAAAGCCACGTGTGGCCAAAGCAGCGGCACACCGAGCAACAGGGCATCGAGCGCATGCCATGGTCTCCACGTGGGCAAGATGTTGAAGAGTAAGGATACCATAGGACAACTCGACGCCAAGCAAAAAGGAACTTGGTCTGCTTGTGGCTTTGGCAAACCTCTCTAGAGGAGAGCCGACACCGGCACGGATATGACAATAGTATTGGTCACGAAACTGCATCCATCGATGGAAGAGAGCCTAATCTCCAAGCTCCACCTTGAGTTTCCTTGTGGAATAAAGAGCAGCGACAAAAGTGATGCCGGACTTGGCAACTTTGCAAGGAGTGGCTTTGCAAGACACATGTCGGGCAAAGAGGCACATCGTACACTCCTCACAAACGCAATCCAGGTATAGATAGTTATGTTGTCGTCACGCCCAGCCTTGGTGCCTTAGGCATGTGCTCCTCGATCACTTTGTCTTCATATTAGACCTTCTGTGAAAGAATATTATCCCACATCGGAAATTCTGATATAACTTGCCCAACATATATACCCTTGAGCTACTCCTCCTATTGCCAATTGGTTTAGGATGGAACCCCATGGCCTTGTGTGTTGGGCCGAACGCGCTTATGCGCATGAAACGAGGTGTGTAGGTCTGGGTCTCGCCTCCTGGTCTATATGGGCTGACCGACCTAAAGGCATGTATTCAATCCAACATCGGGAATTCTGATATAACTTGCCTAACATATATATCCTTGGGCTACTCCTATTGTCAATTGGTTTTAATTCTGACATAACTTGTCCAACATATATACCCTTGGGCTACTCTATTGTCATCCTATTGTCAATTGGTTTTAATTCTGACATAACTTGCCTAACATATATACCATTGGGCTACTCCTATTGTCAATTGGTTTTAGGATGGAACCCCATGGCCTTGTGTGTTGGGCCGAACGCGCTTATGCGCATGAAACAACGTGTGTACCCCCACGTCATATTAGCCCGCCAGAATTTAACATTCTGCAATTATAATACTTAATACTTCGTCTTTGTTCCCGTCATTATGGGTTAACTAGGATCTGGCATGATACAAAGCTACACATCAGTAACCAGTTTTTTAAGAAAATACGATATTTCCCGAGTCTTCGCATTATAATACTTCGTCTTTGTTCAAATAATTTACGCTACCATACTATTATTATAAACGCATTTTAACAGACCTTAATCTCGAATTCTGAATGAATTTTTTCACATAACATGATGTACTGCTTTGTATCATGCCAGATCCTAGTTAACCCATAATAACGATTAGCTTTTTAAAGGCCAACATCTGAAATTATTCAAGTCTACAAACATTCCCTAAAATATAGAGCGTTTTGTATCAGATGGTTAATGAACTTGTGTTGTGAAGATAAGCTGCAAATGCAGTGATTTGCAACGTAGGGGTAAAGAAGATACAGTCAAAAGAAGATGAAAAATGTCTTATACAATCAAAGAACAGAAAATTACATGAGCACAAGAACTGTGCTACGTTTAGGATGCTTTGTGCACTCATACGTTGTATCCCACAATACAAACATATGATGAAGCTACAAAGAAGAAACTACAATAGATATGCACATCATAAGTCACATTTCCATCAGTCTGTATTTTAGAAGACAAATTAACACTAAGAAACGCAAGTTAACTTCCCTTGCATTCTAATTCATCAAATTGAAACTGGGTACCTGACCTGCCTGTTTTTTATCTTTTTCAAAAACTCAAACAGAGCCAGAGGGAAATCAACACCTCAAACCCGAGCCCTCTTGGTGCTGCAGCCAGGGCACTTGTACTGCTTCATATGCTCGGCCTTTGCAGGGCTGATTTTTACGCATTTGCCATGGAACCACTTCTCGCACACATCACAGCAAATCCAGAATTCATCTGGGCCATCGTTGTCGCCACACGCACCACAAAGGGTTCCACCCTGGTCATCCTCTTCCTCGTCTTCTCCTCCACTGTCTTCTTCCTTTGGTGCATCCATCCTCACTGCTTTAGTCTGAAGGTCGGGCTGACGTGACTTCAAAAAAAAAAAGCTGAGGTTTAGAGAGAGCCCAAAGACAGATAATCAACTGTTAATTGGCTACCTTTGAACCAGACTTGTTTTTGCTACTGCTGTTGTGTATACCAGATTGATCTCTTGGGGACTTCACAGTTCCATTCAGAACTTCAAAAACTGTTGGCAGTTCATTAACCATCTGAAATAGCTTCTTCCTACAATTGAAAATCCAAAACAAACAGGAAATAAAACAATGGTAATGTGTACACCTTGAGGAAAGGATTTCTACCAGGAAACAAATGAATTCAGTCCTTATTCATAGTGAAACGATAAATGCTCAGAATAACAATAAGTAATCAGATCCCTGTATGAAATATGTACTACACATTCTTTTGTCATCTCTATATCTTCTACAAGCCATCTAGAAAAAGTTGCATATGCCTTCAATTTGACAAAGCAGTGTGACGCAATTACACAGAAGACCATACATTGATACATACCAAGACAAGCAAGTATCATCAACAGAAATCGAAAATAGACAAGGTAGGGTCTAATTTAACTTGGTAAGAAATTTTGATCAAATTATTATTAGATGTTATGATGGTGATTGCACCAGATCTTTAAGGATTACATAAAAGGGTAAAAACTGGCAGTGAAAAATTGATAAAGCAAGGATAAAGGAGTTGGAAAATTTTCTTTTAACTCCAATTTTTCAAGTTTCAACTCCTGCTAGAATAAAAAGCGTAGAAACACACAATATTAGGAAATAAACCAAAGGAAGCTTCTAAATCCTTTGAAGGCTGCTTACTCAATAACTCACCAAAGATGTAAAAACCCCAATCGCTAAATATGCTCCGCCTATTACAATTGAGGAATAAAACTGAATTCCAGGATAGCTAATAACCCCTCCTTATTTATACACACATTGTCTAACCCTTGCATAAGTGTCTCCTCCTTTTCGCCCAACAGATGAAACCCAGTTTGCAAATATATTGCAGGATTTTAGACCATATACAGGAGCGCGAGTTGAAGCCGAAGAAGCCTGGTACACTGGCCTCTTCCCTGTCCTTTCACAAAGTTAACTTCTCTCCCATATTTTTGAGCTGCGTCAATGGCATCAGAAAAGTCGTCTTTGTCAGAATTTCGAAGCTTCATTCATACCTCCTCCTTCGGTCCAGCCGAAAGGTAGCCCAAAAGCTGGTCATTCACTCATTCCCCAAACCACCCCGTATGCAAGGTGCACGCCTCCAGGTCATCCACGAATTCATCACCAGGACCACTTGGCTTCATTAAACTTAAATGTTCGACCCGATTTGAAGAAATTTACCCTTCAAACCTGCGAAGTAACTCCCATTTCAAACCTTCCCAAGAAATTCCCTTCTTCTATTGCCCTAGCCATTGCATCCAATGAAGAGCAAAGCCCTCCATACTCACTGCTCTCACTCTTTAACTGATCCGACAGCTTGGTCTTTTAAAGAGCAAAGTATTGCTAGGCCTTCGCAATCCAAGATAGTGTATTCTCCGCGTCAAAGTCAGGAAGCTAAAGCCACTGACTGAATATCATCCAGTGAGACTGTAGAAGTAATGATTCTCCCCTCTTGAAGCGAAAAAAATTTCCAGACCGATGCATCTGAACTCGCTGCAATCGACAATTCTGGTTCGGGTACTTCCTTCTGCTGTTTGGTTACTAAATCCAATCATCATCAATTCTATTCTTGCAAATCTATCTTCCATTATTCCTTCCATATTCACAAAGCAAGAGTCCCTCTCTGTCATACCCTTCTGCAACTCAATGTTGCTCAAACGAAGATTCTCCAGATCTGCAGACATTCCCTCCATCCTTTTCTCTAACTAGCCTATACTTATCAGTTTTTTTTCTCTCAATGAAAAGCACCAAATTGTTGAGAGTAAAAAGAATGTAAACACATAAATTCAGGAATCAACTGGTTCCTTTGAAGGCTGGTAACACACCAAAGGAGTAAAACCTTCCTATAGCCAAATAGGCTCCCGCCTATTATACTTTAGGAATAAAGCTGAATGCCACGAAAGGTAGTAACACCTCCTTATTTACACACACATAACCTGTCACCTAGCTGCTCTCACGAGCACCGACTCTATATTCCCCATAAGAGTAATGATTCCTATTGTCCATCCAGAACATTGGTTCCCATAACATCTATCTCCCCTTATTATATTTCTTCCTTATATATAACATCAAAGGTTTCTTTAGAGCTCACAGCTCCGTTCTCAAATCTCTAAAATCCATATTATAAATTTCCAAACTGTCCAGATCTCCAAAATTGGGCGCATCCTCATGTTCGTTGGCTTTTATACAGTGCCTTTGAGATGGATTTAGTCCCTGTATCAATTTTGGTGCATTCTAACTAAGGCCTTGCTATAGTTCTAATATATAAGTACTTTTTTACAATAAGTATTGCTTTTTTGTCTTGAAATACGTAAAAATTAATTACTTTTTACATATTTCAAGACAAAAAAAGCAATGCTTATTACCAAAAAGTGCTTATCTATTAGAAGTATAACAAGGCCTAAATTCAGTTATTATTGTCACATAACTGAATTTCAGATTTCCTTGGGTCTATCATGCGCATCCTTATGACATGTTCAGGTTATGGTGCCCCCATCTTGACCCCCCAGATCCCGCTTGAGCGGGACTGATACTGAGCGATGATGTTGATGTTGATGTTGATGTTGTCCAGATCTCCAAAATCACAATGAAAATTAAAGTTAATCCCTGCTCCTACAGTGAGTGGATTTAGACATTCCAACCAGGAAAATTCCATTTGAGTAAGTATCAGATGGACGACAAAGATGTGCAAACAAGATATATTTGCTCCCTCATATAAGTAAATTATTGACTGTTACAAAAAATTTGCTCCCTCATATAAGTAAATTATTGACTGTTACAAAAAATAAAGTGCACTGTGCTTGCCCATGGAGATAAGCCAGATAACCCTTACTTTTTAACATAACAGGTAAACTGCACACAATCAAATTTAATACATCACATATAATATACAAACATAGTCATACAAATGCATGATACAAAATATAGCAGGGACTCGCATCAATTTTGTTACACAAACCATGAAATCACAGAAAGGAAAAATAGAAAAAGAAAAGAAAAGAAGAAAGAAAAATAGAAATTGGCATCAAGCATTTATCCAATCTAGACTACACCAGAGCAATTAACAAGTAAAAAAACTGCAAATTGCAAAATAAGGAGAGGACAAAATATATATTTTGCCAGATTGACAATCTTCAAAACCTCTCTCCCACACATCCTCAAAATTTCTCTCCCCATGCTTAAGAAAAGATGTACTGATGCCTCTTCAGAGTAGCCTAAAATAAACTTAAAACAACATGATACTTTGCTATAATAAGTTAATAACCCATAGTCCCAACAAAGAAAGATTAAATTTACCTCTCATTCTTTCCAAAACCAAAGCGGGCACCAAAATAAAATGCAACAGCAAGTAACCATGAATCACTATGAACTGCTACAAGTGATAGCCAATCCTTCTCTTGCATCCCATCTCTAGCAAAGTTAATGCCTAATGCGGGCTCAGGAAGTTCAGGTGGCACCTCTTCCACAGGCAGATTTACTTCCCAGTTCTCATTTGGAAGTCCATAGAGGCACAAGTTTTCCTTTTCTGTGAAACAAGCACAACTTCATCAGGAAAAAACAAGAAGCAATGTACCTGCAAATAATTATGAAAAACATCCTCCATGCAACAGCTGATTTCAGAAAAAAAAAAAACATTTAGCTCATACTAAATTGACAAGACTCGTCACACTATTATATTACTCAGAGTTACACTATCTCATTTTATTTTTCTATAATACTAGATAAAAGTTAATGATGAAGAAACAAGTACAGATGTGCTGAATACAAGAACTATCTTACAATGACAAAAAATATCATCATCATCATCATCATTGCCCAATAAAGTCTCACTCAAGCAGGATCTAAGCGGTCAAGATGGGGGCACCCATAGGAAGCACCCGAAAGACCCAAGGAAAATTGAAATTCAGCTAAAATGCACCAAAATTGATATAGGGGCTATATCCATCTCAAAGGCACTATATAAAAGGCAATGACTCAATGAGCATGAGGATGCGCCCTACAATAATGACAAAAAATATATAGTTTGAAAACAAAATTTTGTCAGCAATTGCAAGTAGATTAAAACTTCACAAGTTAAAACTAAGAATGTATTTGCACGCACATGAAAACTTTTTTAATCAATCACCCCATTGTTTCACGCTTAAGCGTGGCTTTTTTATTGGCTGCGAACACAGGACTCTCTTGATGCCAACTATGGGAAGCAATAAACAGTTCCTGATTCAAAGCTTCCAGAATTTTTGTGACGGAGTTTTATATGTAACCCGGTTTAGTAACCGGTTCAATACTTATTTCTATATTTCCCAGTTTGATGTTTGTAGCCGGTTCAATTGCTTTAGTTGGTTTGAGCCTTTATGTACTCAGTTGAAAGCCTTGAGCCATTTTATCCAATCAATTCAGAAATTACTCTCAAATCTCTCAAAATCTCTTCACTCAATCGCTACCAAGCCTCTTCGGATTGATCCTTCTACAGTTCTACCTTTGTGGTCAATCTCTGGAGTTGGAGCCCCAATCTTCAAGCTCAATTCGAGCTTCTGGATTGAAATTTACTATCCAAACCCAATTCAGTCTCAATTTTTAGCAATTGGAAATTTGGATATATAGTGTTATCACCCAAAGAATTCATTGCAGAGGTTTACAAAACAAAGAAGTTGAAACACGAATATCAGCTGAGAGATATACTAACCGGGATCGCATTGTTGGTAGAACTTCTCTACATCTGTAAAACCAATCCACAACAGAGCAAAATTACAAAAACTGAAATCAGTCCTGGCAGCATGAGCAATAACATAATTCAGTTAGAGTGAATGAGAGAGAAAGGAAGGGCGACCAGAAGTGAGAGCCTTTATCAAACCAGCCCGTCGTCCTTTAAAATCGTTGAACACCTCCTCGACCGTTCTAGGTATATTTTGGGGCATTCCTTCCATTTCCTTCTTTCTGTCAATTGGAGGCCAATTGTCAATCTCCTGGTAGAAAATCGAAGTCCCAGAGTGAGGAAAATAGCAAGGTATTTTGCTGACCGTACGTTAACGAAATTCTAGGGTATAGGAGACAACAGGAAATGGACAATTAAGGCATGCAAGATGAAAATTCGGGTTCGTGGATAAGGATTAAGGAAGCACAATTTGTGTTTGAAAACGAGATGCCGATTGCAGAGTTTGAACTTCGAATCGAAATTAGGGTTTTCTCCAGAAGTAATCTCTCCCCGTTTTCCAGGTCTTCCTAAGTCTAAAGTCTAAATTGAATTTGAGTGCCTGTGTGTGGTTAACGATACAACAGTACAACTTCACAAGTCACACAACTTCTCCTTTTATTTAGGAACTAGTTGTAGTCCTCGTCTCATACACGAATAATTTTAATTTAATATAAAAAATAAAATCAACTTATTTACTATAAATATTTTATATAAAATTTTACATTTGTTATAATGTGAGACGAAGTCAAAATCATTAAATCAAGCTCAATCAATATGATTTTAATGGTTTAATAAAAATTTATTTATTAAAAAATATAAATACAAATAATTTTAATTACTCATTTACAAAACAGATGAAAATGCAAAAGTAATGTAATTCTTGTAAAAAAATTTATAAATTAAATTCTTTAAAATATTTTAAATGAAAAAGTTAAAAAGATAATTGATAAGAAAACATAAAAACATACACATAAAGATTGAATTTTTAAAAGATAGAAAAACAATTTATAAGCACATGAATAAGCCAAAAAAAATTAAGAAAAATATAATATAATTTTTTGTGAAAATTTAATTTAGACTAGTAATTATCTACATATTGAAATTTTTTATTTATATAATCAATAAGAAAAGATGAAAAAATGTGAATAAAGACTGAATTTTTTAAAAATAAAAAAATATTATATATTTTACATGAATAAGCCAAAAAAGAAATTAAGGAAAATATAATATAATTTATATCAAAATTTAATTTAAGCAAGTAATTACCTAGATATTAAAATGTTTTAATCTTTTATCAAAATTTGATTTAAGATAAATCTTTTAAATAAATAGATAAAAAAGATAAAGATAGAATAATTTTTGTTATTTTTAATTAAATTTCGAATTGAAAAATTATTTTTCACATAAATAGATAGAAAAGAATTTAATTAAAAAGAGCTAAATTAATATAAATAAAATTTAATTTTTTTTTGCTGAAATGTTAATTCGGATAAATGTGTGAGAATATGTGTAACACCCCTATTTTACAACTTTGGGTATTACCGCCAGTGACCTCGGACTTTACCGTCCCAAGTCACCCTAGGCTTTTAGAATGATATAGAACGATTAATTGCGAAAAAAACATATTACATAAATAGGAAAACATGCTCCCGAAGGAGACTTAGTTCATTACAAAACACCCTACATTGTCTTTAACTTTAATACTACTTGAAAACAAATACCAAATCTGTCATGTCTCGGAGATAAAGTAATATTAAAACCAAAACGAAAATAAAAGTACATCTTGAGCAATCTTGACTTCCTTCACTTCCCTTCACTTCGCCTTACTATGGATTCCTGAATCTGACATAATTCGCGAGGGGCGATAGAATGCCAGGCAAACATGCGGAAAGAAGAATTAGTCTAGGAGACTAAGCAAGCGGGAATAGAACTTCCCGAGGGTAATTTGGTAACTTCACTTAACGGTATAATGAGAGAAAAGAGGGTTGTGTTTACGATGGGCTTTATCATGTGGAGATAAGATACGAACGATAACGATAGCATATCCAAAAGGGATAGCGTGATGAGCAAGAGAAGTACTACTAGATTGTAGTCTTCCTTAAGATTTCGATAGGATGTTGGGAACTTTATTTAATTCATACAAGTGAAGACCTCTCGCGCTTTTGGGCGGACCGAGAGCCGGAACGATCATTTGAGACCGGTCCGGTTTTGATATCTTAAATGTGCATACGCACTTATCTTAATTAGTGATGAAATATTCAATCTTGTTAATGACTTTTACAAGAGAGAGTGGTGGGACACGGATAAAACGAGCCACCCGATGGAGAACATCAATTCTCCTGCACTTAGCTAGAGTGCGCTCAATCCCTCCTTGCAATCGGAGCGGATGGAGATCATGATCCCGAAAATCGTATGGATGTACGACTTAGTAAGATTATATAGAGGTGTCGACTAACTCGCACCCCTTTCTAGTTTATTCAAAACAAATCTCTGAACGAGACTTGCAATCAATCAAAAGTACACACACTAGCAAATATAATCCTAACAAGGAATATAATATTTACTATGCTAACAAGGGTCGTTATTTCTAGCAATCGATATTTCCTAGGTTCATTTTTATTAAGCATACAAGAAGTTCCTCAACATCGAAAGATATCATAAAGACGGATATAGAAAGGGTACAAGGGGAATTTCCACTTGCCTTAGTGTTACTAGTTTAGTAACGAGCTTTGACGAAACTTAGGCGATTTCCTACTACGAGCGAGGATTCCGACCTAATGATAGAGAATTTACGAAAAGTTCAAAACACGATTCTTCTACTAAAGTTCGGATCATCTCTTATAATATTTTTATAAGAGGTTTGAGTTTCTAAATTATTATAATAATAATTTAGAAAATTATTTTTCTTAAAATAATAATATTCCTTTATTATTATTTTGGTTTTTGTAATATCCTTAATTCCTAAAATACTCTATTAAAATAATTATTTTAATTAATCCTTTTTATTAAAAGTTTCCTTAAATAGAAATCTCTACTTTTCTTTATAAGGTAACTTGCCTAAAATAGCTTTTTTCCCTTCTTTGATCTATTTCCAAAATTCTTTTATACTTTAAGATTCATAAAACTTCTTTGATCATAATTATATAATATGATATATTATAGTTCTTAACATAGAATCTTTTCTATTTTTGATTTCTTTTCCAAGCAAGACTCTAATAATATTTCTTATTTAATATTCATATGCTAGTAAAATATTTTATCCTATTTTTTTACATAACTAGCATCTTTTGAATATTCTCTTCATAACTAATATATGTTAAGTTGATATTGAAAATAGCTTTGTACAAAAATCCTTATTTTTATTCTACTTTATAATTTCTATATTATATATATTATATGCCATGCAAGACTTTTCTCTACTTGAACTTTTATTATAAATCTTTGAAAATATGGTATTATTTTTATTGTACAAACTTTTGATTTATAAGGTCATAAAATCATATCCTCTTTTGTATAAAAATACATGCATGATGTTTCTCAACCTTTTATTTTGATCTAAGGTAAGATAATGCTAAATATGGACTTTTCATACTATACTAATTTTATTTCATCTATTTTTATCTTGTAATAGCATGCATGTAATAATTTCATGAATATAATTACTTATTTCTATCTAGCTTAAGTTACTATAGTAAAAACATATAGTTTCTAGTTTTTCTCCAACTAACAAGATTCCCTCACATATTTTTATTCCATAAAATCTTAAATATACTTTTAACAATTATAAAAGGCTTGTAATTAAAGAAATACATAAGGATAATATAATTTTTAAGGATAGAATTTATACTCTTAGTATTCTGTTGAATACAGAACACATGAGGAGAAAACAGAGGAGAGGGGCGGCGGACTCGGCGGCTCGGCTAGGGGCGGCGGCGTCTCCGGCGTGGGCTCCGGCGGTCACCAGCGGCTCGGCGTCGGGGTGGTGGCTCGGTCGGGCTCCAAGGGTGGTCCGGCGAGGGCTCCAAGAGGAAGAATAGGAGGTTTTTGTGGTGTTTTTATGGAGAGTTTGAACTTGTGAGTTGCTGATTTTTTTGATGATTTAGAGAGCAATTGGTAGAAGGAGTAGAAGAGGGAAGCAAAGGCTTGAATGAGAGCTTGAAGGAGGCCTTATATAGACAAGGTGATGAGGTCTTCAATCCATGTCAATGGAAGATGACCAATGGAGAAGGGGGAGAAGACCATGCATTGGTCACTCTTGTGCTTCTTCCATGGTGAGGAGAGGTGATGACACAAATTGAGTCAAGCAAGCAAAGAGGAGGTGGGAATGGCATGCAATGGCCAAATTCAATTCAACGTACAATCAATCAGACTATTGTCTGATGTTGTCTTTGGGAGAAAGAGTTTATTTGATATAAGAGGAAAAGGCTAGGTAGAATGAACAAGAAATTGTAAATGGTCTAGCGGGATTTGGTGAGGGGCGTGTGAGGTTGGAGTGCAAGAGATCTCGGGTTCAAATCCCGGCTCTTGCATTCTTTTTGCAAGACTTGTAATTAATTTTCTAGGCTCTTATGTAATTTATTTTTCTAGAATGAATTAAATTGCTAAAGGATATTATTTTTATTAATTTTCTTTTTATTGATTTACCTCACTTTATTAAACTATACCCCTCAAGTTATTTTATTACATTTTCATCTATTTCGACTTTTGCTAATAGCCTTTTTCGAAGAAAATACGATGAATTAATTCGATATCCAAATCCTTCTTTTTAACTTAGATAAAATAATTGAAAATATTATATTATAAGTGTTTGGAATATTGCGGATATTACAATATGAGCCCCGAGAAATAAGTTTCGTCCCCGAAACTTTAGAGAAAATAGGGTAGTACTGAGATGTAGAGACAGAAGCAATTACGACAGAAGCAATTACAGTTTAGGACTTGCAAGGATTCTATGGGGTCTAGTACCCCCTTAAAAAGGATCACACTAGTGGTGTTCAAGAAGACATTAATTCTGGGAAACGCCTCTGCATGTCTTGCTCGGTTTCCCAAGTTTCCCAAGTTTTACCTTCGTTGCCATCCCTGGACCAGAGTACACGGACTAAAGGTACCTCTTTGTTGCGCAATTGCTTGATTCGGTGCTCTACAATCTTGATCGGTCTCTCTTCGTATGTGCCATCCGACTGGATCTCGACATCGTCGAAATTGATCACGTGGGATTCGTCGGGCACATACTTCCTTAAGAGTGACACATGGAAAACATTGTGCACAGGGTGAGCAGAAGGTGGTAAAGCAACTCGATAGGCCAAGTTGCCGACTCTTTCTAGGACTTCGAAGGGTCCTACATAGCGAGGGTTAAGCTTGCCTCGCTTCCCGAAGCGAAACACGCCCTTTGAAGGAGATACTTTGACGAACACTTTGTCTCCTACCACAAATTCTATGTCTCGTCTTTTCAGGTCTGCATAAGACTTATGTCGACTCTGAGCGGTCAACATTCTTTGACAGATTAGGGCGACTTCGGAGGCAGTTTGCTCTATTAGGTCTGGGCCTAGGAGAATCTTGTCGGCGTTATCGTCCCAGCAGAGCGGAGAACGACATTTCCGACCATACAAGGCTTCAAAGGGAGCCATCTTGATGGAAGAATGCCAGCTATTGTTGTAGATGAATTCTACGAGGTGTAAGCTGTCATCCCAACTTGTGGTGCGGTCTAGCACGCAAGCTCGCAGCATATCCTCGAGAGTTTGGATGGTCCTTTCTGATTGACCATCAGTTTGAGGATGGAATGCGGTGCTGAATTTCAGTTCTGTGCCCATGGCCTTATGTAGTCCTTTCCAGAAAGAGGCCATGAAGCGACCGTCTCGGTCGGAGGTGATCGTTTTAGGGGTCCCATGGAGGCGGACTATTTCCTTGACGAAAACTGCTGCTAGCTTTGGAGTCTTCCACTTCTTTTGAATGGGGATGAAGTGGGCACACTTGGTGAGTCGGTCTACAATAACCCAGATAGAATCCTTTTGCTTTTGGGTATTTGGTAGATCGGTCACAAAGTCCATTGCAATATCTTCCCATTTCCATTCGGAGACGGAAAGGGATTGCAACTTTCCTCCAGGTCTTCGATGTTCGATCTTTACTTTCTGGCAGACCAAGCATTTAGATATGAACTCTGCGACATCTTGCTTTAGGTTGGGCCACCAGAAATTCTTGCGTACATCATTGTACATTTTACTTGCTCCTGGATGTACTGAATAGGCAGATGAGTGGGCTTCTTTTAGGATGCTCTTCCGAAGCTCGTCCACTGCTGGTACACAAATCCGGTTCTGGAACCGAAGGGAACCGTCATCTTGAATGACAAACCCAGGTGCTTTGCCTTCTTGTACTTCGCCACTGATTCTGATCAGCATGATATCATCAACTTGCTTTTCTTTGATCTCTGTCAGCAAATCGGATTGGATTTCTAGAGTGTTGAGACAACCTTGTTGTCTTTCGAACCAAACTTCAATGCCTTCTCTGATGAGTTCTTGCTGCAACTTTGGTTGGGCGGTTAACATTGCTACAATGCCCTCTTGTTGCGTCTTTCGACTGAGAGCGTCTGCTACGACGTTAGCTTTACCCGGATGGTAGAGTAGCTCTATGTCGTAGTCTTTCAGCAATTCCAGCCATCTTCTCTGTCTCATGTTCAACTCTTTCTGCGTGAACACATACTTCAAACTCTTGTGGTCCGTGTATATCTGACACTTAACCCCGTACAAGTAGTGTCGCCAAATCTTTAACGCGAATACTACTGCTGCCAATTCGAGGTCGTGTGTCGGATAATTTACTTCATAGACCTTGAGTTGTCGAGACGCGTAGGCAATCACCTTCCCATTCTGCATGAGTACGCATCCCAACCCTTGCTTTGAGGCGTCACTGTAGACCACATAATCGTCGTGTCCATTGGGCAATGTTAGCACTGGCGCACTGGTGAGGCGCTTCTTGAGTTCTTGGAAACTTTCTTCGCACTTCTCATCCCATACGAACTTCTTATGAGTCTTTCGGAGTAACTTTGTCATGGGAAGGGCAATCTTTGAAAACCCTTCAACGAACCTTCTATAGTACTCGGCGAGTCCTAGGAAGCTGCGAATTTCCTTTACATTCTTGGGTTGCTTCCATTCTGAGACTGCCTCAATCTTCTTTGGGTCCACTAATACTCCGTCTTGATTAATGACGTGGCCTAAGAAAGCCACTTCTCTAAGCCATAGGTCGCACTTGGACAGCTTGGCGTAGAGTTGGTTGTGCCTTAGGATTTGTAGCACGGTTCGTAGATGTTCCTCATGGTCTGCTTGATCTCCAGAGTATACCAAGATGTCGTCTATGAAAACGATGACGAATTTGTCGAGATATTCATGGAAGCATCGGTGCATTAGATCCATGAATATTGCAGGTGCATTGGTCAGCCCGAATGGCATCACTACAAACTCGTAGTGACCATAACGGGTACGGAAGGCGGTTTTCGGAATGTCCTCCTCGCGGATCCGAAGCTGGTGATAGCCTGACCTCAGGTCAATCTTTGAGAAGACTTTTGCACCTCTGAGTTGATCTAAGAGATCGTCTATCCTTGGAAGAGGATACTTGTTCTTGATGGTGACCTTGTTCAGTTCTCTGTAGTCGATGCACAAACGGAAGGTTCCGTCCTTCTTCTTCACAAATAACACGGGCGCTCCCCAAGGCGAAGCACTCGGTCGAATGTAACCCTTCTCAAGCAGTTCTTCAAGCTGACTCTTGAGTTCTTTCATCTCTAGCGGGGCCATTCTGTATGGCGCCTTAGAGATCGGGCCGGTACCAGGCTCGAGGCTTATTGAAAACTCGACTTCTCGTCGCGGAGGTAACCCGGGGAGTTCGTCTGGGAAGACGTCGGGAAACTCTCTGGCCACGGGGATCTCTTGCACGTTTACAATCCGCTTTTCTGTTGACTCAAGATAGCAAAGATATCCAACACAGCCCTGCCTTAGTAGTTTACTGGCTTTCATGGCGTTGATCACCTTTCCATTTTCTTCTTCCCGTTTCCCTTTGAACTTGCAGATGTGTTTTCCTCCTGAGTTGATGGTCACCGTTCGGGTGTAAAAATCAATGATTGCTCCATGCTCAGACAGCCAATCTCTTCCGAGAATGATATCATAGGGATCCATTGGGATGCATATCAAATTGGAGCAGAAATTCACTCCCTGAATGCATAAGGGAAATTTTCCTAATTGTTTGGCTCCTAAAATCTTTTCTCCATTCGGAAGGTTCATTATGAACGGTTCACACTTCTCGAGGTTATCTAGACCTAGAAGTTCTATGCATTTTTCGGATATGAATGAATGTGATGCACCGGAATCGAAGAGTATAAACACGTCTTTAGAACGGATATGGAGAGTACCTTGGCAGATGGGTTCTTCTGGTTTGTCAGTGGTACGCATCTCGTACAATCTCTGTCCCTGTCCTTGCGGGTTCACAGGCCCTTTGCCTTTCTGGTTGGCCGTGGACTGAACTGAAGTGGTTCCTGCTGGCCTGTTTGACGCTTGAGGTCTCTGGGACAGTGTGTTTGAACGGGTCTGACCTAATGGGTTCGCTGGTTGCCTGCAGAATTGACGGAGATGTCCGTCTTTGTTGCAGTTGTAACATCTTCTTGGCGGCTTGGGGCACTTCCGGTTTATATGCCCGGGCTCAGCACAGTTGTGACAGATGATTGAGGTCTTTGTGGATTCAGTTCCATGGCTTGGTCTTGCACCAACCGACGAAGCCTTATGCTTGTTTTTCTTTGACCACTGAGATTCTTGTGGCGAAGCTGGCCTCTTAAACTCACTATGACTAGAGTGGTGAGGCTTTCCTCCACCGAACTTCTTGCGTTTAGGAACTTTCAGAGTCGACTCCATTTTATGCGCATGATCCACATATTCTTCCAGGGTTGTGAAAGAGTGGTTTGCCATCCAGGGTTTAATGTGATCACTCATCCATCGATGAAAGTGTTTGATCTTCTGTTTCTCTGTGGTGATCTCCTCATCAGCATACTGTAGCAGGTGGTTAAACTTCTTAGCTCTTTCCAGCACATTCAATCCATGCAGCTTTGGGGAGTGGAATTCATCCAGCTTCTCATCTCTCATTGATTCGGTGAAGAATCTGCGCATCATCTTGCTTTTGAACATTGCCCAGCTTAAGTCTGGGCGGGCGGCTAGACTAGAGCTCTCCCACCACTCGCCTGCTTCATCTTTCAATTTAAGTGCAGCCATGTGCACTTTATCCGTTTCCGAGCATGATATGTTGCGTAAGAGTCGCTCCATATGAGAGAACCAGTATTGCACTCCTGACGGATCCCCAGTTCCGTCGTACGAATCAGGCTTCATGGCGTTGAAAGCCCTGATTCCCTCAGTGAAGCTAATCAGATTCTGTCTCACGGGAATCACCTCTGCAGTTTGTCCTACTTCTTCCAGCCCTTCATTTGGCACTACGTTTGGGACTTCGGGGTCCACAGGTTTAGGAACTCCCGCAGGAATCTCCTCTCGTATCAATTGTTGTACGAGAGTGCGCAGCGCATTCACAGTCTCTGCGTTGAATGCGATTGGCGCTACTGGTGCATGAGGTGGATTCACCCCTGGCTCTCTTCTAGTTTCGGACTCGACATCGTCATTGCCGTCTCTAGGTGCAGTGGTACTGCGATTAGTGGCTCTTGTGTTGACCATCTGAAGTTTTGGGTTTGTTTCCGTTTGTTAATTTGGTGTAATATGAAGAAATAATAGATAGGTCAAGTGCTAATAATTAAAAGAGGAACTTTTATTAATAAGTTCATAATAGCGAGTACAAGGCTTTTATAACTTAAGCCGTTTCAACTAGAAAAGGAAATTAGGCCGCTTCGACTTTCTAAGGACAAAATGAAGTCGAAAGAAGTGGTCTATGCTCACTTCTTGAAAGAGAAATACAACCCTAAGGAAATCTAAATACGATCGGCGTAAGTATCGAGGAATCCTTCCTCGAAGAGGGTCTCATCTATGATCCCTGTGTCGTTACCAAGGAGGATGTTGGCCTGCTCAATCCTACGATGGCGACGGTTTTCGCGAGCCTGAAGCTCCGCAATGCAAATCCGAAGTTGGAGCCTCTCCGCTCACCCCCTTTCCGTCTCCATAATCCATTCTCTTTGGTGGCTCTCAAGTAGGCCACGGTTTATCCTCCAACTTCTGGTGGGGACCACGCCGGATGGTGGGGGTGTGTTGACTAACTGTTGACGGGCCTGGCGGTTGGAAGATTCCCCCTCCATCCAAGTGGTGAATCCTTCCATCTGTATCTCCCTAGGTGCCTGCCTTGCTCGCTCAAATAGAGAGGGCGGTCCATATTGTCTCTCCCCGGAGTGATCAACATTCATGGATTGGAGCTGTTGTAGGAGCTCCTCGTCCTCGTGACACCAAAAGTGTCTCATCGGTGGCATAGGCTCTTCAGGCTCGTACGTCCGTGGTGGGGAGACGACTTCCATTCTCGGCATGACCCTTGGGACTTCGATCATAGGGGGCATCGGAGCTGGTGGAACATACTCCCACTCGGGGATCGCTGGTGGCGGTGGTGGAGGTGGTGTTTCTGGGTTGATTACCACCTCGTCTTCATCTTCTTCTTCCGACGCTTCATTCATAGCGTCCCAATCTGCTTGTGCCTGCCACAATAACTCCAGCTCCTCATCATCAAACTCGTCTTCTTCTCCATGCTCAAAGTCATGTTCAGGCACCAACTCCTCATTTTCCTCATCGGATTAATCTTCGGGTTCATACCCCGGTGCCATCTCTTCATCTTCCGAGGGGTAATCCTCGGGCTCGTACACGGGCGATGGGGGCAATTCGACGGGTGCTAGCTCATCATCCGATAGTCCTATGGGCAGGTTAGGATCTTCCTCAGGATCTTCTTCCGACTCCTCCCATGGCTCACCGATTTGGTCAATCTCCATATTGACTCCGAGGTGACCATCCTCGTCGATGTAGGGAAAGTACGGGTTCGGGGCTTGCATCCCGAAGTTGGCTCCGTAGATGTGGTCCTCAAGGTGGTTGCAGTTCGGGCTAGCCATGGTTTTTCTGAGGAAGAAAGAAAAGAAAAGGCGTTATTTATAGAACCTCCTTAGTTTCTATGAAAGGAAGATGTAGTGAATGAAGTCAAGACTTTAAAAATTGCTAAATCAAAAATTTCACTTTATGCTTTTCATTTTCTTGGCCCTATTATGACACTAAGGTTTTCTTCTCTTAACCATATGACTTTATGAAGTGAGTTTTGTGATTACTTATCAAATTTCCTCATATAAGAGTATAAGTTTTTCTAAAGTGAAAGTATAAGACTCTAATGATAAGTTTCCTAGAGAACACTTACGTTATCGATAAGAAAAGTTCATACCATTTTAAGTTTTTCAAAAGGTAGAAAAGATTTTAGAGAAAAGTTAGGTAGTTCTAGAACTAAGTATTAGCTATTTAAGGTCTCTAATATTTTCGGGAAATATTTTCTTAGCTAAGAATTGAAATTGGAAGATTACTATTCCTAGGTTCTCTTTAAAAAGAGTAAAGGAGAAGATCTTCTAAAATTTAAAGTCCTAGGTAGCGGAAGTAAAAGTTAAGGTTTTAAAAAGTTCTCGGTTTTCGAAATTCTCGGTTTTAAAACTTTTCGGTTTTAAAACAAAAACGTTTAGCTCTGATACCACAATTGTAACACCCCTATTTTACAACATTGGATATTACCGCCAGTGACCTCGGACTTTACCGTCCAAAGTCACCCTAGGCTTTTAGAATGATATAGAACGATTAAGTGCGGAATAAACATATTACATAAATAGGAAAACATGCTCCCGAAGGAGACTTAGTTCATTACAAAACACCCTACATTGTCTTTAACTTTAATACTACTTGAAAACAAATACCAAATCCGTCATGTCTCGGAGATAAAGTAATATTAAAACCAAAACGAAAATAAAAGTACATCTTGAGCAATCTTGACTTCCTTCACTTCCCTTCACTTCGCCTTGCTATGGATTCCTGAATCTGACATAATTCGCGAGGGGCGATAGAATGCCAGGCAAACATGCGGAAAGAAGAATTAGTCTAGGAGACTAAGCAAGCGGGAATAGAACTTCCCGAGGGTAATTTGGTAACTTCACTTAACGGTATAATGAGAGAAAAGAGGGTTGTGTTTACGATGGGCTTTATCATGTGGAGATAAGATACGAACGATAACGATAGCATATCCAAAAGGGATAGCGTGATGAGCAAGAGAAGTACTACTAGATTGTAGTCTTCCTTAAGATTTCGATAGGATGTTGGGAACTTTATTTAATTCATACAAGTGAAGACCTCTCGCGCTTTTGGGCGGACCGAGAGCCGGAACGATCATTTGAGACCGTTCCGGTTTTGATATCTTAAATGTGCATACGCACTTATCTTAATTAGTGATGAAATATTCAATCTTGTTAATGACTTTTACAAGAGAGAGTGGTGGGACACGGATAAAACGAGCCACCCGATGGAGAACATCAATTCTCCTGCACTTAGCTAGAGTGCGCTCAATCCCTCCTTGCAATCGGAGCGGATGGAGATCATGATCCCGAAAGTCGTATGGATGTACGACTTAGTAAGATTATATAGAGGTGTCGACTAACTCGCACCCCTTTCTAGTTTATTCAAAACAAATCTCTGAACGAGACTTGCAATCAATCAAAAGTACACACACTAGCAAATATAATCCTAACAAGGAATATAATATTTACTATGCTAACAAGGGTCGTTATTTCTAGCAATCGATATTTCCTAGGTTCATTTTTATTAAGCATACAAGAAGTTCCTCAACATCGAAAGATATCATAAAGACGGATATAGAAAGGGTACAAGGGGAATTTCCACTTGCCTTAGTGTTACTAGTTTAGTAACGAGCTTTGACGAAACTTAGGCGATTTCCTACTACGAGCGAGGATTCCGACCTAATGATAGAGAATTTACGAAAAGTTCAAAACGCGATTCTTCTACTAAAGTTCGGATCATCTCTTATAATATTTTTATAAGAGGTTTGAGTTTCTAAATTATTATAATAATAATTTAGAAAATTATTTTCCTTAAAATAATAATATTCCTTTATTATTATTTTGGTTTTTGTAATATCCTTAATTCCTAAAATACTCTATTAAAATAATTATTTTAATTAATCCTTTTTATTAAAAGTTTCCTAAAATAGAAATCTCTACTTTTCTTTATAAGGTAACTTGCCTAAAATAGCTTTTTTCCCTTCTTTGATCTATTTCCAAAATTCTTTTATACTTTAAGATTCATAAAACTTCTTTGATCATAATTATATAATATGATATATTATAGTTCTTAACATAGAATCTTTTCTATTTTTGATTTCTTTTCCAAGCAAGACTCTAATAATATTTCTTATTTAATATTCATATGCTAGTAAAATATTTTATCCTATTTTTTTACATAACTAGCATCTTTTGAATATTCTCTTCATAACTAATATATGTTAAGTTGATATTGAAAATAGCTTTGTACAAAAATCCTTATTTTTATTCTACTTTATAATTTCTATATTATATATATTATATGTCATGCAAGACTTTTCTCTACTTGAACTTTTATTATAAATCTTTGAAAATATGGTATTATTTTTATTGTACAAACTTTTGATTTATAAGGTCATAAAATCATATCCTCTTTTGTATAAAAATACATGCATGATGTTTCTCAACCTTTTATTTTGATCTAAGGTAAGATAATGCTAAATATGGACTTTTCATACTATACTAATTTTATTTCATCTATTTTTATCTTGTAATAGCATGCATGTAATAATTTCATGAATATAATTACTTATTTCTATCTAGCTTAAGTTACTATAGTAAAAACATATAGTTTCTAGTTTTTCTCCAACAACAAGATTCCCTCACATATTTTTATTCCATAAAATCTTAAATATACTTTTAACAATTATAAAAGGCTTGTAATTAAAGAAATACATAAGGATAATATAATTTTTAAGGATAGAATTTATACTCTTAGTATTCTGTTGAATACAGAACACAGGAGGAGAAAACAGAGGAGAGGGGCGGCGGACTCGGCGGCTCGGCCAGGGGCGGCGGCGTCTCCGGCGTGGGCTCCGGCGGTCACCAGCGGCTCGGCGTCGGGGTGGTGGCTCGGTCGGGCTCCAAGGGTGGTCCGGCGAGGGCTCCAAGAGGAAGAATAGGAGGTTTTTGTGGTGTTTTTATGGAGAGTTTGAACTTGTGAGTTGCTGATTTTTTTGATGATTTAGAGAGCAATTGGTAGAAGGAGTAGAAGAGGGAAGCAAAGGCTTGAATGAGAGCTTGAAGGAGGCCTTATATAGACAAGGTGATGAGGTCTTCAATCCATGTCAATGGAAGATGACCAATGGAGAAGGGGGAGAAGACCATGCATTGGTCACTCTTGTGCTTCTTCCATGGTGAGGAGAGGTGATGACACAAATTGAGTCAAGTAAGCAAAGAGGAGGTGGGAATGGCATGCAATGGCCAAATTCAATTCAACGTACAATCAATCAGACTATTGTCTGATGTTGTCTTTGGGAGAAAGAGTTTATTTGATATAAGAGGAAAAGGCTAGGTAGAATGAACAAGAAATTGTAAATGGTCTAGCGGGATTTGGTGAGGGGCGTGTGAGGTTGGAGTGCAAGAGATCTCGGGTTCAAATCCCGGCTCTTGCATTCTTTTTGCAAGACTTGTAATTAATTTTCTAGGCTCTTATGTAATTTATTTTTCTAGAATGAATTAAATTGCTAAAGGATATTATTTTTATTAATTTTCTTTTTATTGATTTACCTCACTTTATTAAACTATACCCCTCAAGTTATTTTATTACATTTTCATCTATTTCGACTTTTGCTAATAGCCTTTTTCGAAGAAAATACGATGAATTAATTCGATATCCAAATCCTTCTTTTTAACTTAGATAAAATAATTGAAAATATTATATTATAAGTGTTTGGAATATTGCGGATATTACAATATGAGCACCGAGGGGCTAGTACAAGCATACCTAATCGGGGCATACATGGGAAGGCACGTAGGCCTCCCATACTATGCCCCGAGTAGTCAAATCATAAAACTAACAAAGCGCAATGGGAAGGCACGTAGGCCACTCAAAATACGCAAGCATCAAGCAAACAAACTACAACCAAGATCAAGTACAAGAATCAAAGCATAAACTCGTACATCACATAGCATGGATCGACTAGCCTAGCCAAGAAGTGAATCGGTCTAGGTGGGGGCCTTGGATGCTCTCGTGGATCTTCGGGTGGTGCGCAATAGGGGTGGCATCTTGGTGTAAGCTCTAAGGCCAAGAACCGGGATGCCACGCCTTGGCGAGTGTATGGGAATGCCATTCGAAGTGTCCACCAACAACATTTTCTTGTTTTGAGGTTCTTCCTTTGAGGAGGAACCACTATCTTCATCTTGTTTGTCTTCGGCCGAGGCCTCTTCTTCACTTCCTTCACTCGAATTTTCCTCCAAATGTTCGAACAAGGGCTCGGTGAGGCTTGTGCCATCTATCCCTTTGCTTGAGTTTTCGACAACCTCACACTTTGAACTTGCAACCCCCTCAAGAGTATCTTTTTCATCCTCTCCAACACAATCTAGCAAGGGAGCCTTATGGACAAGCAATGTTCTAAAAAACGCTAGGCGGATGCTGGGCGGAGGGGGACCGCCTAGCGCCTAGACGGCCTGAACGTTGTCCTAGGCGGTCCTAGACGGGTGCCTAGGCGGTCTGGACGGCTAGGCGGGCTAGGACCTTCCAGCGCCTAGGCGGGGCCTAGAAGGGATTTTTAGAACAGTGTGGACAAGGGTGGGGTTTTGGATTTCGGCCGGTTTGTGGGTGGTTATGTGGGTCGGTTTGAGTGGTGCGGTGGTGAACTCACAAGGGCTGTTTTGTGGCTTGTTTCTCACTCCACTAACACCATCATTTTGGCCTCCCTCATTTGTCATTTTTCCCCATTGGCGGTGCATTCTTCACCACTATGGCCGAACATGGAACAAGCATGGCAATAGCTAGGTTCATTCTCTATCATGGTTTGGCATTCAAGAGCTATGCCATCATCAAAGTCAAGCCCAATTTCTCGTGTGATAGGTGATGCAAAGTCAATTTCCACAAGAATTCTAGCATATGAACCCCTTTTTCTCTCATCCGTCACTGGGTCTAAATAAAGCGGTTTGCCTACATAGGATGCTATTCGGCTAAGGATGGTGGGGCTCCAATAGTCCATGGATAACCCATAGATCCTAACCCAAAGTGGCACCTTGGCTACCTCCTTCTTAGTAAAGCAAAAATTGGTTGGAACATACTTGAGGAGGAGGGGCTTACCGTTTATGAAGTACGGGCCGCCTTGTAGTATCTTGTCCATGTCGGCCTCGGATCCAAAGTTGAAAACAAACCAGCCCGCTTCTTCTCGGTACCTTGTTTGAACGCCCCATGATTTGATCAAATTGTTGAGGTGAAAGCGGCCCGGATGGTGGGCCACAAATTGGCCAATGAGGCACCATCCCCACGCAACCTCCTTTGGCAAAGCTTCCGAGCGCTTGATGGAGACACGGTTGGAGGTGGGTGGTGTGTATGTAAGCTTGGCTCCCAACCCGGTGTTCATGAAATGTTTCTTAGGATTGTGGCTCCAAGTGGTCGGTTGTGGGTTAGGGGCTCGTTTTCTTGATCGAGGTGTTTGGAAATTCGGGTGGTTCCTTGATCGCACTAGTGCTCTTGGCTCGAGATGGTTTGATCGGGCTAAGGTGGGATTTTTTGTGGCAAGAGCTTGGGCATAAGATTTAGGGGCGGAGGTTCTAGTGCCCACATGGCCAAGTGAGGGATCAAGGTGTGGGTTGGCAATTTTTGGTGGAGGCATCTTTGGTTGCCAAGCCATTTTTGATCGTTGGGAAAAATTCGGTTGGAGAGGCGCGCCTAGGGAAGGATTCGGTGGGGCCTGGTTTGGCGCGCCCTCGATGGCTCGTGGGATCGGTGTAGGTGCCAAAGGCGTGCCAATGGCAAGGGTAGTCGGCAGCGGTGCGCATTTGGTTGGCGCACTTGGGCATGGTATGATCAAGGCCTTGGAAGTAGTCGTTGGTTTTGAAAAAGTGGAGGGAAAAGGTGTGGGAATTTTGGAGGTAGTTGGTGGGGCCTCTTCTTGGATGGATGGGTTTTTGGAGGGAAATAACGGTTGGGTGGAGAGGGGGCTTGAAATTTCAGCCAAAGCTTTAGGAGAATCACGTGAAGGGTGCAAATTGGCCTTTACCGAATTTGGTGTGACAAAAAAGGATGAAATAAGAAGTTGTTTTGTAGCCTTTACCTCTTTTGTGTTTGTTTTGTCAAGGGATGAAAAGGACCTTGCATGTGACTCTCCAAGGAAAGAGTGGCCGGCTGCAAAAGCAAGGGAATCACATGTGGGAGCTAGCAAGTCTTTACCCGAATTGGTGCCAACAATCTCTAGTGGTGGGGAAAGGCCTTGGTTTGACTTTGCTACTTTGGGCTTGATTCCAAGTGTCTTCCAACACACTCCTTTTGCTTTGGATCTCACGTGACTTCTTTGTGGATGCCTCTAGGGTTTGTGCCGCCAACTTGGAGCATGGGGGCTGGGTGTTGGCCGCCACCATGGCTGGTGGTGGCGCCACCAAGGTGGTTGCCGGAAATGTCGCCGGCGAGTGGAGATTTGCACCATTCAACCCGTTTTTTTCATGGATTCTTCTTCCTTCTTGATCTTCTTCAACAATACCATCCAAGAAACCATCTTCATACTCCTTTGCAAGAGAGAAATCCAAAATATCACCTAGAGTGACCTTGGAAGGTGATGAAATATGTCTAGAATCGGCCAAGCTCCTTCCTTGCACTTTCTCCTTGTGTTTTGAGGTTCCATCTTTACCTACTTCCATGAAATCATCTACTCCATCAAAAACATCCTTTTTGAGAGTTGGATCACCATTTTTAAGCTTGAGTGGAGGGGATTGAGAGCTCCTCCTCTTTTTTCCCATGGCTACAAGAAGAGTGGCCAAGAGACAATACTAGGACCTTCGGTGGCTCAAGTGACCATTGCCTAGGCCGAGGGAGAGTGTGGGGTGGGTGGGTAAGGCCGGAGGTGGTTTGTGTGGTGGAGGAAAGGGTGGCCGAATGGGTGTGGCTAGATCCAAGATCTTGAGCGAGAGAGAGCCAAAGTGAGTGCTTGGAATTGAAGAGCGCCGGCTAGAACCAAGCTCACCGGTGAGCTCCGGCCCCGGGGTGGCTCGTGAGGAGACCAACCGTGGGTGGTGGGTGAGGGTCACGTGAGGTCAGCCCTCACCGGAGCTCGCCGGCGATGGAAAAAGCTTGGAGGCCGAGTGGGTTTTCTAGAGAGAGCAGAGAGTGTCTCTCTCTAGAGTTTGGCACTACTGAGAGCTCTTTCTTGAGTTAACGTGGTGGCTCAAAAATGTTTAGTTTTAATATATAGTTATAGATATTGCGTTGTTAAAGGAAGGTTTTTTTGGGGAAAAAAATCACGTTTTACAAGTAGTTTTTGTAAGAAATCATTTTTAAAAAAAAAGTACAAAAAAATTTATATACAACCATTTAATTTCAACCACCTTATTTTATTTTTCATTGATATTTAATTTTAATTAGACTAAAATGCCCTTTTTCATTTATCTTTTCCTTTTCTTTTTAATTATTCATTTATACAAAATAGTAAAATAATTTAATAGAGGTTTAGTTCAAAAATCAGAATTTAAGGTTCAAAAATCACTTAATAAAAATAGAAGTTTATGTTTCAAAAAAAAGAAAAAAGAAAAAAAGAAATTTTTAAAAGGGTATTTCGGTCCAACCAAGCTAAAATCTATATCTATAATACTATCAAAAGGGAGGATCCTACATGAACAGTAATCCATACAATTCAATGCTAATCATTGTAGTAATTAAAAAATTTGATTTGTGATTGGTCAAAAGTGTTATGTTATTTTTTATTGGTCAAAAGTTTTATATACAACCATTTAATTTCAACCACCTTATTTTATTTTTCGTTGATATTTAATTTTAATTAGACTAAAACGCCCTTTTTCATTTATCTTTTTCCTTTTCTTTTTAATTACTCATTTATACAAAATAGTAAAATATTTTAATAGAGGTTTAGTTTAAAAATCAGAATTTAAGGTTCAAAATCACTTAATAAAAATAAAATTTTATGTTTAAAAAAAAAGAAAAAAGAAAAAAAAATTTAAAGGGTATTTCGGTCCAACCAAGCTAAAATCTATATCTATAATACTATCAAAAGGGAGGATCCTACATGAACAGTAATCCATACAATTCAATGCTAATCATTGTAGTAAATAAAAAATTTGATTTGTGATTGGTCAAAACTGTTATGTTAAATAAAATAATTCTGGTTTTACTAATTGATTGCATTTAATACTTATCCAATCATTGCATTTATTACTCAACTAGTTGATGTACCTATGCCCTGCACGGGATTTTTAATAGTTGTTTGATATACTTATAATAAATAAGTATTTATTTCAAGTGAATACTAATAATTATTTTTAAACAAATAAAATATAACTTAATGTTAATAACTTCATATAATTTAACCTGCAAATACTAAATAGAATAACCAATAAGAAAATATGTTCAAAATAACTATAAGACTAAAATGATAAAAAATATGTTCGAAATAATGTTTGAGAAAGAAAATTCATATTGTAATATTGCAATGATTTGCATTGGAGCTGTAAACAGCTTAATTTTCCTCTCCGTGCTTCAAAGTTTTTTGGAATTGGAAGTGAAAAGTTGATCTTCTATAAGTTTGTCTCCATTATCATCACATGGGATGAGCTTTCATTTGAAAAATTATAAGGAGTAAGTGGTTCATTCGACGATACATTGAAGTATAGTTCAAGCTCAAATGCGGTTTGTGGCCTAGTTAAGGTGATGACAAATAGGATAGATGGATTCGACTTTATAATAATATATTGATATTAATTGATAAGAAAATAGTTGCATAATTTATATTATAAAAATTTTAACGAAATTTTTTTATAAAATTTTTTTCTACATGATGACATTATTGAAAAAAATTCTATATGATAGATCTAATTGAAATTTCTACGCATTTGAGAAAATGAAGATTAATCAAGCTTCATGATACAATGATAAATCTATATATTATGCTATGATATTCTACATGTTATTGAATATCTTAAAATCTTGTCGTCATCATTTGTACTACTTAAATAATTTATATTAGAAAATTATCTTATTATTTTTCACATTTGGGATATTTATTAAGTGAATGAGAAGAAAAAATAATTTTGAAATTGTAGGGATGTACACATAGAGTTTGGTTCAAATGAAACCAAACCCTAACATGAAACGGAAGGAGAATTTTGGGCCGCCGGATCACATGATCCAAGGGTTGAGATTGCTTTTGTGATTTTGCAAAAACAAATCAAACAAATCAACAAGGTGGCAATTTTGTAAATACACCTAATTTCTATACCCTTAAGTTCATTCTCAAATATAAAAAATTCTAGCCCAGAGCCCAATCGAATTCTCACGACTCCACTTCCAAATCGATCGAACTTCCAAAGCAAACGGGACGACGACTCGACTCTGCTGGCATCGAAGTCTCCAACGATCGATCCAAGGCTCCAATCGATCGAACTCTCCGCTCGAAGGACGACGGACGATCTCACCTTCGCCTTTAATCTCTCCCACGAATCACGATGCCTCCAAAAACAAATCGAAAAGGTATAAGCCCTAATTTTCTTCACCTTATGCGATTGAAGAAGGAAATTTACCAGATTCTGATATTTTTTGTTCTTTGTTTATGCGATTGAAGAAGGCGGTCCATCTGAATTAGGTTTAAACTTTGTATACAAGAGATAACACATAATACGAAGTTACTGACCATCAAAACAAAAGAAAACCAATTCGACAGTTCCAAAAGGTCTGAATTTGATATACACACCACAAGCATCACACTATAAGTGAGAAACAAATTGAGATCTAGTGCAATAAGATAAAAGTGAAGGTTGAATGCATTGATAAATGGCATATGAAAAGTGCATCCTCTGATTACAAAAGTGCATTGAAAAGTTTCAAAAGTGCATTGTGACATAAGAAAAGTGCATTGATAAATGACATAAGAAAAGTGCATCATCTGATTGAAAAAGTGCATTGAAAAGTTTCAAGAGTGCAGTGAAAAGTTTCAAAAGTGCATTGTGACATAAGAAAAATGCATTGATAAATGACATATGAAAAGTGCATCATTACAAAAGTGCATTGAAAAGTTTCAAAAGTGCATTGAAAAGTTTTAATAAAAATCTATACTTAATGGATTTATGGTGCATGTTTAAAGGCATAATTGAAGGAAAGCTTATTAGCTCAAATGGAAGAGCAATGTGCTTACGCACATAGATGTGGGTTCGAATCCCATATAAGCTAATTTGATCATGATTTTCTTTGAAAAATAGTGGTTAATTAGTTATTTGTCGTACAACGATAAAATATAATTTCTTTTTAGTACATAGCTAGTTAGGTTGAGAATAAATGCGTTAAGAATTAATTTGTGTAAGATATCATATTAGCCTATGTAGGAATTGAACCTACATCTTTGTGCACAAAGCACACCGTTCTACCATTTGAGCTAATAGGCTACTTGTACTAAAATAAAAATTTGACCTTCATATGGTTTCAACTCGGATGGACACGTGGGCAAATAGTATGTCGTTCCCCCTTGAGATAGCTCAATGAAATATTCACCACTGTTTTTAGGTGATTCCTCATTGAAAATAGTAGTTGAAAAAGAGTTTGATATCCCCGCTACAACTAACATAAAAGGGAAATATAAAGGTGTTAGTTGAAAATTACTAAAAGTGCATTGAAAGTATAATAAAGTGCATTATATACTAGTAAAAGTACATTACTTAAATCAGTGAAAAGTAAAAGATATACAAAGTGCTATTAAGTAGAAAAAGTGCACTCTTAAGTGTAAAAAGTGCATTATTAACTGTGAAAAGTGCAATAAAAATATGTTCTCTATAAGGTCAAATATATGTTCTCTAAACAAAAATGAAAAGTGCATTGTTAAGTATAAAAAGTGCACTAGTAAAGCTGAAAAGTGCATTGTCATATACTAGTTATACTCCTTTATGAAAAGTGCAAGTAAGTATGAAAAATGCACTATTAAGTCCTAAAAGTGCATTATTAAGTCCTAAAAGTGAATTATCAACGAGAAGTGCAACGTGCATTATTTAAGTATGAAAAGTGCACTAGTAAGCCCTAAAAGTGCATTCTTAAGTCATAAAAGTGCAGTATTAAGTCCCAAAAGTGCAATGTCGATTCACACAGTTCAATCGATTCACTCAGTTTGGATTGGCCTAGTATTAAGTTCGATTCACACAGTTCAATCGAAATCCAACTAGATTCACACTTCACACTTGACCAGTTCAATCGATTCCGAAAAATCACACAGATTCAATCCCTCTTACCACTTACCACACAAATTCAATCCCTCACACAGATTCAATCACACAAATTCAATCCCTCACACAGATTCAATCACACAGATTCCGAAAATTGTTTGAGCTTGTGACTTTCTGCCATGGTTGGAACAGACTCGCAGATTCAAACTCTTTGAATTTCGGATTCGGCGATGGCGATCTCGTTCGGTGCGATCTCCTTCCGTTTCAATCGAAGGCCACGATCTTCGATCTGCCGTCTGCGTACTGCGTTTGAACGAACCCTAGACAAAACAAAAAAGAGAAAAAGGATTATTAATTAGAGAGGGAAAAGACGTAAATTAATAAAAGGGGAAATAATAAAAGGGGAAATAAAATCAGCCCTTGGATCTCCTTGATCCAAGGGTCCAAAATTCTCCTTCCGTTTCATGATAAGAAGATGTTTTATGGGAATCAAACTCTGTACATATATATATATATATATATATATATATATATATATATATATATAAATGGAAACAATTATTTATACATAAAAATTCAAAAGTTATTTTTTATGTAATTATTTAATATGAATTAATTTTGAAATACAATTATTTGATATATATTGATCTTACAAAGTTACGTGCATGTTAGATATTGTTTTATGAAATTATTTCATATAAATTGATCTAAATAATTATTTAAAAATATAAATTGAATTACTCATTAAGGAAATATAATTATTGAATAAGAAGAAAAAGTAACCATGAAATTTTAGGGATATATATGCATAGAAGAGAAAATAATAAATTTATTCCTTTTATATAATTATTTAATCTAAATTTATTTTAAAATATAATTATTTAATAATAATTGATCTTAAAAAATTACATAGATGTAAGCTAATTAAGAAAGATATAGTAATGATTTTATATACATTTTTCTTAAAGAATTAATACCTTTTATAAAAATATATTTTTATAGATACTCCAATTATAAAAGGTAAGTATAATATGAAAAATCACCAATAAGTAAAGTGACCTAATTAAATAGTATTTGAAAATTATAATGTGGTAGAATTAAGTAATATTTGAAGATTTAGATGGGCAAATTAGTAAATGTAAAAATTAATTTGCTGAGGTGGCATAGTTAATGATTGATACGTAGGATTGAGTGATTCGACTTTAGTTATAATATATTGATGATTGCGGCGGTTGCTTGCTGATTTGCAAAAAAATGGATTGCGGCGGTTGACTTTCCTGCACCTCTTTGATTTGGCTTCTCTTGTTGTCTTCCATAGCACTCAATGATTGCATTTATTACTCAATGATTGCAATGATTGTATTTAAAATGTGTAAAAGAATTATGCAGTATATTTTGTACACGCCTTTACACACTTTTGTTTTATTAGCACTTTTGTTTTATTAGGCTGACAATCATTACGACAACTACTACCTTCAATTTCTTTCAGCTTTATACAGGTGAACTTGTCATGCAAGGCAAACTTTGGCTATAAATAGGTTGTACAATTCATTGTAAGGAATCAACGAAATCAGTTCAGTTTTCCCAAGTTTCTCTCTCAAATATTTCACAACACAATAATTGTAATGTTCGTGATCCGTTTTTCCTTCTAGATCAGAAAAACGAGTTTCTTAATCTACAAGCAATCGAATTTCTTGGCCCGCAAGTAACCTCCGGTATGAGTCTTAATTCGTTGCAATCCTTTATATAAACAATAACAATCTATTAGTCATACTTTCAGTTAAATACATTTTAAGTAGCTAATCCTAATTAGTTTTAAATATATATATATATATATATATATATATATATATATATATATATATATATATACAATGAAAATCCTATCTACCTTATATATAACTTCGGTTACGATTAATCTGGATATGCCTTTTGTGTAACCTCCCGTTTAAACCTCTATTAAATATCTTTTCTCTTATCTCTAGATTCTTCCTTTTCTGTTATTTTCTTTTCGTTTTCAACCGAATCTCCTACGCCGCTTCTTTATTTAAACCCAAACTACCCAAACCCTAAAAATAATTTTTGAGAACACTATTTGCATCCCCATTGAAACGAGTTTTACCGATTGAAGAACAGCCTAGTTCACACGGAAATTGTTGCAAGGGAGCACCACCCTCGTCTGCCTTCGTCGTCGCCGTGAGTCTCGCGCAACGTCGGGCCTTTTCTTCCGTTTTGTTCTCTCACCGGAATATATCACCGGCGGTTCTGCGGGTAAGCACCTTTTTCGATCTATGTCCCGTTTCTTTCGCTCGATAAGATAGCAGGAGGATGGGGGTTGTCCTTCCTAGAAACGTAATTGGGTATTATGGTTAGCTGGCTAATTCAATTTTTGAGTAATCAATTATATAGGTGGGTAAAGTTTTGTTTTTGGACAAATCAAGGGTTGTTCAGTGGGTTTAATCTCATAGCGTGTTTATAAATATATATGTGCGAAATAAGGGCATTTCATTAAGTTTGGGTACGATGGCTACGGGTTGAAATAGTGCTTTGTTGGAAGTGGTGCTAGTTAAGTATTAAAAAGAAAATTAGTAGTCCTCTTGGATAACTTGTTCGGTAATGATTTTCCTAGAATATTAGGCTTACTATAAGCTCGTCAGACTATGGGTGGCTATATACATATTCTTTTAATTAGTTCATACGTAAATAGTCGGTACATCTAATTGTATTTGTATATTAGTATTTATATGGGATCATTATTTAATAGTTAAAATAAGTTAGGATGGGTTCGCCTGAATGTAATTTAGTCAATGAATTCCGGTGCTCACATTAACGGGTTGGTTAATTATTACATCTTTAGAGTTCTAAGCGTAAACCTTAATCTTGTTAGGGAATTACACTTGTTTGGATTTCTAGTTCTACGTGATCATTCGATCTTCTTCTTCGAGGTAAGTTGTTTTCGACTTGTTCGGTTCTTCTCTATCCTGTTAGATTGTATACCATTACTGTAGGACGGGTTTTGGGAACTAGTCCCGAGTACCTTTTTGAATTGTGTTGGAATTATTGGTGTGTTGTGTGTAAAATGGTTTTGAACGCATTTTATCAGAAAGAAATTTTTGAAACGTTTTCTCTGTGTTGGTACCGTTTTCGGCACGGCCCCATCGTAGTTGGCGTGGAGGAAGAGTTGGCTATGTATGACCCGTGTGACAGGGAAACCGTGCCCCATCAAAACGGAAATCATTATCTATGCATTTTGGCAAGTGCTCCAGTGGAGGCTTAGCCGGGGTTAGAAGGGAGATTGTGAAGTGGAGTGAGAGGGCATGCCTCTACACTCGGCGCGGCGATGAGCGCCTTGGAAGTCGGATTGTGAGATGGAGGAATTGCATTGTTATAAGGTTGTGTTTGTAAATGTGTATGTGGCTATGTGTGACTGATTATGACTAATTTAGGTATTGGCCTTTAGAGTTATGATTGCGATTGTGAACTTGGATGCTGACTTTGGAAATGTTTTAAAACGTCTTGCAATTTCCGTATTCTTTCTAACTTGATAGATTAGTAGCTGACCCTTCGGGGAATATTTTTCAGTTCCAGGTATGAATCAGGGAACCGTGCAGGAACCGAGGCCAGATGGCGGGGCGGAGCGGTGAAGAGTGCGTGTCATAGTGGGTTGGGTTTACTTTAGTTTATTCTTTACATATTAGGGTGTGGATTTATTATTTTGCTGAAGCTAGGATTATGTATTGCTTATTATGATTGCTAGAATAATTCAGTATTAGTAAGAGTGTTATCGGGTTGAATGTTTATGTTTTGGGGAATACATGTATAACTATATTTTCTATGCTTTCATTAAAGGAAAGTTTGGATGTTTTATTATGTTTTCTTGTCGTGCCCGCGTTGCAAGATCCTAAAGTGTGGTTGTCAACCTACTTAAATAGTATCTAGTAAGGTCTATTTCTAAGTAGCGCACCGTCGGAAGTCGGGATGTTACAATAATTGCCGACGTATCTTTCAGATTTTAGTAGTTAAGACCTTGCATGCTTTTTATAATTGTTCATTCTTTGTATAAATTGATGATTAGTTGTATACTTTGTTGGAGCCCATATATTTTTAGTTTTTTCTTTGTGACTTGATGTACGTATATGTTTAAGTTGAAGTGTTTGAATTACTTTTAGCATGTTGGTCAATATGCAGTGTTACAGTAATCAGATAACCAACTAGGTTTAATGAATTTAATCTGGTTTAGACTTTGACGCACGCAATCCATCAATCCTTTGCATTGAGCACCAAAATTAAATTATTGATCTTATTCAACAACGATTATAGAGGCCATTAGAGAAGATGATAACATGGAAGATGACGGTTATAGAGGTAAAGGTCAACAACAGTAGGAAACTCTCGAGATTTACTGATGACAACATTGGAGAATCTTTCTATAAATATGGGTATGATTCTAGGGTTTTGTGAAATTAATGTATTATGTAAATAAGTCGATGTATATATTTTATGTAATTTGATTTTTAATATTCTTCAGATTTCATGCACCTCTTTAATTTGTCTACAACCATGATAGTATACACGTATACCTTTTTTTTTGTCTTCGTTAGGCACTGCTTATCGAAAGAGTTGCACAATTTTCTATGCCATTAATGTTACTTCTTCTTTGCCTTGTCTGTTTTGACTTTGTTTTCTTCCTTTCCTACAACTATTTAATTCATTCGTATTCTCTCTACTCTGTTGAAACTGTAACATCCCCGACCAAAGTGCATACGTCATTTTGTATTCATATAATATTAGGAGCATATGCATAGCATATTGGCATGATATATAGTGAGTTTTTAAAAGTAATATTTATTTTATAATTAAGTTTATTATATTTGAAAAAGTTTTAAATAAAAATTAATTAATAATTATTTCAGGGTAAAGTTTATAGTAAAGAAGATTTGAGGGTGAAAAGTCGAATTTCGATAAAATAATATGTCGGCTTCGTGTTGAAACCGCCCTTGTTTTCATATATATCTATCTTTGTTCTATCTTTCATTCAAGAGGCATAAGAGACAAAAAAAATCCAGAGAGTGGGAGATACAAAAAAAATGAGAGGAAAGAAGAAGAACTTGTTAAATTTTGTTGTTTTGTTTGGATCTGGTACAAGATTTTTTCTATCGTGTTTTAATCTTGAAGTATAAGCTTGGTTTGCTAAGTTTTTAATTAGTTAATGGTTTATCTGGATTTTCCTAATTTTCCAGATCTAGATCTATAGTTGCTTTTAATTTGAAAATCAGTCGATTTATAGCTCTCAAAGGGTGTTTTCGATCTCGGATTTATATTCGGTAAAAGATTTCAGAGTATTTTTAGGGTTTTGTTTTGTAAGGATATTAGGGAGCCCTTTGGTCAAGTTTTTCAAAAAGGTTTGAACTAGAAAAATGTTCTTCTATATATAGTTTATTATTGTCAAGTTTTAAAGGATTTGGATATATATGCAAGAAGTTATAATGCATTCTGGCATTTCATTGCATTTGGGGTTAAAGTTTGTAAGAGTAAATAGCCTAATTTGCATTGGGTTATATATAGGAACACAAGTCATAGATCGTGGTCAAAGAGAAAGGGAAGATATATAGTATCTGTCTTAAACATGTGAGTATAGACCAGAGATTCAACCCTATGTGCTATATGTGCCATACGGATATATGTGCTTTATGGATACATGTGTTATATGGATTATGTGGATATATATGTTTTATATGATAGCTTTGAAATTGCCAGAGATGTTTGCACATAAAGTATGTTAACAGATGGCATATGATATATGGTTACATGATGCACTTGATTGCATAGCATATTACATGAGATTAAAAGGAACTGTGACTGTCTTGCCCTGAACTGTAATGAGGAAATCTTCGGATTTCTTTCTTAAAGCATACAGGATCTTCGGATCATACAGGACCTACGGGTCAATGAGGAGATCTTCGGATTTCTTTCTTAAAGCGACCATAAGAGTCATAATGAGGAGATCTTCGGATTTCTTTCTTAAAGGGGACCATAAGAGTCCATATACAGTAAACCCGGGGCAGATTCAGGCTTGAACAGTTCACATAATAATAAATCGGATACATTAGCATTTGCATTTGCATAGTAAATTCATGTATGACATATATAATATGTATGAATATGCATACTGACCAATTGTTTGGATTTATGTGAAATAATTGATGATGGTTTATATTCACTGAGTATGCGACTCACGTAAATCGCAAAACAATTTTTCAGGTTCAGTTAGAACTTTCTGACGTGTGTGTCTTTTAGAGGTCACATTCATACAGGTCAACCTGTTGAAGCTCACTACAACCTTCTCCTCCTCATTTTGCATCTTAGACGTATGAGTTGTAATAGAAGTCAAAGTGACATATGTTTTAGTATGAGAAGTAACGACATAGAACTGTGTGTGTGCAACCTTTTATGGTTGTTACTTTCTGCCATGTGCTTACGTGGATAGTTGCTATATGTGAATTATCTGTTGATATAAGAAATAAGCTTTTACTAAGCATACGTCATAGGGTATAGGGGTGTCACAGAAACAACCCTAGAAAGGAAGAGAAAGAGAATCAGGACGGAACACCGTCGACATATCTTATCTACCTCGTCAAATTCATCTCCAAAAATTGATCGGTATGAACTTTTCCTTCTCAATCTTCTCCAAAAATTTATCGGTTTGAACTTGTCGTTCTCAATTTAATTTTGTTTGTAAATTCTTTATATCAACTTGTTTTCTAATTTCTCAATTGTGATAAACAACCCTGGAAAAGAACAACGAGAATCAGGACGCAACGACGGACCCGGGTGAAAGAAGCCTTCACCGCCAGCATATCTTATCTGCCTCTACAAATTCGTCTCCAAAAATTCATTAGTTTGAGCTTGTCCTTCTCAATTTAATTTTGATTGTAATGTCTTCATGTCTGCTGTTGTTCTTAGTTCTCACTTCTGATAAACAACCCTAGGAAGGAACAAAGAGAGAATCAGGACGGAATGACAACCTCGGTCGGGTGCCGACTTCTCATCTGCCTCGTGGAAGTCTCCAAATTCGCCTCCAAAAATTGATCGGTTTGAACTTGTCTTTCTCAACTTAATTTCTGTTTAAAATGTTTCAATGATTCATTATGTATAGTCATTCGAAAAGAGAAGAAAAGCATGCCCGCAATTTAAAAGAAGAAGGGCAAGCTTTTCCTACTATGCTGCTTTGTATAAGTCTAACAAGAAAGAGCTTAGTTCTTGATAGAAGCCAACTGTTTAAGGCAGCAGAAGCTCTCAGACAATACGAAGGCTCAAGCCTTTTGGCTTTGGATTGTTGTGCTAAAGTGCTTCTAAATCTGAATTAGAAACGATGCTCAGCAATCCTTTTAATTGGTTTAGGACAAGTTACGAGGTAGTTAGGTTTTCATAGTTTCACCCTTCTAAAACATAGCTTTATTCATAATTGTTATCCATATTGGTAAGAGACTTCATTATTGTCATCTGTATTCCATTTGTGTTGTTTTTCATGATTAGGCTTTTAGGTTTGCTTTCAAATTTTCCAATGCAGCGTTTTGGTGCTCGAGAGTCGAGATATAAGCTCATGTCCTCTACGCTTGGTAAGCTTTCCAACACATGAATTCACTTTTGTGCTTTTTCTACTTTTCAACCTTGTTCTTAATTGCCCTCCCATGAATAAATACAGATTGTGACTTCATTGCTTTTAAATATTAATTAAAAACATGCTCAACAATCCTTTCATTGTTTTTTAGGACAAGTTATGAGTAAGTTAAGTTTTTATAGTTCAACCCTTTTAAAGCTTGGCTTTCTTCTTAACTGTTATCTGTATTGTTAAGAGACCTCGGTGATGGTACTCAAAATAGCAAAATAGGAAGTGGGTCCGGGGTACAAGGAATAAACGGATCCGGCGGGACTCACAAGGTGGATTTCGGGACCCATTACCGTACCCATCTCTAAATTAAACAAATCCCTACCTCCGCGAGGTCTAGAGACCTCGGCAATGATGTTGGGACCTCGTTGATCAAAGGCTGACACCCCCGCCCTATCTAGACCAGTCAGCGATCACCGCTTCATCACCCAATAGGCCACTGCCTCACGCTCGACAAATCAAAAGGCTTGATCTCGGGTGTCCCACATCGGACACACACCAAAACTTATCCTCTCAAAACACTATAAATAGAGGAGAACCTCGTAGGTGGTAGGGGGTCGAAAAACATCTTGAATTTAAGAACTATCTTGCTCGTTGAATGAAGATCGACGTGTTGAATCATCGTCAAAGACATCGCTACAGACAAGTGAAGTTCACAAAAAGACTTCAATCGCTCACACCAATGACCTCGCTGCATCAACTCGCAAGCCATAATTACCACGCTCAAACTCAAACTCCTCAACCTCACCGCCAAAGTCCATCAAGCAGCCTGCGGGTGGTAGAAACTTGTAGTGATTAGGAGATCTCGAACCTTGTTAGATCGAGATCTCGAATACTCTTAGGAGGTCTAAGGTGTAATCTCGTGATCTGTAACCTCATGATTTATAACCTCATCATAAAAAACAATAAATAAAGAGCAAGTGTTTGCACAGTCGAATCAAAGCAATCTCGTTTCTTGTCTTCTAGTGTCGGTTTATTTCGGGTTTCATGACTAGCGCCGTCTGTAGGAACGTCTTCATCCTAAGCGGTTTCCCGGTTTGTGCAAACCTTGGCTTTTGAACCCCTCAAAATGGCATGTCCAAACAAGTTCTTCCCCTAACACCCCGACAACTTGCCCGAAACCTCACAATGGATGAATACGGGATCATCGGGTTGTCCATTCGTGGTCCCTTTTGGGTGGACGTACAACGCGCCACAAAAACCTTACCCATTCCATGGGTATGAGTCGGGCGGTGCTCCCCCAAACCCATATCCCTACCCGGGCTATGGGCAATACCAGCAGGACTTCGCCCCTGCATACGTCCTTGTGCCAGCCCCGGGCCAACCCCACTCCGAGTACGTACCTACATACGTCCCTGGGCATGTGCCAGGGCAGGAGACGTCAACCAACGGCTCATCGACGGAGTGGCCTCCCCGGGACCCCATGCAGATCTCCAAGTCTCGCTCGCGACGTTCTAGGTTGCAAGACCCGGAGCTGTCTGTACGGTGGGGAGCGTGAGACACTCCCTGAAATCCCGCTCGCAGCGTCGACCTGTCGAGGCCGGGAGCCGCTCGTCTTTTGTGGACGAGATTCAAAGAGCGCCGATGCCCAAGCGCTTCCATAGGCCGTAGATGGGACTTTACGACGGCGCGACAGATCCGGAGGAGCATCTAAAGCAATTCGCTGTCCAGATGAACATCAACTCCTACAACAATGCCATTTTCTGCCGCGTCTTCCCCACAACCCTGGAAAAGGCTGCGATGACGTGGTTCATCAGTCTCAAGACCGGGTTCGTGGCCTCATTCACTCAGTTGTGCGAGTCCTTTATCGCACACTTCAACGATTCGAGGAAGCGCAAGAAGAACATGACAGATCTCCGCGACATCGATTAGGGAGAAGGCGAGTCGCTGGGCACCTTCTTTACGAGGTTCACAACCGCGGTGGCGGAGATCGCATATATCGACAAATCGTCGGTACGCGACACCCTCATGGGCAACCTAGGCTCGGGCGTTTTGCAAGAATTACATTTGAAATCTCCGGCGACGTACGACGACCTATGCGCCCGAATCACGACCCAGGTGTATGCCGAGGACGCTGCCAACCAGAGCTCTCGGCCGAGGACCGACAAGGAAATCGTCGCCGAGGCTAAGGGAAAGGCGAAGGTGGCCGCGCCGGCTGCGAGGGATGCGTATGGGACGTAGGCCCAAGACCCCGTCAACAACAACAAAAACAGGAACTACAATAACAACAATAACAACAGAAACAACAATAATCGCAACAATAATTGGGGTGGCGACGGTGGCGTTTGGAACTGCTTCGGTGGGAAGCAGCGCGGCTATAGGGGCAAGGGCGGCCCTTGTACAACCCAAACAAAAAGGGATGCGCCAACCCCGCATCAGGAGCCAACACCGTACCGCAAGGCCCGAGTCAAGCTCAGGCCAACAATGTCGAGCAGTAGGCTCCCGCGAAGCCGGCGTGGTCGGGGCAGACAACAACACCCGATGGGTATATCCATGCCATCTCGGGTGGACCTTCGTTGGCTGGATCAAGCCAGGCGGAAAGAAAGAGATACGCGAGGACAAGCCATCATGAGCCCTCGGTATTTAGCGTTGCCTAGACCTCGCGGTCCCACGTAGGCCTGACCTTCACCTCCGAAGATGCCGAAGGACTCTACATGCCGCACTCGGACCCTTTGGTGGTACACGCTCAAGTGGACTCAAAAATGGTGAAGCGGGTGCTGGTGGACACGGGGTCCTCCATGGACATCATGTACTACGGCGCTTTCGAGCAGTTGTGCATCTCCGAGACTTCCCTGAAGCCCTACGCCGGGAAACTCACCTCTTTCTCGGGGGACGAGGTCGATTTTACAGGTCTTATAGACCTCTGGATGACGTTGGGCACCGGCTCCACGAGGAGGACCGAGATGGTGGAGTTCACGGTGGTACACCTTCCTTCGGTGTACAATGCAATCATCGGGAGAGTATCCCTGATTAAATTCCAGGCGGTGGTGTTCATCTACCACCTGAAAATGAAATTCACCGTCGATGGTGGGGTTGGAGAGGTAAAGGGCAACCAAGAGGAGGGACATGTTTGCTATGCGACCTTGGCAAAACAAAAATGCCCGGGGTTTATCGTGGAGTCCCCCGGCGAGGCCGACCTCGAAGTCCGGGACTTCACGGTCCCCATTCTTGAGAAAAAAAGAAGGGTGATTACCCCCTTCGGGAACGACTCCAAGAAGATCTACCTGGGAGAATGTCTCTCCGGGAAATCGGCAGCATCACTAGAGGCCCTGTTGTCCAGATCCCGCGATGCGTTCGCGTGGACCGCCAAGGATCTCCGCGGCGTCCCGCGAACCGTGGCCCAACACTCCTTGGACGTCGACATTACCACCCGCCCTGTGGTACAAAGACGGAGGAAGAATGCGAAATCGTCTCAGCCCGAACACCGAGAAGTGTGTCTTGGGCGTGTCATAGGGAAAGTTCCTGGGCTTCATGATCAGCGAATGCGAAATCGACGTAAACCCCGCCAAGGTCGAATCAATCCTCTCAATGAGGTTGCCGCGATCTCGCACTGAGGTACAACGGCTCAACGACGCCGTGAACAACCTGGGGAGGTTTTGCTCCCGCTTGGCGGACAAGTCTCTGCCCTTCTTTGCCACCCTCATGAAGAACGACAAGTTTGTTTGGGACGAGGGGCTAGAGATCGCCTTCTACGAGTTGAAGGCCTTCCTATCAAAACTCCCCACGTTGTCACCTCCAATGGCAGGCGAGGACATGCAACTATATGTGGCGGTAAGCCCGGAGACGGTCAGCACGGTGCTAAACATAAAAGCTACACACCTAGTCTACTTCATAAGTTGTGTGCTCCAACCTGCGGAGCAGCGATACTCCCCATCGGAGAAGATGGCCCTGGCTGTCGTAACCGCCTCTAGGCGCCTGCGCCCTTATTTCCACACACACACCCCATTCAGGTCCTCTTTGACCTCCCACTTTGACAGATCCTCCACCAGCCCGCCCTCTCCGGGCGGATGACAAAGTGGGCAGTCGAGCTCTCCGAGTTCGACATCAGCTACCTCCCTAGGACCGCAATAAAGGGGCAGGCCCTTGCCGACTTCATGGTGGAGGTAACCTTCCCCGAAACTGATGCAAGCTCGGAGGAATGGAAGGTATTTGTTGACGGTTCGCGGTGTGACGTCGGAGGTGGGGCTGGCATATTCCTCGTCGGTCCCTCAATCGAGACGGAATACGCCCTTAATTTCGCATTCGATGTCACCAACAACGAGGCCGAGTATGAGGCCATGATTGCCGTGATAGAGATGGGGCTCCTCAGTGGAGCCCGCAAAATCAAAGTCTACAACGATTCCGAACTGGTTACGCGGCAGCTGAACGGACAATACGACACCCGGACGGGGTTCCTGCCTGCGTACCAGGAGAAAGTTAAAGCCTTAGTGTCGTGCCTAGAGACCTTCACGGTGGAATCCATCCCACAAACCTCAAACAGAAAGGCGGAGGCTCTTGCGAGTTTGGGATCTGCCCTTCCCTTGGAGGTAGGGAATCCCGTGATGGTGGAAAGGAAACTCTCGCTGAGTGTAACCAGCGAGGTTCTCTCCATTACCGCTGGGGATTGGAGGGTCCCGATCACACGATATGTGGAGAGTGGTGTCCTCCCAAAGGATATCGTGGAGGCTAAAAAGCTGAAAATACAAGCGGCCCGCTACTGCGTCATCGGCGGCCGACTTTATCGTCGGGGCTATGCTGAGCCCAACTTGTTTTGTGTACCAACCGAGACGGCGGGACATATCCTGTATGAGGCGCATGAGGGGTTCTGTGGCGGCCACCCCAGGTGGCGTGCCTTATCGCATAAATCACCCATTTGGGATACTTTTGGCCCACTCTTAGGCAGGACGCGAGGGCCTATGTCCAGAAATGTGACAGGTGCCAGAAGCACGGTAACCTCCAGCACGCCCAGACCTCGCTTCTTTGCTCCATCTACGCACCATGCCCCTTTGCAATGTGGGGGATGGACATCCTAGGCCCCTTCCCCAAGGCTGTTAGCCAGGTGCGGTACATTCTGGTCATCGTCGATTATTTCAAAAAGTGGGTCGAGGCACAAGCAATGGCAAAGATCACCGGGACAAAGGTATGCGACTTCCTATGGAAGAACCTCCTGTGCCGCTTTGGCGTCCCCATGATCATCATGACTTACCATGGCCCCCAATTCGACTGTGAGGAAACTCGGACGTTTTGCTCCAACCTGGGCATAATCCTCAAGTTTTTCCTCCGTGGCCCACCCCCAGTCCAACGGCCAGGTGGAGAATGTCAATGCTCGCATCCTGTTCGATCTAAAGAAGCGTCTGGGCATGGCACAAGGTCGCTGGGCGGAGCTTCTCCCACTCGTCATGTGGACATACCGCACCACCACGCGTCGTGCAACGGGGGAAACACCTTTCGCTCTAACCTACGGGGCGGAAGCGCTAGTCCCCGTAGAAACATTAGTGCCATCGGCAAGGGTTTTTGACTTCGATGAAAAAGAGAACGAGGCCAACCTCAAGATCGAACTGATGTTTAGGAATGAACTGCTCGAGGTGGCTGATCTGCACTCCAGAGAATACAAACGACGCGTGGCGGTGTACCACGACAAGAAGGTTAGGCCCCGGTTTTTTGCCACAGGTAGCCTCGTTTTGAGGCGAACCGAAGGTGCTAAATTGGACCCTAACTGGGAGGGACCGTACCTCCTCAAAGAAGAAGTCGCACCCGGAGCTTTGTGAATAAAGGGTTATGCGGTATTTTCAAATCTGTATCAAAAATAAAAACCTCTCGCTTCCCGCTTGGGGTTGGAGATTTTCGGTTTTAAGTTGCGAAGTCCACCCCTCACTTCCCGCTTGGGGTTGGAGATTATCAGTTTTAAGTTGCGAAGCCCACCCCTCGCTTCCAGCTTGTGGTTGGAGATTCTCGGTTTTAAGTTGCGAAGTCCACCCCTCGCTTCCCGCTTGGGGCTTGAGATTCTCGGTTTTAAGTTGCGAAGCCCACCCCTCACTTTTCGCTTGGGGTTGGAGATTATCGGTTTTAAGTTGCGAAGTCCACCCCTCGCTTCCCGCTTGGGGCTGGAGATTCTCCGTTTTAAGTTGCGAAGTCCACCCCTCGTTCCCGCTTGGGGCTGGAGATTCTCGGTTATAAGTTGCAAAGTCTACCCCTTGCTTCCCGCTTGGGGCTGGAGATTCTCGGTTTTAAGTTGCGAAGTCCACCCCTCGCTTTCAGCTTGGGGTTGGAGATTCTCGGTTTTAAGTTGCGAAGTCCACCCCTCACTTCCTGCTTGGGGCTGGAGATTCTCGGTTTTAAGTTGCGAAGTACCCCTCGCTTCACGCTTGGGGTTGGAGATTCTCGGTTTTAAGTTTCGAAGTCCACCCCTCGCTTCCCGCTTGGGGTTGGAGATTCTCGGTTTTAAGTTGCGAAGTCCACCCCTCGCTCCCGCTTGGGGTTGGAGATTCTCGGTTTTAAGTTGCGAAGTCCACCCCTCGCTTCCCGCTTGGGGTTGGAGATTTTCGGTTTTAAGTTGCGAAGTCCACCCCTTGCTTCCCTCTTGGGGTTGGAGACAATTAAAGACCATCATGCGAGATCCGAGCGAGGCTCATGATCTTGGCATAAAAACAATCATGCGCGATCCGAGCAAGGCTCGTGATCGCGACATGAAGACCATCATGCGAGATCCGAGCGAGGCTCGGGATCTTGGCATAAAAACAATCATGCGCGATCCGAGCGAGGCTCGGGATCGCGGCATGTAATGAGCCCCCGATGTGGCCCGAGCGGACCATAAATATTGTGGCACTCGGACCATGGGGTTGGATCGGGATATATAGTGACCTAAAATGGGGGACACACAACACAATCATAGACGAAGGAAAGGAAATTATATAAAATAAGGTCACAAGGGCCGAAGTACGACGTCCAGGCCATGAAAGGCGAACACCTGGAAAAGAAGAGGTTTTGAGACATCGAACAAAGCCACAGAAAAGAAGACTCGAGATAACAACGGGAAGAAAGCACGTGTCACTCTAGGGCTATTTGATAGCTTGCATTTAGGTAGTGTTTAGGATGCATATTTATGTTTATTTTGCATAAGTTTTATTTAGTTTTAGTTGGTTTTAGCTTAGTTTCTAGGATCTTATGTTTTCGGGTAGTTGCGCTTGTTTTGTTCGGTTTTGCAGATCTTTAGGTAAACAAGCATGGATGGGATGGATCTTAGATGATTGTGGTGGAGTTTGATGAAGGTTAGAGTGATACAAGTGAAGATTACAAGAACCAAGGCCCAAGAGCTTGAAGGATAAAAACGCTTATATCCGGGCTATGCATCGGAGTTCTTGTTTTGACACCTCTATCTTTCAATGCATGGTTTGGGAGCTATAGTGCTCGGATGAAGCTGAATTTGCTATCACTGGAAATCTAACTCGAAGAGCTACAATTCATATTTTTACTCCGAGTCCAAATTCCAACTCGAAGGGGGTGAAATTAGCCTCTGAAGTGTCACCTGAAATGCTGAACCGAGAGTGCCGCGGGCTAGGAAGGCATGTGCCGCGGCCGCGTCACCCAAGAAGGAGACCGCGCCTCACATTCTGCCATGGGAGAGTTGGGCCGCGAGTTTTCGGCTTCAGGTTGGACTTTATTAGGTCTTTTCCGACTAGTTTAATGTAATTTCGGGATTTTTTTATCTTTGGATATCTTAGGGGTATTTAAACCTTGTTTTTAGTTTTCTCTCTAGAATCACTGGCATAACTTTTTGTCAAACATTGGAGGCTAGGGTTTTTCTCTTTGGAGGCAGACTTTGGAACCTTTGTAAGTTTGATTTCAATTTAATTATGCATTGCTAATTTCCCGTGTGTTTGGCTAGTTATTGAAGTCATGATTTGCATGTAGTTGTGAGGTTTGATTGATTCTCAACAAACTTGAATAGAGTTTATTCCCTTTGCTTAAGTGAATCTAAACTAGGGTTTTGTTAGATTGATCACCTAATTGAATTTCTAGTTATAACTGAATCTGATTAATTACCGATTGGAGTTAATTTGATCAAGAGTATACTTTAATCAATTTAGTACCGATTGGACAAGTTGATTAAAGGAGGGAATAAATTCACAAGTCACTTAGATGTCTAGTTGCTCTAAGTGTTTGTTTCTATTGATAACTTGAATCGTCATGCTGTTATTTAATTGAATCTAGAGGGTCTTCTAAGTTGTTATTTAATTAGGGTTGTTAGACTGGTTGCTCTATCAACTAAATATGAAGTTCGGGTTTTAATCCTTAGTAGGATCATTATCCACAATAGATTATTCAAGTGAGAAGAGAATCAAGAGAATCGATGATCAACGAATCAATATCATGATGGATTTAACTAGTTGAACACGTTTGTTTCTCATATATTTAAATCATCCTTGCATTCATAGTTAGTTTTATTCTTGCATAGTAGGTTAGAATTTACAATTACAAACCCCCCTTGGTTACTTGGCATATAAGTAATAAGATTAATACACGAGTCTCTGTGGGTTCGACCCTTACTTACCGCTCTACTGAGTTGGTTAAGCTAAGGTTTCTTTGATAGGTATTAACGACCACCGAAAATACCTCATCACTACTCTAACAGATAGGACATCTTAGGATGAATGTGAAGCGTCGAAAAAAGGAGAAGGTGGAATTGAAGCCAGCGGTGGAAGGCCAAACGTCACGTCAGTCAGACATTATGACGTTTGGCTTTCCGAGAAATTTGATTTTAAAAAATGAGGGGATCGATGAAACTGTACCGTCGGCTAGCACGCGAAGGGTTCGAGAACACCGCCGGGACTGCCCTCGCCCCCGCCGTCTCGCCGCCGTGACATCGGCACGAAACGCCAGAGAACAACCGTCGCCCTCTAGGGCACGAATCGATAAAAGAGAAAAAACGCAAAAAAGAAAAAGAATCGAAAGCATCGCCCTGGCACGAGCGCTGCCCTCTCCCCCTCCGTTTCGCCGCCGTGACACCGGCGCTATATGCCATGGAACGTTTGTCTCCCACCGGAGCAAGGGGCAGCGAGAGAAAAGGAGAGAACGCCGAAAACACGAAAGGGGAGTTGAACACTTACTTGCTTGAAGATTGGTACGAATGAGGTGCTGGCGCTCTTAAAAACCGTCGAGAGATCGTCGAAGAGCTGTTTGGAAAATGCCTGCCGAAAAACCGGAAGAACGAAACAGAGGGAGAGAGAGTACGTGAGGAAGATGATGAATATGAAACTATGAGGAGGCGTCGAAGAGACGCTTTTAAAGAGGGCGAACCTGGTCCTCCCCCATTCCCAAAAGGCTTATTGGACCTAATACATCTTTAGAGGCCCAATAATGAGATTTGGGGAGACGGGCCCAGAAGTCGCCACATGCATAACGAAAGAAAAATGTCTTAAGTATCCAGCCTCGTAAAAAACCTCGCACCCCGGATCTGGCGAACCAGAGGATATTCATATATGACATGCGGTCCTCGGGGCGAGGTCCCCAGGCCATGGGGGTAGTGATGGTGCTCAAAATAGTAAAATAGGAAGTGGGCCCGGGTACAAGGAATAAACGGATCCGGCGGGACTCACAAGGTGGATTTCGGGCCCCATTACCGTACCCATCTCTAAATTAAACAAATCCCTACCTCCGCGAGGTCCACAAACCTCGACAACAAGGTTGGGACCTCGTTGCTCAAAGGCTGATAACCCCGTCCTATCTAGACCAGTCAGCGATCACCGCTTCATCACCCAATAGGCCACTGCCTCACGCTCGACCAATCAAAAGGCTTGATCTCGGGCGTCCCACATCGGACACACACCAAAACCCATCCTCTCAAAACACTATAAATAGAGGAGAACCTCGTAGGTGGTAGGGGGTCGAAAAACATCTTGAGCTCAAGAACTATCTTGCTCGTTGAATGAAGATCGACGTGTCGAATCATCGTCAAGACCTCGCTACAGACAAATGAAGTTTACAAAAAGACTTCAAGTCGCACAAAGAGCCTTCGCTCACACCAATGACCTCGCTGCATCAACTCGCAAGCCATAATTACCACGCTCAAACTTAAACTCCTCAACCTCGCCGCCAAAGTCCATCAAGCAGCCTACGGGTGGTAGAAACTTGTAGTGATTAGGAGATCTCGAACCTTGTTAGATCAAGATCTCGAATACTCTTAGGAGGTCTAAGGTGTAATCTCGTGATCTGTAACCTCGTGATTTGTAACCTCGTCATAAAAAAACAATAAATAAAGAGCAAGTCTTTGCACAGTCGAATCAAAGCAATCTCATTTCTTGTCTTCTAACGCCGGTTTATTTCGGGTTTCATTACTCAGTTCTGTTATTTTTCATGATTATGCTTTTTGGTTTGCCATTAAAGGATCAACAAACCTGACTTGCTGAATGGCAGTATGTTTCGCCAACTAAGCTTCCCTCACGATTGATGATTTCAAAGAAGAAAGTCATAAAATCTGCATTAGCTAATAAACAACAACAAACCAAACCTTCCAAGTTGCATTAATTATTTTTTATTCACAGTTTAGATCAGTATAGTGGTTAGTATCTGGAGTTGGGTGATGTCTTTGCCTACATGTGACAGTCATCTATATCCAATTCAAAGTGGAAAAAAATTCTCTTAATGAAGTAATCATAAGGGCAATAAGAAACTCACTTCATTACAAGATTTGCCTTGAGCTAATCTAGGATATGCTGGTGCTTTAGGATTTACAAAAGTTATAGTGTTTGAGATAGAAACTAGCTTAAGATGCAAAAAGAGAGAAAATTTCATGAAATATAAACTGAGTGATTTGAGAATTAGAGTTTAATTTGACAGATCAATCTGAACTCACATTTGATAATCCGTCGGAGAATAATGCAAAAGAGAAATCAGCTCTCTGGTTGATCAATCTAAATCTCAAGGACCCTTTTCCAGTTTCGGGAAATTCCCCGGGAAGGAGCGGTCGGGGTGAGGGTGGTCTTTTGTATCTTGGATTGGTGAAATTCGTGTACTGAAACTGTTGAACCAGAAATGGAACAGAATAAAATGGATTAAGAAAAGCACGAGGTGAGGACTATTGAACCAGAAATGGTCATCAGAAGTTCGACTGTCTCATTGAAAACTGAAAAGTGAGTCCTCTTAAACCGAAAGCCATTAAAAAAAATGACTCCAGGTATATTTAGGCCATGATAGGACAAGTTCGACTGCTTATTACTAAAGATAAAGATTAAGACCTCGGTCAAAATTTTTATATATATATATATATATATATATATATATGAGTAATTGCTTTTTTTTCTTACTCTTGAGCCAAGTTGATTGCTTTGGTCTTGCGGCTATTGATTTTAGTGTTCGTTTTGTGTAATTAAATATTTGTATTGGTTATAGGTGCATTAATATAGTCATGTGTCCAACTGTCTAATGGTTATTTTGGGTCGTTTTAATAGTCTTGATTTGATTGTAATACTGCTATGTGATCTGTGACTTGCTCCTCCTGTTTGATGCAGGTTAAGACATATATACAGTTTCAGATGCAGTGCCTATGACCCGTGTTGGTAAGTCATTGCTTACTTTAAGCCATTTTCGTTATACACACGTGTTCTTGTTAAACAATAAATTATTGGTGTTCTTGTTTTTTTTCAAAAGTTCTTGTTTTTATCTTTGTTGACTTGCAAATTTCATTTACTTCTTCTATGACTTGGAAATACTCTGGTAATTTAATGTCTAGTGTATTATTCAAATTGATCATTTGAAAATAGAGAAGAGGAAGTAAAATCACGAGAGAAGAAAAAATGGATGTGCATTCTTATGTGATTCAGACAATAAAACATTTGATGTATTCACTTCCAATTTGTTCATCTCTAATAATTTATTTCAAGTTGCAAATATTTCTTCCAGTGCATAATATAATTTTATTGTACTTGTACTATCTATTGGGCTTGTCCTTTGTAAAGTCTCAAAATTATATACTATAATTTACAATGTCTATTTGAGTTTGCTTCATTTTCATCCATTATGAAATGTTTGATGTCTAAGCACCCATAATGAGAGAAAACCCAAGAAGTTGTCATCATGTGAGAAAGCTCATGAAGTTGTTCTTTATATAACAGTATTAACAAACATCCTTTTTTTACACCAAAAAGGCCTTTTCTTACTCTGAAAAAATTGACCTTTATGGTGTCAGTCCTTTTTTCGGTCTAGGATATCTGGTTGGCGCTAGCTTAGGCCAAATGACACCACACTCTGTACACTGTAATATAATATGCCTATATTGCTTCAAGTTGGCAATAGACTTAAAAGTTCAATATTTTTTGGGGGTGGTTTGTTCCAAGTTGAGTACGTTAGGCTCAATTTGACCTTTATAGTAAATTAGTACTACATATACTTTATTTTGGCTTCCTCTCAACTTCAATTATATATACAACTTGTATTAGACAACTTCAATTTCCTTTGTTTTATATTGCACCCAAGTGTTAATCTATCATGCCATGACAAAAAAAAAATTTATATATACCCTGAGCTTAAAATTCAGTACTTGTTGAAGTTTATAGATGACAAATCTCTTGAAAAGTTTGTACTTCTAAATTGTAAGAAGTTTATGTTAGAATATTTTATTTATAAGTACATCGAATAGTATTAACTTGTTTGGAATGGATATTTGCCTCATCTATTAACTTCTTGGTGACATAAAACTATTATTTTTTTCTATTGTAGAGCCACTTTGAAATTCTAAGATCACTTGTTCCTATGTAACTAATGACAACAGAGGTAGAAGTATAACACGGAGGTCTAAGCATGTCATTAGCTGGCGCTATGAGTCATGTCATGAGTGTTGTTGCTGGTGTCGATAGAGATTCTACTCCTATTCAAGTAAGCCCTTCTATCACAACGATTCATTTTAGTGTAATCTTATATAGTTAGCAAATATTAAGAAAACCATATGCTTTTCAACTATTCAAGTCACGTGTTGAATTGTTATTTACTATTTATTTAACCCTTAAAGGATGCGTAAAATAGGTAGTATATGGCTAATTTGAAAGAGCAAACAATTTTACTATTTATTTTAAAACTAATTTATAATAAAAAAGACGAGCTCATCATATAAGTTTAGTAATAGTTTATTTTAAACCAATTAACAATAGAATTTTCATGTTAACTTTTATTTCCTTTAATTTTTCAATATTGAAATTTACAATTAAATTCCATCAATTTTCATCTCACTTGTGAATACGTACACTTGTTACAAGGAAGATTTGGCCAATTGTCAACCTTAACCCATAAATATAATACGTTTTTATCCTAAAACCAATTAATAATAAAAATATTATTATTTTATATATTAATTTATTATCTGTCAACTTTTTATTATTGAATTTATAATTAAATTTCAACAATATCAAAACTGTTTCGGTTGTTTCCTCATTTTTTAAATTATTTTTATGATACTTCAAAAATAATAAAAAATTCTACCACTTTTCTTGACTACATCCATCCATACACGTTTGCATTATAAACAAAATTGAATCAAATAATCTTTTTTTATCAATCAAACTTTTGTGTTTATGATATCTCATCGGAATTGTAATGGAAAAGGAGAAATTGTCTTCCACTATATACACACACGTTGCCACTTGAAGCATATTGTATAATAACTCTTTTAATTTATACTTCGTTAGAAAGGATTAATTTTTTTTAATTTTATGTATATCTTATTCTAAATTTACCCTTTACTAAAATATCTGTCAAAAAATAATTAACATCTTTTTTTACCCTTTATTTAAAAAAATTCATATCTTACGCAATTATATAATCATCGTTAATTCGTCATCATCAATTTAAATACTCCAAATGAAGACGTCCAACATGTCAATTTCATGAAACCCTAGATCATCCACGTCTTATGCAATTGAGACTAAAAGGTAAGAAAAGGGGGAGAAAGACAAAGAAGGAAGACGGTGAGAAGAAGAAAAAGATGGTCGCAAAAAAAACAAACGAAGAAAGCAATGAAAAGAAGAGCAGGTGCGATTTAAAAATGAACATGTTTCAACCATGTACAAAAATGTAATGTGATAATTTTATTTTCTCAGCCGGCATTAGATTTTTTAACAACTTGCGTCCCAAACAAAACAAAACAAGTAAACAATTGTGGCTTTGTTCACAAGAAGAGCATGTGGCCCAATCAAAACAAAGCAAATAAGTCAGTATTAACTAATGAATGATATGAGTAGAGATATGAGTAGAGATAGAAAAGACTTAATTAAGTCAGTATTAACTAATTAATGTTGATGCGCACATTCTCTTTACATAAAATATATACATCGGTTGGACTTTAAATAAATATTCATGTTTAGTTTACACTTAGTTTATGTATCCACACTTATATTTATAAATTATTGTACCAATAATTTGTAGGACATAGAACGAAGATCTTGATTATTTATTAAAAAAATCATAAATTTTTCATAGATGGAAACATATAATCAAAGAAATATTAATTATCGGATGCATCGACACTAATATTTACAAGTTGATGTACCAATAACATGTAGGACATATAAGGAATATCTCGTTAATTTAGTAAAAGAAATTATAAATTTCTCATAAATGGAAAATGTATTTACCAGATAATTGAAACAAAACTAATCATGAATGATCAGTTCAATACCTTGAACGCTTGACAACAAAGAGGCAAGTGCGGATCACCGTCACATCATAAAATATAAAAGAGAAAGTAAATTTATTAGTATATTCAGAAAATTTGAAACCATATCATATTATAGAACATCAAAAGTACTATAATCGAAATAGAAATCTAAGTTTCAACACCTAGTAAGCTTGAGTTCTTAAAGTATAGGCAGGATAAAAAATTCTTTGCAAGCTCGATGAAGCAAAATATACATAAAATAACAACAGAACTTCTTTAAATACTGATAAGAAATAAAAAAAATAAAAAGAATATATGAAAGAGAAAGTAAATCTATTAGTATATTTGGAAATTTTGAAACCATATCATATCATAGAAGATCAAAAGTACTATAATTGAAATAGAAATCTAAATTTCAATACCTAGTAAGCTTGAGTTCTTAACGGATAGGAAGGATAAAAAAAATTTGTTGCAAGCTCGATGAAGCAAAATATACGTGGAACAACAACAAACCTTCTTTAAATACTGATAAGAAATAAAGAAAAATAAAAAGAATATGAATGATATGCATGCTCTGTATACATGTGTTGCTTTAATATATATCACATGCAGTAGCTAATATACACATATCAAATAAAGAAAAGCATATTATTCCAAAGTACTTTAAATACCTAAATGTACATGTGTCATGTTTTCCTAAACAATCAAACTTCAATAATATACTCCCTTCGTTATAAAATATTTGTCATTTTAAATTATTTCACACTTATTAAGAAAAGTGGCAAATTGACATATGTGACCCTATTTATTATCATATTTTGTTTTACTTTCCAATACTACTACTAACAAATCTTTCCCCGTTAATTAAAAGTAACTATAAATATAAGGGCATAATTGTAAAGTAGATGACAAGAAGTTTAAAATGACAAACATCTTATAACAAAAAAACAAGGCTAAAATAACAAACATTATGTAACGGAGGGAGTATGAACTAACACGTATGTTTCAATACACAATCGGCACAATACACGGTAGCTAAATGTTAAAAAAGGAAATACATATTAATGTTTAGAAAGCACATAGGGAAATCAAGTTGAAATTGTCTTGCAAGATAGAAATAGTAAACAAATACGTGTTTTCATCCAATCATTAGGAATTCAATTCGAATTTGTCTAACAAATCACCAACATTCCTCCCCCATTTGTGCAACGTCATAAACTTGAACTTTATGAAACAAAATCTATGTATAGAAATAAATGTCCGTAGACTTGAATTTATAACTTGTAACAATTACAATCATGCACTAAGGAATCGTGGTGTTCTAAGAATTGAACCACATCAACTTGTCTAAGTAAACGTCGTAAGAATTACACATGAGTTTCTTAGCATATACAGGCTATACTTGACGCATTTATGAAGGCTCTTTCGTCCCATATCTATTCACATATGCTTATAGTCGAGTCATCCTTGAACTCTAACTTGGAAGAAGCCTTGCACTTCCACATATGCTTAGTTGAGTTTTCTAACTTGCCCTACAATTGCAATTTCCAAAAACTCATTAATGAAAACTTGTTTCAAAACTATTTTTCGATGTAGGTTAGAGAAAATACCTTGATGGGAATTTTGTATGCTCTCTAACTCCATGTCTTTGGCCTACCACATTGAATTCAGCCCACACCTTTCGGTGAGGGGGAATTGGGCGTCCAAATCATGAGGTTTGTTAGGATTTTAACCCCATCCCTCGTGATGCCCTAGACACTAAATCTTTTGCCAAACTCTTGGTTAAGTGATCGGTAAGGTTAAGACAACCGAGATGACTTCATGTGTGATTAATTCTCTAATGGAACTATGCTTCACACCTAGATGTCTTGACTTCGCATTATACACTTGGCTATAGGCCTTTGCCAAAGTGCTTTGACTATCAAAAAAGATATCAATGGGTGATATCGGTTTTGGTCACAAGGTTATCTCACTTACGAGATTCCTAAGCCATTCCGCCTCCTTTCCGGCCGTGGCAAGAGCAACAAACTCTGACTCCATAGTCGATGTTGTTATGCAAGATTGCTTCTTGGATGCCCAAGATATTGCGCCACCACCCAATAGGAATACCCAACCACTTGTCGACGAGTGATCTTCCATATTGGTGATCCAACTTGCATCGGTATAACCTTCTAAGGTAGAAAGAGTTACCCATGTATACAATACCATAAGCCATTGTCCCTTTCAAATAACGAAGCACTCTCTTTAGAGCGTTCCAATGACTTGCACTTGGTCGACTAGTATAACGACTCAATTTGCCCACGACATACGCTATGTCGGGGCGCGTACTCGACATTGCATACATCAAGCACCCTATCACTTGTGAAAACTCAAGTTGAGACATTGGTTCTCCTAGGTTAGGAAAGAGTTTCTCACTAGGATCCATAGGCGTGCTCACCGGCGTGGATTTATCACAATGAAATCGTTTCACCACTTTCTCGATGTAATGGGATTGTGTTAGGGTCAAGCCCTTGCCATCCCTCTTTATCTTTATTCCTAAGATCACATCGGCCTCTCCAAGATCCTTCATGGAGAATTTAGTAGACAAGAATTCTTTCGTCTTATCAACTATCATTTGGTTTGTACCAAATATAAGCATGTCATCAACATATAGACAAATTACAACTCCTTGACCGGAATTATCAAACTTGCTATATATACACTTATGCGCTTGATTTATCTTGAAACCATAGGCCAAGATTACTTCATCAAACTTTTGATGCCATTGTTTAGGCGCTTGCTTAAGTCCATAAAGAGAATTGATCAAACGACATACCTTATGTTCTTGTCCTTCCACTACGAATCCTTCGGGTTGCTTCATGTAAACCTCTTCATCCAAATCTCCATTGAGGAACGCCGACTTCACGTCCATTTGATGGATGACAAGACCATGAATGCTTGCTAAGGCAATCAAGAGTCTTATCGTGGTGATTCTTGCCATGGGGGCATAGGTATCAAAATAATCGACACCTTCTTTTTGTCTAAAGCCTTGGATAACCAATCGAGCCTTAAACTTGTCAGTGGACCCATCGGCCTTCATCTTCCTCTTGAAGATCCATTTACACCCTAATGGCTTGCATCCGGGTGGAAGGTCCGACAACTCCCATGTGTTGTTGCCAACAATGGACTCCATTTCATCTTGGATTGCTTCTTTCCAAAATGAAACATCTTTAGAACTCATGGCCTCGTTGAAGGTCTTAGGATCCTCATCCATATGAAAATATGAAATTCTTTGACCCTCAATCTCTCTAGATCCTTCTACCAAAAACATCTCAAAGACGGGCTCACGAGATGTTTATACCATCACAAGTGCGTTGTCCACTCGCCGCCGCTTGGCCTTCGAGACCTCGGTGTCGACGCTTCGGGGCTACATGTGCCAAGCAATGCTTTACGTCCTCGGCATTTCTAGTTGCGTTGGCATCCTCATCCTTGATCCCCGCAGCCATACGCTTTGGTGATCTCGATCCTTCATCCGGGTTAGATCCTTCAAGCATAGGCACCATGCCGGCGTCGTCATCCCTCAGCGTCAAGGGCGCGCCTTGATTCGCCCCTATGGAAGTGACTTGTGTCGCGCCTTGTGGTGCGGCAACACGAGACATGGATCGAGTGATTCTCGATCCAAGCACTGAAGTTGGCTCCTCCTCGGTATCCATTAGATCCGATGATGGGTAGATTTCTTCTTGGTCCTTTTCTCTAGGCCTCGGACTAGACGTGAATCTAGTCTCATCAAATATTGCATCATGCGATTCTATCACGGTATTAACCGAAATGACATGATTAGGCTCTATCACAAGAACCTATAGGCCTTAGAGTTATGAGCATATCCAATAAAGATACACTCAACACATCTATCTCCCAATGTCTTACGTTTAGGGTCTGTTAGTCTAACAACCGCACGACAACCCCATATACGAAGATAATAAAGATTAGGTTTCCTCTTAAACCACAACTCTTAAGGTGATTGGCGATTTCTATTGCTAGGCACTCTATTCAAGATATAGTTGGTCGTAATCATTGCTTCACCCCAAAATGATTTCTTTAACCCGGAGTATGACAACATGGCATTTACCATGTCCTTAAGCACACGGTTCTTTCGTTCCACCACCCCATTTTGTTGAGGGGTATATGGAGCCGTTGTCTCATGGATTATACCATAAGACTCAAAGTACTCATTGTCCATATATTCACCACCACGATCGGTTCGTAGTCTTTTGATCTTATGACCGGTTTGCAATTCTACTTCGGTTTTATATGCCATGAATCTATCTAGTGCCTCACTCTTAGAATGAACTAGATAGATATAGAAAAACCTTGAGTAGTCATCAATAAACATTATGTAAAAACACTTTTGACCCAACTATGGCGTTGCATGCAACCCAAGTCCGAATGGACTAGCCCTAGGACTCCTTCCTCTCTCTCAATTTTCTTGAAAGGAAGCCTTTTTATTTTGGTTAGCAAGCAAGTTTTGCACTTTTCACTTGTAGGTTCAAAGTTAGGAATAACTTGATCCTTTGCCATATCCATCATGCGTTTCATGTTGACATGCCCTAACCTCGCGTGCCATAGATCATAAACCGAATCATTTGACACCACCATGTAATCATACATAACTTTATTATTATTGATTACATTAAATAGGAACATATTGTTCTTATAGTGGCCGAAGCCTACAAATATTCCTACCCTACTTATAACAAGACGATCGGCCTCGAAGACCAATCGATATCCTAACTTATTTAATGCACCACCACTTACAACATTCTTTCTAATGTTGGGTGTGTACAATACACTATATAAAATAAGTTCCTTCCCACTTGGAAAGTGAAGAAACACGTCTCCCTTCCCTAAGACCGGAGTCGTCGACTCATTTCCCATGTAAAGAACCAAACGGTCCTCAACATTCTTCATGTGCTTGAACCATCTTTTATCCATGCACACGTGGGTGGTGGCTCCCGAGTCAAGCCACCAATTTTGATTCTCATCCTTCAAGACAATACATTCATCAATTTTAGATACACTAAACAATGAATCATTTTTAGATAAACCAAAGACCATTGGATTACCTTGCGTGTGGCTTGCGCCCGAGCCCGACTTAGGCGCTGGCGCGCCCTTGTCCTTGTAAACGAGATTGGCTTGACAATCCCGTTTCTTGGACCAACCTTTCCACAATTCCAGCATGTCCCTTTATCCTTTTCCTTGGAACCACGCTTCTCGCCTTTCCCACCCTGGGACCGCTTGGACCACTTGACGCTCTTGGTGCCCTTGCCCTTGCGTTTAGCCGCCTCTATGGTATTAACCGAATGGGCGGACTTGTCCTCATTTTTCTTCCCTTTATCGTTCATTTTGAACTCCTCCTCTATTCGAAGATGGGAGCCAACTTGGACAAGATTCATGTCCTCCTTGGAGTGTTTGAGAAGATGTTTTGCCTCTTTCCATGAAGGAGGCAACTTGTCCACTATGGAAGAGACGACGAAATTCTCATCCATAGCAATTCCATGTTGGGTAAGTTGTCCCAATATGCGAACCAATTAATGGTATTGATCCATCACCGATCCAGACTCCACCATCTTAAAGTTGTTGAAGTTAGATACTAGGAACTTCTTGGACGAAGCATCTTCGGCCAAATATTTCCCTTCGAGTACTTCCCACAAACCACGAGCGGACTCGTAATTTTTATACACATCGAAGAAGGAGTCGTCCATTCCATTTAGGATGTGCCCATGACATATATAGTCGTCGTTCTCCCATTTCCCATAACGCCTATGTTCAAGCGCTATGGCTTGCCTCTCTTGGGCTTGTTCCTCGGTCTCGTTCTCGACCGTGTCCGGTATGGGGGGTGGTATCTCTGGGCACGACATTGTAAGCACGTACACCACTTTCAAAGAAGTAAGCAAGAAATGCATCTTCTTTTGCCTTCGGTGGAAATCCTGTCCCTCAAACTTTTCCAGTTTCACAAACTTAGAGGCCATCTCCTTGATTGATGACTCACTCGTTTCATCCATTATCAATCACCTTGCAAGTCAAAATAACAAAACTAAAACAATAAATAAATGTTGAAGATTGTTAGTTTTAGTATATGTTGTTAGTTGAAGGTTAGATTCGGCTCTTGTAGACCCCAAAGGGTAACCAAGACAGTTTGAGTAGACCCCAAAGGGTAATCTCGTGAGTAGACCCGAAGGTAATCTCGTTGGGTGTAGACCACAAGAGTAATCACCACTGAATAGTTAGTTTATGTTAGAGCACAAGTAAAACTTTAAGCATAAACAAACATGACTTGATAAAGGCAACGATCCACGGGATGAGATCCCGCTTTCCTTCAATGTTTATTGCCCCTATTAAATGCCAAGGGTTCAACCACAATAACGTTGTGAGATAAAACGTTCAAATACAATGAACATGTGGCAAGCATGTATCATCATAGCATATATACGCACCTCGTTCTTTTGATAAGTGTTTCTAATTTGATGTGATAAGTGCCATGCCGATGCATGGTGCTTGGTGCATTCGAGGTTCAACACGCCCTCGTGCCAACGTGCTAGCCTATGCCGAGATCCTCAAGTTTGGTTCCACCGATCAAGGCGCGCCTCTAGCGCCCTTGCATCGATGCCTATGCCGAACCACCATGATTCCTCTAACTCTTTCAAACCCTAAGAAATATCCCGCACGCCCCAAGCCTAAGCGATATCCTTAGTAATTCCCACACTTATCCATTCATGACTCACACCAAATGGATTGATGACTTTCCCAAATCACCAACATGCTATCACACACCCATCCTACATCATTGTTGCATCACAATTTAACAACACCCATCCAAGGTCTGGTTTGGCCCATTGGTCAACTATATCGGCCTTGGGACCTCTTCAACAAGTTCTTTTCAACTCCACCATATTTTTTATTCTCCAAACAAGACCTCCAACTCTGATCAATCAATTCCGTAGGATCCACATTCTTACCTTCAAACACCAGTAAATTTCGAGCTCTCCAAATGTGCCACACAAACTCTGTCCAAAGCTCGAATTTACTCATCTCTACAGAGTTGACAATAAAATCCATCCAATCCATAAACGACAGTTCCCTTCTAGCAACCAGTCCGAATTCTGGAAAGTAATTCCAAATCAACTACGAAAAAAAACATTGGAGATGAGTATGAACTACCGACTCCTCTTTTCCACAATTTGGACATCTAGCATTTGGCACCATCTTCCTGAATTTGAGATTTTGTTCTACAAGGGAGAATCTCTTTACAAGCCCTCCATAAAAATGATTTCACTTTGGGCATAACACGAATTTTCCACACCTTCTTCCAAAAGGAGCCTAACTTGTCCCCTTCACCACTTCCCAGAGATTGTGATATCAGCTCATGAAATTTCATGGTGTAAGCTGATTTCATAGTAAAATATCCATGAGTTGTGTAATGCCAAATAATCGAGTCAAGTATTTCAACATCCACTAAATGGATTCCAAGCACTACATCAACATCACAAGGAGTCAACAGTTGTCGAACATCAGTTTCCTGCCAACATTTGATTCCCTAGACTATCAGATTAATCAATCTAAAATTATTGTCAACCTCAACAAAATTACCAGCCACACAAAAAGAACAAGGAAGGGGAATCCATCTATCATGCCAAACAAAGATAGAACTCCCATTTCCCACTTGCCAGTATGTCCCTTTCTTTAAAATTTCTTTGGCCTTCATGATACTACGACAAGCATAACTAGGATTATAACCCACTGTGGCTTCTAGAAAAGAGGAATTCGGAACATATCGACTCTTGTACATCCTAGCTAGAAGAGAATCTGGGTTTTGCAACACTCTCCACCCCTGACGTGCCAATAATGCCATGTTGAATCCATATCTCTAAAACCCAAACCTCCTTTACATTTAGGAAGACAAAGTCTCTTCCAACACATCCAGTTAATTGACTTTTTTGTTCCTCCACCATGCCAAAGAAAGTTACACATAAGTTGCTCAATTTTCCTACACAAAGACGTAGGAAACATGAAACAAGACATGTCATACATAGGAATCGATTGGACCACTGATTTAATAAGAATCTCCTTCCCTGCACGAGAGAGAGTACTAGTTTTCCACCCCTTGAGCTTCTTCCAAACTCTCTCTTTTATTTGCCCGAAAATCACTTTCTTAGACCTCATAATCATTGTAGGAAGTCCTAAGTAACGCTCATGATTTTCAACCTCCTGTACATCCAGAATTTCTTGAATTTCTTCCCATTGCTCCTCACTCACATTTTTGCTAAAAGAAAGCTCTGATTTTGCAAAATTGACTTGTTTTCCTAACGCACTTCTATATGTGTGGAGGATTATGAGACACCTACTTTAAAATCTTCATCATTTGTAGATTAGAATTTTATTCAATATTCACAATCCATTGTTATTAAAATTTTCAAAGGTTTTATGATAGTAAGATTTAGACAAATTCTTCTTAGTAAATCTGATATTTTTTTACATAGTGTCGAAAAATTAAAAACCATTCGAATATTATCGAGATTTTGATTTTATTCTCAAATCTTGACTCTTTCCATCTTTTAAATTTTTTAAAAAATATTGCTTAACTGTGTTATTTTTAAACCTGTGGTAGAAATATGCATGGTGTAAAAATCGTTTTAAAACGTAGTAAACTTGTATCGTTTTAAATTTTCTTAAACCATGTTAAAGTAACTCAACCATAGTAAACTTGTAAATGTGCTAGCCGTAGTAAAATTGTGCATGCCAAATATATCAATTGCAAAATACAAAGTCCTTGGTAAATGTACATTTTACACTATATTAAAATATTTCAACAATCCAAATACATTTATGTAATGTTAAAATGTCATATATCAATCATAAATTTAAAAAACTTGAAATGGCGATGGAAGCTTCACCTAATATTCAGAAAAATCTAGTAACTCTATATCTAAGCTATTAATTGCTTGTTAAATCCAACTATCTAAAGTTTAAAATAATGCACAAATTCAATACTAACTAATCTAAAAATCATTGCATATATGTTGCCCATTGTCCTCGAATTTCTTCAATCTTGTGTTTTGCGCATTGACCCATCTAATTTTGGATAGTACTGCCATAATAACAAAAAATATAATTTGATTAGAACTACAAATCACATACATAAGCAAAGTTATAAATATGAAATATATTACTATCTCAAAGGATACTAAAAAGAAATTTAGGGCTGGCTCAAAAAAGAAATTTAGGGAACATAAATTTTTTATCTATTTCACTTTCTCACCTTTTCCACTACCCAAATTCTAATTCAATGCAATTTATCAAGCCTAAAAATCAAAGATATTCTTGGAGAACTTTCACATGTGATCACTACTTCCTGCTTTAGAAAAATTATAGAATAGATGTAGGTCAACATTGATATAACTACATCATAGAGATATCTTACAATAATCATTTTTATGCATACATCAGACAAAATCAAGCTACTATGTGGCAGGTCAGCATTGACAAGGGTTTTAGAAATGCAATCAAAATTCTCATTTGATATGTAATCAGAATAGTTCATACCTTTGCATAGATTGCAGTCCCAAACTCCTATTTCTCCCATCTTAATCTTTCACTCTGTTCCACACATTTCTTAGCTTCAACTTTCAGCTTGTCAAAGGTAGTAGTCTTCCTGACCACCTCTTCCAATTGGTATTGAATGGAGTCAACAAATTATAAAAGTGTTGAATTCATAAATGAAGTTGTTCTTGTTTGACTGAATTGACATTAGCTAGAATTTAAATTCGGACATCACACTTCTAATGAAGTATAAAAGAATTTATAGATCTTTCCTACTTAGAAGTTAGAACTACCACATTGGAGTAAAATGCTTTTAACCATGTCTTTTGTTATTAACTAATATATTATGACAAATTATAATAATGAAATTGTATTTAAGACTGGCCATATATTATTCTTGAAGTTAGTGGAAATTCAAATTTTATTAATATCAAAGCATAAAATAGTCATCTATAGCAAGATTGCCTTCACTAAAAGAAAGATTATAATTGTATTTATGACTGCTCTAGAAGTAGTATTTAGCATGCAATGGTCTGTACGAACACATGTCAAAGACTCAATATATGGTCTAATATAAAAATTCAACTTGAGAATCTATTCATAATATTTAATTTTTTCCTATAATAAAACACACTCTTAAATCTAAATAACTAGAATTAATGCTAGAAAGTTGATATCATCTCATCTAGTGCTTTCACCTAAAAACTTTAGAAGGTGGTATCAAATCAAATCTAAAGACTATAATTACATGAAGAATGAATTAATATACTGATAGAATATTCATTTCCTTCATATTTGCAAAATATTCACATAAGAAAAGATGGTGCAAATAAAACTATGCAGAAGATGTCCATAATCAACCACAACAATCAGTTATAGAATCCTTACAACTTTCCTCAATCTATTAGATAATTGATCACTAATTAAGAGTACTATGCTATAAAAGTATAAAAAGAAATTTGTGCTAGACAAAACAACTTTCCCTTCAAAACAACAAATTGAAAATATTCCTCGTTGGATCTTAGATGTTAAAGGCTTTCTTGTTCACTTAGTTTAATGCCAACCAATACAAAAAAATGGATAGAAAAAACACTCAACAAATCAATAATATACTATAAACAATCAATTCCATTCAAAATTGAAAGAATCAGAGAAATTGGACAAAACACAATAAGTAAGAAGAAACACTTACAATCATAGATCGGGGGGGGGAGGGGGGGGGACTCTGAGGCGTGGATGTGTCAGGCGATTAAGGGTGGGCTTGGGGTGGTGCCGCGATGGCCTTAGAAGGGGCGGTACCACTGTGTTGTGCGGTTGGTGACACTTCGAGCCGTCGAGGTGAGACTCGAGAAGACGGATGAGCGAGTCGAGCGACTTAAGGGTTAGGTCTGTGTCTCGCTGGCTAGAACTGGTGGTGTAATCGTTGATCGAGGTGAGACTCGTGAGGGGATGGAGGAGCAGATCGGCATAGCAACGAGTAATATAGAGAAGTAGCCGTACAACCCGAGAGAGAGGGTGAAACTATGAAGCAATTAAAATATGGGGGATTTTAATAAATATCCCTTAAATAGGGGGCTAATTGCCCTTTAGTTGAGTGATATTTTTTAATTGCCTAGGCTAACCCTCACTTCCCTCACCTTCTACCTTTAGTGAGTTGACTCACCGTTGACCGCCAATAAAAAAAATTGTCAACAAATTTTTTTTGCCAACAATTTTTTTTTCTTCAACAAACTTTTTTCGTCATCAAAATTTTTTCGGCAATAAAACTTTTTCGTCAACAAAAATTTTTCGTCATATAAATTTTTCCTCAACATTTTTTTGTCAACAAAATTTTTTCGTCATCAAAATTTTTTCGTCCACAAATCGATTATTGTCAACAATTGTTGACAATAACTATTGTCAACGTCAACAAACAATTATTGTGAACAATCATCAACAATTATTGTCAACAACAAAATTGTTGTCAACGTTAACTAACGTCAACAAATAAAAAGATCTTTGTTGACAAAAAATTGTCAACTAATTCCTTGTTGACAAAAAATGCCCTCTTGACAAAAAAATTTGTCAACAACTAACAATTATTTCAAGCTATAAAAGGTAAGAACTTTTATGTCATCAAGGATGTAAAAATATGTCAACAAACAAAAAAACATTGTCAAGAACTAACAATGTTGTAAAATACAATCAACACATGAATATAAATAAGAAAAGAGAACAATATCCATTTATTAAAATAAAATGACTATCAATAACTACCAAAGGAGTCTCTCCTCTACTCCTACCACAACCACGGTCTCTACCAGTAGCAGCAGAAACTCTAACTCTAGTTTGGGGAGCCATCTATAGCAGAAAGTCTCACAATCAAAACTTTAAACATGATTAAAAGTGAAGGTTTTACTTACTAATCTACGTGAGGTCCTTCGGTGGATGGCAGCGGAGTCACGTCGTGTCATCTACCCCTATATGCAGCATGACTACCCCATTTAAAAACTTTTTAGAAAACACCGGCCGGTTTTAGTTTTTAGTTGGACCTCGTGTACCCGTATTGCTCGATTCCATGTGCCCTGTTGCCAACCTGGCTCTGATACCAATCTGTAACACCCCGACTTAACGTCGGGACATTACTAGGTAGTTTGACCCTAACGGGTCCTACCTGAACTGGTTGACAACTAGAATACCTGGACCTTGCAACTCGGGCACGACAAGAAAACTATTTTAAAACATCCAATTGTTGTTCAAACAAACCACATTTTAATAATGTCATGCATGAATCCCAAATGTCTAGCCAATTCACATTCAACACCAGAAATCTCCTAAAGTCAACAACATAGTGAAATATCCAAAATAGCTAACAAGCCTAAACCGAACTCCAAACCCACTCAGTGACCTAGTGACAGGCGTCAACGATCCGCTACAACATCTGGCCTAGGCTCCATCACGGGACCTGTGTGAGTACCTGGAACTGAAAAATAAAGTCCCCGAGGGGTCAGCTACTACCCTAGGCAAGCTAGATAACACACGACGATAGTAAGACATTTGAAAAACAACAATTAGCCAACAACATAACTTTTAACAAGTGAATTGAACATAAAAGAATAGGTCAACACACATTTCCACAACCTAGAGAATATGTGAAAGGAAAGGCAATGAGACATACCATAATCAAACTAGCAAGCATAAAAGTAAAGCATTTGTAATAATACTCAACACTTCGACATTCAACAATTAAAGGGAGATACAACGAATAACAATTCATCAAGCGTAGCAAAAATTCACAAGGTCGTAAAGCAACTAAGTAATCACACACACACACAACAAAACCATTCACAATCCTATTGGAAAATGCAATTCTCCCTTCCACCACCGCATTCCCATCTACGACGCTAACTCACCTGCGCCCGAGTGCAGAGGCGGACCCTCCCACTTTCCATATACGTCATCCTTCCAAACCCTGGTCAAGCCTCCACTGGAGCACTTGCCAAAAAAAACAATCAATTTTTATTTTTTAAAGGGCCCGGCTGACACAAGACCATGGCTAGACGCCTCTTCGCCACCGACAATCGTCGCACATGATCGTGCCGGTTACGCTGCCAGCATAGAGAAAGCGATAGTATTTCTTTTACGAGAAAACGTTTAAAATGGAAAGCACGTCACATCATACAATAAAACATTTCGCAAGAAAAACATACATTCGGGACTAGTTCTCAAAACCAATCTCACAATCATGGCATGAAATCTAACAAGACTAGAATAGAGCCGAGCAAGTCGAGAACGACTTACCTCAAGAGACGAACACAAATACATAGTGGTAGAAAGGAGGCTCGAACTAGTTACACGCGAACGTTAACGATTCCTAACAAATCAATAACCAAAACTATAACACCCGAAGAGGAGTAAAATACCAAACTTAATGTTCCTACAGTTAAGAGCTTTTTCTACGCGATGATTATTGACTTAACCGATTTAGGTGAGCACTTACAATTTTCCAAACCAACCCAACCAAAGTCACCCGTTCGATTCCATCCTAGGTTACTAGTTACTATCACGCTTCTAATACGACATTTTTATTTTACAAGAAGAATTTACTTAATCGATCTAGTAGTATTTTAAACTACTAATCTAGATCAAGATATTCAATCAAACCACTAACAAATCAATAACCAATATTAAATAAACAATTGGACCATTTCATTGACCGCATTACAAGTGATGACCAAATTTAGTCAAGAAATCAACCACCATACAACAACAATTCCCGTAGCCACCAGAATCCAACAACAATGACAACAAATCCACACAATTAATTAAAGGTTAATGATATATTCACAGAGCTCGACTGAAATTAGTCAACCACGATTCAATTTGATATCTCCACAGTAAAACGTCATTAAGCAACTTATAATCTAATCCCAAATGATCGACTCATCAAGGAGATACATCGTAACCCACAAATTCGACCAGCCCCTTACTCTAAACTAACATCATCCTAATTGAACCAAAACTCAACAACATCACTATATTACGGATCAAATTCATGTATAAAAATCCATCCAATACATTCAACAAATTCGAATTTTAACCTCAATAGTCTAGCAGTGGATCTTCACCGTCAAAGTTGACGCCGATCGAGGTGGCGGAAGTTATCGGGGAGGGAAGACAGGGCGGTGGCAGTGTACATCGGTCGATCACTTGGGGGACAAGCTGTGCAAGGGCGATATCCGAGGCGGCCTTGTAGAGGTCGAAACCAGGTCTGCACATCTAGGGCTCTACAATCTCGAAGGAGGCGAGTAAAAGGAGACGGAACCAGGAGAACGACATTCCTTGTCGCCGGTGAACAAAGATGAGCCTGAAAACAAGGGTGTGCGACGAGCTTAGGGCGACTGGAGCAAAATCGAGACAAGATCTCAACTAGGGACGGAAGAAGGCGAGTACGGAAGGGAAAGAGGAGAAACGACACGTTCTCTTACCCGCGGTAGCTCCAGGGATCGACGGTGGTAGACGGAGACGCCCGCTCGGTGGCTTTTGATGTCTGCCTTTGTTTTGTGTCTAGTCACGGTGCGAGCGAACGGGTTCCGGTGACGGGAAGGTGGCTAGGGCATCGGTTGAAGTGCAAGCCGACGGACTCCGATCCCGTGCTCCAAGTGACGCCCTTGCTCCTTTCTCAGCAATGAGTGGCGCTTAGGGTTGAAGGTGGGAGAAGGATAGAGAGGAGTGGGCGTGAGAGGGTAAGAGGGAAGTGAGAAAAGGACGGGCTCGGGTTTGGATCCCCAATATTTATTGGGCTTTTTAAGCCCAAAACAATTAAAGAGGTAGATTTGAATAAAAAGATAGGAGTATAAACGGATATAGATTAATTGGTTCGCAACCCAAAAACCGGGTCTTACATACTATCCCCGTTAATGAAAGTTTCGTCCTGAAACTTCTGTGGCTAAAAGTGGAAGCCCACAAGGATCCGCGAGGTTTCACAGCGTGTACAAAACAACTAGAAGGACAAATAGAATTAAACAAAAAATTAAGTCTAAAAGGACAAATAGAACTAAACGGTGGGAATAAATTTTTACTTAGTTTTTTAAAATAACTGTTATCTTTTCCAATGTCTATTCAATAACTTTTGCATAGTATCTTGAAATTATTTTTTTATTTGTATTGTTCTCAAAAGATGTTATCTTTTTCAAGTGCATTCAAGATATTTTTTCCATTTTTTTCTTCTCTCTCTTACATAAAAACTATCATCCTCCTGTCGCTTTTCTTACATAAAAAACAAATCATACTCTTCCATCTCTTTTCTAGTTTGACTAGGCGCACTCCTGAATAAGAAAAAGGAACTAAAATGTTAACTCTAGTGAGATGAAAAATCAAACCATTTGGTTTGTATGGAAAGAAGACATTCATTATGGACTTAAAATGACAACCACTTGATTCCTTAAATGATATTATCCAAGTACAACTTTATTTCTAAGAAACATTAAGAAAACACTACATGAAACATCAAGAAAACAAGTGATAGTAAATAGTATGAAATTGTTCAATTACAAGTAAACACCACTTGTAAGAATTCAAAGTTGTACTAGAATTGAAAGGAGGAAATGATCTTTGAAAAGGAAAAAGAAACTCCCAGGACCCTTCTACATTTGAATTCAAGGCCTATCATCTTGTGTTTAGAAACTAGAAAGATATGAGTTCTAGTCTGATCATCTTCCCCTGATCCCATCATCCTACAAAAGAAGCATTAATTAACTCAAGAATGAAATTTGCAACACAAAGATAAACAACATTATAAGTTTTAATAAGAAGTACCTATTAGGAATTTCACCCACAATATCATCCAGGCTTCCACAACCATCATCTTGAGTGAAGCCAGTCAATAATTCTGAATCCTCAAGGAAGTAGTTGTTACGTTCCAATACAATTAGGCCATCAACATCATTCTCCTCTATATTCTGCATAAGAACCGAATTGTTGCCACTTACATGTCTCGAACTATCTTCCCCAATAATTTGGTCTGATGAGCTAATGGTTGGAATCATAAGATAATTGTTAAAGCCACCAGATGTGTTAGTAATGTCGTTAATGTTTTGTCTCCATCCTTCTGGCTCCATTATGTTGTAGCTAACATTATGAAAAATCAACGAGTCTTGGTCTTGCCCTTCCTTCACACTTGCATTTAGACTATTCGTGATGTTGGATGCATTCGGGAAAGTGCACTCAAATGCACTTTGGGTTTGAGGCACATCAATTGAATAATATCTATTGTTAAAATTGCTAGAAGAAAGTTGATTGTTATTGTTTAACAAACTTTGTTGTGTTGGTAGGCGACCGAGGGTACTGCTTTTCCAATTATCCAAGTACCTTGCATAATCAGCCAAGGGACCAACCACTTGTGAACCGACATTTTTTGGAGGTCCCATGACCGAGTTTTTGTTGCTAAACACCTCCTTGTTTTGCAATCCAGATGATAATATGGAAATAGCCGATCTGTTGTTGTTGTTGTTGCTGCTATTATAGCTACTTAGACTTTTATTTTGAAGCAGGGATTTGCCAATATTACTTGTTGGTTGAGACAAGCTTGAACTAGTTTGATTTGATGTTGTTGATGACATACCAATTGAAGATTTTCCTACAACACCAGCCTCCAAGCTACAAAGTTTGCTAAACCTTCCATTCAAGTAAATAGATTCCTGAATCCCAAAAGGATTGGATGTTGCATTTGTAGGCTGATCTATTGTAGCATTCAACCTCTTCAAGTAAAGCCTATATTTCTGCCGCACACACAAAAATGCTTATTTTCATGATGAAACATTAATATTCTTTTTTCATCATCATCGTAACGGTATAGTCCCAACGAAAAGTGAAATTTAGCTATATAACACTAAAAACTAAATAAAATGCATGAAAATTGATATAGGAGCTATATCCATCTCAAAAGTACTGTATAAAATTGATTATACTAAATGAAAATCTACAAGATACCTGCAAGTGACTTGCAACGTTTTCTCTAGTGAGTCCCTCGACATTCATTAGATCAAGAATTTTCTTTGGAAAAGCCTCTACAATGAAAATTTGGTAGAAAAAAAGGAATGTTATAAGGAAGTCAAGTAAAGAAATAAAAAATAGAAGTAGCTAGGAACAAGTTTAATGAACAAGAGACTTACTATCTGGCCCCAATTGATCAACTGCAATAGCAAATTGCTTATGAAGCTCAGGAGACCACACAACTCGAGACTTCTTTTGTGAGGCGAGATGTATGCTGTCAATTTTAATTCCTTCTTCTTCACTTCTTCCCTTTTCTGCATCATCCTCGTTGTTGATTTGATCCTTTCTCTTTTTTGTTACAATCTCTTCTAGATTTGTATTGACGGGTCCATCTTTTATGGTTGTAGAAGCAGACACAAGTTTTCCCATCTTCTTCTTCATTTGTTTTTTTCGGACAACATGTTGCCAGATATTTTTTAGTTCTTCTGTCCTTACAGGCTTCAAGAGATAGTCAACAGCTCCATGCTTCACTCCCTTCATCACTAACCTTGGATCATCATTTGCCGACAACACTAGCAATATGAAAGTGTATGTACCAATTAAATAATTTCATTTCATTTTTACTTAAAAGTTCATAATCATAAATATCAGAAAATAGGAATATCATAATTAATAATGAATAAGAAATTTTGTTAGTACTTACTGATAACCGGTATGTCAAGTTCAAGGCCTACATGTTGAAGAAGACCAAACCCATCCATTTTTGGCATATGGACATCACTTATGAGAATGTCAAAATTGTCCTTGTTTTCCCTCAACACTTGTAGACCAATGATTGCTTCGGTTGTAATTGTAACTGTCCGAGTTAAACATCAAACTTGTATTACAGTGAGTCATTCGTATGTATATGAAAAAGGTAAGTCATAAACGAAAGATGGAAAATGATATTAATAAAGAAAAAATGAACAAATACTAGTACTTAACAAGTCGAAACATGATAAAGATTTAAAGGAAAATATAATGAAGTTATTTACCTTCATAGTTGCAATTCTGTAAAAGTCTCTCTAGAATCTTGAGACAAGTAGGGTTATCATCCACAACAAGCACCCTTAAACCTTTTGGAAACATGTCCTCTCTACCATCCATTTCAAATTTGCAGTAATTACTCAATAAAAAGAAAATATTTGCAATAAAAGCCAACGAACACAAAGGAAGATCCAAGGGGAATTTAACGAAAAATAGAATTGAAAAATAGAGTGTTGGTTGTGTTTTTTTTTTTGATAACTTGATGATCTTCCAAATTGTGAGGGAGATTGAGAATTTGATGATGTCAACTAAATGATTAGATTGACCATTGAAATACTAAAAACCCATGTAATTCGATACGCTATTCTTTAATGAAACAAGAGAACCAGAAACAATGGCTTCAATGAAAATTGTGTTTGCATTGTATGGGGTCATGTTGGTTCATATCATTTATAATGTCAAGGAGAAATGGGCTTTAAAAATGGTGAATAATCATCTCTTAGTACATTTATGGCAATTAATCACCTCCTTTTTCTATAATTTTTTCTTTCTTATTTGATCCTTTCAAATTCATTGCTCCCTTCAACCTAGCATTAAACTCTAGTACACACTGAATTGAAATCTTCTTGTTTTTAGGTTCTCTTGTTTCATTCTAGCACTAGGCTATCCACTAGTTTGTCTACGTGAAATTCAACTAGTATAAATTGTGTGTCATTCCATCTATATAAAAATCTTTTTTTGGAATTATACTATAAATACTTATCTATATGCATTTTAAAAAAGTTATAATAAAAACTTTATTTGAAAATAAGAGACATGAGAATGATATGATTTAAAATTTTAAAATATGATGTTTCATCGCAAAAAAACATAAATATATACATAGATTATTTATCATATAACTAATATAGGAAAATAAACCCGTGTAAATACTTATTAGGGTGCAAAATAAGAATAAATCTCATCCATTCCTTTGAAAAAAATCAATGATCATGATTACTTTCCCTAAAGATAGGTAAAAAATGACACCCGCGTATTTGTCCCGAATTATTCATGTATTTTTCAAAAAAATTCATTTCTGGAGGATGCGTGTATCATGTGCATCAATTTCATGTTGTATGCGCATCAAAACTGATTGTTTGTGCATCAAGTTTTTGATGCACATTGTGCATCGATTTCGAATTTTTTTTATATTTTTAACCTTTTAGTAATTTGTGTGAATACTATAGTTAGCTTGTTTTTAATTCAAATACCATTCATTTCAATGCACATGCAAAATAACATGCACTTTTCTATTCTTTTGATGCGCATATATTAGGTTTAGTGCACATACATAATAAGACAAACTTATGCACATCTGTTTTACCTTGAATGCGCACCAAAACTAACTGTGTGCATCAAAACTAATTGTTTGTGGATCAATTTTTCTATGCACACTATGCAACAATTTTGAACTTGTTTAAAAATATTTTTAACATTTAGATATGTGAATGAATACTAAGTGAGCTACTTTTGAATTCACATGTCATTAGTTTCGTTGTAAATGTAAAATAAAATGCAATTTTTTAGTTTTAATGCACATACATAATAAGACACTTATTTTGCATCCGTTTTGTCTTGGATGTGCATCAAAACTAATTATTTGTGCATCGATTTCGAACTTTTATTTACCTTATTTATGTGCATGAATAAGGAATTTGTATGAACTATTAATTTTGATGCACTTACCATTAGTTTCGATGCATAAGCATGAACAAGATGGACTTTTTGGTTGTTTTGATGAACATTCAACGAGTTATGATGCACATGCATAAATAAGGCACACTTTTTCGTGGTATTTTCATGCACTTACAATGGTTTTGATGCACACACATATCTAAGATGCTAGTTTGGATACAATCATTCCGTTTCGACGCATATTCAGCCGATTTTGATGCACACGCAAACATGATGCACTATTTAATTGTTTTGATGCATATTCGACTCATTTTGATGCACATAGGGCAGATTGATTTGATGAACATATCTAAGATTCTAGTTTTAATGCACATTTAATTCTTTTCTATACACAAAAGGCTTGTTTTGATGCACATTGCATGCCTATCCCATGTATCCATTTTTTCAGAAAATACTCGAATAATCCGTTTGTGTTGTATTTTCCCATTTTTAGGTGAAATAAAATGCGCCCTTGATTATTCCCAATCCAACGACTACTATTTATTTGCAAATTGCACATGGGGACCCATTTGTACCTTAACTATGTTGCATATGCTTGGCCTATATTCAAATGGCATTGATAAGCCTTAACCATATTTACTAGCTTCCATTTTGATGTAGTTAAATCCGATCTTAACGTTTTTTATTCCCATTTAATGAACCTTAAAGCATGTGCGTCAAAATAAAGGAAAGATGTTTAAATGTGGTAAAAGTGATAATGAAGGAAAATAAATATGTAAAAAAAAATTGATGAACCTTAGTATTTTTTGGATGTGGGTGAATATTAAAGCATGTGCTTCCCATTTAATGAACCTTAGTATTTTTTGGATGTGGGTGAATATTGAATTTTGTTGCTCTATTTAGCCATTAATCCGTTATCGACTTTACGTCTCCATTGTTTCCCATTTAATGAACCTTAGTATTTTTTGGATGTGGGTGAATATTGAATTTTGTTGCTCTATTTAGCCATTAATCTGTTATCGACTTTACGCCTCCACTTTTTTATACCTAAATCTTGTAGGTAAGATATTTGTTTTTTATTTTTATATTTTTTTAAAAAGATTTACTAATTTCATCTTAAGGAATAGTTTAAAAACACTTTTCAAAACTAAATTATTAATGTGTGCCCATGGGCACAAATTAGCCGAACCCTTGCTTACATTCTAATTCTTAAGGTAGCAACATATTCTTTTGTTAGTTCGTAGATTTTATTTTCTCTATTGATAGAAGAATATTTGGTAGTATACAACAACCCTTGATGTGTTGCTCATGAACAATCAATGAAAAGGAAATTTATCAAATAAAATAAAGAAAGAAAAAGCGTATAAATATTATATCCAAATTTTTTTATCAAAAAGAAGGTTGTAGCTCAAGCACACCGGAGACATTAAGTAAACTAGGAACACATACTGGAGGTTCAATAAAATAAGCAAAACTAGCATCTAAAGTAACAGAAAAATTAGCAAGAGTGTCTGCAAGTTGATTTGCATCTCGTCCCACATGATCTAGTTGCACTTCACATTCATCCTTTTTCGATCATCTGTTTTCACTTTCAAAGAAGATATAAATTCGGGTGTGTGAGGACATATTTCTGCCTCAAAGCCTTCCACAAATTCAAACAATATGTGTTAATCACAATCTTGGGGATGTTCAAAGACATAACAATCTCCAAGCCCCTGTGTAAATTTGCTTACTCAACTTTAAATGCTCCATAAAAGCCCAACTTGATAGTAAAGGCTTGAAGGAAACGACCGGTTGCATTCATAAAAATTTCTCCTCCCCTTACAATTCTAGGATTGCCTTTAGAGACTTTCAAAATTTAGTTTAATCCATCGTGATCTTGGTAGTTTCCAAAATGAAGTAGCCATTCTTTGTGAAGCAACAAGATTTACCCTCAACTTTCTTGAGATTGGAGTTGAAAATCTACGAAAAAACTCTCACCTGAGTGATTAGCCTAGTAAAATCCTCTTCATGGCCTTTGAAAATCATAGCATTTCTCATTTTGCAAATATACAAAACCATTTTACCAAATTTAGATTTTTTGATATTGTTACTAATCCACAATTTAATATTTGAATCAAAAGAAACCAAGTTGTAGTTGTCCATTAGCTAACGTATTCCAAGCTGATCTAATAGGAGCACAATCTCTCAGAGTATGCAAACAATTTTCAACTTGCCCATATATGCAGCATCCGATAAATGCCTTACCCATTGTTTCATAGGAGTACGCCAAATTCTTCTCCATAAACTATCCACAATCTTCTAATCTCCCTTAGTATGCAACCGATAAGCCAAACCTGTAGAGAAAAGGCCATTTGTCTTAGGGCCATAAAAAATTGTCATGGTCCCCAATATCAACATACGTCGAGTGAGCATGCAGCCTATCATTGTATTGTTTTGCTAGAATGGGAGAAATACATTCCGAACTCCAATTTGAACTATTCCACATCTAACTAACAATAGCACTCAGAATATTCTCCGAAATTGTTTGCATAACATCATCAGTAAGTGGTATTTATCCTGGTCATTTATGGAACAAAATTCATGTACCATCATCAATTATCACATGAGAGCCCTTATTGAAAAACTTTCAAGCCACTAACAATCCGTTTCCATATACGGGAGGAACGATTCCTTGGCTCGAACATGTCGATTTCATTTCGTTATTCACAATGCATGCCTCTTATTAGCCTAGCCCACATTGTATCTGAATGTTGGATAATTTGCCAACATAACTTTGCTAAGTTGGTATTGAAACCGGAAATAAATGAGAGTTAAGTTCAAGGACATAAATTAATAGAAAACAGACCTACAAAATATTTGACTCTTTATTATGCATGTGAAAATAATTCACGCACGCTTTAAAAGAGATTATACAGTCCAAGATTACTCACCTTCAAAATATGTATGCTCTTACAAGTTTTGGAGCTCTCTCACTCTCTCTCTCTCTCTCTCTCTCTCAATAAAGACTTAGAATCTTTTAGGATTCTCACTCGTAAATACAAAGTTCTCCGAAAAGTTTCAACACGTCGAGTCTTTGTTAATAAGAAATCATCTTAAGCTAGAGATGTTTTTCGACCCTTGAAACCAACGCCTTCTTTTGCTATTTGATAGATGTTTGGGGAGGTCGTGGAGTTCCTCGATGTGGGAGAACCTTATTGATCTTCAAGGTGTTGATTGTTGATTGGTGGAGTTTGAGGTGTGTGACATGTTGCCTCGCCGTTGGTGGATGATGCGATTCTAGTTGGAGTTTTAGTATCTTCTGATGTGGGAGAGATTTTTTGATCTTCGAGGTTTTGACCATTGATTGCAAGAGTTTAAGGTAGATGTGAGTTGTATTATAAGTCGGTGGGTTGAGCATGCGACGTCAACGATCATCATCACTGGTTAGCCTCTTCGTAGATTGCGACTTCATTTGTAGTTTATTTATTGCGCTGAGTAGAAAGGGTAGCCAAATGCCATGTAGAATCATTGCACTATTTTGACTTGGGCTTTGTGGAAAATACCAGGATCATTGGCCTTTTAGTTGATTCTACATGTTGTTTGCCCGTTGGTGATGCTTCTTCGTCCGGTCTGGCACAAGTATGGGCAGGGAGTATCCGGTATTATAAGTTTTTGTAGGGTACGGATTTTTAGAGGTACCATTATGCTATTACCTTGAATTTTGAGTTTGCACATATCATTTCCCCTTATTCTCTCCCTTTGCTTCAATCACTCTTTTTTTCCTTTAGCGCTTCAATTATTCGCGCTCCATCACAACCCCATGACATAATGTTTCTGCTTGTGGGATTTCGAGGCAAACCTGCGATGTCTCATTTCTCCCGAGGTGTGATTTTATTCATTCTTGACTCCTCATGATATATCACCTTGAAAGTATTTTCTTTGATGGATCGTCTATGGGCTTCACAGTTCTGGGTTTGTTGTTGATTGACCCAATTGTTTAGGATGACATTGCTTATTGGCCTTGTCTTTCGTGAGTTGGCCTAACAAAGAGGCTTATAAAAAAGAGTTATATGTCGTCTACCCATTATTGTTCCTTTACCTATTGTCTTATTCATTCGTGTTACTTTGAATTCATCCTACCCGCCTTCTCATTCTCCGATGGTTCTCACCTTCATCATGTCGCTTTAAAAGTTCTCGAGTCTCTTATCTTTGATCAAACAAGTAAGATTTTCCTTTCCTTCGTTTATCGTGTCTGCCTTATTTTTGTTTGTGGCATCCCAACTTCTCGTGTCATGAGGGTGGGAGGCAGCCTTTGTTGTTCATCATTAGGTTTTTGCGAGCCAAGCTTCGATGCGGGCTGTTGCTTTAGTTTTTCATCATTCTTTGGTTCCAGTTTCTCCGGGTTTCTCTTTTGAGGGGGTGTTTCTGGATTAATGTCGCCATGAGCGGTGGTTCATTGGTCGACTTACACCATGCCTGCGTTGGGGAACAAAGTTAGATTTGGATTGCCCGCCACTGCGAGGCAGTGGCTTCAACAAAGCATTCTTTTTCTCCCTCCAAGGTGGATCACGAGATTGGCAACATCTTTCTTCATCTACATTGGTCGGCGAGAGGTGTTTTCCCTAGCATTTCACTTATCCGTCGAAAAGTGAGCCCACACACGCCCGATCCCCCAGTAATCACGTTCACCACACGGGCGGGTATTGGCGACGTAGGCCTTCCCACGTTTGATGCTTCTACTACGGTCGAAGGGACTTGTGCATCTGGAGCGATTTCTATTATTCTTCCCCTCGATACGAGGAACGCTATCTCCCTTTTGAGAGCCACACAATCCTTGGTTAGATGACCGTAATCATCATGAAAATACACCACTTGCTCATATCTCTATTCGGATATGGTTTTTTATTTCTTTTTGGCCAGCTTATGCCTCGTCCCATCTGAGCTATGTTCTTTATGAGTTCTTTGGGGGATATATCCAAGTTGGACTCATCATATTTAGGAGGCAAGGGCTTGGCCGCTTTTGGTGAATTTGGCATGGTGTTGGCGACATTTACCCTAACTACTTCTAGATGGGATCATCGATATGGTTGATCGCGGTGTTCCTTACGATGGTCAGGTGTGGCCTTCAACTACTAGCTCCCACATGTTCATGGGATTCCTTAACTTCAAGTCTTCTTTGATCCGAACCTGGGCTAGCGCCTTGGTTTGGACATCCTTGAAGTTGTGACAAGGATGCCTCGTGACTTCCTTGTATAGGTCTTCGTCTTGGTTGACTCCCTGCTGGAAGGCTTCGATAGTAGTCGACACGTTGCAGGGTGGGATGGAAACTTTCTCCCGGTTAAACCTATCAAGGTATTCCAGGGTGGACTGTTTTGGCTTTTGTACTACACGGTACAAATCATTGGATTACTTCTCAAACTTTCGACTACTTGCGAATTGTTCCCGGAAGGAGTCCATCAACTCGGAAAAAGAATGTATACTTCCCCTAGGGAGGTTTACGTACCATTTTATGGCCGGGCCTACGAGAGCAGCTCCGAACCCTTTGCACATCAATGCCTCTCGTGAATGATACGGGACGACACTGGTCATCATCTTCTGTTTGAAGATGGCCACATGTTCATCAGGGTCTCCTATTCCATCATAAGCGCTCATGTTTGGGACTGAGAACTTCTTTGGTATCTCCACCCGTGTGATGCACGTGGCGAACGGGGACTCATCATAACTATCGGCTGCTTCCTTCTCGATGGGTCGTGGGACACTTGGGATTTTAGCAATTTGATCCGTAAACATTTTGAAGTGGTCACGAACGATATCCTACAATTTTCAGGGGCGACGACGATCTAAGTCCTCATCATCATCCATGAGCATATCCTCAAGATAACACGGGTTACCCTCCCCTGCCGATGGAAGGCGAATGGGTGGTCTGGTGCTTCCTCCGGTGTGAAAATTTTGCGTGGGAGTGAAGAATGGCACCCTAGGGACGGTAGCATGCAGAGTGATAAATTTAGTGTCGGTGATATGTTCGCCTTGGCTTGCTGAATCCCAGGATGTGCCCTCTCCTCCATTGATCCGCACTTGGTTAATCGTTTTGGCGTGTGGGCCGACTGAAGAAACAAACCGTAATTATGAACGCAACCCCTCATTATCGGAGGTGATTCGTTCAATGCTAGTCTTATGCCTTTCGTTACAAGCACGTTGGTCGGACAGTTCCTTCCCGAGAGTATGAATCTTTTGAGTGAACTCCGATAATTCAGTTCTATAATTGGTTGCCACCAACTCTTCCATGTGCCCCAATTCTTCGACACCATTGTCCTATTCTTGAATCTCCCCTTCGTGATTACTCATGGTAATTGTTGATTCGGTAGATTTGGTGCCAAAGACCCTTTTGATTGTAGCCCCACGGTGGGCGCCAAATTATTTTGGACGAAAAATAGTAAGCTACTTGAACGTCCTAGATAATGGTTATAATCGAATTGGAATGAAAGCAAATTGTGTTTCATCTAATTGAGCGAGAATGAATGAATATCTATTGATTACTCTTCAAAATGTTTTTCTTGTTGATTACATAATCTCCCTTGTACAACCGATGATCCTAGTTTCGTATACCCTATTTCGGTCATTATCCACGTTCAAGGCCACATTCCCACGTTTGTCGAAGCTTCCACAACCGTCGCCCACTTTCCACGTCGCGAAAGGAGGAATCCGGATGCTCATAACCTCTTTCAAAGCTTCTGCCTTTGATTAGTGACGATGATCTTTCTTCTTCAGCCTTATGACCATTGTCTTCTCTGTGAACTTGTTACGTCTTAGGCCGAGATTATAGGACACATTAGACTTGCATTCTTCTTGGACCGCTCTACCGCTAGTGTAGCACCCCGTCTTTACACCGGGGCGCTGTAATAACTACGGTTTTTGAGGATATTTTTGAATTTTTCTCGGATATCCTTTTAACATCTTTGTCCGTTTTAACGCTTAATCCAATATTTTCGTTGGAGATTAAATCCTAAAAAATTCTTGGTGATATCCTAAAATCAAAAAGAAATGATTTTATAGATCGGTGTGAATTCTAGGATTTTTCAGTGGAAAAAGAATATTTATTGGATAAGCCGTCTTTTTAAATATGTACCGGAAAGGATTTAAAATACGAAACGGAAGCCTTAAAATTGAAAGTAGCGTGATAAAATCATGAAAAATTGATTTTATTGGTCTACATAATTTACAAGACGTTTTGTATTTAGTAAGTTTTTCCACCCGAGGTACATAATTTTACCGCTTTAACGCGAGTCCCGTCCGAGACGGAAAATTTCATTAGGCCGACATTCTTTTCATTCTTAATTGGGAAGGAATTGGAGATAAGTCACGACCTACCTTTTGCCCTATCAAAAGTCTATCAAATCATTTCCAAAGCAAATGAGAGAGTCGGACGAACGACGGGTTCGAGCAAGACTCACCGCCGGCAACCTTCTCCTCCTCCTCTCCTCCTCCACCTCTCACCTTCTTCTTCCATGAGCGAGCTGCTGCAAGAGGGAGCTAGACCATCCGAGAAACCATGACAGAACGCTGGGCTCGGGGAGGAAGGAACTCACCGCCGGCTATCTTCATGCCTCATCAAGCGACGTCGTCGGCGTTCGTCAGCTTCTCCGACCACCACCCATAGCAAGAGCTGCCACCGGGCAATACTCGACCACCCTCGGGCTCGGGGATCGAGCCACTATCAATCCAATTGAGCCAAGGGCTCGAGTGAAGGTATATACGATCGAAATTAATTAGCGGGTTATTGCGGAGCCACCGTAAGGGCGTTTCGGTTCCTCTTTGCTAATTAAATTTATGGTTTTTATAATCTTGACGTTGATACGGTCCCACAGGTTCAAACCGCTTGAGAAACGGACGTCAGGATCTTCAGTTATAGTGAATACAAGTTTTGGATATCGATTGGCATGTAAAGGACTTCAGATAATTACTCAAGATTCGTTGTTAATCCGTTTGATCCGAGATTTGGTAACCTTTAAGAACTGTTGTTAATGAACAATTTTTATTTAGAAAATTGTTTCAAAAGTGAAGCGGATAATTAGTTATAATTCCGCCAAGATGGCTCATTGAAGCATGATAACTAAGGATTTATTAAATATCGATATTCGAAAATTAAATCGTTTATCGATTAGGAAGTTGTAGGAGTTGAGAATACAACTAAGAAGTGTTTTTGTGAGCTTGTTGCTAAGAAATTCGTTTGTTATATTTGTCAGAAGGATGATAAAGATTACTGTTGAATTGCTAAGGACGTTGAACACGCCTTCTAAGGCAAGTGGACGATTCTCTCTTGCGTTATGGTTATTAACGAGGGATTGAATTCCTTTTGATCCTCATGTTGAGAATAATTTGTATGTTGAATAAAGTTTGATAGGTTGTTATTTTGTTAGAAATAACGACCATGTCGTTATTTCAGTTTCTACGTTAGAACTGAACTTAGGACCGTTGTATGATTAGTTGTCTCATGCTGAGACATTGTTGTGAAATAAGATGGTAGAGATGAGAGTTTAGACTCCAAGACATCTCTTTAGTGGTCCTGTGCTGAAACACTGTTGCAAATTAGGTAGTCCATGGGTAGGAGCCGAGTCTCCAGCATCATATCAATTCACTTTAGTATCGCCTCACCCATCTTTCGCATCAATAATAGTTTAATCTCAACTCATCAATTCTCATTCAGCAACATCATTTCATCTCTACATCAGGTCAACCACATTCCACATCAACTCTTAACTATAAATATCAATTTTATAGTAATAAAAATATCCTCCATACAACTCGGGGTGTGTGAACGACAACATCAACTCGACCGTTTATCCGAACCTCTAGGTGAACGACGAGATGTCATCCGAACCACCTATCACCCATAATATTCCTTCTTACCCCTAGTCAAGCCTCCATTGGAGCACTCCCAAAATATTTTATTATGATTTTGAAGGAGCTCTCCTTGTCATACGACTAAGCCAAGGATGTCTCCCTCCTCACCGATCATCCCATAGGCATCGTCGAACCGGTAGATGCCAAGTTTCGTAAATCAAATAACATATGGAGTATTAATCATCTACTAGTATATTTTCAAAATATCGATGTACTCACATAGATGTATAATAAGATACGGGGGTGAACCCCAAAATAAAGCTCTACACATCATATCTACACATCCAACACACATCGGAACTGATAACTAAGTAAGTCTAGGTGACTTACCTCTTGATTTAAAATTTCAACTCTTAAATAGAACACGGACTTGTCAGAACGATTTCAAATATGAAAGGGTTGTTCCTTTAATGTCTTAAAACACAAAAGATCACCACTTAGAGAACGGTTTGCTCCAACACTCGAAAGGCACGTTGGTGGCTCCAAATCAAGCTCCTCACCAATTTTAAGAAGAAGAAAGACAAGATTGTGATGGTGGACGAAAATAAAGAAAGGAAGAGAATGAAGAGGGCGAAAATGAGAGGAAGGGAGGAATGTAAAATAATGGAAGGGAGGTGTGACTTTATGTAGAAGAAATGGAAGACAAATTAAATTCGGCTAGGAGATAAAGATTATGACACACAAATCTAGAAGATATAACACAAATATTGAGAAAGAAAGATAAGCATGTCACACAGATCTAGAAGATAAGATAACATAACATGAATATCTAAGAAAACGAATAAGATCAAAACCTTTAACAAGTCTATCTTCATTTTATTTTAAAAAAGGATTTCTTAACAAATAAGAAATGGACCAATTATTAACTTTGACTACTAGAAAACTTTTAATATATAAAATTATGGTAAAACGAAGTTACCCGAGATTATTTCATACCTAAATAATCGCAGGACGAATTTCGAAAAACAATAAAATATCAAAATATTACCGAATATTACAATTAGGCTCTAATTTAATTGGTTAAATAATTACCATTTTGATCGATGAACCATAAACTAAAAACAGATTAAATTAATCCTCTTAAGCATTTTCTTTTCTCAACAAATACCAAACATACGTATTTTTACGGTTTTACCCCAAATAGAGAGAATAAAAAATTGGGAATCCGGGCCGTGTTTGTGTGATCCGCGCGGTTCGTAGACTCGTATGGACCGGGGGCGCGAGTATTCATTGCGACTACTGCGGCGGTGACTTCCTGCCTGGAGAGAGTCTCTGCGAAAGGGGAAAAACAGAGAACTAGCAAACAGAAGCAAAATCCAGGGCAGTTGTCAGATTATTATCCAAGTCTCCGAGGAAATCAGAGGGCGGAATCCGCCCTAGCTTCAATTGAATCCGTTTTTTTTTTCATTCCGGGGATTCTCTTGCTGTGGTGATTGCATTTCTGAAAAATGGAGCATCGAAGATGGCAGACTCATCAGCAACAGCAGACCCCTTCAATCTCCACCCCGCCGTTGAAAAATCAGAGATTACAGGATGTGGAAGAAGATCAATGGTGGAAGAGCGACGAAGAGGAGGAAGAAGAAGGTTCGATGGCGGCGAAGGCGATAAGAGCATCCTCCGGCTCCCGTCGCGCCTCCTCTCTCTCCTCCGCCTACGCCACCCCGCTTCCTGTTCTCCCAAAGCCACAGCCACCTTCGATTCGGCTGCAATCTCAAAGTCAAAATCGCACTCCTACAAGTAGTGGTAGGGGTAATTGGATCCAGGATTCGATCCCTAGTTCTACACCAGATAAGAGAAATTCGGCTGATTCCTACTCCAAGCCTAGTTTCTGGAGTACTATTGCTAGGAAGGCCAAATCGATCATTGACGATGAAGATGATGATGCCCCATCCCGGTCCCAATCCCTAAATTCTCCTTTTTCTACCGTTCCATCCACAACTCAGAAGCCAAAGTCTGCCACTGGCTCTCAGGTGAGTTTTTATTGCTGATTTATGATGCTAGCAGGCAAAATTAGGGTTTGAGATTCTGACTGAATATTTTTCATCAAGATCTCTTCCAAGCAATTTGGGTCGCATGAAAGCAATGTTCAGTATCCTCAAAGATCATCTGATGGCCCGCGTCTCCAAAAGGGTTTTGGGGCTATCGCATCTTCCCTTACTTACCTCGGTGGCACCATTGGCAATGCTTTGGAGGTTTGGCTTGCTTTTTTAGCTTGGTACTGGATTTTCATCTTTCAATGTGACAATGCTGTTGTCTTGTCTTTTTAATCATAGTGAGGGTATGATATTTTGGGAAAATGCGGATTAGTGATGATTCAATAGGTAAACATTTTGAGTATGTGCTCTGGTAAAATAGTATGTCAAAGAGGAAATTTCCAATTGAATATGTTTTGTGAACACGAAATGTTTCCTTCACAAGGAATTGCAGGTAGAAGTGTGTGATAGATTATGGACCTATAGTTTGTATGAGTGGCACTATATACATAAGTATAGCAGAAAGGTATAATCTTTTTGTGGGTTAGGGTTTAAAAGGGGTTCTTCAAATAGTGTTTTCTTTGTTTTGCTAAGCATTTTCTAAACATATTTGGTTCATGGGCATGCCATTATTAATGTTTGTTGTGGTTTCCTAACCGCTGGGTTTTGTTTAGGAAGGGCTAACTATTGTGGAGAACCGCACTGCTGATATCATTCAAGAAACTCGTAAATTAAATGTCAGGAAAAAGTTTGGTACTCCTGATTTAAATGAACAAGATGAGAAGGATAGAAATGCCAACACAAAATCCCAGATGCAAACTAGTGTGCAGCCTCATATGCAATCTGATCTGGAAATTCAACTGAAGGCTTCTCGTGATGTAAGATGTCAACTTCATGTATTAGTTTATGGTTATGTAGAATGATTGTGTTCAGAAAACACTTGATTCCCGTCTTATTACTTGGTAGTAACTACTTGTTGTTTATGTTTGTAAACCTGCAAAAATAAAAATAATTTCTTGTGTTATAATGTGGCTAGGTGCTGTTTCCTGTGGTCTGCATGTTCCTAGACTCCTAAAATACAATGAAATGCTGAGTTTGAAGTCTTAGTTATGGTGCTTGATATAGATACATCTGAATTTTGTTCCATGTGTGAATATATCTATCAAAAATTCAATCTCGAATCATATGAGAAGACTGCTGATGCATGAGCTATGTGGATCCATCTCAGGTTTCAATGGCAATGGCTGCCAAAACAAAAGTTCTATTACGTGAACTGAAGACTGTCAAAGCAGACCTTGCTTTTGCAAAGGAAAGGTGTGCTCAGCTTGAAGAAGAGAACAAGCTTCTTCGGGAGAGCTTGCATAAGGGAGACAACCTAGAAGATGATGATCTTGTAAGTAACCCTGTTCTTCATTTTGTCAACTACCAAAGTAGGTACTCGAGCGTTTTCAAAAGAATAGTGGTAAACAAATGCAGTTGCCTCTTGTGTATTTATAGAATTTATGCCTATCTACCCCCTTCAATCATCACCACTTGTGATGGGAAAGGGCTTAGGTTATCTGCATTCAAGCTATTTGGTCTCAAAATCATCATATTATCTTTCCTTGCCCACATGAGCTTGAAATTTTCACTTTTTCCTTTAAATCATACTGACTGACTTTACTATTCTTTAGTTTAAACTTGAGATTCACTCCCCTGATACGAGGATGAAATTAGCTGGGATAAATATATGTTATATGGCTGTAACTGTAAGTTATGCACATTCTCCATGAACTTGTAATAAATAAGTAAATTTGTTTTTACAAGTAATAGGGAAAAAATAGGGGTGGGCATCGGTCCAAGACCAGACCGGACTGGCACCGAATTTCCCAAAAAATTGGACCGAGGACCGGTCCGATCCAGTTTTGGACCGAACTATTATTTTATTAAAAACTTTATTTTATTAAAAAATATATACGGAGTATTATTTATAAAAATATTGTATTTTAATAGAAAATATATATTATATCATATAAAAATTGTCTATATTTTTTAACATAGATTTTGTTATATAACTATACATATTTCTTATATAAAATAATTTTTTATTATTGATAATAAAAGTCGGTCCGGACCGGACCAGGGACCGACTTTCAATTTTTTTGGACCGAGGACCGGACCGGATATCCCTTGGTCTCGTCCTGCCCGGTCCGGTCCAAAAATCCGGTCCGGGCTGGGCAAAGCCCAGCCCTAGAAAAAATATGTTAAGTGCACACCTCTCTTCTTCTTCCCCCTTCCCCCACAAAAAAAAACAGATTTTGCCTAGGTCATCCTTAGGTGTTAATAAAGATGCAATCCCATTTGCTGGTTTTCTTGTGTGTCATGACTCTGCAATTTTCTGTCGTATAGAATGGAGATTAAGCTTCTCTTACCACTAATTCATCTTCATCTACAATCATTTTGCCATGAATGTGACCAACATGGTTTCTTCTCTTATTTTGAACCATTGGTGGCAGTGGGTTTCAACTGTGGCTTATAAATTGTCTTGGTGCAAACTCTCTCTTGGGAAAGCTACTTTCAAACTCAGTCACATGGCAAATGGCTTATCACTTAGAAACATAGATCAAACAATAATTAAAATGTGTGTTCAATTTTCAGAATTGAATCATAAGTTGGTATATTTTTTCAGATACGACTTCAACTGGAGAGCCTGTTGGCAGAGAAGGCCAGATTGGCACATGAGAACTCGGTATATGCTCGTGAAAACCGCTTCCTTAGAGAAATTGTAGAGTATCACCAGCTTACAATGCAGGATGTGGTATACTTGGATGAGAACAGTGAAGAGGTCACTGAAGTTTATCCTGCCAAGGTACCCTTGGTCAATTTGCCAGCCATGGACAACGTACAACCACCTCTAACATCTCCCCCCGTGTCTCTAAGGCAAGAATGAATTTTCCAAGTAAATGGCGCGTGCCTTGTATGCTCTCCATCTATCCACTTGTACTCCAATTATCATTGAGATGAAGCTTGTAAAACCGGTTTCAAATACGCTTTTGAGGTCTCAACGAGGGACATGAAAGGAAACAGGAACGCGAGGTGATTATATGCAAAGCCAAAGCTGGCTGGAATTATTACTATTGTACTTGATTGTTGTAAATTACAGTTCCATGTTCTGAACAAGTGGGATTGTTTTGTTGTGAAAGGGGGTGCAAGTGTGCCAGTGTCTTTTTAGCAAAATTATTGGATTTCGTTGGAATAAAATTTACCATTGTTGGATTTGCTCGTGGTTTACCGAGGAGCCACGTGTACTATTACAAGGGTTTGGGGGGTTGCCCTATTTTATTTTTTTTTATAAGGAAAGAAATTTGGGTGGCCACTAACAAACTAGTGGTCGCCCTAGAGCATCCTGACGGATGAGGGTAAGTAAACTCGGATCAACTGCAAGCGGAATAGAGGAGACACATCTGAAGGATTTTGCGATGAAGTCTGCCACAGAATTGCACTCCCGATAGACGTGAGTGATACTCCAGTCCAGGAACCGGGCAAGCAAGCAGTGGATGTCCGAACGCAACAACTCAATCTCCCACGGAAAGCGTCGGTCACCGAGCACGGCCTTGACCAGCTGCAAGTTATCGCCTTCAATCTGGATCCGGGGATAGCCACGTCTAGTGGCCTCGAGAAGTCACCGGCGCAAGGCGATGGTCTCGGAGATCTGAACAGACTGCTGACCAATCAGTCCTTCGTCAATATGGATGGTGGAGTCACCAGAGTCCTTGAGATTGAAACCGAATGAAGCCACGCCATTTGCATTCACTACACCATCAAAATTCAATTTAATATAGTCCCTCTTTTGTTTTACCCATTTCTTATGTTTCTTCTTGCTTCACCTTCCATAGTGTGAGTGCGGGGGTCGGGGGAGTCAGAGGCCCCTACAAGTTTCCATTCTTTAATCTGGTTTCGGCTAAATTCAGAAATGTTATTGGCATTGGCCAGGTTTGTTCCGTTGTTGCTATAAAAAACTCTCTTATTTCTGGCGAACAATAGGCTCCACCGAGTGTTTATAAGGATTTCCATTTCCTCTTTGGTTAACATTTTCCTAATTTCCTCCAGGACCTTATGTGATTTTTTGTCGTCTAGGGATACCTGGTCAGTAGTCCTACAAAATTTTGGGTTTATGGAATTAAGAGTTGCCCTTGTCAGGGGGCATGAAATTAAGATATGGTTTGTGTCTTCAACTTGATTGTTACATGCTTCACAGCCTTGTTGTACCGAAATATGGTTGGCCGCAAGCCTTGTTTTAGTAGGTAGGCCGTTTCGAGCCACTTTCCATAGGAAATTCTTCATGTTGGGAGAGATGTTTAGCTAGTTAATCCATTCTAGGTTAACTTAGGTTCACCTTTGGATTAGTGGAGCCACTGCATGGTCGAGTGGGTGGAGTACCAACTATTTTTACTTGGTTGCCAGTATAGTTTGTCCGGTATTTTATTGATGAGGTTGATAATTTTGGAAATTCTTTCGAGGTCGTCTTTATTAACTACCTCACTCAACCTTTCAATGTTCCATGAGTTATCCTCACGGAGGTAAGCCTCAATAGGCTCCTCCTAGTTAATGAGGGTTTCCAGCTGGGTTTTGGGTTGAGTGGACCATTGTTGGTCCAATTGTCTTTCCAAAAACGGATGGTTTTGCCGGGGGGGGGGGGGGGGGGGGGCTTCCCTATTTTTTCCTCGCGAAACACATCTAGGGCAGGAACCAATTCTTTTTTTTACAGGCTTGCTAAACTAAGAAATTGCCAAGAAACAGCAATCAAGAATCAACATGAGAAAAAAACACAACATTACCTGTAAAGACTTGCCATGGTCTTTGTATATGTAATGCAAAACCAATCCAAATGCTTAACGACACTATGCTTAACAGTACTATGAAGGGCGGAAAATTTTGATGAAAGCTAACCTCTCAGCACAACCAAATTATATCATGCAATCGTTTCTGCTACCACAGTCAAAATTGAAAGAACTAGACCAGATAAACAAAAATTTCTTTTGGAACAAGGAAAACAACTATAAGCCATTAATAAGCTAGAACTCCATTTGTCTCCCTCCCGTCCATGGGGGCTTGGGAATTGCAAAAGCGGCTGAAATGAACCAGGTACTTCAAATGAAGCTAATCTGGAAAATCCTCGCGGAACCGAATAGCCCATGGGTCAAAATAGTGACTGAAAAATACCTTAAATCGGAAAACATTCTAAACTATAAGAAAAAACATAATACATCTTGGCAATGGTCTAAACTTGTAAGCTTAAGGGACTTGTTCACTAAGGGCCTCATTTGGCAAGTGGGGAATGGTAAAACCATCCGTTTCTGGAAAGATAATTGAAACGGAAATGGTCCCTTAAACCCGAAATCCAAGGTTGAAAACATCATTGACAGGGAGGAACCTGTGGAGGCGTACCTACGGGAGGACAACTCATGGAGCTCTGAGAAACTAGTTGGAGTCGTATCGCCTGATGACCTTGACAGAATCTCCAAAATTATTAATCCCATAAATAAATTGTCCATAGATTGTACTGGCAACCAAGCAAAAATGGTTGGTATTCCACCCACTCGACCATGCAGTGGCTCCACCAAGCTAAAGGGGAACCCAAAATTAACCTAGAATGGATTAAGAAGTTAATATCTCACCCAAAATGAAAACCTTCATTTGGAAAGTAGCCCGAAATGGGCTACCAACAAAATCAAGGCTTGCAGCAAACCATATTCCGGTAGTATAAGGCTGCGAAATGTGTAACTGTATAGTGGAGGATACAAACCATTTGTTACTATCTTGCCCTCTCACTAAGGCAATCCTTAACTTAATAGACCCGAAACTAAAGGGGATAATTGGCCGAATATCCCCGAATGGGAAAAAACCACATGAGATCCTAGAAGAAATCAAGAAAATGACAACGAAAAAGGAATTTGAACTCCTCACCAACACGTGGTGAAGCCTTTGGTTCTCGAGAAACAAAAGAGTATTTGATTGCAGCACCAGAATAAACCTGACCAATGCCGATCAAATAGTTGTCTTCGTCCGAAACCAGATTAAAGAATGGAAACTTGAAGAAACCGTAGTTGTCTCTGGTCCTCGTAATCGTAATGTACGCGGTCGGGATGGTAGAAAACGAACGAGATGGGAAAATTACAAAAGTGACTTTTGTAAATTAAATTTTGATGGTGCAGTTAGTGCAGATGGCGTGGCTTCGTTCGGGTTCATCCTTAGGGACTCTGGTGGCTCCCTAGGGGCCTCGACAAGCTGCTTCTCTTGCTTCGCACACTCCTCTGTGCGGGCCTTAAGTGCCACCTCCATTTTGTCCATCCTCGTCTGGAGAAGGGTGAGGCGTTGCGGTTGTAGTTCTCAATGAAGGTGTGCTGCAAATTCACAAAATTGTTAAAAAAGAGAAGCACGAAATCCAAAACAGAAGAGAGATTCTTAAAAGCGGAACGTACCATCGCCGAATAGCGGGCGACCTCGTCGTTAAGGGCCTCCTCGGTGAGATTGTTAACCCACGAGACCTCTTCCTTCCTTCGTCCCAAGTCCATCTCGCGGAAGCACCCCGAGCCGGCCCGGGGCAGTGGAACTTCGCAGGAGAAGGACCATCAGGCTTGAGGGTCCATCCCTCAAAATTAAAGTTGGGAATGATTTCCTTCCCTGACGGACCACGCTGGTCGTCCCCCCTGTGCTTCTTCTTTTTATCCCCACGAGGGGACTCCATGTCTTTCCTCTTGGACCCGACTCCGTCGCCGTGTCCTCGGGAGTCTTGGGAGGACGTTCTCGCGACGTCCCCCTTAGTCGAGGCCCTCTCGTTTGTTTTCGCCCCGGACGTCTTCGGTGTCGGGGGTGTCACCTTTGGATGCGAGGTGGGTGGCCTCGACAGCGCGGTCGACTCCTTTATCACGATTCCCTTTTGGCTACGAGGGGCCTGGGCGTTGGAAGTGGAATTCACAGGTTTCTTTCCCTGCAACTTCGAGGTAAGAGCGTTGAAGAGGTCCACTATAAAAAAAACATGGAAATAAGTTAAGTAAAGAAACAAGACATAGCAACGAGCCAAGCTGGTGTAACCAGCGGGCGAAGGCCCGTGGTCGTCACTAGAAAGGCGAGGTTTACATAGCAACGAGCCAAGCTGGCGTAACCAGCGGGCGAAGGCCTGTGGTCGTCACTAGAAAGGCGAGGTTTCAACCTCGTTGCCTAAAACCAAGGGCAAATGACGAAAACAAACAACAAAAGGGAAAATTAAGTACCCTCTTTACCCTCACGGGGTGGAAGGGTGAGGCTCAGACCGGCCCGCTCCAGCCGGTCCTGTGCCAGGTACTCCTGGAACTCTTCCTGACGGTCCGGGTTATCGGGCCTTGAGCTCCTTGAGATTGGTGGCGTTATGTGGGCCCTTGGGCCGGACAAAGTTGTCCGGTGCCGTAGGAAGGTTGAGATACCTCCCAGTGAGGTCTCGGACCAGGAACCACTTCTTCTTCCATGGCCCGACGTTCGAAGGGGTCGTGGTGAGTTTAATGCCCGTTAAGCTAAGATTAACGAGGCAGGACTCGTGCTCCCTCCTCTCTAGAAATAGGCTCGACATGATGCCGAGATCCGGCCCATCCCCAAGCTCGCGGCTACGAACGGTGTAGGCGCACAACAACCTCCACACATTGGGAAACAGCTGTGCAGGGCAGACGCGCATGGCCCACAAGAAATCAATGATGTGTTGGGCCAGGGGTAGCATGAAGCCTGCCTGGAGGCTATGCAGGTGCACAACCACGCACCTTTCGTAATGTGCCAGGGAGCAACCCTTCCCTTCGAGAAGCGCTACCTCAACCCCCTCGGGCCAAGTGAAATACTTGGCAATATCCGCGAGGTCTTTAGGCTTCAAGGTCGTGGGCTCCCCCTCGGAAAGAAAGGCCTCATCAGAGTCCGAAGACATGGGGATTCTCTCCTCAATGACGGGCGGGACGCTCGACACGACATCAGTAATATGCTCCGCGAAAAAGCTCGCGAGGTCGTTGGATTCAAACGACCACGCAATAACGGTAGCCACTGCTTCGTCAGAAATCGAGGACAATGCCATTTCAACACCAGACGATGCGCGAAGTCGGGAGAAGCGCATTGATGGAAACAACAGAGTCGCTGGAAGAAGGGTCGCTGAAGACCAACGAGGAAGACCTCGTGTTTTGGGAATCGTTGGTCTCTACACACCCTACGGACTCGAAAACCTCCTCGTAGAATCTCTCTTGAGCCTTGAACACGAAGCATGGTGGGGGCTCACGGAGGTTTTCCTAGGCATAAAAGAGCGACGTCTCGGCTGCAGAAGGCTAGCACCTGGAAAAGAAAGAGGCGTTAAGACATCGGGCAAAGCAACCAAAGAAATAAAGAGCGAGGTCATATGGGGAGAAGGCTGCGTGGCACCCTAGGGCTACTCTGACAAGATAGGACGGCGGAGGAGAATTTGAAGCGCCAAAAAGAGGAGAGAGAAAAAAGAACGCAAACCAGCGGTGGAAACCCAAACGTCCCGTCAGTCGGACATCATGACGTTTGGGTTTCCGAGGGTCTCAAATCCCAAAACAACGAAGGAAAAATGCAGAAACCTAACCGTCGATGGGCGGACGAAAGGTTCCAGGGCATGGTGGTCACCACCCTCGCCCCACCGTCTCGCCACCATGGCGCTGGCAAAGAACACCGAAAAATGACCACCACCCACTAGGGCGCAAAACAAAACGAGAGAAGACATGAAGAAGAGATGGCGAAAACACCGCACGGAAACACGCGCCGCCCTCACCACCACCGTCTCACCAACGTGACGCCAGCGCGAGACGCTGAGGAACAAACCGACGCCTGCCTAGGGCACGAAATGGAGAAAGAACAAGAAAGGGGAGAATCAAAAGCACCGCGCAAACACGAGCACCGCCCTCACGCCTACCGTTTCGACACCGGGACACCGACGCGAAACGCCAGGGGGCATCCGTTTCCCGCTGGGGCGGGCGGCGGCGAGAAAAGGGAAAAAAGCATCGAAAACACAAAAGGAGGAGTCGAGCACTTACTTGCTTAGAATCGACGTGGAGAAAGCGGTGGCGCGACTGGAGGATGGCGGAAGGTCGTCGGTAACCGTCTCAAAAACTGCTCAACGGAAAATTGAAAAGACGAAGAAAGAGAAAGAGCGAAAATGTTGGGGAAGAAGATGAAGGTGAAGCGTGTGAAAGACGCCCCTTATAAAGAGCAGGCTTGGGCCTCTCCTCGCTCCCGAAAGGTTTATTGGGCCTATCCTACCTAGGCGGCCCATTAAGCAAAGTACGGAGAGCGAACCTAGGAAGCGTCACTTGTACGAGCAAGAGAAAAGCCGAAGTACAAAACCTCGCACCTCGTAATATGCCCACTCAACCTCCAAAACCTCGCACTTCGCAATATGCCCACTCAACCTCCAAAACCTCGCACCTCGTAATCCTAAGGAGCTTATGGCCTGCGACCCTCGGAACGAGGTCCCCAGGCCATGAGGTTGTGATGATGTCCAAAATGGTAAAATAGGAGGTGGGCCCGAGACATACAAAATAAACAGACCCGATGGGACTCCCAAGGGGGATTCTGAGGCCCATAACCATACCCGTCATTTAATTAAACAAAATTCCTATCTCCGCGAGGTCTTCCGAAACCTCAAAACGAGGTCTTAACCTCCTTGCCGAATCTACTAACACAACCGCCCACCCGGACCATTCAGCAGTCGCCGCTTACCCAAACCAATCACCGGCTGCCTCACCTCCGGACCAATCGGAAGCCCAGATCTCAGGCGTCCCACATCGGACAATGATCAAAACCCGACTCTCTAATTCTCTATAAATAGAGGAGAACCTCGTAGGTAAAAGGGGTTGAAAAACATCTTGAACTCAAGAACTATCTTGCTCGTTGAAAATCGACGTGATTGAAACATCGTCGAAAGACCTCGCTATAAACAAGTGAAGTCCACAAAAAGTTCAAGTCACACAAGGCCCTCACTCACATCAATGACCTCGCTACACAAGCTCGCAAGCCATCTTCACCACACTCTTAAGTCAAGCCTCGCGCCAAGACCAGTCAAGTGACACCTAGGTGGTAGAATCATATAGCAATTAGGAGATCTCGAACATTGTTAGATCGAGGTCTCGAATATTAGTAGGAGATCTAGGGTGTAAATCTCGTTTGTTTGTAAGCCTCGTTGGCTTGTAACCTCGTTGTAAAGAAGCATTAAATAAAAAGCAAGCGTTTGCACAATCGAATAAAATAACCCCGTTTCTTGTCATTTAGCGAAAGGTTTATTTCGGGTTTCATCAAGGGCGGACTTCATCGCTGGATCGTTCAGACACGTCTCCTATGTCCCACTTGCAGTTGATCCAGGCCTTCTTACCCTCATCCGCCAGGATACAGGGTGACCACTTGCATGTAGTGGTCACCCGAATCTCTTTCCTTATAAAAAAACAGCACTACCACAAGTAACATCGCCACCCATCTTCTCCATTATTTGGAGAAGTTGGCAAAGGCTCTTTCAAATAACGGAATCCCGCCTATGAAAGGTACAAACAAAAACAACAAAAGGGTTACTAATAAACACAACAGGTTTGAAAAATGTCTTGCAAAAGCACGTGTTCTACAACTAGTGCAGAAAAAGCAACGGTGGGAGGAAAACTTTCTATACATGGCCAAAAGCCACAACAGGTTTGGTTTCTTATGAAAATTGCCTAATGGAATTGTAGAAACATGAAGCGCAAGTCCTTTTGGACTGAAATCAACGCCTTATGCCGCCTAGAACGAATCAATTTGATAGCGCTGGTGGAAACTAAAGCTCAAAATCCACCCAATAGTAAAAGCTAGCAAAAGGCAGTTTTTGACTCCATTGAATTCCTACCGGCTAACGGTTACTTTGGAGGAATTTGCGTCCTCTGGAAGGGACAACAACTGGCGAACAAAACGCTAGACACAATCCATAAAGACGACCGTTTCATTGGTTCATTACACTAATTTGGAATCCCGGAATGAAATGGTTATTGTTTTTGCATATGCTCTTCCACAGGCGCAAGACAAGGAACCATTTTGGATAAAACTGACGGAATTCGTCAAAACATGTAACCTCCCATGCATTCTAATGGGTGACTTAAATGAAATCCAACACCCGGATGAAAAACAAGGGGGAGCCACCCCAAACCACTCCCGTTTTGAACGCCTTATCAACTTTAAGAATCAATGCGATGTCTGTGATATCCCGACGATTGGGAATAAATTCACATGGAAGATATCCAAAGATCTAGAAAATATAACATATGAGAAACTGGACCGTACCCTGGTCAGCGACCAAATTATTCAATGCTACCCCTCTATCGTAATCAAAAATCACGCGTTTTCATCCTTTGACCACTGCCCCATTTCATGCAACTTCCCGACAGGGGTTCCCTTAAAAGCACAACCATTCAAGTTCGAAATGATGTGGACATCCCAAAAAAATTTCCAACACGTCATCAAACAAGCTTGGCGGCTCAATGCCGGAGGATCCCATATGTTTAACCTAATGAAGAAAACTCAATTGCTTAAACCAAAGGCGAAGGCATGGAATAAGCACACCTTCGGGAATATCTTTGAACAGATTAGAAAACTTGACGAGGAACATCTCCAAATCCAAAAAGAGATCATAGAGCACAAAAACTTGCATCTGATCCAAAAGCAAGCGAGATTGTCGAAAAAACGATCTTGTCTCCTGAATTTCCACAATTCCTATTGGAAACAACGGGCGAAAACACCCATATGAAACTAAATGACAAAAACACCAAATATTTCCACCGGATTGCAAACGACAGAAGGAACAGAACTAATATCAAAGAAATCCGAACAGCGGAGGGCACACAAATCACAGAGTTAGAAAACATTAAAACATAAATTAAACGAGATTTCCAAACCCGTGTCAGGGCCTTGGAAATAAACCGTGGAAAACTCCAAAACATGCCCAAAACTATCCAAAAAGAAATAACTGAGGCCGACAACATAGAACTCACAAAACCGGTATCGAACATTAAAATTAAGAATGCTATGTTCGATATCGGGGATGACAAATCCCCCGGCCCGGATGAAATGTCGGCAAGTTTCTATAAAACATTGTTGGCCTTGATGTTATCAAAGTTGTTACATGCTTTTTTCATTCAGGTAAAATTTTAAAACAAATTAACCACATTTTTATACCTTGTTGCCCAAATGCGAACACCCCAATTCAACTAACCACTATAGGCCAATAAGCTTATGCAACACTATCTACAAAATGATCTCAAAGATCCTAACAAACCGCCTAAAAACCGTCTTGAACAAACTCATCCACCCATGCAAGGGGCGTTCGTCCAAAATCGGAGTATCCATGATAACACACTTGTTGCACATAAGATCTTCCACTCCTTCCGCAACAAGCGTGGGCGGGAGGGTTGGATTGCAATCAAACTTGACATGGAAAAAGCTTATGATCGAATAAGTTGGGAATTCCTGGCTAACATCCTTCAAAAATTCGGTTTCCACGATAAATTCTTGGGTTGGATCCGAGAATGTGTTGAAATAGTCTCCTTCTTTGGTCTAGTCAACAATGGACCTACTGAACAATTCTACCCTAACGGGGTCTCAGACAGGGGGATCCCCTATCACCATACTTATTTATCCTTGCCGCCGAAATTCTGGCGAGACAACTCCACCTGTTAAGCACCAACCCAAAGAGTGACATCGGGATCCAAATATCAAGAAATGGAACAAAAATTCCATTTCTAGCCTTCGCAGATGATATCATTATCTTTGCTAAAGCTAATAGCCAAGCCTACAAAATATTAAAGAAATTGTCGATGACTATTGTCAGATTTCTGGCCAGAAAGTCAATTTTAAAAATCCGCCTTACAGGTAACCAAAAACACAAGTAACAACACAAAGGAGCAAATAAAACAAATTTTCCAAATTTCGAACACAGTGGCTCTAGATAAATATTTAGGATGCCCGATTATTAACGGGAGAGTAACGCAAAACACCTTTAAACCCCTGATTTTGAGAACCAGATCCCAATTATCAAAGTGGAAAGCAAATGCCCTTTCTCAAGAGGGTCCTAAAACCTTATTAAAAGCAAACCTCTCAGCACAACCAAACTATATTATGCAATCGTTTATGTTACCTCAATCAACTTTGAAAGAATTAGACCAAATTAATAAGAATTTCTTTTGGAACAAGGAAACCAACTACAAACCACTTATAAGCTGGAATTCGATTTGCCTTCCACCCGCCCATGGAGGGGCAGGAATCGCCAAAGTGGAAGATATGAACCAAGCACTCCAAATGAAATTGCTATGGAAAATATTATCGGAACCCGATAACCTTTGGGTCAAAATAGTGACAGAAAAATACCTCAAAACGGAAAGTATCTTGAACTACAAGAAAAAACATAACACTTCATGGCAGTGGTCCAAGCTTTTAGGCCTAAGGGATCAATTTGGGAAGGGGCTCATCTGGCAAGTAGGAGAAACCCTCATTAATTGGGAAAATCATTCGTTTTTGGCAAGATAACTGGAGCAGTTGCGGTCCCTTGATCCCAAAATTTGGGGCCGAAACCCTCATTAATTGGGAGGAACCAGTTGATGCGTAACTCTGTGAAGACAATTCATGGAACATTGAAAAATTGAGGGAGGTCGTTAATCAAAATGACCTTGAATTTTTTTTCAAAATTATTAACCCCATTAATAAAAAACTCAGATAGATTGTACTAGCAACCAAGTAAAAATGGTTGATACTCTACCCCCACTCTGCCATGCAGTGGCTCCACCAGTCCAAAGGTGAACCCAAAATTAATCTAGAATGGATTAACAAGCTTAACACCCCTCCCAAAATGAAGAATTTCTTATGGGTAGTGGCATGAAATGGCCTACCAACTAAAACGAGGCTAGCTGCCAACCATATTCCGGTGTTACAAGGTTGTGAAGCGTGTAACAACCAGGTTGAAGACACAAACCACATTTTACTCTCATGCCTCCTTACTAGGGCGTCCCTTCATTCCTTAAGGCCAAAACTACATTGGATTGCCGACCAACTATCCCCGGGCGACAAAAAACCACACCAGGTTCTCGAGGAAATAAGGACAATGTCAACAAAAGAGAAAATGGAACTCCTCACCTACACATGGTGGAGCCTGTGGTTTTCTAGAAATAAAAGAGTCTTTGACAACAACGATGGAATAACCTTGAACAATGCTGATAACTTTAGTGAGTTCACTCGAAACCAAGTTAAAGACTGGAAACTTGCAGGAGCCTCTGATTCCTCCAGTTTTCGCACTGACAATGCGAGAGCTGGGAAAGAAAAAGGCTTACTAAATGGGAAAAACCCAAGAGAGATTACATTAAGTTGAACTTTGATGGTGTAGTGTGTGCAGCTGGCGTGACTTTTTCGGGTTCATCCTTTAGGGACTCTGGTGGCTCCCCCCATTCATTTTGACGGAGGAATGATTGGTCAGTAGTCTGTTTTGATCTCTGAGACCATCGCCTTGCGCCAAGGACTTCTCGAGGCCATTCGACGTGGCATTCCCCTGATCTAGATCGAAGGCGATAATTTGCAGCTGGTTAAGGCCGTTCTTGGTGACTGGCGCTGCTTGTGGGAGATCGAATTGTTACGTGCACACATCCATTGTTTGTTGGCTCGGTTCTAGGATTGGAGTATTGCTCATATCTATCGTGAGTGCAATTTTGTGGCTGACTACATCGCTGGCTCTTTCCAACGTGTCTCTTCCGTTCCACTTGCAATTGACTTGGGACTTTGTACCCTCATCCGACAGGATGCCCTAGGACGGTCACTAGTCTGTTAGTGACCTCTCTAATTCCTTTCCTTATAAAAAATATAGTCAAGAATCGGCAAAAACAAACACAAATAAGCTATGAACTCTCTCTAGTTTTTCTAGAGAGATGAAGAACGCTATAGACCGAGAAGATCATACGCCAAGAAGGCGACTAGTTGAGAAGGCACCCGCCGAGAAGGCAACCCGAGAGGCACCAACGAAGGTTGTCGATTACTGGTCGAGAAGGCCATAGTATTCTGCCGAGAAGGTTTTTGTTTTCGCCGAGAAGGCATATATGTTTGCAAAATTGAAACCATATATTTCCCCAAGGACTAGAGTATAACGACCACTAGTTGTGTTTCAATGAAATTTTATATCTTGACAAGTATAATAGATGATTATTCATGGTTTTTTATGCACCTCCGTTTTGATGAATCCCTTTTGTCCTTTGTCAGATCTAGACTTTGATTCTTTGAGGTTGGTTTCATCCTTTAACCCTAAATTTGAGGTTTTTTAGGGTTTATATACGAAACACACAAATATTGCCAATTTGGGGATAATTTTCAAATCTAGGTGTGTAATTTTAATGGATTCCTAAACATGCACTAAAAATCGATGGATAAGAACATCACCAGGAGAAAAATATGGGGATGTCTTTACAAGAATGAACCCTCGTTTGGAGAAACTCACCCGAATATGACCACAGATCTACGCCTTTTGGTTCGTAGATGAAGAACAAACAAGGACAAAACAAGAAAGAGAAAAGCCACAGATGGTTAGGGTTTGAGAGAACAAGAGTGAATCAAAGAAAATGAGAGTGAATCACAAAGAATAAGAGTGGCGGTGAAATGGATTTCTAAGATTTGTGGGTATAAATGTTTTAGAATGTTGTGGGTAATTTGGAGAATTTGATAAGGGTTCATAAATAAGATACCTCTAAAATAAAAAAGTGATAGAAATGAAATTAATAAAATGGGACACCCAAAATAAGAAAGTGGGAACATCCTTGGAGTAGTAGTACTAATCTACTATATATATAAAAGCAATAAGGTTTGGAGCCACCACAATGCGCCACCTAGGATTTTGCCACATGTCGTTACGAAATTACGCCATCTCAGCTTTTGCCACATGTCGTTACCATATTAAATAACATAATTTTTCTTTTTTCTAAGAATATCATATAAATGTATTCTATTAATATATTTTCCATGTCATTTACACATCATAAAAATATTTTTATAAAAAAAAACTAAAATTACCATATAAAAATTGTTGTAATTTTTCTTTTTTCTAAAAATACCATATACACTTATTCGGAGATTACGTATATGGAAGAAGATATTTTTTCCAAATTATACAAATAAAATCTTAAGTCTTCTAAAAATAGGTCAATATCTTAAATACAATAAAACTAATAAGATCACTCATTTTTTTATCTACTCATAGCTTCTTCTTTTTTTTTAAATAATAGTGACTCATACCAAATTTCATTATTATGTTGTAAATCACTTTATTTTGGTTAAATTGTAATGGATTTTTATATATAGAGATCAAAATTTGAAAAGATTTGGTGAATCTTTTATTTAAGATATACTTAATTTTTTTTCTAAGATTTTGGTTATATTTTCGGATTTTAGCTTTTTTATTTAACCGTATGAATGTTTTACAAATCATTGTTAGTCCTCAAAACAACTAAATTGTACAAACTAATAAGATAATTTGGTTATAGATAAATTGACGAAAATCACAATTTCGAACAAGGTAAAGTTCGTTTTTATAAATCAAGCAAAATTGATATTATTGTAGGTAAGAAATTCTTACCATATTTTTCAACAAAAAAAAAAGAAATTCTAACCATATTTATAATTATATGTACCTGTTTTCTTTGTTATTTGAAAATTAAAATATATTTTGGGTCTTATTTACTAAAAGTTTAAAATAAAAAATATACAAATTGACAAATATGTTTTTTTGCTCCATGGTGTGACGTAAATTAATTTCACATAGTTAGGTCTTAACTCATTTAAGTTTTTTAGTTTGCATAATCGTCCATCTGAACCATCTAGGTAGATGATCTACTCCGCTTAGAATCAATATATCTAAAGTCGGAGCAATTTCTGCCACCACGTTGCGCCACATCACTCATTTAATAAAATAATAGTTTTTTTATAGTTAATTAAGCAAAAAAGTTATCTCCAAGTAAACATAAAGATAGAACAATATTTCTAAAAATTTATCTCCAAATAAACATAAAAATAAAATAATATTAGTATATTTTACCAATATAGATAAAAAAGGGCATTATATTTATCATATTTGTAAAAGATAAATTAAAAAATATAAGAAAAACATGTACATGTGGTCACACATATATCTTTGAAATAAATATATACATATAAATGATAATATCTTTGAAATATCCATCTATATATCTATAACTATATATTAAATCCGAACCTTTCCGAGCCATCAGAACAATTCTGGCCCCATCTTATATTTAAAAATTAATTTTGTATTCTTATTATTTATTATTTTTTCTTTTAAGTTTTCTAAAAATCTATAAACCAACGTTCTAATATATTTAATAAAAAATTAAAAGAAAGGAAAATTAAAACATAAGATTTTTTAATATACAATGATAGATTGTTATCATAATAAGATAGAAAAATATTTTTACTATTAATTTTTTCTATCTAAAACTAACATTCCACTATATTTAATATTTGGAAAATTTTAATTCGAATTTTTGTTAAAAATTAAAAAAAAAATTATATTTATCCTTTTATCTATTTATGTAAAAGATTAAAAAAATTATGTTGAATCAAATTTGGATAAAAAAAATTAAATTTTTAAATATGTATACAATTACTTGCCTAAATTAAATTTATTACTAATAACTAAAGCCGAAGCAATTTCTGCCACCACATTGCGCCACATTACGCCTTTATTAAAATAATAGTTCTTTATAGTTAATTCATCAAAAAAGTTATCTCCAAATAAATATAAAGATAAAATAATATTTGTAAAAATCTATCTCCAAATAAACATAAAGATAAAATAATATTAGTATATTTTACCAATATAGATAAAAAAGGACATTATATTTATCATATTTATAAAAGATAAATTACAAAAAGAAAAGAAAAATATGTACATGTGGTCACATATATATCTTTGAAATAAAAATATCGATATAAATGATAATATCTTTGAAATATCCTTCTATATATCTATAACTATATATTAAATCCAAACCTTTTCAAGCCACCAGAACAATTCTGACCCCACCTTATATTTAAAAAGTAATTTCGTATTCTTATTATTTATAATTTTTTCTTTAAATTTTCTAAGAATCTATCTAATTTTTATAAAAACCAAAAATTCAAATATATTTAATAAAAAACTAAAAGAAAGGAAAAATAAAACATAAGATTTTTTAATATATAATGATAGATTGCTATCATGATAAGATAGGAAGATATTTTTAATATTAATTTTTTCTATCAAAAACTATCATTACACACTATATTTTATATTTGGAAAAAAATCATTCGAATTTTGATTAAAAATTAAAAAATTTATTTTATATTTACAATTTTATCTATTTATTTAAAAGATTTATGTAAAATATTATATAACAATCTTAAATAAAATTTAGATAAAAAAATAAAAAATTTAATATTTATATAACTACTTGCCTAAATTAAATTTTTATATAAAAAATTATATTATCTTTTCCTTAATTTCCTTTTTGGATTATTTATGTTGATATAAAAGTTTTTTATCTTTAAAAAATTCTATATTCATTCATATTTTTTTTATCTTTTCTTATTATCTATGTTTTTAACTTTTTATTGAAAATTAAAGAATTGAATTTGATTAAAAAATTATAGAATTTACATTATTTTTAGCTATTTAATTATTTTTGTAAAATATTTATAAATTTTAATGATTCTAATTAAAATAATTTTATTTATACTTTTTTCATAAATAAATTATCATTAATCTATCAAACTTATATTGGACTCACTTTAACAACTTTAGTTGTACCTCACATTATATTGGCACAACTTAATGATTTTTTAATAAATACGTTATTTTTATTTTTTATATTAAATTAAAATAATATTCATTAAATAAATTAAGTATTAAATCTATATAGTCATGCACGACACAACGAGTATAACAATTTAAACCTGGTTATGAAATATTGTAAGGAAAAATAGCAATGTAGATTATTTTATCTTAATAATCTATGTTTATCTTCAATTTTAAACTTAATAATCTAAATTTAATTTGTTTAATTTGATTTCAAAAATAAAATAATTCTTATACATATTATATGCAATAAATTACTTACATTAAATTTTATTTATTAATATCTTTTTATAATGTATCTAAAGGCATAGTCGTGCTTTACACGACCGGTTCAACTAGTTAATGTCTAAATGTAAATCGAAAAGGTGGCCCAATTCAGAGATAAGAACAAGTGGTGATAGGGATAGCCAATAATATCCCTGAAAAAAATGGAATTCACATTAGTAGATTAGATTAGAAGGAGTTCTGCCTTGTGTTTTCACTTTTAAATACTCCTCTATATAATTACTAGCCCATCTAGGCATCTACCCTCAGAGAACAAACAAACGCACTCTTATCAACTCAATCTTACTCAAACCCGCTAAGATCAGAGAACAATGGGGCTCCGGCGAGCAGCCGTGGCGGCGGTTCTGATGGGTCTACTATATATATGCGCGGCGGCGGGGCAGGCACCGTTCGCCTGCGAGGCCTCAAACAGCAAGTACGGGTTCTGCAGGAGAGGAATGCCGATAAGGGAGAGGGCGAGGGATCTAGTGTCGCGGCTGACGCTGGAGGAGAAGGTGTCGCAGCTGGTGAACCAGGCGGCCGGAATCCCGAGGCTGGGGATCCCGGCGTACGAGTGGTGGTCGGAGGCGCTACACGGGGTGGCGGACGCCGGCCCCGGTGTCTCCTTGAGAGGGCAGAGGATCCCGGCCGCCACCAGCTTTCCGCAGGTCATCCTCACGGCGGCCTCCTTCGACTCCCATCTCTGGTTCCGCATCGGCCGGGTAATTTCATTTACTATGAATAGCATTCATTTGATGATATTTAATGAATGTTGTTTAATTTAATTATGAATTATGATTGATCAAAAGGCGATAGGAACGGAGGCCAGAGCAGTGTACAACGCAGGGCAAGCTAAAGGGATGACCTTTTGGGCGCCCAACATCAACGTGTTCAGGGATCCACGGTGGGGAAGAGGCCAGGAGACACCTGGCGAAGATCCATTGGTCAGTGGCACCTACTCTGTCTCGTACGTGAGGGGAGTCCAGGGAGACTATTTCAGGGGCGGCAAGCCCATCGCCGGCGACTCTCAGCTGCTCGCTTCTGCCTGTTGCAAGCACTTCACTTCTTACGATTTGGACAGGTGGCATAACGTTACTCGCTACGTCTTTGACGCTCGTGTGAGTCCTCCTTCCACTTTTCAATTCACATACTATTGTATTGTTTATATGATAAGATTCGTCCTGTCCATTTCCTTGATTAATCCACAGCCCATACTCCATTTGTTTTGTTTATACCTAAATGCACTCTGATGTTGGAATTTGAAAAATCTGTATGGTGTACTGCTCTCTGATTCTATTTTGATACTCGTGACTATTAAAATACTGCATAAAGTAAAACATGGACCAGTTCATTATTGCAAAACTCCTTTTCCTTTCTCTAAAAATGGGAAATACATTAACAAGCTAGTTTTTTTTTTTTTTTTTTTTTGAAAAACAAACTACACTCTTTTTCTCGTGTAACTGTAGTACTGTACCCACCGACTTGTCGGCGTGCATCTCTTTTCTTCGGAAAATAATTAACATGCGGCATCAGATAACAATTACTCCTATCTCGTTTATTATTTGGATTTTTTTCGAAAAGTAACGTTTCAATGATGATAACTTTAACTTCATAACAGAATATATATACACAATGTTGTATATATATATATAGGCTAGTTAGCTAGCTGTTACAAGATTTATAGAATATGTTACACACTTACACAAGTGATAGCAAAATAGAAATACATTAACTCCCGAAGTGTTTGAAGAAGAAGTTGCCACATAAAAATTTAATGAGAAATGATGCGTACGTGTGCAGGTGTCAGCACAAGATCTTGCAGATACATACCAACCCCCATTCCAGAAATGTGTAAAAGAAGGAAGAGCAAGTGGTATAATGTGTGCTTACAATCGCATAAATGGCGTTCCCAGTTGTGCCGATTACGATCTCTTGACCACTACAGCCAGAGGGAAATGGGGATTCCAAGGGTAGCCAACTTATCTTATACACCTGTACACAATACAGTATATACTTAGTACACAACACTACTACACACTCTAATTATGTCATTAACATTTCCAAAACTTAATTAGGTACATCACCTCTGATTGTGATGCTGTCTCCATCATTCATGAAGCTCAAGGATACGCTAAAACGCCCGAAGATGCTGTTGTTGATGTTCTCAATGCTGGTATGTATTCCTTCTCTACTTCTGTTTTAGTACTAGCAATCAATATCACAATATTCATGGTTCCTACCTGTTTCCCATATATCCCTGATCGAGTAATTAACACATGTATATTATATATCATATACAGGCATGGATGTCAATTGTGGTTCCTACTTGTACAATTACACCAAATCAGCAGTTCAACAGAGAAAACTCGCAGTATCACAGATTGACAGGGCGCTGATAAACCTCTTCACAGTGAGAATGAGGCTAGGCCTCTTTGATGGCAACCCTCTCACTCTCCCACATGGAAAGATCGGTTCCAACCAAGTCTGCTCTAAAGACCACCAAGATTTAGCCCTTGAGGCGGCCCTCAATGGCATAGTACTCCTCAAGAACGAAGCCAGGCTTCTCCCACTCCCGAAAAGGAAACCCATTTCCCTTGCTGTAATAGGCCCCAATGCAAACGCCCCGGAGACCCTCCTTGGAAACTACCATGGCCCGCCTTGCAAGTCCGTGTCTCCACTTCAGGCGCTCCAAAGCTATGTTACCAGCATTAAGTATCACTCGGGTTGTGATAGTGTTGCTTGCTCGTCGGCTTCCATTAAGGAGGTTGTTGAGATTGCTAAGACGGTTGACTATGTCGTGTTGTTCATGGGATTGGATTTGACCCAAGAGAGAGAGGATCATGACCGCGAGATTTTGGAGTTGCCTGGAAAGCAACAGAGTCTTGTTGAAGCTGTGGCAAGAGTAGCCAAGAAACCGATTGTGTTAGTGGTCATTTGTGGAGGTCCGGTGGACATATCATTTGCTAAATATGATAACAAAATTGGAAGCATTGTGTGGGGTGGATACCCAGGTGAAGCCGGTGGCATTGCGCTTGCTCAAGTCCTTTTCGGTGATCACAACCCAGGTAAGTCCTAATTAAGCATTTATTCAGTCTCTTTGGGTCTCTCAGTCGCACCTCCTCAGCTTTAAGCCAGGAGTGCCCCCATCTTGACTTCCCAGATACTCTCTTGAGGAGTACTGAACTGGGTCAATGTTGTTGTTTTTGTCAGTGCAAAATTATTACGTTCTTTACCCACATTCATATTAACTTGCAGGGGGGAAGCTTCCAATGACTTGGTATCCAAAGGAATTTATTAAAGTGCCAATGACGGATATGAGGATGCGAGCAGACCTTGCGTCGGGCTACCCAGGACGCACCTACAGGTTCTACAAAGGCAGCAAAGTCTTTGAGTTTGGACATGGGCTCAGCTACACTACTTACACCTATGACTTCATCTCAGTATCTCCACAAAAGCTATCTTTAAATCCCCTTGGTGCTTCTCTGAAGCTGTCCAAACATGGAAGAGATTCAACGTCTTCAGTAAAGTATGCTCTGACTTCAGAAATTGGGGATGATTTATGTGAGAAGTTGAAATTTTCAGTTATCATTCAAGTGAAGAATGAGGGTGGCGTGGCAGGAAAGCATCCAATATTGATTTATGCAAGGCACAAGAGAGTTGGAAGTTGGAGTCCGTTGAAACAGTTGATTGGATTTCAAAGTATCGATTTAGAAGCTGATGAGAAATCCCAGGTGGAGTTTCGGCTGAGTCCTTGTGAGCACCTTAGTAAAGCTAATGAGGATGGGCTAATGGTGCTAGAAGAAGGCGCTCACTTTTTAATGGTTGGAGACCAAGAATACCCAATTAGTATCGTGGCTTGAGTAGAATAGGTGATTCTGAAAATCTACGTTGTTTACAGAAATTGGGAACGATACCCATTGAATAAAGAAAATTTTCTTAGGCTCTTCTATTCTTGTTTTTTTTTTCCACAAAAGACAGCTAATGACTAATGATGATGCATCCATCCGTCTCATATGTTATAATTAAGAGTTTGGAACCTAAAACCACCCCTAAAATACCCCATATTCTGCTAAACCACTCCGAATATAATTATCTATTTTTAACCACCCATAAAACACCCTCCGTTAGTTAAATATCACCTTCCGTTACTTGGTCCGTTAAAAAATGTGAAAAACCCAAAAATACCCCTTGTCTAAATATGAGATCCCTAATTCTCATTCAAGGCAACCCCTCCCCAAACCCGAACCCTCCGACAACCTCAATTCCGCCTCCTCCGATCCTCCACCCTCCCGAGATCTGTCATACGATCGCCCTCCCGATCCCGACGCCCAGCCTCCGCTGAGGCCTTCCAATTACTCTTCCAAGCTCGCCGAGATGTTCGTCGTTGTCAAGGACTCCGACGATCTGTACCTCGATTTCAAGCACTCCATACTTCAGATGATCTTCGAGAAGGAGATCTTTGACAAATGAGATCTGCGGGAGCTCCTCGTCTGCTTTCTCCAACTCAATTCTCCCGTGTCATCACGACGCCATCATCAGCGCTTTCTCCGAGATCTGGAAAGTCGTTATGTCTCCGCCCTCGGAAAACTAGGAGGTTAGGTGTTCGACGAAATTCCCCAAAGAAAAATACGGTTAGTATTTCTTTTAATTTTTTTGGGTTCGAGTACTTGTCAATGGCGTGACAATCTAACCCCCAGCCCTTGCCCATGTGATCATATTGATTTGTGAATTGATTGCCCATCCCAACTAAAACAGGGGTGCACAGTTGTTAATGATAATTCAGCTTCAATAGTGTAAAGGCAGAGAGTTAGATATCTCAGCAAATTGTAAATCAATTCTTCTAATCTCTCTGTAATGAAATCCTCTCTTGTTCGATTCTTGTTAATAGAATAAAGGATCCACGATTGAGTTGGCTTTTGTTGTTCTTGAGAACATTAGATGCCAGAATATTTGTTTGTCTTTTGATAGAAATTCATGTTGTGTTGATTTGAAATATAGTAGCTGTATCAGAGGTGTTCAAAACAATCAATTTTTTTGATGAATTTCTAGACTTTGATGGGGGAAGAGAAGATATGCAGCTTGTGAAGATCCCATCCATGGCGGCGTAAGGCAAAGAAGTAGGGTTCTAGTGGTGTTTGAGGCAAAGAAGTAGGATTCTCATATTTAGACAAGGGTATTTTTGGGTTTTTCACATTTTTTAACGGGCCAAGTAACGGAAGGTGGTATTTAGCTAACGGAGGGTGTTTTATGGGTAGTTAAAAATAAATAGTTATATACGGAGTGGTTTAGCAGAATATGGGGTATTTTACGGGTGGTTTTAGGTTCCGGACTTAATAATTAAACCTATCTTTTGAAATATGACGTAGATAGTGGCATGATAATTTGGTGTATAGATGACTTAAAACATATACGACCTCCTGTACTTGTGCAAATTTGTCATATAGACACCCCACCTTTAGTTTGAACCGATTGAACACTTAAACTTAATAATTTGGACCTATTGAGCACCTGACCGGTGATGTGGCGTTGCACGTGTAATAAACCGTATTAATGTGCGAGTGAAATGGTGTAATCTCATAATATGAAGCTGACATGGCATTAAATAGACCTCATTAATTAACTTAATATCAAAAAAGGAAAAAGAAAACCCTATTTTTACTTCTCTCTGGCCGCTCCAATTTCTCCGGTCTTCTCTGCGTTCTGGATCTGAACTCCCTTTGAAGGGGATAAGCATGAAAAAATAACAGATAGTTTTGAACTCTCTTTGATGGTCTCGAATGTGTGGGGAGAGATGAGCCCGAAAAAATCAGTCGACTCTTCTTCCTGTTCATCCTCAAGATCGAATCTGAGTTCCGGATCTGAACTCCCTTTGAAGGGGATTGTTCTTCTTCCTCTGCTGCGATTTTCCCATGTTGATTGAACCTACCCCTATATCAAAAAACCAGAAGTCTGACCAGAACATGTGCGATTTTCCCATGTGGGATTTTCCCGTGGTTTCCGGCTAGATCCGGAAGTCCCATGTCGTAGATCTGAATAGGAACAGTGGTGAGTCTTTTAGACGAGAGTGGCGGTGGGGCCGTTTTGACGAGAGCGACAGTGGTGCCGTGGAGGTAGAGTGGTGATGGGGTCGTGTAGTGGAGCGGCCGACGGTGGTTTTCAGTTTAACGGAGATGGAGCCCCGTTGTCAAATTGTAGATCAAGAAGTTGAAGATTATTCTAGGTTTCCACATAGTGATTTGGGGGTTTTTGGATCAACACGTTTGGCTAAAAAGACCCAAAATTAATTGTTGAAGATCGATGAGGTAAGAGGCCAGATCTGAATTTTTTTTTTGCCTTTAGTGTTGGCCGTCAGTAGAGAGGTTAGTGTTGGGTATTCATTCACTTCAGGAGCAACTTCTCTTTTCTTTCTTGTAATCTTTTTCCTTTTTTGTAAAATTTTTTATTAAAATATTAAGAGGTGTTGACATATGGCATCTACATGGTATGATGTGTGATATAATTTTGACAAGTCGCGTGCGTATAAAAAGCAAAATACATTAACAGACACCTCAACTTGTACACTTTTTTCAATCAACACCCCGTACTTTGAGATTTTCAAATAAACACTTTAACTTAATAAAATTTGTTCAACCAAGTACCTTCACGTTGGGCCTCATTTCGGTGAAACTTACGCGCTTTGAAAATGTCCACATCAGCCCTCCACGTAGATACAACGTATTTTTTTCTTGAAACTTTTTTACTTTTATCTATATTCTACCTAATTTTAATTTTAAAATTTAAAACCTTAAAAAACATGTTTAGAAATTAAATTCTCAGATCTCCTTTGTGCCTCGTCAAATCTATCTCCTACACATTAATTCTCAATACCTCCGGGAGTTCCGAATTCTTCACCGTCGGCATATCTCCTCTGCCTCGTCAAAGTTTGTATCTCCTCTACAAATTAATTCCCAGTGCCTCCACGCTGGGAGTTCCGAATTCTTCACCGTCGGCATATCTCCTCTGCCTCGTCAAAGTCTACAAATTAATTCACAGATCTGAACTAAAACCGGAGAGAATCTGGAACGGCGGACTCGGAATTATCTCTGGAAGGAACGACGGACTCGGGAGTTCGAATTCTTCACCGCCGGCATATCTTCTCTGCCTCGTTGAAGTCTACAAATTTGAAATTTTCAGATCTGAACCAGAGAACATCAGGACGGAACGACACTCGGATTGAGATCTGAAATTGAACAGGAGATTTGAGGTTTGAAATTGGACTCAGAATTCTCTCTGATTCTTCCTTCTTAGGGCTGTTTATCAGGTGGATGAATTTGTGAGATTCAGATTGGGATCTGAGATCTTAGGGGTGAGAAACAAAATTAATGAAAGAAGGAAAAAAAAGGAAATTTAAATTTTTTATGACCTCGTTATATAATGAAAGAATATGTGAGAAAAAAATAGTAAAAGAAGAGAAAAAAGAAAAGTATTGAAAGAAAATAGAAAAAATAGTTTTTTAATATTTTATACTATTTTTTTAATAAATAAGAAAAACAGGAAATGAAAAAAAAAAAGAAATGTCAGTGAATTGAAATTATAAACTCGCTAAGGTGTCGATTGAACTTCACGCGCATCGCCACGTCAGGTTAAAGTGTTTGATTGAACAAATTTAATTAAGTTTAAGTTTTTATTTGAAAATTTCAAAGTATAAGGGGCTGGTTGAAAAAAAGTTACAAGTTCAAGTGTCTATTGATGTATTCTGCCGCGTGTAAAACACTTCCAACATTTCAAGTGATTAGGTATTTAATAGGTCCAAATTGTTAAGTTTAAGTGTTCAATCGGTCTAAACCAAAGATGGGGTGTCTATATGACAAATTTGCACAAGTACAGGGGGTCGTATATGTTTTAAACCTAATATATCGGATTTATGCTTTCAGGAACGGGGTTCAGCATTGTAGGAACCGGGTTTGATCTAAGCTAAATAAATATGAGTGACATATATGGATTGGGCCATGTCTATCGAGCTCACTTGTGCCCAAATGCTATGAAGACGACCCATTATGACGATTCGAAGAAGAGCTTGCTCTCTTTACTTGGAACGCAGTGTTTTGCTGTGAAGCGACATGCGAGTAACCCTAGTTATATAAGCTCATCTCTAACTCTTGAGAGCTCACTTTCACTTTCGGTGCTTCCAAAGAAAGAGAGAAGAAGACAGAAAAGAGAGTTTCGGCACCGGCGGTGGAGCAATAGACGGAGAAGGGTCCTCGATTGAAGTGCTCGGCGAGATCCGTGGTGGCGGCAACTTGGAAGCTTCATCTCAAGCTTTCTAGAGCCTTGATTGGGGCGAAAACCCGATCTGGGATTTCTCTTTTTACCTCTTCTCTTCTTTGTTATTTATGGTTTCTTTCTCTTTTCTAGCATCCTGTTTGTGTAGATCTATGTGTTTGTACCTTTATTGTAGCCGATCTTGAACTATCTTCGAGAACTTAGTGAATTCGGACGAAGTCTCCCGTACTGAAACTCCCCAGAGTAGGGTTTTCCCGAATTGGGTCACCAAACCTTCTTGTGTTCACTCTTGCTTTACTTTCTCAAGTTCTTAAGCTTTGTTTGCATGTTGAATGTTTGGATCTGGAGTTTGACAATTTAGTTTTACATCATATGAAATAATTGTGATTAAGGTAATTTTATACATGAAATAATTGTCTTATAAAAAAAATTCAAACAATTTTACAATTTTTCTTACTAATTTTCTTAACATTAGAATAAAATAATTTTAATATTTAACTCATCGTCATGGCACGGATTACTCTCCTAAAATTCTATCAAACGCAATTTTACAATTATAAGAGCATCCCCATTGGGGGTCTCTACCTGCGTCCCTTAACACAAAAAAGAAAAAGAAAATTAAAAACAAATGGAGAATGGGCGAGGGACGTCCCTCATAAGAGGGACTTTGAGAGCCCTTGAGGGACGCACACGTGGCGCACACAGATTGGCTTATATTCCACTCATTGGATGCGCACCACGTGTCATGATATGGACGGATAGGATTTAATAATAATAATAATAATATATAAAAAAATATAAATCTTGTTTATTTACTTAATTTTTTATTTTTTAAAATTATTATTATTTTTTAAAATGCATAAAATTAAAATTTCTATCTACAAAAATCCATTTTGTACAAGTTTTGCATAAAAATTATATATATAAATAAAAGATGAATATAGTTAGTCTAATAATTTATATTTTTTTGGTAGAAAAAATAATGATTCATATTAAAATCATATGTCCTCAATATATACACATATTTTTGAAATCCTTTTCAATAAAAAATTAATATTTTTTTCTATATATAGGGTCATTTTCCTATCTCAACCCACACAAAAATATATTCACACTTCCAAGTTCCAACTCTTTCTTTTGATCTTTTCTTTATGGATCCAATTCATCCATTTTATTTTTATGGAAATTTAATGGATCTCCCAATGATCAACAAACTAAAAACACTTCAGATTATTTCTCTCCAACTCCAAACTCAACCCAAACAAGTCCACCACTTGAAATTCCACAATATCACTACAAGAAAAAGCGTTTTGGGCGACCAAACATTTCGTCGCCCAAAGGGTATTTTGAGTCGCCCAATCGTTTTTGTGGCAAAATTACTTTTGTCACGAGGTCGTCGCCCTAGCCCCGTCGCACAAAGTTCAGGCGACGAAAATAAATTTTGTGACACGTGTTATCTCTTCTGTGACAAAATATATTTTCGTCGCTCTACACCTTTGGTGACGAAAATATGGGTATGTCGCCGTACACCTTTGGTGACAAAAATATGGTTCTGTCACCCTAAATCTTTTGTGACAAACATCAAGGTTTGTCACGCAAGTTCTTTAGTGATAAACCTCAAGTTTCGTCGCCTTAATTCCTTTGTGACAAACTTTCAATTTTGTCACCCTAATGCATTTCTGAAATCTCAAAATATTGTCACCTTATAACAAGTCAGTTTTAAAATTTTGATTTCCATAATCTTTTTTTCTACTATTTTAATATCAAGCGTACCCCTATAATAAAACCTTATACGTACATAGTATATATGTAATGCTTGTAGACATCAAATAGCAATGAAACTTATATCAAATGATCTTTCACATGTCATTATATACTAAAATGTACACTTGTGATCCCATCACAAACAAGCAATATATCAATTGGTATGTCACATACAAGTATTATATACCAATGTGTATAACTATCCATACAACCAATTTTAGTAGCTAGTTAAACAAACAAAAATTGTCTCTAGTTAAGCCGCTATCCCCAAATGGTCTTCTTATTAATTTCTGGAGTCTTGAAATCTCCTGCTACAAAAGTTTAAAAAATATATAATAAGTGATATTGCTATACAAGCGATAGATAATAAGTGAGAATCATAGGAATAAGGCAAAGAATCATCAATTTGAAACAATCAAGCTAATCAATTAGGCAAGAGTAAGCACCTTTACAATTGATATGCCAAATTACAATACTACCTTAATTTTCCATAGAAAAGCACTTCATCTAAGTAGATTAGATATCTTAAGTTTAATCATGAAAATACATCATCCTAATAATCAGATTCTAATTCACAAGTAACATATCTTGATGTTTTTACCTGCCTCAACTATACTTGATAAAACAACAGATAATCCATTCTCAGATGTTTGTAAATTATGAACCACTAAAGTAGAAAACTAAAACATATGATCTCATGATTCTACGCTTGCAGAAATTATATGTTTTTAATGAAAGCATGTAGTCCAAATGCAAATATTTCACACAACAGATCAAATGCCTCACCAAAAAACATGCAAGAGTTAGCACCAAGTCAATGAGACATAATGATAAAACTCTGAATAGGGAATACAAAGTGTCGCACAAATAGAACATCTGAATTCAAGCAATAGAAGCAAGGGCAGACTAGAAATCTGGGAGTAAAGTGACCTTTAGAGTACTTCAATCACAAACCTTCTAAAGTTTGATAAATACTGCAAATCCCATGATCCTAATCCTTGGGCTACACCTGAAAATTTTCAATTCTTATATCAATTAATTCAGATCATCCTATCTATTACAACACATACTTGCATATATAATCGATGTAAAAAACAACATTTCCTCACTATGATTTCTTGTGTATGTGCAGATTTGGATACGAAAAACTGAACACTCGATTGGTAAACTTTATCCATCATTTATTTGCATTCCAAATACTTGAAAGAAAAAATATTTATATCGTCTTTTCAAATTGGTGTTCAATTTAGACATGTGAAATGTAATTAGTATTTATTTGAGGATTTTTAATTCAAGATTTATAAGAGTATCCCAATTTTGGTGATATCTCACAAATATTATGAACTAAGTTTCAAACTATACCAAAACACCATGACTGAACTCAAAATTTGGATACATCCATCATGTTATGACCAAAAAACAAAGAGCCTAACTATTAATTTCACAACAATTGAAGTTTAAGGGAAACAAAACAATTGGTAATAGAGAAAATATAAACTGAAACGAAACCAACGAAGAACATAGATTGAAAGGAGGAGATGCTTACAGAGAATGATTTTAGAGATCTTGACAACAGCTAGGAATCAATGCCAATTATTAACCAAAAAAACCTGAATGAATCACCAAACAGGCAAAGAGAGAAAACAAAAGAGATTAGTTCACCATGAGCGGGCATAGGTGGAAATGCGAGCAGCTAATATCAAACTAAGCACAGAGATAGCCAAAGATCTAGTTTAATTAAAACAACTAAGCAAGAAGTAACAAATTAGGAAAGATAATAAACAAATTAGATAAAATACTAGAAAAAGGTCATAAATGGAGAAGTATTGCACCAATAGTAACCAATTCCCATCTTCGTTACTTGTAAAAGGATGACATAGCACCCAACCCCCATTGTCGCATTTTAGTAGTCGTAATCATCCGATGTTAAATTTGAATCTGGCTGCAATTTGCTCGTTCCAAAGAGAAGTTTGCAGAGGATGAACCGCCTTGCTTCGGAGTGGATAAATTAAGAATTTCTTCTTTGGAGAAGCAAAAACTCAAGTTTAAGGAGATGAATAGAGGCAAAAAGCATGCTACAGAGATTATTGTTAATTGGATCTAAGAGATGAATGAAACGAGGATGAGACTTCATATGGCGGTGATTTGAGCCGAGGATAGGGTTGTTGAGAGGGAGAAAGGTGGGAAAGAGGGTATTTTTATTGCCCAGTTATGTCTCTCACGTCCCGCTTTTAAAACTTTTCAATCCGAAAGAAAATTTTCCCTCTTGCTAAAATTCATATGCCCGCCTTCGACCAAATTTTTTTTCATATGCCCGCCTTTTTGCACGTTTTAACGACGAGCTTTCAATTTCATCATCCCCAATTGTTTTTCGGGATACAAAATACAAATTATTGATGTTCTATTAAATATTTGTGAAAGATTTCAATTATTTTTTCTAATTATTAAAATATGTTGATTTCACATATCTATATCTATATCTATACTACTATAAATGAGAATGTAACGGGAAACATCCGGCCTTCCGTTTTATAAAACACGTCGAACTGCGTGCCCCGTTTCATCCCAGGGTCTTCCTTCTCTTCAAACTCCCATGTCTCTCTCCTCCTCTCTTTACTCCACATCCTGCTATGGCTTTGGTATGGATTTTCCTCCACCTCCTGCTGTCAATCCTCTCCTACTTCTGTTCTCTTTTATCTTCCCCTGTGATTGCTTTCTTTTTCCACCACTTTCTAGATTCTCTATGTCTACACAAATCCTATTTTTGGGTTCAATTGATAAACAACCCTATGAAGGAAACCAAAACTAGAGAGAATCAATACGGAACGACGGGCTCGGGGGAAAGAAATTCATCTCCAAAATTGATCGGTTTCAACTGTTCCTTCTTAATTGAATTTTGTTTCCTGATGCCTTTATGTTAAATGATAAACAACCCTAGGGAGGAACCAAGCTGAGAGAGAATCAGGACGGAACGACGAACTCGGGGAGAAAGAATTCTTCACCGCCGGCTATTATCTTTGCCTTGTCAAAGTCCAAAAAATCGTCTCCAAAGCTGAAAGGTTTGAACTTATCGCTCTCAATTGAATTTTGTTTCCTATTATCTTTATGTCAATCGTGGTTCTTATTTCTCAATTCCAAGTTAACTCAATTGATAATCAACCCTAGGGAGGAACCAGACTGAGAGAGAATCAGGACATAATGGCGGACTCAAGGACAAAGAACTCTTCACCACCGGCATATCTTCTCTGCTTCGTCCCTAATTCGTCCTCAAAATTGATCGATTTGTACTTATCGCTCTCAATTGATTTTTTTCCTAATGTCTTTATGTCAACCGTGGTTCTCATTTCTCATGGACCAAAACTAGTGGGAGAATCAGGCCGGAACGACAGATGCAGGACAAATTCGTCCTCAAAATCGATCGGTTTCGCTTTGTCGTTCTCATATGAATTTGGTTTCCTAATGGCTGCTGATGAAAATGTTGTGAAGAAGTTTCATAATGAAGGTATATATAATTTGTATGGCTATTAAATTACCATTTGTCATGTATTACCTTGGACAAATTTGAAAGTTTCTGGTAAGTTTGATTTTTACAACTCAACTTGTTTCATTTTTCTATCTGCAAGATTTTCATCATGATAGCCAAATTTTAATTGGGTTAGATAACAAGTGAAAATAAACTAAAACCAGCCAATATTACTATCTAATACACAACTAATCTTGTTAGAAGTTTACTGATATTTGTTTAAATTCTTTTGAATTGGACCAACTTGTTAATCTTAGAGCTTGTCTTTCACATGCAGGTCACCTTATGCGATTTTTTGCAACTGCAGATCTCCTTGGGCTCCCTGCACTAACTGTTCTTGTGAGTGAGGAGTTGTGCCTTTATGGCTTTATGTCTTTGAAGATGGAATTTGTTCTTCTGCTTCTTCTTTCTATATTAATGAGAGAATTTGGATTTTTTTTAAAATTTTCAGGTTGGTTATAATAAACAAGTAATTCCAATTGGCTTACAATTACTCGTGCGTCCTTGGGTCGAAGAACTCTTCCGCGCTTGGCTTCTGCTATCGAGGTACCCAAATTAGCACCTGAAATTGTGGTAAATAGGCTTGTGAAATTCGTCAAATATGGTTGATATATACTTACATTTGACTGGCCTTGCATAAAATTTGAAAACTAAAAGCAGAACGTCTTCCAACTATAATTTTCATTAGTTGTGAACTGAATTTTTCCCCTTGATTAGTCAATTTGAGATTGTTTTAGAACCAAGTATGGATTCAAAAGTCGAGTGCAAGTTTGTTGTGTTGCTTACTCTTTTGGACTTTGGAGCTGTAGAGAAGCAGCATGAGAGAGTTGTAGTACCTATTTTGGCCTCTATAAAAACCAGGCCCGTCCATTGGGCTGTGCAAACGACCCAACGGAACAGGGCCCCCAAATTTTAGGGCCCCCAAATTCTAGAATTATATTATATATTAGATAGCACGCGGTTGAGAACAACACTGATTAGTTAGTACAGATGGTGAAGCTTTTTTTGTAGAGCGAAATAAATCTGTGTTCAATTCCCGCGGGACTTGATAGCTCGCATATAGGAGTAGTTTAGATGCATGTTTTATGTATGTTTTGGTTAGGTTTTGGTTAGGTTTTAGGTAGTTTTTAGGTTTTTGTGTTGTCGGATATTATGCGCTGGTTTGCTCGGTTTTACAGGTTTTTAGGTTCAGGAGCAACAGCGGGGCGAGTGCAGACGGAACATGGTGGTGATGGACGAGATGGACGAGGCTAAGGAAGCTAGGATGCATTAGGATGAAGAGCCAAGGCAAGGAAGACCGAGCCAAAAAGAAGAACAATTGCGCTGGATCGAAGCCGCGTAGCTCGCCGCGCAATGCCATCTGAGAAGCAATTGCACGGGGTGTAGATTGCGCGGCCGCGCAATGTGGTGCCAAGCCGCGCAATCGGGAGCTTTCAGCGGACGCATATTTTGGGCCAAGTCTTGGTTTTGGGCTGTGATATTTTGACTTATGGGCTTGTATTTTGGCCGAGATGTGTGTTTGATATATCTTATGAGGGTTATTTTTAGAGACATATAAATACTTTATGTTAGTTTATTTTTAGATAACTTTTGATCACACTTTTGGAGGCTAGGGTTTTCTCTCAAGGAAGACTTTGAAACCTTTGTAAGTTTGATTTCAATTTCAATTATGCATTGCTAATTTCCTTTGTGTTTGACTAATTAGTGAAGTTATGATTTGTGTATGATTGTGAGGTTTAATTGATTCTCAATGAACTAGAATAGAAATTATTCCCTGTGCTTAATTGAATCAGAATTATTCTAGGGTTTTATTAGATTAGCTACCTAATAGAATTTCTAGGTTAATTTACAACTGAATCTGATTAACTACCTGTCGGAGTTAATCTGATCAAGAGTAGACTTTAATTAATTTAGTACCGGTTGGACAAGTTGATTAAAGTAGGGAATAAATTCACAAGTCACTTAGATGTCTGGTTTCTCTAGGTGTTTGTTTCTATTGATAACTTGAATCGTCATGCTGTTATTTAATTGAATCTAGAAGGTCTTCTAGGTTATTATCTAATTAGGGTTGTTAGAACTAGTTGGTCTATCAACTAAATATGAAGTTTGGGTTTTAGTCCTTAGTAGGATCATTATCCACAATAGATTATTCATAGTGAAGAGAGAATCAAGAGAATCGATGATCAATAAAGCAATATCATGATGGATCTAATTAGTTGAACACGCTTGTCTCTTAATTGATTAAAACCATCTTTTGCATTCTTAGTTAGTTTCTATTTTGCATAGTAGTTTAGAATTTACAATCAAAAAACCCCATATTAGTTACTTGGCACTTAAGTAATAACATAAATACAAGAGTCTCTGTGGGATCGACCCTTGCTTACCATTCTACTCAGATTGGTTAAGTTAGGATTCTTTGATAGGTAAACGACTGAAAAATACCTCATCAAATTTGGCGTCGTTGCCGGGGACTCGTCGCTATTTGTGTTTATTACTTTTATGCTGTTTTGGGTGTGAACCTGTTATATGGTTCATACCCGTGCTACTAATTCATCTCCTCTGTTATTTGATCCAGATATTGACAGGACACTCTTCAAGCTAAGGAAGGAAATCCGGAATCACTTTCAGGCCTTACCGTTCTTTCTTGAAGAATCTGACTCTGAATCTGAATCTGCTGAATCTGCTAAGATGGGTGACCAAACTCTGAGACAGTTGACTGCACCAAATCTGACACAACAGCCATTGGCGGTGCAATTCCCTGCTCTCGGTGAGGGAGTCAAGTTTGAGCTAAAATCCGGATTGATCCACCTTTTGCCTTCATTCCATGGGCATAGTGGTGAAGACCCCAACAAGCACCTTTCTTAATTTCATGCTGTGTGCTCAAGCATGAAGCCTGCTGATGTAACTCATGACCAGATCGCGCTGAGAGCCTTTCCTTTTTCTCTCAAGGATCAGGCTAAAGACTGGTTTTACTACTTGGCTCCGGGAAGTATTGATACATGGGCTAAGATGAAAGAGGCTTTTCTGGAGAAGTACTTCCCTGCTACAAGGCTCAACGATCTGAAAAAACGAATCAGTAACATTGAACAAGAAGCGAATGAGTACTTGTACGAGTATTATGAGAGGTTCAAGAGGTTGGTAGCCAGCTGTCCTTTCCATGATTACACTGATCAAGACCTGATTCTATATCTTTTCAATGGCCTTTTGAATGATGAGAGAAGAATGGTCAATGCAGCTTGCCAGGGTCACATTCTCAACAAAACTCTTGCTGCTGCGTTTGAACTGTTTACACAACTGTCTGAGGGCACAAGACAGTTTAGAAAAGAGACGAGCTCGAGAGCTACAAATTCAGTGGTGGCTAATACAAAAATTCAAGATGAAGTCACTGAATTGAAAATGATGATGAAGCAACTGTTGCAGCAGGGTGGTAGACAGCAGGTGAAATCTTGTGAGATCTGCTATGATAACATGCATCCCACTGACGCTTGCCCTACACTCCAAGATCAAAAAGCTGAGGTGAATGTAGTGGGAGGATATGGACCACCTAAGCCGAGGTATGACCCCTTCTCCAACACCTACAACCCAGGCTGGAGGGATCATCCTAATCTGAGGTATGGCAATCCAAGCAATCAGCAGTTCAACAATCAAGGTGGCCAAGCTCAATTCAGACCACCTTTCCAATCTCAGGCTCAAGGAGGAAATCGGAATGATATGTCCACTGACCAGATGATCCGAAGTCTGACTCAGACAGTTTCGACAATACATGGTTCTCTAACTCAGCTCCAACAGGAAACCAAGTCCAGTATAAAGAATCTAGAAAATCAAGTCAGTCAGATTGCTGAGGCAGTGAGCAAACTGGAAGCCAGAGATTCAAGTAAGCTACCGTCCCAGACAGAGCTTAACCCGAGGGCAAATGTCAGTTTTGTCTCTATTTATGATGGTTCGAAGGCGGGGCAAGTATATCAGTTGAGCAAGGCTGAAGAATCAACTGAACAGAACGAGGGGCAATTGCGCGGCTTGGCTGCTGAAAGCGCGCCCGCGCAATGTGCACCCCGCGCAATGTGCTCCTAGTTGGGATTGCGCGGGGTCGAGGGGGAAAGCGTGGCCGCGCAATCTGGCGCGACGCCGCGCAATCTGGGCGATCTGAAAGACAACTCTGAACCCCTTCTGAAAGCCTACGTGCCTGTTCCACCATTCCCAGAGGCCTTGAAAGAAACCCGGAAATTGAAGAATGGCAAAGAGCTGTTCGAGGTCTTCAGTACATGCAAAGTTAATGTCCCGCTACTGAATCTAATCAAGAGTGTACCTCGGTATGCTAAGTTTTTGAAAGAGTTGTGTACTCTAAAAAGGGGACAAAAGGAGAAAAGTCAGAAGCAAGTCAAAGAAAAAGAACATGTGTCTGCTGTGTTTCAGAAGCGTTTGCCCGAGAAGTGCAGTGACCCTGGCATGTTCACTATCCCTTGCACTATTGGAAGCACCAAAGTGAATGAAGCTTTAATTGATTTAGGCGCATCAGTTAATGTGATTTCTTCGTTCCTATATGAGAAACTTGGTATGGGACCATTAAAAGAAACTCGGACCATAGTAGAGCTGGCTGATCATTCCATTGTAAGGCCTAAAGGAAAACTTGAAGATGTATGGGTTACGGTGGACTGCTTAAAATTTCCGGCTGACTTTCTAGTGATGGACATGGAATCGGGAATTGGAAAGATTTCAATGTTGCTCGGACGACCATTTTTGAAAACTGCAAATACAAGGATCGACATACCGCAGGGCACACTGAATATGGGATTCGACGGGAAGGAGATCGAATTCCACAGCTCATATCCTTCTTAATATCCTTTTTACGTCAAGCTAAAGACGTTAAACAAGCGCTTCTTGGGAGGCAACCCATGTTTTAGGATAGTTTTGCTTTGATTTTTGCTTTCTGTTTTTACAAATTTTGTTTTTAATATTTAGTGTAGGTAGAAATAATCCTCAAATTTTAGATAAATTCAGGCCAGCCATGAAGTACAGAAATACTCGGAAAAGGGACAAATTGCGTGGCCAAGCAATCTGTAACCAAGCCGAGCAATGCCAACTCAGTTGGGATTGCGCGGCTTGGCTTGCTAAATGCGCGGCCGCGCAATCCACAGCCCCAAAGCCGCGCAATCCCAACTGGGAGGCAATTGCGCGGCTTAGCAATTGCGCGGCCGCGCAATCCAGCGCTATGCCGCGCAATTGGCAATTTTTTTTGGGATATATTTCTTTCCCCATTCACTTCGCCGCCCACTCTCTTCTTCAACCTCTCCCTCCTCCATTGAAGCTCAAGCTTTCAAGCTCCTCTCATGCTCTCAAGTCGGGATTTCAACCACAAATCGAGCTAACAACACTAAAATCAACAAGGATTCAAGTAAGTATCTCAAATCTCCATTCAATTTCGGTTTTTACATAGCAAAATCTAGATCTAGGTTTCACTACAAAAGACCTGAATTTGACCCCTTTAGGCTCGGATTTAGGCTTAAGTTCTTCACAAAAGTTTGTTTATTGCATGATTCTAGCATAGATTCGTGTTTTATTTAAGCTTTTTGCATAAATCCGAAATCCACCCATAATTTGATTAAAATTTGATTAAAATTTGATTAAACTGTTCTAGGTAGTGGGGGAAGTGAGTGTTTGAGCGATTATTCTTGAAATATTGTTGTGGTTGTCCTTGCCGGGACAACAAAAATTGTGTTTGCTTGTCCGTTGTGGTGTTGTGCAGGTTTCTGTAAAAAATTTGGTATCCATGGCTCCTAAACGAAGTAGGAGAGATACTGCATCATCATCCTGAGCCGCTTATGCTCCCCCTGCTGTGGTGGGAGAAAGGACTCAAGAAAGTTTTGGGATCAGTTTGGCAAAGAACAATCATGTGATCAAATTTGAGCTTCTGAAGGATAGGAAATGGGCAGCAACCAGGTTCATTGATTGGACTCTGATGAATGAGCTTGGGATTGCTCATTTGTTGAATGAGATAGCAGCACATTTACGCATGGGCGAGTTTTTGCAGCTGTTTGAACCAACTTACAAGGGGTTAACACTAGAGTTTCTAAGTAGCTTGTCCATTGATTTCAGAAAAGAAGGGGAAATTAAGTTCTGGCTCGGAGGTATAAGGAGGAAGATGACTTTGAAAGAGGTCAATGATGCGTTTGGATTCCTGCATATCTATGACAATGATGTGGTGCTTACTGAAACTGAAGCTACATGGGTTGATAAACATTTCTGGAGAGCCATAACAGGGAGACGAACTTATAACCCAACCCAAGAAAAAGCTTCTCCCATCACTCATCCCGCCATCAAAGTCTTTCAACGGTTTATTTCTGGTAGCATGAATGGACGGGGTGAGGGTGGAAACAATTGCCCAAAGAAAGATGTGGCTGTATTGGCTGCTTTGCTGAAAAGAAAAAGAATGCAGATGGGTGCTATGCTGATGAATCATATGTACCATGTTTCAAACAAGGGTGGAGGAGCTATCTGTATTGGTGGGATTGTGACCCATCTGGCCAAGCACTTTGGCGTTGATCTGAGCAGGTTACAAGTTGATATCCCACCGGTGGCAATCAACTTCACTATGCTGAAGAAGATGGGGGTCTTATATTTCTACAGGAACTCCTACTATTGGGTGCTTGGAGATTCTGGGCGAGCAATGAAGCTTCCTGATGGGAGCCGAGTCAAGATTGGAAACAGCCCAGCTAATTGGTACATTGAACCCCAGGATGACGATTTGGATGTGATTACTGTTAGGGGTCCAGTTAGGGGTAAAAACAAGGCCCCAATTATTGTTGAGGAGTCCGAAGAAGAGGAAATGGACGAGGATTTTACTATGGCTGAGGAGGAAGAAGAAGAAGAGGAAGAGGAAGAGTCCACTGAGGCTGAAGACACAGAGGAGGAGGATGAGTCTGAGGAGGAGACCCAGCAGCAACACTTTGACCCATCTATACCAGCTGGAGGTGATACACATTACAGCCAGATGATGGAGATGATGCGACAGATGCAGTTGGAGAACACGCAACGCTACAATAGTATGACATCTCATATCGATCAGGGTTTTCAGGACATGCGTGGTTATGTGGATCAGAGGTTCACATCATATCAGACTCATCAGGATCAGCAGATTGCTGCATTTCAGGCCCCGCCAGGATGAGCAGTTCAGACTGCTCAACACTAGATTGGATGGTTGGAGTTCAGCGGGCTATCCTCCTCATCAGTCTTATCCGCAGTACGCTTTTCTAGATCCACCGTATCCTCAGTTCCCACCATATCAGCCACCACCAGCTCAGCAGATTCCACCATACTATCCACCGCAGCCAGAGGTTCATCCGGAGTACCAGCCACCACCACCACAGGATTTTCCGCCCTATTACCCGGACAACTAGGTTATGTGAGTTTTTTTCTTTCCTTACCTTTTTACTATACTTTGGGGACAAAGTATGTTTTAAGCATGGGGGAAGGGAATTACTTGTTTGCATTGCATATAGTTGCATTAGATTAGGTCATATTTAAATTTTTGCATGCATTGTTTAAAATTCTGAAAAATGAAAAAAAAATAGAAAAATTTGAAACAAAATACAAAAATATTGCATTTAGGTTCTTATTTCCCCATTGTTTGATACCTCTTGTGTTTCTATGTTAAGTATAAGTTCTAACCCGTGATTTGCATGATTTGCTAAAGTTGATATGATATGAGCATGATCATTGATTAAATGACTTGATTATAGGATGGAGCATGTATTTAGCTTGAGTTTTAGATTCATTCTGAAGTTCTAGACAAAACAATTAGCCTTGTGAGATTTGATTTTTGGCCTTTCATGATATAGTTGTTCTTTACATTCTTGAGTGTATCACCATGATTATCTAGCTCTAGAACTTGCGTTAATACTCTATTTTGAGGCTGCTTTATATGATTGAATGCATAGCATTAAAGTGATTGAGGCAATGTTTCTTTATAGCCTATTATTTCCCTTCCTACCCTACAAGATCCATGTTTTTGACACCCCTATTTCTTTTGAGCTTGAAGCCTATTTTTGTTAGCTCCACAAAATTTTCCTAGCCTAATAAGCTTGACCTAGGATCCGGGATTTAGGACTTTAGGTTGTGTTTTTGGTTTTGTGTGAGTTATGTATAAGTATGGGGGATTTGGATGAAAAAGGTAGAAAAAGAGGAAATAAACTCTTGTGTTCAAAGTTGAGAAAAAAAAATGAAGATGAAGTTTGTTGCAAAATAAGCAAAAGCAAAAGTGCTTAAATGTTATTAGTCTTCATTAGCAAAGCAAGAAAGAGTTGAAAAGAGGCAAAAAAAAAAAAAAAGAAGAAACAAAGTTTATAAATGTGTGTAATGAAGTTGGTAAAGAAGTTGGGAGAAGTGAGAGGTAAAGTGTAAAGTTTGGGTTAGGATTAGTTCTTTATCCCGGATTTAGCACCACTTGCCAAATATTACCCCTTCCAAATTTCTCTTTACCTTGGCCCCATTACAAGCCGGAAAAAGACCTCATGATTTTTGTTATGTATTTGATCCCCAGCGGTGGAGATTTAGAACTCTGATGCAAGCATATGGTAGTCTAGTTTTCATTGGTTGATTTTGAGTGAAACACATACCTTTTATACACTTGAGTGTTGAGTGCAAAACACAATTTCCCTGGTGAGGTCTAGGATGAATGAATGGTCTTTACTTTTTGCTAGTCATAATGCATGCTGAGAAGTCTTGGTTTAGTTTTTAATTACATGTGAAATGTTTGTTTGACTTGAGATGGATGTAAGATCGCATTTCTATGGTGTGATTGGATTTATGTCTTGCTTGAGGACAAGCAAGGGTTAAGCATGGGGGAATTTGATAGCTCGCATATAGGAGTAGTTTAGATGCATGTTTTATGTATATTTTGGTTAGGTTTTGGTTAGTTTTTAGGTAGTTTTTAGGTTTTTGTGTTGTCGGGTATTATGCGCTGGTTTGCTCGGTTTTACAAGTTTTTAGGTTCAGGAGCAACAGCAGGGCGAGTGCAGATAGAACATGGTGGTGATGGACGAGATGGACGAGGCTAAGGAAGCTAGGATGCATTAGGATGAAGAGCCAAGGCAAGGAAGACCGAGCCAAGAAGAAGAACAATTGCGCTGGATCGAAGCCGCGTAGCTCGCCGCGCAATGCCATCTGAGAAGCAATTGCGCGGGGTGTAGATTGCGCGGCCGCGCAATGTGGTGCCAAGCCGCGCAATCGGGAGCTTTCAGCGGACGCATATTTTGGGCCGAGTCTTGGTTTTGGGCTGTGATATTTTGACATATGGGCTTGTATTTTGGCCGAGATGTGTGTTTGATATATCTTATGAGGGTTATTTTTAGAGACATATAAATACTTTATGTTAGTTTATTTTTGATAACTTTTGATCACACTTTTGGAGGCTAGGGTTTTCTCTCAAGGAAGACTTTGAAACCTTTGTAAGTTTGATTTCAATTTCAATTATGCATTGCTAATTTCCTTTGTGTTTGGCTAATTAGTGAAGTTATGATTTGTGTATGATTGTGAGGTTTAATTGATTCTCAATGAACTAGAATAGAAATTATTCTCTGTGCTTAATTGAATCAGAATTATTCTAGGGTTTTATTAGATTAGCTACCTAATAGAATTTCTAGGTTAATTTACAACTGAATCTGATTAATTACCTGTCAGAGTTAATCTGATCAAGAGTAGACTTTAATTAATTTAGTACCGGTTGGACAAGTTGATTAAAGTAGGGAATAAATTCACAAGTCACTTAGATGTCTGGTTTCTCTAGGTGTTTGTTTCTATTGATAATTTGAATTGTCATGCTGTTATTTAATTGAATCTAGAAGGTCTTCTAGGTTATTATCTAATTAGGGTTGTTAGAACTGGTTGGTCTATCAACTAAATATGAAGTTTGGGTTTTAGTCCTTAGTAGGATCATTATCCACAATAGATTATTCATAGTGAAGAGAGAATCAAGAGAATCGATGATCAATAAAGCAATATCATGATGGATCTAATTAGTTGAACACGCTTGTCTCTTAATTGATTAAAACCATCTTTTGCATTCTTAGTTAGTTTCTATTTTGCATAGTAGTTTAGAATTTACAATCAAAAAACCCCATATTAGTTACTTGGCCCTTAAGTAATAACATAAATACAAGAGTCTCTGTGGGATCGACCCTTGCTTACCATTTTACTCAGATTGGTTAAGTTAGGATTCTTTAATAGGTAAACGACTGAAAAATACATCATCATGACTCATTTTATTTTCCTTCTTGCAATTTACAAACTCGTGGGCCCATGCCCCCATCAAAATGAGTTTGGCCTTTTGGGCATTTAGCCCCACCATCGTACAAAAAAATGGGTCTGAACTTTGGACTAGTATTATAATATTTTATTTAGCTTTTACGTATTTTTATATATGTAAATTTTTAAAATTTTTAGTTATCAACCAATAATAATATATAGTTAGAATATTATTTATCAGTTGATTGTTAAAAATTTTATAATTAGTTAATTAATAATTTAATTTTTATATTTTTGACACCTCTTTACTTTTTACTATTACGGGTAAAATATATATTTTTAATTTCTTTTTTTCTATTTTTTTTCTAATACTCGTTATCAATAAAAGTAAATTTTTTACTCATTTATATTTATAGGAATAAAATATATTTAATTTTAATATTTTTTTTTCTCTAATTATACCCTATATCAATAAAAAAATTATTTTAAATTAAACAATCACAAATTTGTACATGTGTAGGCCACTAGGGTTTAATAAGTCGACTAGTTTTATTAGCTAAAAACTAATAACTATACTTATATTTAATTAATTTTATATATTTTCTCAATTTTTGAACAGGGCCCGAAAAAGTATTGGACGGCCGTGATAAAAACGTTGATGATATGCTTGTGATCTTGCATGTAAAGTCTTATAACGCCCTATTGAAATTGAGTTCTTGATTGCTCTGTTTTGTTAATCATTACGCCTTTTGTTATTTACAGTATAATGAATTAACATAAGCAATGAATAGTGTTGAAAATAGTAGGTTTTAATGCTTTATACTTCCAGTTTGAATTTCAATTGTCCACCTTTATAGTACTCTATCTCACGAGTTCTCTATATATGAAGGTATATATTATTGGTACACTTCTAGGAAAAATGAGAAAGCTCCTGAAAAAAAAATATAGCACTATTTAGTGCTCTCTTAACTAGGCTGGGTTGAAATAGTTACACCTACCATAGTTTTTTGACGGTGTAATAGTAGGAATCTCATCTTAATGATAGTTTTAGAAATCGAAAGTATATAAGCATAGGAAAGTAGGAATTCGGAAGAACATGGTATGCATCTCTGGTAAAGTAGAGTCGAATGCTTATGCTTAATGTTGTTGCTTGCAGCTGATTATCAGAATGAAGCAGAAGTTGGGGAGGCACTTGAAGAAGCAATTATGACAGGACTTGTTAAGAGAGAAGATCTTTTCATCACAACTAAGGTAAGAAGACTTTCTTCAAGGAAGAATAAATTTAGTATTTACGGGGTATTACTACAACTGTGTAGCAATGCTACAATGGAGCATAGGGTAATAGCTCATTGGAACAGAATTCTATCACTAAAAACAATAAAGAGAAATATCATTGGCCATTTGATATCAATTTTTTTTTGCGTTTGGCCTCTTTGTTATATGTTGCGCTCTTTAATTATACAGACTCAAGAGAGTGCCTTAAAATATTTAATTTTGTCTCTCCATCTCATATCCTTATATTTTTTGGATCCTAAAATTCCTTGATTATGGATTATGATATCCCGTTTGCAGCAACTACGTCGTCTTCCTCACAAGAGATTGCCTTGTGTATTCCAAAATAAAGCCAACAATCAACCAGATTGAGACCCATCCATACCTCCAGCGCGAATCTCTTGTCAAATTCTGCCAAAAGCACGGTCTTTGTGTCACGGCCCACACTCCATTGGGAGGATTGGACATTATACTTTTATCATCTTATATTTTTACGGATTGTAGGCTTGATAGGTATGAAGTTTTCAATGCTATCTGGTTTGTTGTGCATATGCAATTTCTGATGATTTTGTGTGTTTGTCATCATAACTTTGCTCAACTTCTTACTCCAAAAAGATGAAAGACAAAATCGGAACCCTTTAAATGGTTTAGGGTGCGTTCGGGTAAACTTTGCTTATATGTTACTTATAAGTAAACTATGCTGATAAGTTACTTAAAGTGGATTGTGTTGTAAAGTTCTATTGCTGAAAAGTTGTTGAAAAGTAAAAACTTATTTCTGCTGTAAGCAAGTGGTGTTCGGTTGGAGTGTTTGCTGATTTTTAAAAGGTAATTAAGGAAATGACCAAAATACCCTTAAAATAATTTTTTAATAAAAATTAAATTAATAAAAAATCAATTGAGAGTTGAGACATTTATGAGTTGAATGAACCCAACGCTCTAATGGTGCTCGCGGGTTGAAACGAAGAAAGCTTGGGTTGGGCGTTAATGGAGTTCTTCAATGGGAACCCGAGACAGTAGAATGAGGAAAGATCGGAACGAGTGAGAGAAGAATCCAATTGGGGGTAGTAAAATTTTAGCGAGTCCATCGTCGTGAAGAATTTCATCGAGGCCATTAATGGCGGTGAAGAATTCTGGAACTAGAAAAAAGGGGGAGGAAGGAGATAGAAAAATCAAAGGGGATAAGGGGTAATATAAAATTGGGCTTGGTTGTTTATCAGTTGAATGAACTTGGGCTTGTCGGGGAAGAGAAGATCGCCGCTGGTGTAGAAATTCTTCTCCCGAGTCCGTCGTCCGTCATCGTTCCGTCCAGATTCTCCCGAGGCCATGGGGCTAGAGAAAAAGATGGACGAAGGAGAGAGAAGGGAGGAAGGAGAAAGAAGTGGAGGTATTAAAAAAAAATTGAGGTGGGGCTCACGTGCTTTCATTTTTGTGGGATAAGCATGCTTAAACCGAAAAGCATGGGGGTATGCTTTCATTTTTTTGTTTATAAGCATGTGCTTACACGTTGCTTAAAATAACGGAGAAATGAGTGTTCGGCAATGCTTATGTGCTTATTTCTGCATAAAAGCACTTTTGTGCTTATAAGTAGTACAAATAAGCATTCCCAAACGCAGCCTTACTCACTCCTGCTCTTTTATGAACATTACCTAGATGAGAGCTTCTAAAAGAGGAGCTTGGATATACTGACGATGAAGAAGATGACATGGCTACCCTTGAAAGAAGATGTAGAGTGAAGGGATACCTGCAACTATATGGTAGCATGAACAAAGGGAGTTAAGGTATGATATGATGGTCACTTAAATAAATAGTTGTACTCAAGATTTTTAGTTGGGTTTTTAAAATGCTCATGCTTCACCTCCAAGTATGATCTTCAACCCTCAATGCTTTGTGAAGCTTTAATTTTGCGTCTGTTGCAATGTAGTTGTGTAAATGACGTTTGATTGGTCCTTGATTACTAGAAAGTCCAATTTTCTATTCTCTTTTCAACCTATATGTGCATAGACATCGTACCTTCTTTGTATTTTGGTTTCATTATTAGTCTTTACAATGGTACAATTTGTGGATAAATAAGGGATTCTTTTGGTTGAATGAAGTCTTGGACCTTTTATAGTATGATCTTCACATTGTGTGGTACTTGTGTGTTGTTGTAGAGAGAAGGCAGGTTGAAGCTACTCGCATCAGAATTCGGAGAAAAATCTGAATTATAGTACACACATTAGCTAAAAAAAGAATTCCTTTACACGGATATTTGTTTTATTGAAATGCTTCTTTCTTTGCTTAGTCAAGTGAATTTCTTCTTTGTTCTCATATTTTCACATCTTGAAGGTAGGTTCATACACTATGTGTCTCTTTTCCTTTGCTTTTTTGATAAGCTTTCCCTAACCCTTTTATATGAATGAGTTAGTAAGTAGCTAATTCTAGAAAAATGTCTTACCAAAATCATCTCATGAGTTATGACTTCATATTTCTTTTTAGTATCATTTTGAAATGTTTGGCTTCTTTATCCGTGTTCCAGGAAGTGGTTCCATTGAATGTTGGAAACGTATTAGGAGCCGAAGCTAACAAACTAGTTGCAAATGGGAGACATTTATATCAATGAATGGAGCTTCTGAGGCAAAATAAAAATGGAGCTTCTGAGGCAGATTCAAACTACAACAGCTTTAGCAATTTTTCATCTCCAATCATCAAAGCAACGCCTGATACTGATACTCTTAATATTACCAAGGATAGAAAATCAGTGATGAGGATATATGGGATATATGTTGACAATAGATTAGATTGGCCTGATCATCTCTTGGATACACCTCAAATTCTGCCTTCTAACTCTAAATTACATTGTGTTCTGAGCAGCTTAGAAAGATGTGGATTTGAATGGATATTTTTAAACTCTTCTTTTATATCGACATTATGAAGAGATCATATGAGTAGTCATCAGAAAAGAACACTTATCTACCTTATTATAACAAAATCTAATTACTCTCATTCCTAAATGATCACCAAATAAACTAACTGACCCATTAGACTTACCTCACAACTTCACAATAGGCCTCCATGCGAAGCATGGACCCAATGCTAGTAAAAATAAAATATATAAGAAAAGTCTATAGTTAAATAATGTTAAAAATATACCAAATTAATGAACATTAAATCAAATTATAACACAAGAATTAAAATATATAAAATTACGTAGCATTTAACATAAGGATTATTAATATTTCTATATTTAGAAAAATAGATTATTATGTTTGTTATAATACTTTATCTTCATGGAATATTAGGATACTCATTGTTGAAGGAGATAGTCTCCTAATTGGTTAGGGGTGGACAACGGTCTAAAACCGAACGAGATCAAGATTGATTCCCCACAAAGAATTGAACCAGAATGTTTTTTTAAATATGATTTCTAAAAAAATTATTAAATTTTCTATAAAATATATTATATCACGGGATAATAAAATTAAAATAAATTTTCTTATATAATTATACATATTTCTTTATATAAATTAAGATTTTTATTATAAATAAAAAGTATGTCCAAACCGGGGACCGAATTTCAATTTTTTTTGGAACAAGGACCCTTGTTCCAGTCCGATATGAGTTTTCCCCAACCCAATAATTGGCAATAACTTGTAGAAGTAAGAGGCCAAGATATCGACCTTATAGACGACTGAGTTCTTATTGACACTATAAGTGCATCGTCAAAGCCATTAAGGAAGATTGAAGGGCATATGGTTGACACTCAGGCAGGATCAACGATCTGCATGTACCAATAGTTTTAGACACCTCCAAGCACTAATTTCACAAGTTCAAGCCTCCATGCATAAGAAAGGGTCTTCGTTACCCAAGAGTTGATATGGAAGCCTCTCGAGGACTGGCCCCGAAATATCACAATTTGTGGTCAGCCGGACCAAAGAATACAACCAGGCTTGGATGAGGAGGAACAACACCAACATGTCTCGTAGGGAGGACAGAAGACTCGTGACTTGGATTAGACCCCTGAAAAACTCTATCAAAATCAACACGGATGGGGCCGTCAATGCGGAGGGTCGTTCCACAGCTGCGGGCCTTTTGAGGGATGAAAACGGGCAATGGATCAGAGGTTTCATCCACAACCTTGGCAGTTGCTCTGTCCTTGAAGCCGAACTATGGGGCATCTATCAAGGCCTTTTCCATGGCCTGAAATGGAGGCTTTAGAGAAGTCTGGTGTGAATCCGACTCGGCCAACACCATTGCACTTATTCTCAAACCTCCTGAGGCGTGTCATCCACAAGCCAACCTTATTAATCGTTGCCAGGAACTTATCAGTCGGGGCTGGCAGGCCCGATTCAACCACGTCTTTAGGAAGGCCAACGCAGTGGCCGACTCCCTCGCTAGTAGGGCGTTCACCGCCCCAATCGGGCTCCACAACCTTGACGACCCTCCTGATGAGGTCTCGCTGTTAGTAGATAGTGAAGCTCGGGGCAGGGCTACCCCGCGCTTCATGGCCCTTAGCCCCCTCTCTGTTTTGTATCGCTTGCTGGGGACTTGTCCCCCCCCCCCCAAAAAAAAGAGTTGATATGGAACGAGATCTTGTCAAATAGTGGATTGAAGTCAGCCTTTTTGAGTTTTCGATAATGAAGAGGGATCCCAAGATATTTGATTGGAAGCTCCCTTAGGTCATGTTCACGATGCTAATCAAGTCGGCTCTCATGTTGGCATCGACGCATGTCGGGGAAGAAGCTCTCTCTCTCACACACACTTTTCTCGAGCGTGACTGCGTGAGGCACGTTCTAAACTACCAAATTTAAAATCATATCTTTTTGGGTATTTTTAACAACAAATTTAGCTTTATCTTATGGAGTTTGGTTCAAAGGAAACAAGATCTTATCCTGAAACGTGAAACGAATACACTTTTCATAGTTTGTAGTGCACTTTTCATACAAAAGTGTATTGCAAAATACAAAAAGTGCAATCCGAAAATGCACTACAAAAAGTGAACTGCAAAATACAAAAAGTGCAAATCCGAAAAAGTGCACTACGAAAAGTGCATCCATTTCAGGATAAAAATTTGAACCAAATTCTTATTTTATGTTTTCTTTTTAACTCAAAAATTTTTAAAAATGATTGTGCGAAAATAAACAAAGAAAATCAAAGACATTTCTAAGCATATATCATTAGGGTTCTTCTCTTTATTTCTCTACTATATTCTTGATTTTTACGTAGAGTAAGATATTGTGAGAAAAAACATAATTTCTTAAATTCACACACACACATATATATATATATACATCTTTTTGTTGAATCTTAACGTTTTATCTTTTTATTTTAAAAGTAACCTATTTTAATTTTCATTAAAGTTTGCCATAATCTTGTCAACCTATCATGCTATCTTGTCGTGATTTACAAACAATAATGTTTTGATTAAATTGAAATGCAATAATGAGAAGGATATGATATTTTTGGACAAGGTTATTGCGATGCAAATCAATGACGGACATACGAAAAGATTTAAGTGCCTAAAATAAGGGAAGTGCTCAGGTACAATACATATTAGGGTGCAATGTGTGGTTAAATGAGAGACATTAGATTACTATTAATCAATGATGATTAATTAGGCAACATAATAAGAAAAATGGGGAATGATTTATTCAATCAAATTTGGATGATATCAAAATGGAAGTTACCTAATTTATAGGGATTTCCTTTTGAAAAAACGTGGATAAAAAATTAAAATTAATGAATCTTTTGTTATTTTTGGGTAGAAAATCACATCATTTAAACCAAATCTTTAAAACTGAAACTTGATTTGGCGTTTTTTAAAATTCAAATGTAATTTCAAAATTAAATAGGCGCTTTTTTAACTAAAACATAATTTCCGTATTCTGGTTTGAATAAGAATATATGATCGTTCGAATAATAATATATATCGGTTTGAACAATAGAAGATGATTGTTAAATATTTATAGTGTTGAATAAGTACTCATTTCACATTGAACAATAACAGAATATTAGAATTGTCTACTGCACAACTGCTATTGTTTGTTGAATAAGTATTTTTATGTTTTTGAATAACCACGCAATATTGGAATGGACGATTGCATAATTGCTATTTTTGGTTGAATAAGTATTTTTCTATTTTTGAAAAATTAATCTTATTACCATGAATAATATAATGAGCCTTTAAATGATTGTGAATAATCTCATGCATTTATTTGAATAAGTTGGATATACACATTGAATAATACAAATTAAGGAGTGTTCTATTACGAATACATACTCCAATAAAGAGCACATCTATTTATTTGTATGTACACTAATATGAAAAATAAATCATTGCCTGTGTCTTCAAACATCAACCATTTACACTTCTTCATCACTCTTGAATAACTCCATAGCAGAACACGCAAATGTGAAAACCAATTATTGCATAACAAGATACGATATTCTCGAATAACTGCACAACAAAACACATATCTATGAGTAACAATTCACTCATACATGAATAATAAAATACGCATATATGAATAACATGCCATCCGTATATGAATAACAGTTCACACATATATGAATAACAAAGAATGCATAGATGAATAACAAGTCACATATATACGAAAAATGAAAAATGCATACATGAATAACAAATCACACATATATGAATAACAAATCACTTCATGTATTTATGATATCAAAACACGTCTAAACGAATAATAACAAAATACGTATAGATGAATAACAATTCATGCATATATGAATAACAAAATCCAGAAACATCAACATAAATATCAAGCCACACATGTATGAATAATAACCCACACATGTTTGAATAATATGATACGCATCCATGAATAACTTATAATACATAGACGAATAATTTAAACACGAGACTAAGCAATTGGAATTTAGGAAATATATTGTATTACATCTATGAAAACCAAATTAAATCTAGAAAATTTACGGTACTGAATTGCTAGAATGAAAATCAATAGAACAAAAGGTTGAAAATAATCGAAATATTGATTCGAATTGAAATCGGCTTTCAGAATTAAGATTGTGTGACTACATAACCAAAACAATCAAACACAAGACTAAGTAATTGAATCAAATAATGATAAACAAAATATGATGGATTCGAACATACAGAAAAGATGAAGAAGAAAATACAGAGAATTTATATATTAATCACACCATAAACTCAAAATTGCATCTATACTTACCAAAAATTAAAGAATACGAGAATAATTGAGCCTGAATCGCCGACGGTATAATGAAATGGAGGAGAAGCAACGATGAAGAAGAAACAAGAATGGGGAGAGAGAACACAATCAGCAAAACAAGGAAATAGAATTAATTATAGTAGCAAATCAAGGAAAGAGAAATAATTATAGCAAAAAAAGTAGGGATTTTAATTATTCTAGTGAGATTATGTGCAAATCAAGTGTATCTCGCCCACACAAAATTTATGCACCCTATTTATTTTTAATGCTCACCACACATTCTTTTTAATCTAATGGTCTAAACATAACCACATAATTTACTCTAAGAGAGTATTTCACTAGAGCACTATTCCCTAAAATAATATTACATGGGTTACATTAATTACTTGTTTGTAGCTTAATAAAGAATTCAATGACAAATTTTACACTCTTGTCACCGAAGATTTTAGATTGGGTGACACATTCTATATTTTCGTCACCACAAAATTCACTTTAGGCGAAAGGGATCACTTTGGGGGCGACCAAGTTCATTTTTCGTCACCACAAAATTCACTTTAGGCAACAAATCTTATTTTTGTCACTAAAAAAGGATACTTTGGGCGACAAACCTTATTTTTTGTCACCACAAAAAAGTCAATTTAGGCGACAAATTTTATTTTTGTCACCTAAAAGGGATATTTTGGGCAATAAAGTATAATTTCATCACAAAAAAGACACTTTGTGCGACAAAACATATTTTGGTCACCCAAATAGGACATTTTGTGCGACAGAGCGTAATTTTTGTCGCCTGAAATGTCTTTGGGCGACAAAGACTAGTTTTTGTCACCCTACGTTTAATTTTAGTGACAAACTTATATTTTGTCACTAAAATGATATTTTGGGCAACAAAACAAAATTTGTCACCCTAGTTTTGGAATTTTGTCGCCCAAAATCATATTTCTTGTAGTGAATATAGCACCCAGTATGGTCTTCATGTGGGGGTTAATGATCCAATTCCAGGCCAAAACACAACCAATCGTAGAGAAGCCATACCCAATTGGAGTCCTCCTAAGGACATTGTTCTTATTAGTGCATTGTTAAATACAAGTAAGGATCCAATTGTAGGTAATGACCAAAAAGCATCTGCTTTTTGGAAGAGAGTTGCAAACTACTATCGCCAGAGTCCTGCAACTGCAAACCTACCAACACGAGAAGCAAAAGCGTGCAAGCAGAGATGGCATAAAATAAATGGTGATGTCTCCAAGTTTGTTGGAGATTATGATCAAGCATGCAAAATGAGGACTAGTGGCCAATTCGAGGATGATGTCCTCAAAGAAGCTTATAACATCTTCTTCTCTGATGAAGGAAGAGGTTCACTCTTGAACATGCATGGAGGGAGCTCCGAAAAGATAGAAAATGGTGTAGCACTATCAGTCCAAATTTTGAAAGTGAAGGAAGCTCAAAGAGAACAAAGCTAAATGAAGGTGGCATGTATTCTTCAAGCTCTAATGCGGAGAGCCCGATCAATTTGGATGACATACAAGAGCAAACTATGTCTCGTCCTCCTGGTGTAAAGGCGTCAAAGAACAAAGGGAAGAAGATTGTTGCCAAAACATCAAAAGAAGAAAAGGAGGTCGGTTCTTGGTCAAGAATTCAGAGCATATTTGCCATGAAGGAGCAAGACAAAGAGGAACGAAGGAAACTTGCAAGGATGGAATTGCTTAATAGCCTTATTCTAAGATCAGGTTCACTTTCAAAAAAAGAAGAAGCATTGAAGAGTAGGCTCCTTGATGAGATGATGTAATCCTTACGGTAATCTTCCATGGCAAGTATCCTTTTAAGTTAGTTGTTTGTTTCTTTTCATGTGTTATGCTTATTGTAACATAAGATGTTGTTATCCTTAATTAAGGTCATGGACCATTTGTAATGTTGTATTATGTAATGTAATGCCATGGTTATGTATTATGTAATGTCACTATTATTAGTGGGTTTATGCAATCTCTATCAAATTCAAAAAACGAATCTCTACACAAATACTATTTACCTCTTCTGAAAACGAATCTCTGCAAACAAAATATTTTATACCTCTCTGCACAAACACTATTTATCTCTTCTGAAAACGAATCTCTACACAAACACTATTTACCTCTCTGCACACACTATTTACCTCTTCTGAAAAGTAGGAAAAATCAAATCAAATTCAAAAAACGAATCTCTGCAAAAACACTATTCACCTCTTCTGAAAAGTAAGAAAAATCAAATCAAATTCAAAAAACGAATCTCTGCACAAGCACTATTCACCTCTTCTGAAAAGCAAGAAAAATCAAATCAAATTCAAAAAACGAATCTCTGCACACGCACTATCTGCAATAAGAAGAAGCCTTGACCACTATAAAATGATATCATCTCTTTCCTAACTCATTGCATACAAATCCAACACTCCAAATACACTTTCTTACTCAAAATGTCAAATCCAATCTAAAATCCATTCAGATCTTCATTAGATCAAGAAATTGATAGAGCATTCGATGAAGAGTGTGATACATTGATTGATGAGTGGATGGTTGATCATGAACGCCTCCAAGGTGCGAATAGTTCAAGGCAAAGAAGTCATCGAGCTTAATTGATAGAGGTCGAGAGCTGGGCCATCCTGGACTTGAACCAGAGACCTCGCCCGAACGGAGCCATGAACCAAGCAGGAAGAGAAAGCAATGGTTGAATCAAAATAATATTTTTATTTACCGACGCACAAATAAAATTTTTTGTTGCGAGGAAGGGCACACTCACTTATGGAATGATTATTTTAGCGAAGAGGTGGTGTACAAAGATAATCAATTTCGACGTCGATTCAGAATGAACAAGCCATTGTTCTTGCGCATCGTTGACCGACTATCGAACGACGTTCGATACTTTCAACAAAGGCAAGACGCTACTGGAAGATTAGGCCTCTCTGCACTTCAAAAGTGCACTGCAACCATACGTATGATGGTGTATGGTGTGTTGGTGATTCAGTGGATGAATACATTCGACTTGGTGAAAGCACTGTGATCTTATGCTTAGAAAAGTTTTCAGATGTAAAGGCGTCAAAGAACAAAGGGAAGAAGATTGTTGCCAAAACATCAAAAGAAGAAAAGGAGGCCGGTTCTTGGTCAAGAATTCAGAGCATATTTGCCATGAAGGAGCAAGACAAAGAGGAACGAAGGAAACTTGCAAGGATGGAATTGCTTAATAGCCTTATTCTAAGATCAAGTTCACTTTCAAAAAAAGAAGAAGCATTGAAGAGTAAGCTCCTTGATGAGATGATGTAATCCTTACGGTAATCTTCCATGGCAAGTATCCTTTTAAGTTAGTTGTTTGTTTGTTTTCATGTGTTATGCTTATTGTAACGTAAGATGTTGTTATCCTTAATTAAGGTCATGGACCATTTGTAATGTTGTATTATGTAATGTAATACCATGGTTATGTATTATGTAATGTCACTATTATTAGTGGGTTTATGCAATCTCTATCAAATTCAAAAAACGAATCTCTACACAAATACTATTTACCTCTTCTGAAAACGAATCTCTGCAAACAAAATATTTTATACCTCTCTGCACAAACACTATTTATCTCTTCTGAAAACGAATCTCTACACAAACACTATTTACCTCTCTGCACACACTATTTACCTCTTCTGAAAAGTAGGAAAAATCAAATCAAATTCAAAAAACGAATCTCTGCAAAAACACTATTCACCTCTTCTGAAAAGTAAGAAAAATCAAATCAAATTCAAAAAACGAATCTCTGCACAAGCACTATTCACCTCTTCTGAAAAGCAAGAAAAATCAAATCAAATTCAAAAAACGAATCTCTGCACAAGCATTATCTACAATAAGAAGAAGCCTTGACCACTATAAAATGATATCATCTCTTTCCTAACTCATTGCATACAAATCCAACACTCCAAATACACTTTCTTACTCAAAATGTCAAATCCAATCTAAAATCCATTCAGATCTTCATTAGATCAAGAAATTGATAGAGCATTCGATGAAGAGTGTGATACATTGATTGATGAGTGGATGGTTGATCATGAACGCCTCCAAGGTGCGAATAGTTCAAGGCGAAGAAGTCATCGAGCTTAATTGATAGAGGTCGAGAGCTGGGCCATCCTGGACTTGAACCAGAGACCTCGCCCGAACGGAGCCATGAACCAAGCAGGAAGAGAAAGCAATGATTGAATCAAAATAATATTTTTATTTACCGACGCACAAAGAAAATTTTTTGTTGCGAGGAAGGGCACACTCACTTATGGAATGATTATTTTAGCGAAGAGGTGGTGTACAAAGATAATAAATTTCGACGTCGATTCAGAATGAACAAGCCATTGTTCTTGCGCATCGTTGACCGACTATCGAACGACGTTCGATACTTTCAACAAAGGCAAGACGCTACTGGAAGATTAGGCCTCTCTGCACTTCAAAAGTGCACTGCAACCATACGTATGATGGTGTATGGTGTGCTGGTGATTCAGTGGATGAATACATTCGACTTGGTGAAAGCACTGTGATCTTATGCTTAGAAAAGTTTTCAGATGGTATTATTACATTATTTGGTGATGTCTATCTAAGAAGGCCAACATCCAAGGACCTCCAACGATTACTCCACACGGGAGAGATGCGTGGGTTTCCAGGCATGATGGGAAGCATTGATTGTATGCATTGGGAGTAGAAGAATTGTCCCACTGCATGGAAAGGGATGTATTCTCGTGGAAATGAAAAACTGACGATCGTATTGGAGGTTGTAGCATCATACGACCTTTGGATCTGGCATGCATTCTTTGAAACTCCAGGTACTTGTAATGATATTAATGTTCTTGATCGTTCACCCGTTTTTGATGATATTTTGCAAGGTCGAGCTCCAGAAGTGGATTATGTTGTCAATGGACGCCAATATAAGATGGGATACTATCTCACTGATGAAATATATCCACAATGGGCTACATTTATCCAATCAATTCGACTTCTTCAAGGTCCAAAAGCGACATTATTTGCTCAAAAGCAATATTCGGTTCGAAAGGATGTCGAACGTGCTTTTGGAGTTTTGCAATCTCGATTTGCTATAGTTCGAAAACTTGCACTTGGTTTGAATATACAGAAAATTGGGAAGATCATGAAAGCCTCTATTATATTGCACAATATGATAGTTAAAGATGAACGAGATAAATACACTCAGTATGATGTGACTTCATTCCAAGAAGTAGATGACAATGAGAGCACACCGGTGGAATCTACGTTCTCTACACATGAACCTATCATGGCCACATATCTTAGTAATCGGGTTAGAATTCGTGATGTGAATGTGCACCATCAATTGAAAGTTGATTTGGTTGAGAACATATGGCAAAAGTTTGGTACCACAACTAGTGAAGATTAAAGTAATGTTATTTTATGCTTAATTGTGTTTGCTGTATTATTTTTCATTGTCTAGTATTTTGTATCTCTTTTATGAATTATCTTGTGTAATTTTATGTTTAAATATTTTGTGTAAGTGAGCAAAATATTTCTATTGTCTTTTCTTAATGTTATAATTATGCTTTATTAGAAAATTTAGTTATAAGTTATTATAATATATTATATAGATATTTTTTAATATGTAAAATACAATTATAATATTATTTAAGAGTATATATATAATTTGACATAAAATATTAAAAATTAAAAAAAAAAACTTAAGAGACCCAATGGGTCTTTACTAATAAAAGTACCAAAATCTACTAAATTACTCAAAATAAAATAACTATAAAAAATAATATTATTTTAATAGTGAGGGACCCTACCTAAGAGAACTAGGTTACCACTTCTGATCTCAAAAGTGGGAAAAAATGGAGGTGATCCTCTCATCCAGTCATCCCTGCAGCTGCAGTGCACATGCTGCACAGCTTAGCAAATTACTTGAGTGTATTTTATTACTTGAAAAGAGACAAATAATCAGTCATGAATATCCCTACAAATCCGGGTACTTGTATCCTCCTTGTCTCGTTTCTCTGTCTGTTCCAACGACTCTCGTTACCAATAATCACTAGTACCATATCTTGATAATAAAGCTCGTATCTTCTTCTTCTTTCTCTGCCTTCTCCGTGCCTAATTAGATACTCTACCTGAGCTCGACTTTTTTTGTAGTCTTTGCCTCTTCGCTAGCTGCCTGCCATCCGTCGACGATTCTAGAGGTTTGCTTTGTCTCCTTCTTCCTTTTTTCTCGGCACCTGATTTCAACTCCTATTGTGTAATTGGCATCAATAATTCACATTACTTTGATTGTTTTTGGTGCTCTATGTCCTTGATAAATTTGAGTCTTTTGGATTTATTTTAATTGCTATGGTTAATGTCAAGTATGAATATGTTACCATAAGTCAACCTTGTTGTTGATTTTAGGTAGATTGTTCTCAGGTGTCTTCCAAAGTTTTTCAATTAAAATGCCTCTGGGAATCTGATTTGTGCTCTCATGCTGAGAGAAATAGGAGCCCTATTGATTTGGGCATTTTCATCTCCTAACGAATTGGGATCTTGAAATGGATTAAAACATCTTTGAAAACCCTACCTTGTCTATGATTTCTCCTTCCTGGGCATAGGCAACTACCAATTGCTACATTTTGATTAATCTTCTTCAAGTGCAGAACCTCAAAAGCAAATGCAGATACTTTTCCTTACCTTGCCTCACAAAAAGTGTGAAACTTTTTCTGCTCAAGTGTCTTTGATTTGATCTTTATTGGCTGGTTTAGTTGAATTTGTATTATATAAGCTAATTTTTTTTTAGATGGTTAGCTTTATATAGATACTTATTAAATAAGTAATATCGGAGTGTAATGACTCTTATTCTTCATCTCTCAATGGCTGCTTACAGGTTTGTTTGTGTAAGTCAATGACTACACATTTGAAGGAGCCTGCTCTTAGCTGTAATGAAAAATGCATGCCACCTGAAGATCAGAGTAAAAAGGTATCTTCGAAAAAGCTATTCCTAGCAAAAGCCTTGTAAATGAGACCCAAACATTAAAGCCATATGCGAAATTCCATTCACGCACTAATCACATGTTTGGATCTTTGCAGATTGGTGAAATGAAAAAGCTAATAGGTCCATTACCAGAAAAGATGGCTATATATTGCTCAGATGCATCAATGGCAAGATACTTGCGTGCACGCAATTGGAATGTTAAGAAGGCTGCTAAAATGATGAAAGAAACATTGAAGTGGAGATTGGAGTATAAGCCTGAAGAGATTCGTTGGGTATAGTCAAGCATATTTCATTAGTACAGATACTTGCATGTTTTAATTGGTCTCAAGGAGTATACTCTGATCTACTGTGTAGTACACACTAGAATGAAATATTTGATGATTAATGTTTTAATTTTTCTAACTATTATCCAAAGTCTTGCTGTGGTGTGATTAGTAAGACTTCAATCGAATTTGAGCAGTGGTTATTTTGGACGTTTCTTTGTATAAAATTTTTATATGTTCTTACTTCCTGCTGTAGGAGGATGTTGCTGTAGAAGCAGAGACAGGAAAAATATACAGGTCAAATGTTGTTGACAAGCTTGGAAGACCTGTTTTGATCGTACGCCCTTGTTGTCAGGTGCTACATAGTAACCCAATCATCTCTTTAATCGTGTATTTTAAAATATCCTTTACATTTTTGGCTTGTGCTGTACTTGTCAACACTAAGCAGAGTGGATGATGAGTTAATGACAATGGAAAATGTGGCAATTTTAGTAATTCTAGCATTTTCAGATTTTTATTTTGAACATTGGGGAATGTTGAAGATCCAACAAATGCATTATGAACTTCGTAGAACACGAGAAATTAATCAAAAGCTTGAACATTGAAGGTTCTAAAGATCCTTCACTTCTGAGTGGATAAGGGTTTATTTGGCACAACTCATATTATTTATATTGCCCTTGTAAGTCCTTAAGGGCATTATGAATAATAATGGCTGTCTGCCACAAACCTTTACTCAAGAAGCTGACAATCAGACTAATCAAATGCAAGATTAGATTTTTTCAACGTTTTTTTTTTCTTTTCATAAAGCTTATGTTGGAATTGAGGGTGTTCTTGGAATCATTTGAAAGCAAAGCATGGGACTGCATCAATAGGGCTCAATCCAATGTTATATAAATTATATGTGATTAATATTTTTATGCACACAAATTAATATTTCTAACTAAATTCAGTTATTATTGTCACATAGCTGAATTACAGTTTTCCTTGGGTCTATCGGGCGCATCCTCCTAACATGTTCAGGTTATGGGTGCCCCCATCTTGACCCCCCAGCTCCCGCTTGAGCGGGACTATACTGGGCGATGATGATAATGTTGATCTTGATATCTTCAAAGATGCACTGTGCTCTATTTTGCGTATGGCTATCTCATATTTCTCCACTCGATTGCAGAACGCCAATTCTGTAAAGGAACAAATCAAACACTTTGTGTATTGCATGGAAAGTGCTATAGTGAACTTGCCAGCAACGGAGGAGCAGATGGTGTGGCTGATTGATTTTCACAATTTCAATCTGACAAATATTTCGGTCATGCTGACAAAAGAAACGGCTCATGTCTTACAAGAGCATTATCCAGAACGGTTGGGACTTGCAATCATGTACAACCCTCCCAAAATATTTGAACAATTCTGGATGGTACGTGTTTATTTTCAAACATCTTTCTTACACTTGTTAAGTTATTGTATTTATGTAAGTACTTGATAGCATTAAACATTCAGGTTATGACATTGTCTTTTAGTGCGCCTTTACCTGGGTCTCAATTTTACAATTTGTGATAAGGAGAGATTGAAAATCTTGGCGTTTTATTGCAGGTGGTTAAGGTATTTCTAGAGCCCAAGACAAGAAGAAAGGTGAAGTTTGTTTACTCGGATGATGTAAATAGTAAGAAAATACTGGAGGAGTTGTTTGACATGGACCAGCTTGAATCTGCATTCGGTGGGAATTGTCCAGAAAGTTTTGACATCCACAAATATGCACAGAAAATGAAAGAGGATGATGAAAAGAGGCCCTCTTTCTGGATGAGAGCAAATGGAGCCACACCGGATGACAGCGCAGCATTTGGTGACAAGGCAAAGGGATGTGCTTCAGATGAAGATCCATCTGCGTCTTCTTCCAGCGACTCTTTGCATGACACCATGTCAGCAGATGGTCAGAGGCTGGAGGGTGCTGAAAATGCAAAATAGATCCACATTTAACACCTCACTTGAATATGAACTTGCTTTTATATCTGACCCCAGGAAACCCCCCAAAACTGGTCATTGTGTTGATTGATAAATGTCAATAGTTTTAACTATATTGACATGATAAATGCTTAATCTCTTGTTACTATAGTTGTTGGTGGTTCAAAATTCGTCTCTGCCCATCATCTATTTTATTTCTAACCGAGCATGTGAAGGCTATTTATTAAGTAGATTACCTGCTACAGATGCACATGGCAATAACTCATGGGCCACCAATAGTGAAGGAAAATGAGGCATCAAGGATGTCACTTGTTACAAGTGTCATCACAGAGGGTAACATGCTAAAACTTGTCCTATAGGTTATTTCGATCAGAGAGAGAAAGAAGGCTTTCGTTGTTGTGTGGGCAAGGACTTTGATGATGAATTAAGTTTAGGATGCTATATGGCCCTAGACTTGTGAAAAATATGACTTGATTAAACTTGTTAAATGACTTTTTACAAAAAATCTTAAAATTTAAGAAGAACTCACCTTATCGGATTAACAGTGTACTAATTAAAAAGATAAAATTGCATGCTTGAACCATCAATTTATTCATGTAACTCTTGTGATGAAACTTTGAGTAAACTCAATTCTTTGAAAGAGCTCAACATTACTTAGTAAACTACTTTTCATGCATTTTAGGTCTTTATAAATAATAATGTCTCTATAATTAACAAAGAAAACAAACCCTTAAGATGTGACAAAGAGTGTGAATCTAATCTAATCGAAATTAAAGCCTTTAGATCCTCAGCCTTGACAATTATAAGAGAGGAAAAGAAGAGAGTAAAATTTCTTTGTAAAACCTAGGTTTGGGTTGAGGTATACTCGGAATAGTTCTAAGGAACTAGAAAAGGAGCTAATCATCAAAACAGTCGCCTAGAGACTTAAAGTTCTTAAGAGTGGGAAGAAATGGAAAAGTGAGTGATATAAGTCAAACTTCAAACAAGATTTTTCTCAAACAATCCTATGAGAATGAACCTAGGAACACTGATAAGAAAAGACTCTTTTAGCTTAGGTTCTGAAAAATCGAACCCCAAGTAAGATGAGGGAGAATTCTATAAAATTTGTGGGCACTCTAAGAACTATGTTCAGATTCTTTTGGATTGTAAAAAGAATTAATCCCACTATGAGACTCATCACAAGAGAAGGAACATAAACGTGTGTTAAATTGCTAGTTCTTAAGAACATAGGAACTTTTATCTTAACTGACCTAAGTAAGCTAAGCGACTTGGAAAATCCATACGTACTTCAATCACTAAGACTTAATTTCCTTGTGCAAGTTGGATTGAGGAGTAATAACCGTTGGTATATTGATAGTGGATGTTGGTGCCACATGACAAGACACGATGACAATCTCACCTCACTTAACAAAAGTAACAAAACAAAGATTTTCTTCATTACTGAGTAATAAGGAGCTATATTGTGAACAAGATATGTTAAGCTAAATGGTCACATTAAGATAACTGATGTTAGTTTGGCTAGTGACCTCGGATACAATTTATTCAAGTCTTTTGTATATTTGTAATCAAGGGAACAACAATGTCAAATCCACTTCCAAACAGTACATATGCAATGAAGCATAGGAAGACAAAAAAATAATTCTCAACGGGAACATCTTAACAACATCTATGTTATTGACACGAGCTTCAAACTAAAGGAGGAATTGTGTTGTATGCTTCTTGTTAATGAGATGGAACTGTGGCACAAACAGGCAAGCATGAAACCGTTAAATGATTCACAAGCTTCATCAACAAGGATTGGTGAAAGATCTTCCAGGAATTCTACTTGAAAAAGGATGCAGTTTGTGAATCATTCATAAAAGTACACACACTCGTACCTCATTCAAATCCAAAAAAGATGGTACATACATTATAACCTTTAGAATTGGTCTATATGGATATTTAGGATTCTATGAGGGTAAGACATTGTGCACTAAACATGTATATTTTTGTTATTGTTGATTATTATTGTATGTACACAAGAACTATATTTTCTATTATCAAAGGATGAGGCTTTCTTGGAGTTTCAATTCTTTATTAAGAAGTTAGAAACAAGCTTTGGTAAAAAGCTTGATACTATAAGACTCGACCATGGAACGAGGTATTAGAATTCAATTTTCCTATACTTATGTAGAGAACAATGCATCTCTCAAAAAAAATTTAGCATCACACACACATCCCAACAATATGGCATTATTGAAAAAAAAATAGAACATGAGAGGACATGGCTAGAACAATGCTCATAGCTAGCAATATTTGAAGGCTAGCTATACTGGATTGAAACCATCAGCACCATCATCGCTACTTGTTATATCCTTAATTGAGTCATTCTTAATTTCTAATTTCTATTTCACGAGCTTATGGTTGAAGATGTTTCATTTACAACAATGGGAACGAGAACCTAGAAAAGCATGACTCCCAAAGTGATGAAGGCATTTCATTTGTATGTTGCTTGGTTAGAGATCTTGACATTAATTTTTGGGAATCTTCACTTTTTTAGCTTGCATAATACAAAATGATCTTTTCATTTTGAATTAGAGATCCTAGCAAAAAATGATCAACACTATTATTATTTCTTACCTCATCCTCTTCTTCACGACATGTGTCTTTGTTGATAAGGAAAGGAATTAGGGAGCTCACTAACAGACTAGTGACCACCCTAGGGCATCCTGTTGGATGAGGGTACAAAATCCCAAATCAACTGCAAGTGGAACGGAAGAGACACGTCAGAAAGAGTCAGCGATGTAGTCAGCCATAGAGTTGCACTCGCGATAGATATGAGCATACTCCAACTGAGCCAACAAACAATGGATGTCTGCATGTAACAATTCAATCTCCCATGGGTGTCTACACCGTATATCTCAATGTTTCTCTTGTCCATGGCCAACTTCATTTGTGCAAAGTTCTTTTCTAATCTAACCATCCTCTTAACCACTAATACTAGAAACCACTTGACTTGAGACTAATATATCTTTTTTCACATGTTCTTCTTGGGTAACATTTTTTGATTTCTCCTATCACTCAATCTTTTAGTTTTCTTCTCTTCATTCTTCAAAACATTATCAAAATACTCATCCCTTACTTGTTTAGGGAAGTAGAAACTTAACCGCAACCCTCACCTTCCTCCTTAAAAAGAACTACTTTTATAGGATGGGTCCCCTCTAGGTCTAGGGTTGCCTTCACCCTCTTTTCATCTACTTTAGATTAGGAAATCTGCCACTCATAATGTAAAAAGACATAAGCATCGAGCCCAAGACTACTCATTACTTAAAAAACAAACTGAATCAAAACATTGAATTTTGGTGGATTTAAAACCAATTCGAATATATTCAGTTTGGTTCGATCGTGGTTTTAAACCAAATTGAAATAACTTAAAGGATGGGATATGTATATATGTATTTTAGATCTAAAATTAAAGTGAAAAAAGGTATAAAAATCAACTTCTTCCACAATTTAAATCTAATATTGCAAACAAAGAGAGGAACGTATATATCTTTGTAAAACTAAAATTGAAGCTACTAGAAAAGTTTAAAAAAATCATTTTCTAGATTTAAATCAAGATTAGAAAGTGGGGTCAGTGATTGGAATTAGGATTTTTCATACTTATATTATAAAGCTTATTCCTTAAATGCCTTATCTGGCAAATCGGGAATGGTAAAACCATATGCTTCTGGAAAGATAACTGGACTGGCTCTGGTTGTCTGTCCCCAAACGGCGTCATGGATAATGTTACACGTTGTGAGGCCCGTGTGGCGGAATTCCTACTTGAGGACAATTTGTGGGATGTCGACAAACTTAAGCAGGTCCTTTCTCCAGAAGATGTCCACCAGGTAACACAAATCATTACACCGCAAAACAAAATCCCGGACAGGATCTATTGGCAACCAAGTAAGAATGGTTGGTACTCCACCCACTCGACTACGCAATGGCTCCACAAGAACAAGGGAGAATCCCAAACCAACCTAAACTGGATATGTAAGCTAAACATCCCACCAAAAATGAAGAATTTCGTGTGGAAGATTGCTCGGAACGGGCTTCCCACGAAATGTCGTCTGGCTGAAAACCATATTAGTGTTGTCCAAGGTTGTGTTGCATGCGATAAACCCAATGAGGACATTACCCACATTTTTCTAGAATGCGTCTGCACTAAAACTATTCTTAACAAAATTAACGCTAATATCATTAGGATTATCAATCAAATCATACCAGAGGAGAAAAAACCACACCAGATCCTGGACGAAATTAGGACTTTGTCTTCAAATTCAGACTTGGAAGTCCTCTTTTTTTCTTGGTGGAGCATCTGGTTTTTTAGAAACAAGGCAATCTTCGAACAAAACGATACCAATCAATCTGACCAACAAAACAACATTTGCGAATTTATTCGTAATCAGATAAAGGATTGCCACAATAGTAAAACGTTTAGTGAATCCGTCCCACATAACTATGATCGAACCTTAAAGAAGAATCGGAACCATGCTAAATGGATAAAACCCACAAATAATTTTACTAAACTCAATTTTGATGGTGCAGTTAATGCTGATGGGGTGGCGTCGTTCGGGTTTATCCTTAGGGATTGCAGCGGAGACCCTATCCATTTCGATGGTGGACTGGTTGGTCGTCAGTCTGTTCTTATGCCCGAGATCATCGCCTTACGTTAGGGAATTTTTGAGGCCACCAGGCGTGGCATTTCCCACATCCAGATTAAAGGCGACTACTTGTAGCTGGTCAAGGCCGTTCTTGGTGACTGACGTTGTCCGTGGGAGATCGAGATGTTACGTGCTGATATCCACTGTATGCTTGCGCACTTTCGGTATTGGAGTATTTGCCATGTCGCTCGGGAGTGCAATACGGTGGCGGATTATATAGCTGTATCGTTTCGTCGAGTCTCATCCGTCTCGCTTTCATTTGATCCGGTTCTTCGGATGCTCATCCTTCAGGATGCTCTAGGGAGGTCGCTTGTTTGTTAGCGATCGCCCTAATTTCTTTCCTTATCAAAAATTAAATAAAGTTTGGTCTAAACCAAAGTAAATCAAAAACCAAAATTATTTATAAAAATTGTGAATCGAGAATCAAATTGATTGGTTCGATTCTGCTTCAATCAGTTTGATTCTTTTTTTTTATTTAGAACGAACCGTGAGCACCCCTAATCCAACCTATATTCATACATTTTCACAATGTGGGGGCAAGCTTCATACATCCAATTCTATCGACATTTATTAATTTGACATAATAACTTTAATATATTGACTACATGTATAAGTCTTACTTTTTCCGGTCATCACATCCTAGAAAACATGCAATTTTTATTGAAATATAAAATGCTAACATTTCCCTCTATGCATTTGACTAAAAAACGAGTTCGGGTCGTAAAATTCATGGGTTTGCCATAGGGTCATTGCAGATTTAGTACATTTTTCGATCAACCCAATGGGTTAAGGGAATATTTTTTTGACTAAACATATAATTTGGATGAGTTTGACTCAAAAACGGGTTCGAGTCGTAAAATTCATGGGTTGATAGGTTGGTTCATTGCAGATTTAGTATATATTTCAATCGACCCAATAGGTTCATGAATTTTTTTTCCTTTATTTTAAATTTTAAATAATATTATACTAAAATATTTTTTAATAGTAAGGCCAAATATATGATCTTATTTACCTAATCAGTCGTAAGTCAATGGAATGTTTTTTTATTTGTAAGACGTATATAAATCCCTTTATTTGTCTCTCTCCCCCGACTTCCCACTTCCACCTCTAGTCTCCACCATCCTCCTCCAACTTCTATTTCGTGCTTATTAACTTTAACCATGGGAACTCTTCCTCTCCTAGACTTCTCTCTTCCCTCTTCCACTTGGAGAAGACGACGCAACATGATGATAGAGCTAGACATGGTGGTGACGTGGTGGACAACATGAAACGGATAAGAACTTTAGGATTTATTTGATTTTAATTTTTTTCATTTTTTGAATTAAGTTTTTGTAGTTGATGCTAGACAAGTAGACAGCAAGCCAATGATCGTCTTAAATAGGACCCAAAGATTCCTTCTTTGTTCGAATTAGAAAAGCTTTCAATGTGATGGGTAAATGAATTTGGCGTGGTTTGAAGGATGTTTGATCATTCTAGGTCTGAGATGTGGTATTTTTTCATGATATTCTAATTGTACTTCTTGGATGAAAGTCGTAATTAATCTTTTCAACATAGGCAAATCGATTCATTTAGTGGCTTTCCTGATTCTTATGCATGAATTTTGGTGCTTTTTAGCTATTATTGATTTAAAAATTAGATTCAAATTGGTGCTTTTTTATGCAATGTGAAAGTATATACTCATCTTTTGATTGTTGCATTATGCTAAAAAATATGCTTCTAAAAGTAACACCTTATGTAATTTTAAGGATCAACTTACCTGGTTATTAAACATATGCTAATAGTAATTCTCTCCACTTGTATGTTGATCTTTCTTTTTAAAACAAGGCAAGGAAAGAAAGCATCAAAATGGATATATGGTGTGATGATGTATTTTTTAGTTGTTTTACCTATCAAATAAACTTTAACTTTACCAAACTCAGTAGAGCGGTAAGTAAGGGTCGATCGCACAGAGACTCGTGTATTTATTTTCTTACTTAGATGTCAAGTAACTAAAGTGTGGGGTTTTATGATTATCTATTCTAAACTACTATGCAAAATAAAAGTAAATATGAATGCAAAGGTGATTAAATCAATATGAAACAAGTGTGTTCAACTAGTTAAATCCATTATGACACTGCTTTGTTGATCATTGATTCTCTTCTTACTTGAATAATCTATTGTGGATTATGACCCTACTAAGGACTATGAACCAAACTTTAGATTTAGTTGATAGAAGTACCAGCCTAAGAACCCTAATCATCTAACAAACTAGAAGACCTTCTAGATTCAATTAGACAACATCATAATGATTCAAATTATCAATAGAAACAAGCACTTAGAGCAACCAGACATCTAAGTGACTTGTGAATTTATTCCCTTCTTTAACCAAATAGTTCAACCAGTCTTAAATTGATTAAAGTTCCACTCTTGATCAAATTAACTCCGACCAGTAATTAATAAGATTCGGTTATAACTAGAAATTCAATTAGGTGATCAATCTAACAAAACCCTAGTTTAGATTCGATTAAGCATAGGGAATAAACTCTATTCAAGTTTTTTGAGAATCAATCAAACCTCACAACTCATGCAAATCATGACTTTAATTAACTAGCCAAACACAATGGAATTTAGCAACTCATAATTAGATTAAAGAAAAAGCTTACAAATTGGTTCAAAGGTGCTCCTTGAGAAAACTCTCTTCAAACAAACCCTAGCCTCCAAATTATGATCAAGGTTCTGAAAGTAAAGCTAAAAACAAGGTTTAAATACCCAAAGGTTTCCAAAGATCAAAATATCACAAAATACATTAAACACGTCGGAACACATTAACTCAAGCCCAAATCGAAGCCCAAAACATAACCCAGCATCGGCCAAAATATCCCCGTGCAAAAACATACGACGCGGTCTCCTTCTTGGGTGGCACGGTCGCGACATTTAGTGTTGTAGTTCGCGGCACTCTTGATTCAGCATTCGAGTGACACTTCAAAGGCTATTTTGACCCCCCATTCGAGTTGGAATTTGGACTCAGAGTAGTATGAGTTGTATCTCTTTGAATTAGCTTTCCAATGATACCAAATTCATCTTCATCCGACCACTATATCTCCCAAACAGAGTGTTACAAGAAAGTGGTGTCAAAAAAAGACTCCAATGCATGGCCCGGATTCAAGCGTTATTTTTCCCACAACCTCTTGGGCCTTTGTTCTTCCAATATTCACTTGAACCACTCTAAGCTTCATTCATGACCTCCATAATCATCTAAGATCCATCCCATCCATGCTTGTTTACCTAAAGATTTGCAAAACCGAACAAAACAAGCGCAAACCCCGAATTTCCTAGAAAACCTAAAAACCTAAGAACTTAACAAAACTAAGCTAAAACCAAGTAAAATAAACATGAATATGCATCCTAAACTAAACCTAAATGCAAGCTATCATGGTGAAACTAGAAGAGTTGTTTTTCATTTTAAAGAAGAATGGAATGTAGATATTAAAATGTGTGATATGGTGATTAGCGGCCTTTGTAGAGATCATAAGGTTTTCAAAGCATTCATTCTTTAATATGAACTAGTTGAGAAAGGAGTTGATGAGTAGTTAAATTGTATTGAAATTTTGAATAATACATTGATATTTGATGGAAGACAAAATGTAATCAAATAAGTGACATCAACCAAGTGTCATTAGGTATAAAAAGTATCATCACATATAATTTTTTTAAGTGTCATCACCAAAAGTGTAATCATGTATAAAAAACTTTATCAAATAAATGCCACCAAAGCTAGTAGTGATGATGGTTGATACATATCATCACTACTAATATTAGTAGTGATAATTGATGGTGCATGGATAAATCAGCGTGCTAACCGACAAATTAGATGATCGAAGCATGGGGGGTGATCAAGAAAAGTTGATGTAAGTTATTGAGATCTCACTCTGGATACAAATGGAGTATTTGGGAGATATCGAAGAGGGAAATGCCAACAAGGTTGCACCCCCAATAAAAACAACAAACATTCTTGTCAAGGTCAATTCGTCAAGGAGAAGGGTTTTGGATGCACTAATCAAAGGCAAGGAGCATGGGCCATGCATAACCAACAACTCTATCAATTGAGGCACAAAATATGGTTTACCATGTGGAATTCCAAGTGGAGTATTTAAACCACAAAAAAATGCACCCTTAATGCAGACATTCGATATCTATGACCTCGCACGCTTTGAATAGGCATAAGAATGTGAACAACCCAAATCACCAGCTAAACTCTAAGGCATACACTACATAAGATGAAATCGTGAATCATTCGACCAGGTTCCGATGAATGGCAATAGGACACATCGCATGCCTTACAAGTTGGTTCGCATGACAAAACGAGTCAGCCAATGACAACATAACATGTTGTATACACAACTTGCCTACCTATAAAGCAAGGCATGTCCGCTTAACATTCCACCAATAAATGATTGACACATCACCTATCAACTCACTTATCCCACACCGGGAATCCTTAACATCCCAACCAACCCAATACCGATAAATAGCTAATGAGAGCAAAGCAAACAAGGGTCGAAAAACATCTCTAGCTCAACAAAATCCCTTGTTAACAAAGATTCAATGTGTTCAAACACTCGAAATGACAGTGTTGTTTAGGAGAGGGAGTCCCAAATAGACTTTGAATCGTTGTTTTAAGAGAGAAATCCATTAGCATAATATGTGAAACTAGATTGAGATAATAAAGTGAGTGAAAGAATGCGCATAATCTTAAGAGGCACGAATAATCTAAATTGTAATCTTTCTAGGATTGCATGAACTATTTAGGTGTGCAAAATAAGAGTGAATCTTCTTTTTGTCGATTTATTCAATAAGTTAAAGCCTCGTTTATAGCGCTTATTTATTTCGAGTTTCAACAATAATAATTGATATGTTTTATCAAAGCTAATAATAATGTCACTTAGCATTTTTCATTAGTAGTGATTATAATTGAAATGTTACATCAAAGCTAGTAGTGATGACACTTAGCAACCATCATCACTATTAATATTTGTGATGAGAGTAGATAAGTGTCATTAAACTAATAGTGATGACACTTATTGCAATTTCTTTGATACTTTGATGTGATGGTTTCACACACACTCGTAAGAATACGAGATCAAATGTAGTATATGATCAAGATCGAATCACGAGGATTAAGTCTTAATTAGCCAATTCTAGAACTAATTTATAAGGTAAAATAGTATGATTGTAGTGTGATCATAACTAAAAAAGAAGTAAAACAAGTAAATGATGATGTAATAATATATGAGAATACAAAGTTCCAAGGCTAGGAATCCCCATAACTTGTATCCATGGAGTTTGAATATCACTTCTACCTAAATTGATTTGGATATTTTATTATGAAGGTTATTGTCTAATGTCATAAATTAACTTCTCTCAAAGTTCCAAGCCTAGGATTCCCCATAACTTTGATCCATGGAGTTTGAATCTCACTTCTACCTAAACTGAGTTAGATATTTTGTTATGAAGGTTATTATCTAATGTCATAAATTAACTTCTCTCAAAGTCTAACTTAATGTACTTCTACCAATTAAAAACTCACTCTCGTGACAAAACAAAACCAATAGAATCCTTTTACGCACTTAGAAATCTCGATGGTAAAACAAACTTGCCCCACTCTCGTGATGCTTCAAATTTGACTCAAACACCTAGAATATGACAATTAACTACATGAGAAATTGATCTCAAGTTCAATTCCGATTCTTCCAAATAGATACAACCATCTCTTGATGCGTTCTCTCTATTTTGATACACTTAAACCACCACCTCTCGGTGCGCAACCTAAGCAAGGCTCTAACAACTCTTAACCAATTAGATTAAGCAAAATGTATTGAATTTGATCCGCTTCACATTGTTGGAATCACCCCCAACCCTACAACTGGAGAACTTAGCAAGGGATGATGAAATTCATAATCAAAACAATAAAATTAAACATGGAACTAGAAACAAGAAAACTATTGAAAGAGAAAACTTAGATAATCCAAAGTGTCAAATTCTCCAAATTTAAAACAACTAGAATGAAAACCTAGAAATTCTCTCTCCTCTTTCTAAACTAGAAAATAGAATTCTAAAGCATAATAATGGTCTAACTTGTCTTCCAAGGAGTTAAATTAAGATATAAACTAATAATATAAAAAACTATCCAACTTGGGACCAAAAATAAGAAGTCCAAAGTCGGAAAAAATGAGTTGTTTGTCGTCACGACCGTGACGGGCATCGTCACAACTGTGACGACCAAAAATATTCCATCATGTCCATCATCACGACCGTGACAACAAGTGTCACGGCCGTGACAATCTTCAATGCCTTATTTCTTCACTTTTACTTAGCGAAATCTCGCCTCCTTCATGCCACGCCCATGATGATCATCAAAAAGCCTCTCATAGACCCATCTCGATCCTTAATGACCTCCTTAGTTTCTTTCATTGATCCGTTTTCCTTCAAAACAACCACCAAAGACCTAAAAACACAAACAAAGGCGTGTAGACCTCCATACTACAAATAATGCAAAGAACAATACAAAAAACTCCAAAACTAAACCTAGGAAGAGAGAAAACTACATCTAATGTGTATGCAAACTACACAAAATATGATGATATCATACTTAAATAGTTGCAAATGCCTTATATAAGCAGAGTTGTTCTTTCTCAATACAAACCCCACTCATTTTTATCTTCCATCAAATATCATTGTATTCTTAAGATTCTCAATACAATTCAACAACTCATCAACTCCTTTCTCAACTAGTTAATAGTAAAGACTGATTGCTTTGAAAATCTTATGGCCTATGCAAAGGCTGAAACATCATATCACACATTTCAACATCCACATTTCGATTCTTCTCTAGAATGAAAAGCAACCCTTCTAGTTTGACCATATTTCCATTTTGATACACCAAATTTAGCATCTTAAATGCTTTCTCCCTTTTCCTTGTTTCAAAAATCAATATCAACATACAAGTGGAGAGAATTATTATTAGAACAAATTTAACAACCAAATAGTTGATGCTTAAAATGACACAATACATTACTTAGAGCAACATGCTTTTCAACATAATATAACAATCAAATGATGAGTATATACTTTTACATTGCATAAAAATCCCGATTTGAAGCCAATTCTTAAATCAACCAATAGCTAAAAAGCACCAATTAAAGCATAAGAATCAAGATAGCCATTACTTGAATCAGTTTGCCTTGAAAGGATTATTTATGGCTTTTATTAAAGAAGTAAAATTAGAATATCATGGAAAATGACTACCTCTATGATACGGTTGTAATACAACCTGGTTGAGGAGATTATCTTAGGATAATTATTTATATAATTTTGTCGCTAGTAGGACTAAGGAAAAAGGTGTTAGAAGAGCAGATGGAAGAATTATCGAATTCTGTTTTAGAAAAAAGGAAGAGTCTTGCTAGCGACAGCAAAAGAGAACTCCACAACAACCAGGCCAGCGGAATTTTGGGATTGGGTTCTCGGGCGATGACGCAACAGGGAGGAGCTATGGTACCTCGGTATTCCAAGATGGAGTTCCCGATGTATGATGGTACAAATGATCCTCTAGGATGGCTGAAAAGATGTGAGAAATTTTTCATTAGTCAGAGGACAACAGAAGGGGACAAGGTACCGTTGGTTGCATTCCACTTACTGGGAGAAGCGTAGTTGTGGTTTGATCAAGTTGACTAGGAGGAGTCGCATTTAACTTGAGAGTGTTTCAAACAGTGTTGCCATGTGAGATTTGGGCCACCCTTGAGCAATAATCCTTTGGGGGAGTTAGTAAACCTCAAGCAATAATTCTTTGCTTTATTACCCAGGAAAGGCTAATGTCGTGGCTGATTCTCTAAGCAGAAAGTCCCCTCATGAGAATATGATCACCATGCTCACAGTTCAACCACAGTTGCAACATGATCTGATCAGAGAGAGAATAGAATTTTGATTTGGAAGACAAAAAGGTAGCTCGAACACCTTGGAGATCCACTCCAACTTATTAGATCAGATTAAAGAAAAACAAACTGAGGATGTCATCCTTATCAAGATCAGCGGAGAGGTGCAGCAAGGTAAAGCACATGGCTTCATCATACAAGATGATGGATCACTTTGGTATCAAAATCGAATTTGCATGCCTGCTATGGATGAGATTCGAAAGATCATATATCCTCAAGGAAGCACACTCTTCTGCGCATTCAGTCCATCCTGGAGCAAGTAAGATGTATAAGGACTTATGTAGAAATTTCTGGTGGCCAAACATGAATCAAGAAGTGGTGGAATTCATTTCAAGATGTTTGGTGTGTCAAAAGGTAAAGATTGAGCATAATAGGCTAGGGGGAATGCTGCAGTCTCTACCAGTGCCAAAATGGAAATGGGAAGACATTACCATGGACTTAGTCACCGGACTTCCAAGGACTCGGAGGAATAAAGATGCCATATGGGTCATTGTTGACCGACTCACCAAGAGCGCCCACTTTATCCCAATTAAGAAAAAGTGGGGAGTCCAACAACTAGCTGAACTTTTCATCCATGAAATAGTTCATCCATGAAATAGTTCGTCTCCAAAGTGGGGAGTCCAAATTCTTGAATCCAAGCAAGAAAATTTTCAAAATTCCAAATCTGAGATTTTCCAAACCCTCTCCTTCCACCTTTTTTTCTCCTCGCCTCCGACCACCTACACCCCACCCTTCTATCACCGCACCTTCGTCGGCGTCCTCACACCACCGTTGTAGCCTTCCACCGAGTCGAAGTCGTCGTTGCCGCCTTGTTGCTCCTTTGGTTCGTTTCTTTCAGAGAACGAAGAAGAAGACAAAAATAAGGACTTGGGCTGAGATTTGTTTCTCCTTGGGCCAAACCTGCACTCGGGCTGCTAGCAACTAGGCTACATCTTTTGTGGGCCGAGCACCAGCAAAGCAGCAGGCCCATTTCCCCCCTCATATTCTCAACAGTTGGAGCTTGGAAAGAGGCCATTTTCGGCCCAAACCAGATTCGACCAGCCCATTTATCCCGACCCAAGGCCCGTTCCATCTTGTTGGTATAATCCCGACCCCTATTTAATTACCTACTATTTTGTTAAAAATTATTTTACTATAATTTATATTTAATGTGGGAAATTTCATAAAACCTATTCTTGGATTTTATAAGAAATGTATGATAAATAATTTTAAATAAATTATAAATAATCTTCTACCATAATAATATTATTGGAATAATATTATTAGGCATGTTGGATTATTTTTTATACAAAAATAATATTAAGTTAACTCCCTTTATTAAAAATGGGTTATTCTAACAAGTTAAGTTGGAAACGAAATAACGAAGGTTAATAATCCGTTTCCTTATTATGAACCCGCTTTAGGTCAATCTATCGAAGAGGGAGCCGTCTTAGATCCGACGTTAGTTAGTCAAGACGGAAACTAAGGCAAGCAGAAATTCTCTTTGGACCTTATATTGATTATCACTAGTACAAAATACCTGTTTTACCACGGTTATTTTACATAGAATACCACGGTTCATAACCGTGGTAAAAGTGGACGTGGTAAATCTGTTTACTACGGGTGCACTTTTACCACGTTTACAATTCTACCACAGTTCATACAACCGTGGTAAATAAAACACCCATAGTAAAATAACATTTCAAACGGATTGTTAAACCCGTGATAATCTTGACTTAACCATGGTAAATTGGAATGTGGTAAATTTATTTGACCCGTTGTAAAATTGATCTAACCATGGTAAACTTGAGACGTAGTAATATTAAGGAACCATGTTAAATTTGAATGTAGTAAAATTGTTTGACCCGTAGTTGTAATTTGATTTAACCGTGGTAAAAATTGCCAATGCTCGGGTAGAAGCATGCCCAAACTTCCTTTTATTTTGTCCACTAGGTTAGGCACAATATATCAAATGCTTAAAGTCATCATCTGAACAACCATCCAAAATATAATATATAAAACAATCATAACGTAATATCATGTACCACCAATCTCTCATCAATTCAAACATCATCATACCATAATGTCATATATTAATAATATATATTTTTCTAAAATGTTGATAAACCTGTAAACTAGTTAATATTATCTAAGGATATAAATCACTAAAAAAAATAAAAATCTTTGCATAAATGCGACCCACTCATCTCGAACTTGATCTAACTTGTCCTTTGAAAGTGGCTTCAACGCAAGTTGTTCTTCATAACACTGCATCCAAAGTTTATATTTTAACTTTGATTGTAATTTTCGACAATTAAATTTAAGTATATATATGATATTATTTTATGCAAACATATGTATAATATGTACCTTATCAAGAGTAGAGCCTTGTACATTTCTCATTATGTCTTGAATATAGCGAAGAACATAGTATCCACAATCTGTATTATTTGGCTGACGAGGGCACTGCAAAAAAAAGTTAGTGAAATGATATTATACTAATCTCAAGACCACATTAAAAATGTGTTTTTGCTTAATACAACATGTAAATTACCAAGAAATAGTGTTTCAAAACGTAGTAGTAAAGCACTAGCCTAAACCTTATAACAAGCTATATAATATAACTAACCTTTACATCGATCTACTTTGTTTCCTGTTTGGGTCTCTTTAAATTTTTTTGAGCAATCCATAATTTCATTGCCCTATTAAGAGACAAGCAAATGTTAATGCCAATAACATACAACTAATAAATTGGTAAATATATAAGTTATAAATAAGTTAAATGCTTACATGTCAATCACATTCTTTATATCTTATCTTACTTTTAATCCAAGGGGGTCTAACCAATATACTGTTTCCTTGAAAGGATGAAGAACACATAGCATCCAATGGTTGCTAAACATTGAATAATAAACCAAGTTAATTATATTATATTTTCATGTGAATTATAGTTGAAATAAAAAATAATATATATTTATCTTACTTGGCATTATATGGAGCAAAAAAAAGCTGATTTTTCTTAGCCTTTTCCATTGAATTTGCAATATTTCGCGCTCACTCTGTTGATCGGTTTTCTTTAAGTAGATGTCGCTCTTTCGGCCGGTCATTTTGAAATGCTATTGGAAGTTCAGCAATTTTATGTGGACAAATAAATCCAAGTTGATCTAGAATATTCTTGTCATCTTGGAGACACGTGTCGATCAAATACCTATCAAAAAAATTATTAATATCACATGTATAAATTTATTGTATCATCACATAAGTATAACAACTTATCAGATCAAGATAACTTACCCCATATACAATGATACATGTGTAGCTTGAATTTCTTCTTGAAATATCCACTGCATAATCTCCTCCTTTGTAACCCACAACCTACCTGCATTGCTCAATTCTAAAGGAACTGGAATTGAAATTGTACGTAGCATTCATGTTCGGAGCAATTTTATACATCATTTGTATAGTAGATGAAGAAGATTTAAGCTTGATTGCTTGTTTTGTAGTTAGCCCCGGCACACTCAATTGTTTATTTGGTTGCTCATTAGCAGTGTTAGCTGTCTTTGAAAAGGTGTCAAAGTCTAAGTTATTCGTCCTCTCTTTTCCATTTTATCTACTTGCAGGTTGTAGAACATTCAACATTAATACACCATATATCAACAAATTATTAGCAATTAAATTATCCATTTATTAAAAATATTTTTTTACCTCCTCTAAGAAAATAAGATCTCTTGGCCATTGAACAAAAGTACCCATTGCATCAAATATGATGCTAGCCTCATCGGTAGGTACTAGCAAAGGCGCTTCATTCATCTTAGACTCTCTGACCGTAAATTTCACGTGTCCAGGTTGTAATGGCTTGGTATGAAGCATCACACTCTTAATGTCATGGCTATTAAATACTTCCCCTATTGCCACTATTGCATGACCAGGTTCGTGTGAAGCCCAAAACATTGGGTCCAACCCTATTTTGCATTTAGATTGTCAAACTCGTGAACTAATTAATTTAAACATTTTTAAACTAAAAATATTCTGCAGAATTTAAAATTAAATTGGAAAATTTACCTCCGGAAAATCTATATTTTGAACACTTGCATTCTCGCATGGAATTTCGCGTTCTTCATGGATCTCTTTACTTTCCAACTCTGCCACCTTCCGTTTCAAGGTTAACAATTCAGCTTTCATTTTTTTCATTTCTTCATTATCACCTTTTTCAAAATAGTCCTTAATAGTCACCCCAAACCCCGTTGCTCTAACACGACCCATATGTTCTTTCTTTCCCAAAGCTATAGCTAAGACGTCTTGTCGTCCAGAAAGGTTAATTTCACCTTGAGATTCTTGTTGAGAAAGCAACTCCTAATTTTAAAATATTAGATTATAGGAGACATAAGTAGTATAATAACAATAGCAAAAAAAACACCATCATGTTCTACATTCCTTCCGAACAAGCAATATAACATCGCATGAGAAAACACACTTAAAACATTTATATACATAAAGACTACATATATAAAGGCACACTATAGTAATTGAAGTAGAGTAAAGTTACCATTTCCTCCATATTTTTCTTAACCGCCTCATCCATTTTCCCATCTTTACGAGTCCTAGCCCACTTCCATAAGTCCGTTCGTGACAAGCTCACTGTGGATGCAGTTACAAGCGGCCCCTCGAGACTTGTTTTGTCATTCTGACTTTCCAAAATCTGCAACAAAATAATTACATTAATTTTTAGGCAACATGAAAAATTAAATAAACATATATATTTCCAGCTTACCAATTCCTCTTCAAGTCCGGCATATCCTTTACGAGACGCTCTGTATGGATATTCAATCTTCTTGACAATAGCTCGATGTTTTTCACTGTCTTTCTACTCATATAAAAAGCGCAAATTAAAAATACTATACAAAAAAGAAACCATTAATTTGCAAAAAATTTTACCTTGAACTCCTCAGTTTGCCTAGATGCAATGAATTCATCCCAAGCATCTTGCTCAATGAATGAGAAATTTTTAGGAGGATGAGACCTTATGTTATGGTCCTTATCAAACATATACTTTGTTGACAAATCTGATTTAAAACCCCTAAATCGTGCGCCAACATGTTGTAGAAGCCAATTTTGCTTCCCCCTATGAATATTATGCACACCCTACAAAAAAGAAGTTGAGTACAATATTTCCATTTATTATGCTACAAAAACAACAAATTAAGCATGTACAAATCCTTTTATTATCGAGACATCTAGCCATATGGCTTCTTTAATATGCTCTGGAACTTGATCCCAACTTGGTGTATTGATATTAATACGAGAACGCGTACTGATCCCAATGTAACTCATAAAGTTTGCACGGTATATCCCAATTGGATGACCTTTGGTATTCCATTATATAGGAAATTTTTTGTTTCTATCTCTCTTTCTATTAATCTTTGCTAAAAGATTGCGCGCTCGTTTCGTTTTAACCTCGTCTTCTTCAGCACTTGAGTTTGGCCTTTTGTCTTTTTTCGATCTTGAAGAGTCCATGGAAACAAATGATAATGACCTACATTAAGTAGTAATTAATTTAATTAAATCAGAATGTAATTTATCAAATTAAAACAGAAAAGCAATAATGATAATGACCTACGACTAAGCTAATCATAGGATTTGAAAACTCATGAAAATTTGTAAGCTTTAACTTTTACTCAACTCTTAATTACACAAACTTGCCTTCGGCTACAACTTCAGCTTACATTTGTGAATATCTCAAGTTGCTCACTTGAGTTCATTAATACAAATAATTACACTAAACAAGATATATACTAGGCCAATAAGACACTAATCAAATGTCAAAAGGAAGGCAAAATTGCTGAAAATAACACCGACTTTCTACCTGGTTGCCAAATATAACACCAACTGTCAAACAATTAAAAAAACTTGAACTAAAGAATTGTAACCGAAAATAGCATAATGGATATCTCTCACCGAAGTAACCGGTAACAATGCCAACATGGAGTTTACAACTCAACATTATAAAAATAAAAGACAATAAAATTCAAAAAAAAAAATTAAAAGAAAGGATATATGTTTAGAGAAAAGAGGGGCAAAAAGCTTTATCTTCTTCCTCAATTGTCTTCAGAAAGGGCTTCCTTCATTGTCATCTTCTTCGTTGGTCCCCGTATTCTTCCTCGACTGTCTTGGACTTTGCTCAAAATTTTGGAAGGTGCATAAGGGTATGTAATGTCGGTGAACTTATAATAGTACTGCTGATTGAGAGAAAATCAAATAAGTATCTCAAAAGTTATATATTAATCAGTACGAACAAGAACTTGAACAATATCGACATCAAGAAGTTAACTATTACACCATAGCATATTGGAACTAACACACAGGTATACGAAGCCTTATCAAACACCTTATCGAACTCAGATTAGAACTCAACATCTGATGATAATTTCATTTGAACATCCCCTCCCTACCCCTAGCATTTTATCGAACACCTTATACGCATACAAAACCCTAAATTGTATAAGCACCATTTTTCCTCAAATTGACATTTAGATAGCATAGCATTTACTAGTATCATTCTATAAAAGCACAATTTCATCAAAAAAAAACTAAAAATCTGGGACAATTTTTTGAAAAACCCTAAAATTTGAAAATCCCTTCAACCACCCCAAACCATAAATCCAAGGGATTAAGTGCTTATGGGGTAATCTAAGATGACCAACATTGAAGAAGAAGGGTCGAACTGGTGAGTTGTCTTGTTCTTCAGATTCTCGCGAGTCGCTTGAAGTGCTTTTGATCAAACATGGTGAAGAAGAAGGACACGAACTCTCCTTCTTTAAATATCAGCTTTTGATCTTTTTAATTCAACTTGTAAATCCATGTTGGCATGTTAAGTTGCCCACTCATTAATCAATTTTATTTCATTTTTTGAGTGTAACCGATTATGTAGGTAACAAGTTGAGATTGTGCTATTTTTAGTTACTCTTACTTAGTTCATGTTTATTTTAAATTGTTTGATAGTTGGTGTTATTTTTGACAACCGAGTAGAAAGTTGGTGTTATTTTAAGCAATTTTGCCGAAAAGGAAAGATGCAAAATTCAGTTATATGCAAGATTCAGTTGATTAACAATGACTCCTTAATTGCATGTTTCTAGCTTCTAGTGCATCTATTGAACGTCTCAGCTCATTAATTTCATTCTTCCAGAACTGCGCACATTAATCAGCCAAAAGAAAAACAATAACACAAAGATCAATATTAATAGAGCATTTCTTTTAACCTGTTATTGATCGATCTAGCTATTATGATCGAGATCATTTACTATTGTGAAATTAAAGAATGTATCATACATCAAAAGAGAAGAGAGTATGTGTCTTATTACTATAAGTTTGCAATAAAAAACTGCAATAATACAAAGATCAATACAATTTGTTATTAAATTGTCTTATTACTAATAAAAAATCTACAACAAAAACAAAAATAAAAGTATATCCATAGACAACTTATAACCTAGTTATCTCCTTTTTTTTGCTTTTTCTTATTTACACTGCCTTTAGGAGTTGCACACTTTTTCCTTTTGAACTGTTTCTCTAATGGATCCGCTACAAAGAACACTTGCTTTGCTTGTGATGCAAAAATGAATGGATCTTCTTTATGACCGAACTTGTTAAGGTTTACTAGAGTAAACTCTAAATCATCAATTGTGACTGCACTATTATTGTCAACCTAGTTGCAAGCAAAAATTGGGACTTTGAACATGGTGTATTCCAGCTCTAATATGTTCTCAATCACTCCATAATATTGCATGTTTGCAATGACTGGATTTTTATCTTTAGCACTCGAAACATGGATGGCTTCAGCTATAAGACTGACACCACTGTTCTGCATAGGACTTTTATCATCACGATCTTTGGTGTAGAATGTGTTAATGATATATGCAGTAAAATGAAAGGCTTCCATCCTAGGACCATAAGATAACCATTTCAACTTATCAGACACAGAATCTGCTGAATTCTCTAACTTTGTACATATCTCTTTTCTAAACCATTCCATGAAAGTGCGGTTGTGCTCATTCACAATCCAGTGCTCATTTTTTCTCCGGTTCTGGTTTCTCAAAAAATTCTTATGCTCTTCCACATAAGGTTGAACTTCATCAGTATTATGAAGAACATAAAGGTGCGCTTGCTGCCTCATCTCATGTGACATGGTAATTAGTTTAGCACCTGCAATCCCCTCTCCTTCTGTTGTATATATCCTTCCAGATCTAGGAAGACCAATGGTTGGAACACCAGATAAATATTCACTGTAGAATTCAATAGCCTCTTCAATTATATACCGCTCAGCAATAGACCCCTCTGGGCGATATTTATTCATTATATACCCCTTGAGCACTTTCATGAACCTTTCAAAAGGGTACATCCATCTCAAATAAACTGGACCACATAATCTCACCTCTCTGACTAGGTGAACCACTAAATGAACCATGGTGTCAAAGAAAGATGGCGGAAAGTACATTTCAAGCTCGCACAAGGTTATAATGATATCATTTTGTAACGAATTCAACTGACCGGGATCATTACTTTGCTACAAATAGCCTTGAAGAAAAAGCACAGTCTAGTGATTGCAAATCGAACACGCTCGGGCAAAAATGGCACGTATAGCTATTGGTAACAACTCCTGCATCAAGATATGACAATCATGAGACTTGAGACCCACAACTTCAAATAGGTCATCGATACCAGATTTCTAATATTAGAAGAATATCTAGCAGGTACTTTAACTTGAGAATAAAACTCTAAGAAATCGTACTTCTCTTGCTTGCTAAGATTATAACATGCGGGAGGCAAAAAATGTCGATTTCCCCTTTCTTCTGGTTTCAACTCCGGTCTGATCCCCATTGCAACTAAATCATTTCTAGATTTGATGCCATCTTTTGTTTTCCTAGGAACATTAAGCAGCGTACTAATTATACTATCACAAACACTTTTTTCGATATGCATCACATCAAGACACTGCCTTACAAATAGAACTTTCCAATATAGGAGGGAGAAAAATATAGACTTTTTTCCACCCATTAATAGCTACAACTTTCCTCTTATTTCCATATTCATCCTTCTTCCCGAATGTTATTTCTATATCTTTCACCCTTCCATACACCTGCTGACCAGTTAACGGTGTAGGAGCTATCTTGTCCTCTACTTCTCCATTGAACTTTTTTTTCTGCCTACGATACCAATGGTCCTCAGTCAAAAGTGTACGATGAGCATTGTACACCGGCTTGTTACTACATTTTAGTTGTGTATAGTAAGTATTATTCTCACAACTCGGGCAACCTTCATGACCTTTGGTTGTATATCCTGAAAGGTTTCCATAAGTTGGGAAGTCATTTATGGTGCAAAACAGAATTGCTCTCAAGTTAAATGTTTCTTTTCTATGCGCATCAAAAGCTTCTACACCCTCCTCCCACAACAATTGCAAATCTTCAATCAATGGTGCCAAATATACATCTATGTCATTTCCAGGCTGTTTTGGCCCCGAAATGATAACATCATATACTTTCGTTTCATGCACAACGTTGGAGGTAGGTTATAAATTACCATAAGAACAGGCCACATACTATAAGTTTTACTTAGACTATCATGTGGACACACTCCATCAGCGGATAGTGCAAGGCGTAAGTTTTTGCTCTCATTAGAAAATTCACGGTATTTACCATCTATATACCTCCATTGGGGGGAATCTGCTGGGTGTCTAAGTTTGCCATCCTTCAATCTTCCTGTCTCATGCCACACCAAATTCTTTGCATCATTTGGGATCATAAACATATGCTTAAGTCTCAGTATGATTGGAAAATACCAAAGCACTTCAGAAGGAACCTTGTCTTTCTTATATCGTGATGTTTTACAACTCGGACAGCTTTGCAATCAAGCATATTCCTTACGATACAAAATGCAATCGTTAGGACAAGCATGAATCTTCTCATAGCACAATCCCATATGAGACAACATCTTCTTAGCCTCATAAGTACGACTGGGAAGAACATTATCATTTGGAAGCATATCTTTTAAAAGTTCTAATTGAGCCGTAAATTTTTTATCACTCCACCCATTACCAGCTTTCAAGTTATATAACTTCACAACAACGGATAATTTTGTAAACTTAGAAAAACCAGTATGTAGTGAAACTTTTGCATCACTTAAAAAGTCATCAAACTCCGAGTGTTCCAAATTGTCTTGGGCAGCATGCATCATATCTTCTAATCTATCCCCCCTCAGACCCATCTTACTCCCTACCTTTCAAGCCAACGTCCTCTGTCTCACCATGCCATATCCATCGCGTGTAATTTTTACCGATCTCATGCACAATCATATGTTCTCTTAGTTGATTTTCACTCACTTGATCAATATTGTTGCACCTCACACATGGACAACGTATCTTTCTACCCTTTCCATAATGTCGAACTGCTTGATTTATAAAATCTTTGACTCCATCCTCATATTCTTCAGACAAAAGACTTTCCAACATCCATTTTCTATCCATAATAACTTCCTATGCATACAACATACACACACATAACTAAAAACCTCATCTATGTAGTGTGATTGAATAGAGAAAATTTAGGAACGATAAAACAAAATATCACTCAAAATCACACTTCAGGAAAAATAGAAAAAGTAGACTAGTCCAAATTTCTGTATTGCCCCTACTCTATCAGTTATAAATAATAATAATTCAACTCCAATTTAATTAAAATTTAGAGTGTTACAAAGTAAATATACAAATGGTTCTTTCCCCTAAGCTATCAGCTACGAGAATGAAAAATTGAATTTTTGTAATAAAAGTCATGCATTTAGCATACAAATTAAAACAAAATCATGATATTTGAACATGAAACTAGGAGAAAATTGGGATTGAGAAGACTTTAATCCGGATCTTCATGGCGCGGGAAGGGCTGGCGTCAACCTCCTCCATCAAGGAGGAAATACGGATCTCCTTGGATCTGGGTTTCCACCGGAGCGAGATGATGAGGGTAGCGGCGGCGGCCATGGCGGCCCTAGGGTTTTGGTTGTGAAGAGGGGTTTGCCAGGGCGCGTTAGGCGCGTTCAATGGGAGTGCCATGTCACACAATCTAAAAGGGAAATGGGTGAAAATGGGTGATGTGGCAAGATTTTTTAAAAAATAAAATAAAATGTAGTGCCATGTCACTCTTTTTTCAACGAAAGCTAACAGATCTAGAATTTGGGTGGTGAATCACTAACGGAGACAATGATATGGGCGGTTTTAAATAATTATTGAAAATACGGGTGGTTAAGTGAAATATGCCATATTATAGGATGGTTTTCAGCCAATTTACCAAATATAAAGTTGTATTTAAATTTGAAAGTCAAGACAACTTGTTTTTGACTTATTATTAATATTAATAAACTATGGCAAAGAAATTCATTAAAACTAGTTATACTTGTCGTACCATGTACGACTACGATTCGATATTTTATAGACATTATAAATAGGATATTAATAAATAAATAAAAATATAATATAAATTTTAATATAAGTAATTTGTTGTTTATAGAATGTATAATTTTTTAATCAAATATTATTCTTCATTTTTTATTATTTTTCATGTACATAAATTTAGATATTATCAAACATTTCAATATATCTATTAAATATTTTATCATTTATTTTTATTAATTTTAAAAATTATAAATATTTAGCTATAAAAAATACTATATATATAAATAAATTCATCAAAAGATATATGCTAAAAGATTTATATTTATTTTAAAATATTTTTTCTTTAATTTTAAATACTTGTATAAGGAAGTTTTCAAAAGATATTGTTATACTAAATAGATATTTGTTTCATGTTAAAGATAGATTTAAATAGTTAAAGAAGAATTTAATAGGAAAAAGTTAAAATATTAGAAATAAAAGTTATTTTGTAATATGAGGTAGGGCCAGAATCGTTCTGGTGGCTCGAAAAGGGATAGCTTTAATATATAGTTATAGATAATTATACCTTGTTTCTTAAATCTCAAAGTTAACTTAATATATTCTTATTATATTGGGTTTATTAATGACATACTAGGTGATAAAGCTTAATATAGTCCACTAATATTATATTTTGTATATTATTTAAATCCCATATGATCATATTAACTACTTTCGTTATAGAAAATTCAATAAACCTCTTTTTATGCAATATCTTTAATGTATTTTTATTATATCTTTTTATTCTTCACTTTAACCATATAAAAAAATATCTCATGACCATAATATCTTATCCAAAATATATTTAAGTTGATGATATGATTTTTAAAGGACATGCAAGGTGAAATTAGTTTGAAAAACTCCTTTTTAACTCACATGCAAATTATTTATTTAATTTATTTAATCCCATTCTCGTTCTTATTTAAAATACCTTATACAAAATATCATCCTAATAATATTTCAATGTTTATAATACGTTAATATGAAATGGATGGGTAATATTTACTAGAATTCCTTATTTTATTTATTAAACAATCCTTTCATTATTTTCGTTCTCTTATAGAAAGTATTCTTTGCTAAATTATTTATCTTAATAATTTAGGTGAAAAGCTCAAATAATAATAGTTATTTATTATTATTTTTAAAGTGAGGTCTTACATAATTTTATAAAAATATAAACTAGCTAGATGAGCATGCAAATGAATTTAATTTCATAAATTTATTTTTAATAACCCACTTATAATATTTATTCAATTAATTTAAATAAAAATATATATATGTAGAAATTATTTTATAAACAGTTATTAATTAAAATATGAGTCGAGAAATTATACCGAGCGAAAACGAGAGCGGAATGAGCACGGAATTTGAGATGGGCGAATTTTTGGCCTTCTTCCTTCTCTTTTCCCCTTAATAAATTTCCGATGGGCCTTTTAAATTAAAAAGGAAAAGGCCCAACTTAAAACTCCTTACTCCAGCCGAGTACAAGAGTCTAACCCACTCCTATCTCTTTCTTCTTCCTTGTACGAGAACAACCAGCAGCCTTGGTGGCTTGGACGACATCAACAGTGGTCGGTGGCAATGACTGGCGGTGGCCCTAGCGAGCTCCGGCGGCGGCGCGCGGAAGGTGGGGCGGTCCGGATGGTGGTCGGAGGTCGTCTAGTGGCCAAGAGAGGGGAGAAGGGAATTTTGTGTTGATTTTTAGAAAAAAAAATCAGATTTGGGGAACAATTAAATCTGGATTTTAGGCTTGAAATTAGAACGAAATTGAGACGGGGAATGAGAGGATTTGTTGTGTGATTTTAGCCCTTGCTCCCACCCCTATTTATAGTGGTGAATGAAGCTTTGAGTCTCCTCCTATGGTGAGGTGGAGGGAGGCTTGTTTAAGTGGAGAAAAATTGATTGGTGGAAGGGGGTGGTGGGGCATGGAGTTTGATTGGATGAAGAGAAGGTGGAGGTGGAAAATGATTGGAGAATAGAGGAGGCGAAGAATGGTGGAATTGGTTGTACGTCAAATCACCATTGTTGGCCTTTGAAGCTTTTGAAATAAGGGAATAAATTAAAGAGTTTCCCTTAAAAAACAAGAAGGACCTAATAGCATAGCGGAAATGAGTGTGTGTGTTTGTGAGTAAATGCAAGAACTCTTGAGTTCTAGTCCCACCTCTAGCATTTTCATTTTTGGTCCATTCTCCTTATTTTATTTGTATTATAAATTTAATTGAATTAAATTTCGAAATTTTTATTTAATCTCAAATAATTAAATTTTATTTGTCATTATATTATGCCTTTAAAATTTTTTAATCTTATACTATGAAAATAATATTAATAATAATAATTAAACTCTCTAATTTAGAGAATTAATTTAATATAAAAAATTAACAGTTTCTTTTTATATAGAATTAACGGTTATTACATATATATAAGAGCAGAAGTCATAAATCGCGGCAAAGAAAAGGGTAAGAGATATATATTTGTCTTAAACAAGTGAGTATGGACCGGAGATTAAATTATACGTGTTATATGGATATACATGCTATATGTGTTATATGGATATACAAGAGGTCTTCAGGTCTAATTCTAATTGGAGGTCTTCGAGTCTATTCATACAAGAGGTCTTCAAGTGAGTATAGACCGGAGATTAAATTGTACGTGTTTTATAGAATAGTAAATTAGCACATTGGCATTTGTATATGCATATATATATATATATATATATATATATATATATATAGTATAAGGATCTGGTAGAAAGTATATTAGGGTGAAAAATGAGTGTAAATATAGACCATTAGATGAGAATATATTAACGTTCCAGATTTAACAAAAAATTGGTGCATGAGAACTTCATGGATGCGTTTCATTCTAGTCTTTCTAAAATACAAATTTTACGGGATTGAGATCTTCATTATTATACCGCTCGATAAATAAAAATCTCTTTTATTCTCTCTTTCTTCTCTCTCTCCAAAAAACGTCTTTATTTGCAGCATAAATCTTGAAGGCCAATCTTTTCTTCTTCTCAGGGCTGATGTGAATGATTAAAAAATTCTCTTTCAACAATGGAATTGCAAGCGGTAGGGGATTGCAACGAGGTAGAGGGAATTAAAAAATTCATACGCATTTGGTTCTCGTTTGTTTGATTGCGTTTTTAGTTTAGAATTAATTTGTGATCTTGCACCAGTTCAACTTTTCCTTGGCGTAGATTAACATATCATATAATCACGTCTTCCAAACTAACATGAATTTGAATACCTTCTAATAATCAATACCCTTTTACTACAAGCTCTGTCCTAATTATTTGTAATGGATCGATGTTTGGATCGGTGATATTATTCACCAGCTATTTCATATTTTTATTTAATTTGGTCTTCTTTTCAATGAGTTTGTGAAGAAGGTTGAAATTTGGTTGCATACGGTGGTCAATTGATAATAATATTAGGGTTTTATTACTTAGTGCATACTTGTTTGGGGTTTCTTTTATTCGGATTTAATATTCGTCATTTTATTAAGTGATATTCCTTGTGATTTCGATCTGTAATAGAAGCCATAATTTGATCCATTGATATTGATTGATCTCTCTTGTTATATTTTTTGGATCACCGGATTTAATATTCGTCATTTTTTAAAGTGATATTCATTGGGATATTAGGAGATATTCACAAAAAGTATGTAGTAGTATTCATGTAATTGAAATATGGAATTATTGCCATAAAATGATATGTATTATTTTGTAGAGAGATTTTATGTATTGCTAAGAATATTTATCTATCCTATTTTTTATTTGAAGGTAGCAAATGGTCGGAAAATATCGAAGGAAGATGGAGTCTACATATAATCATAAATTTCTCATTTTTATTTATGAGATTTGTACTTGGGCGATCATATTCACTGTATTAGTCAGTGATATTCATGTAATTAGGTGGTCATATTCACTATATATTAACTAGTGATAGTAATGTAAAATAAGTGGTCATATTCACTACATTAGCTAGTGATATTCAGATAACTAAGTAACCATATTCACTGTATTAGTTGGTGATATTGTTATCATTGAATAGTGATATTTATGTATCTTTTCGATTCAAGTTATGTATGTATTATATTGTAAAATGATATTCACAATTTTATATAGCAATATTCATTGAAGTTGATAAGGTTGTAATTATAATGAGATTATATAACTACTAATGATCATATTCATTATAACAAATATAGATATTCATTGTGTATTACGTTGGTATTCATTTGACAATATGCAATAATGAAGATAAAATAATTATGTCGATATTATACAAGTATTTATTTTAATCATATTCGTCGCAACACAAGTTCATATTCATTTTTTATCACATTAGTATTCACTCGATAGTCTGCGAGAGAATGTATATTCATTGTTCATCTGGTTGGTATACGAAAATAGACATAAAAAAGTACATTAATATTTATTAATTTAAAAAATAGAAGAGATAATTAATATTAAAATTATGTAAATGATAATTAATTACAAAAATAAGAAAGAGAAAATTAAAATTGATTTCTGATTTGTTTTTAGCCAGCGTGATTTATGATTTGGTTTTGATTTGGATATTGATTCCTTCCATTTTAATAAATTAAAAATTAATTTCTGGCTATATTTATGGAACGTGTGCTATTTTTTAGAGAATAATGATTCTTATCTAGTGATATTCACCCTATATAAACTAAAATGGAATATCAAATCTCACCATTAATTCTTGTTAATCCAATGCACTATATTCACCCTCACTTTCTACTATAAAAACATTTCAACCGGAACCTCCCCCTATATATATATATATATATATATATATATCATGTGGGCATGGTTCCAGTGAGGACCACCCTTGTGGTAAGGACTTGGCTTAAAATAAGGACTAATCTCAACCATTGAATTTACTCCTTTACTATGTATTGAATGGTCAAGTTTTTTTTTTAAAAAATATTATTTTTTTTAATTTTTAATTTTTAATTTTATTTTTTTAATTTCTTTTTAGGTTTGTGAAAATCGAATTTTATAAAAAATGAACTCAAAGCACATAAAAATTGAACTTACCATAGATAAAAAAGGAACTCATAGAGTATAAAAATTAAACTCATACCATATAGAACATTGAACTTCTAACATAAAAAATTGAACTTCTAGTATATAAAAATGAACTCATAGTATATAAAAATTGAATTGTCATATTTACCCTTTTTAAAGGTTTTTTTTTTAAAAAAGAACATAATTTTAAAAAAGGAAAAAAATCGAAAAAATAAATAAATAATTGAAAAAAAATCAATTATTTTTTTTGTTGTGAAAATCAAATTATTTGAAACATGAACTCAAAACACATAAAAATTGACCTTATCATAAATAAAAAAAATGAACTCATAGAATATAAAAATTGAACTCAAACAATATAAAAAATTGAACTCCTAACATAAAAAAATTGAACTTCTAGTGTATAAAAATGAACATGTAGTATATAAAAATTGAACTATCATATTTAAAAATTTTAATGCTTTTTTTAAATAAGAAAATCATTTTATAAAGGTAAAATAATAAATAAAAATATTTGAAAAAATCATTTATTTTTTAAATACTTTTTTATTTATGTGAAAATCGAATTATTGAAAAATTAACTCAAAGCACATAAAAATTAAACTTATCATCAATTGAAAAATGAACTCATAAAATATAAAATTTGAACTCATACAATATAGAAAATTGAACTCCTAACATAAAAAATTGAACTTCTTGTGTATAAAAATTGAACTGCCATATTTAGTATTTTTAGAAATTTTTAAAAAAAAATAAAAAAGAAAAAAAAAAGAAAAAAAGAAAAAAATAAAAAAAATTAAAAAAATAAAAAAAATAAAAAAAATAAAAAAAATAAAAAAAATAAAAAAATAAAAAAATAAAAAAATAAAAAAATAAAAAAATAAAAAAATAAAAAAATAAAAAAATAAAAAAATAAAAAAATAAAAAAATAAAAAAATAAAAAAATAAAAAAATAAAAAAATAAAAAAATAAAAAAAATAAAAAAAATAAAAAAATAAAAAAAATAAAAAAGAGAAAAAAAGAAAAAAAGAAAGAAAAAAAAGAAAAAAAAATAGGGAAAAATAAAATTTGAAAAAAAAATCTTAACTATCCAATATATAGTGATGAGGTAAATCTAATGGTTGAGATTAGCCCTCATTTTAAGCAAAAGGTCTTACCACAAGAGTGGTCTTCACTTGAACCAAAACCTATAACATGTATGTATATGTATATCAACTAGTTGTTTGACTTTGTGTGAAATAATTGATGATGGTTTATATTTACTAAATATGTGACTCACGTAAATTCTCAAACAATTTTTCAGGTGCAGATAGATCTTATTGACATATATCTCTTTTAGAGGTCAAATCCATACTTGTCGGCCGACTGAAACTTTATGCAACATTTTCCTCCTTATTTTGCATATTAGACATATGAGTTGTAATAAAAGTTATAGTGATATATGTATCTATAACTATATATTAAAGCTATCCCTTTTCGAGCCACCAGAACGATTTTGGCCCCACAACATATTTACAAAATTAATTTTTATTCCTAATATTTTAATTTTTTTCTATTAAATTCTTTTTTAACTATTGAAATCTATCTTTAATATCAAACAAATATCTATTTAGTATAACAATATCTTTTGAAAACTTTCTTATACAAGTATTTAAAATTAAGAATAAAATATTTTAAAATCTATAACTATATATTAAGCTATATCTTTTTGAGCCACTAGAACCATTCTGGCCCCACCTCATATTTAAAAAATTAATTTTTATTTCTATTATTATAACTTCTTTCTATCAAATTCTTTCTTAACTATTTAAATTTATCTCTAATATCAAACAAATATCTATTTAGTATAACAATATCTTTTGAAAGCTTCCTTATACAAGTATTTAAAATTAAAGATAAAATATTTTTAAATAAATATAAATATTTTAGCATATATCTTTTGACAAAATTATTTATAGATATATAATGATTTTGTTTTATTAAAAATTAATGATAAATATTTATAATTTTTAAAACTAATAAAAATAGATAATAAAATATTTAATAGATATATTGAAATATTTAGTATAACAATATCTTTTGAAAGCTTCCTTATACAACTATTTAAAATTAAAGATTAAATATTTCAAAATAAATATAATCTTTTAGCATATATCTTTGATGAAATTATTTATAGATATATAGTGATTTTCTTTTATGAAAAATTAATGATAAATATCTATAAATTTTAAAATTAATAAAATAGCTAATAAAATATTTAATAGATATATTAAAATGTTTGATAAACTCTAAATTTACGTACATAAAAAATAATAAAATATAAAGAATATAATATTTGATTAAAAAAGTATACATTCTACTAGCAATAAATTACTTATATTAAAATTTATATTATATTTATATTTATTTATTAATATCCTTATAATATTGTCTATAAAAATATAAAATCGTAGTCGTACATGGTACGACGGGTAAAACTAGTTAGTATAAGAAGTAACTATATAGGTGTGTGTGTGTGTGTCTAATTTCTGTTTTATGCTTACGTGGAAAGTTATTGTATGTGTCATATATGTTTATATAAGGGATAAGTTTTAGTAATAATACATCATATTGTATAGGGTGTCATACAACAATGTCACTCTCTTTGTTTGGGTCATGGTTTTTAACGGTTTTAATATTATGATATAGTTGGGCTTCAAATTAAATTTTGGTGAGTTTCTTTCTTTCTACTTCTTTTCTTTTCTTTCTAAGTGCTTTGTTTCCAATGATCATTTTATTTTTACTCATCGAAGTTTTATCAATTACATTCGTTTATATTTTCAACGACAAAGAACTTGAATGAAAACCACGAAATTTTAAAGGCTTAAATTTTTTTTGGTAAATTGTGTATTTTTTTAGATTTAAATAACAATAATACTTTTGTGAAATATAATTTATCTTTCTTGACCCATATTTTTTTTCCAACCCAAAAAAAAATATTTTCCCTTTTCCTTTATTCTACACTAGTTGTCCCCGTCGTGCCCTGCACGACTATGAATCGATATTTTTTTAGATATACTATAAAAAAGATATTAATAAATAAAAATATAATATAAATAATAATTGTGAATTGGTGATTTATATAAATTGTAAAAAAAACATAATTAAAAATTAAAAATTTTGATAACAAAAATGAAAATAATGGGACATTTAATATGGATTAGCAAATAAAATTGACTTGACATATTATAGGATAAGATCTTAGTATATATTATAGGATTAGATCTCGGTATATATTATAGGATAAGATCTCGGTATATATTTATAGATTTGCGATCAGGTGCATGTTATTGGTATAGTGCTTTATGCGGGCATTTATCATCCGCTCGATCTCTTGTTTTAATGGCCAAGATTACTCCACGCGTTTAAGTGATTTTTATAAAAGAAAGACACAGAGGGGTATTTTTGTCTTTTCCCCCACCAAATTAGAACATTATTCCAGTACGCATCTTCATCCTCTAGAATGCAAAAGCTTCATTTGAGATTTCGATCGGTACTCCTTCATAGCCATTGCCACTTGCTCCTTCCATTTTTAGCTTGATTTTGTGTTTATTTCGCCCCCTTTGATGCTCTATCTTCATTGATTTTGGTATAATTTGCTTTCCTAAAGCTTCAATTTCGTATTTGGTGGTTTTTCAAATTTGGAGTTTGACACTTCGATTTTCATGTATTTGGTGAATTTTTGTTGTTTTTTGACTGTTTTTTTCTCAAATCTATGAAGATTGTGTATATTTACATTGCAATCTGATGTTTTTGATCGAAAATATAGGTTAATGGTGAATGTTTATCAAACCACCCACCATGTGTTTGATAAAATGCCCAAATGACCAACTTAGTGTTTTTCCATATCTAATTGTCCTAAATTTGCTCCAAATTTAATAGTTTCTCTTTAATAAAATGATTTTAGTATTGCAAACAAGTTTGGTATGTGTGGATTCGCATAAGTACTACAAGAAGAAGTCATTGCAAATAACATCCATGTTTCTATTTTATGAACCTGTAATTGTGTATTGATGAACTCATACTTGTATGTTTATGAACTATTGTAAATGAAATTTATGAAATATATACACTTCTATAATAAGAGTTTTGGTGACGAAGAAGAATATAAAATATTGCTTAATTATGGGTTGAGATGAAGATGAATTGTGTTCATATGGATGTCATGACTTATAACATTGTAATTGTGTATTAATGAACCCATATATATAATTATAATGTCGTACTCTTTGTTGTGTACTTAGATGTTAATCATTGTGTGATGATTGTGAGAAATAATTTTTAAAGCCTATTAACAAAAAGGAAGAGTAATGTGTGTCGTTGCACATGATTTGGGTTTGAAACCTACATATGAAGCTACAAAAAAACTACTTATATGAATCTAAAGTCATGACACTAACTATTACGAGCAAGAAATTCAAAAACCGTAAGAACACTTATTATTAACCTTAACATTCAGACTCATGAACCCATTCAATATCATTTACGAACTAGAATATACGACATAAATAACAATTAAATTTCATGAACCCTTATTGCAATTATTATGAACCCAACCATATAATGACATGAACCCATAAAATACCATATGTGAAATAGGTAAAATAAAAGGATTATGAATTAAATTTTGTGAACCTTATTGACAATTGTTATGAACCTAAAATTATATACACACGAACCAATATATCAACTTTTATGAACTGAAAAAACATGAATCATAGTACGAAATATTATTAACCTATGCGTATAAAAATATGAACCAAAAGAACAAATATCATGAACCAAAAGACACGAATCAAAATAACAGTTAGTATGACATAAATGACATGAATTGTAAGATAAACTATTATAAACGCGAGCTTACAAAATCATGAACCAAAATATATAAACTGTATATAGAATTAGCCTATATGGGATTTGAACCCACATCTTTGTGCACATGCACATTGCTTTACCATTTGAGCTAATAGGCTACCAAATAACTTCAACATACAAATAATGAACGTAGTACAAAGCATGAACCGTAAGAAAATTGATGATGAACCTTAATATACAAAGTTATGAACCAATAAAAACGTCAATGAAACACATAATCGCCAACAAAATAGGAGCACACCAAATAATTTCTCAAGTAACTAAACCATACAGTTTAGTCAAACACCATGAAAATTAGTTACAAGCAGATTACAAACTTCAAGAATCATACAAACATGTTCAAAAAAATCATTTGAAAGCTCAACACCTTTGAACACTTACTAAGTGAGCACTAATTAATTACACAATTTGCACACATACACAAAATTAGTGTTCTTCATTTTTGAAGAGCCAACTAGGTCAAATCGATCGAGTTCATTCAAGAATTCCCTATTCAAGTCAATCAACTTAACAAAGCTCATTACCAATCATTACTTTCAAAGGAATTCATAGATCTATAGCATAAATAATATCCATATCAAATTAGGTCTAAAAAAATCCATTTTGAAACCGATGTTGCAGATCTATGCCATATCCATATCAAATTTTATAGCCTATGTGGGATTTGAACCCACATCTATGTGCACATGCACATTGCTCTACTGAGCTAATAGGCTACCAAATAAATTTCTAAATCGTGCTTACAGGCTACCAAATAACTTCAACATACTATTAGTAAACGTAGTACAAAGCATGAACCGTGAGAACACTGATTATGAACCTTAAGATAGAAAGTTATGAACCGACAGAAGTCATGGATCTTCGTTGTTCATTTCTTCATAATAAGAGTTGGATCTATAATTTAGTATTCTCCAAGGCTAATTAGAAGTATTAAGTATATAGATTTCTACAAGTGACTGCCATTTAAGTGCTAATGTTTTTCAAAAAAAAGAAAGAAAGATGTGCAAATGCCTCCCTCCCCCTCCAAACCAACATTGAAGCAAATAAGGGTCATTTTTCATGGTTTCTGGGCTCACTCCCCCTTAAAAACCAAAATTGACGCAAACAAGTAACAAATCATGTGAGAAATACTCATGAAATTTCATGGTGGGAACGAATGTCACTACCCTTATCACAACAAGGCAAGTTCAGTTTGACTATGAACCTACATACTCGATAATTTGAACCTATACATTAAATATTCCGAACCATAAAATCAAATCGCGAACCTGATCGAGAAATTTCGAACCTAGATAGTGAACACAATCAAATACAAACACCAATGAAATCAACCATAAACACCCATTAAATCTCAATAAACATTTCTAATACTCAAAAACAAATCCTAAAACCCTCAAAAATCCAAATCATACCCTAGAAAATTTGTTTATACATACCTTTTTGTGGTGGTTTCTCCATGGATCCTATGAACTGAAAACCAATTTATGAAGTAAAATTGATGACTTTATGTAAGCTAGAAGGTGAAATTTCGAATTAATGGTGTGATTCTGGCGTTGGATCTAGAGCGCTTTCTCCTATGAAGAGATTTTGACTATGGAGAAAATTAGATCTGAGTGAAGCGGGAGAGAGGCCTTTAGGTCTGATTTTAGGGTTGAGGGTATTTTTGTCCCACACGTGAACTTGCACTATAATTACCCTCCGTGCCATCCAAAAAAATCAGCCCCCATTTCTTTTCTTTTTTATTGAATAATTACGCTATAATTTGGGCCGTTCGTGTTAAAGATCGAACGCCCCAAAATTGCTCACAGTTTTCACTATAGCAAATATATGCATCCGAGCGTGACTCTATATTTATATTATAGGATAAGATCTCGGTAAATATTTATATGAGTTTTTTTGGTAGATTATATTGGAGAGTTGTTAGGATCATAAAGATATGGTAAAAAATATTTTTATATGCAAATAAATTTCCAAAAAAACATTATTGTAATCCAATATAAAAAAAATTAAAAAAAAATTGATTGATATTTGTAGATTATGTGGCAATATGATGTGTACATAATATATGAGTGATATGAATTTTTTTTGACATGTGGACTATGACATGTAATATTTATAAAGACGTCTAAATTATAAGAAAATGACACGTGTAAAAATATGAAGTGGCTTAATATAGGATCGACATGTGGCGAAATCTTAGGTGGCGTAATGAGAAGGCTCCAAACCTTATTGCTTTTATATATATATAGTAGATTATCTAATAAAGAGGGGCATTTAAGCAAAATTGCAAACTACTAGGATATCAATGCAAAATTGTCTAAATGCGGTGGCATATTTACAAGTCCAACACCATTTAAGGGCTTTTTTTACAATTGCGCCTGATTGAGAACCCTATTTTTCCTTGTGCTCTGCGGCTCTGCCTCTGGTCCTCTCCTCTCAGTTCTCACCTCTCCAACACACGAACCCTAAACCAACCCGTCGATTCTTCCGTCTTCCGGTCTTTCCTTCTCAATCCTATCTCCGTTTTGCTCGGTGAGTTACTAAGGTTCGCTCGGTTGTTTGATCTCGATTTTTCGACACAAAATTTTAGGCGGCGAAATATATTGATTTTATTGTTTGATTTGGGCTATGATTTGAATTGGTTATATATTTTGCAGTTGGATAGTGACCATGGCATCAGAAGAGGGTATAAATGAGCTGAAGGAAGAGGTTCCTGAGGTTTGTCCACTCTCTTTTTGTTTTGGGAACTGGGATTGGTATGTGGTGGTCTGTGTAAATCGTTTCTGGTACCTTGAATGTTAAAGAGTCATTCCAGATGATTCCATGTCCAGGAAGGCGATGAATTGTTGTACCCCTTCCCTTGCCTCTCCTAGGGGCAGTTATATGGAATGATTTATCACCTGGGACCAGAACAGGATAGAAAACAGTTCCTCCAGGGAAAGGATTAGGGAGGGACAATCTATACTGTTTCCAGTTTATTATTTAGTGCTTACTGCATCTATGTTAGTTTTCTCTATTTTGAAATTGGAGAAATATCTCCTGAACCATACAAAGTTCTGTGCTTGCATTGCATTGGAATCCTACTTATTTGATGTTTCATTTGCATTGTCGATTCAAATTCTGTTGAACGTGACAGATAATATCAATTTTCCTCTTCTTCTGTTGCTATCAGATAGTCCCATTTGATCCCACCAAAAAGAAGAAGAAGAAGAAAGTTGTTATTCAAGATCCTGCTGATGACCCTGTAGAGAAGTTGGTGGAGAAAACAGAAAGTTTGAATGGTATCAATGTTTAGCACTTTGTTTCTTTTGAGTTGTTATGCATCTTGAATCTGTAGGTTAGTGAATTCTGAGTCTTTCGAAGTCTTGTTTGATGATTGGATTAAATTATTAAAAAGATTAATAAGATTATTATCACTTGAATCTTGGATTAATAAAAGTGATTTGAAAGTGTTCTATCGTTCTTTTGTCCCTGTTCTCTACGTGGGAGATTGGTTTTAGATACAAATGCTGCTAGCTTTGTTTTCTTGGCAGTTGGTTTTTATGCATTACAGACTTGGGTCTTTGTACTATTTTGTGCAGTTTCCGATGGTTTGGAGCCTTCATTTGCCGGGTTAAAGAAAAAGAAGAAGAAGCCCGTATGTTACTATGATGTTTCAGGAGCATTGCTAATAATTCTATTTTGTTCAACTCTTTCCCATGGAGACTGTAATGCTAAACATTACATTTTCAGGTTGAATCAAACCTTTTGAGTGATGACGCTGCTGAAGCAGAAGCAGGAGATGAAAAGGATGGTAAGAATATGAGTGAATTCTCACATTCCATCAATTTCACTTTCTGATGTGATTATGACAATGAATTTTTTTTTGTTATAATGTTTGATATGCACTTCATTTTACTGCATTAGATGAAATTGGTGAAGAGGAGGAAGGAGAACAACATGTTCAGTCTGAGCCTACTTATCCATGGGAAGGAACAGACAGAGATTACCTTTATGAGGAGGTGAATTAATGTTGGTGTATAGCATAGTTGGGCTGATTACTTCTTGTACTGTTTATCTGTACTATTGGACACCTTAAAAATTGATAAAAACCACTCAAGGAGTATCTCACTTGAGGAAGACCACTCTTAGGCAAGAATCTCACCAAGAGGAAGGATTGTCAAGAACTCCCAAGTCCTGACAACTCTTTTTATTCAATTAATTATAATCTGCTCCCCACAAAAGAACTAAGCTAGGCCTTAAATACTGAAATATTAATGTGGAAACTACCAACTAACATAGTGGTAGGTTAACACTCAACCACTAACTGTGATACTTCAGAACTGCTACCTAATAGTAAGGAAACTGACCTGGGCTAAGTCTTCTAGCTTCAGAACAAGATCTACCGATGACTCTGCTGACTGAAATAGTAAACCAACAAAATACAAAACTTAAGCTAAAATAAAATAAATCTAACTAGACTTATTCCTCCTCTCATGCATCTTCCATGACTTGTCTTTAACTGGGATCGTATCAAAAATCCATCTGCATGCAAAATAACTTTTAGGCTGTTTATTCATGTATTGTTACCTTGTTTTTTGCAGCTTTTGGGAAGGGTTTTTAACATCCTCCGTGAGAACAATCCCGAACTTGCTGGGGACCGTCGTAGAACTGTTATGAGGCCACCACAAGTGCTTCGTGAAGGAACAAAGAAGACTGTGTTTGTGAATTTCATGGATCTTTGCAAAATGTATTGTCTCTACTTATTTTCTGTCATGATTGTGGTCTGAAAGTTCAATTGGTGGTATGAGCTGCCAAATTTTTGATGTTTAATTTTCTTTTATGGTTTGGGTGGTGCAGGATGCATAGACAGCCGGAGCATGTTATGACCTTTTTACTTGCTGAAATGGGGACTAGTGGATCCTTGGATGGGCAACAAAGGTTGGTTGTTAAGGGGAGATTTGCTCCTAAGAACTTTGAAGGAATCTTAAGAAGATATGTTAGTAAGTGCCTGATCTTGACTCTGGCATTATGGCTTAGATTTTGGACCTTGATTGATTCTGGATTCTGGTTTGCATTTTTTTGTTTTATATGCTATTAGATCTAGTTGCTTGCAAGTTGTAATCAGTCTTGTACAGCTTTAGTATTTCAAGTATCATTACCGCTGTCAATAGATCTAGTTACTGAGCAGGTTAGAAATTTGAAATGGCTGTTGGAATTATCATTTGGTCTGTCTATTAAAAACTTGGGCTAAACTTAGTAAACAAAAGACTGAGAAAGTTAAGAGGTATCTGCATTTCTGAAAGCCCGTTTCTTGCCTGTGAGATTTTGACATTTCGTGTAATACTAGGGAAGGGATTTCAAAAATTGCTTTGAAAGTAGCTTACACTTTGCTTCTGCAGATGAATATGTCATTTGCAATGGATGCAAGAGTTCAGACACAATTCTTACAAAGGAAAATCGCCTTTTCTTCCTCAGATGTGAACAGGTAATACTTCTGGAATTCAATGACTAAATATCCATTTCATAGTAAAAAGTATACATATAAAGCTTCTGGCATTACATCTTTTTTACGATCCTGCTTTGTCCATATTTTCTTATTTGTTACATAGAACCTTCTCTTATTTATTGAAGGCTTTGGGCCTATTTATCATGTTATGCAAATGAATAAGGTCACTTGTAGTGCCACTGATATGAGGGTCTCCTCAGGCCTTTTCCCCATCCAAAGAGAAGACTCTTTCTATTTCTTTTGTATGTATGAAACTGTTATACTCTTTTTCCAAAAGCTCATCCAAGTTCTCAATTAGTTAAGAAGTCAGATTTATATCTTGTAGAAGATTTGGTCAATAATTCTTGTTAGGAAAAAACTCCTTATATGTATGAATATGTACTTGTATGATTCACCTTGTGACAAGAAATATAGTTTCTAAGGTATCCTTTGGAGTGCTTAAAATACAGACTAAGTGATCAGTTGAAGTTTATACTCTTTTCTTTGTTCAGAGAGGAAACTTGTTTTATATTTGTTGCTTCATTATTTTTTTTGGACTTTAACTATTTGTGCTGAGGTCTATTATGATTCCGAGTTTTTTTGCCTAAATTCTAGGATTTTGTTGTGATTAAAGAAACCTTGACTGAGGCCTTTGCCTAGATTCTCTGTTTTTTATATTTTTGTGGATAATAAACATCTTTGTGAGATAGTGCAGTGGCCAGTGTCTACTTGAATGATTATTTTTCTTTTTCCACTTTTATTGTTAAATTGCAGTATACAAATCTTGTTCTAAATAGATACTACTACCTCCGTTTCATTTTGTTTCCGAATTGCAATTGATCAAACCCCTCATTGTCGATAAAGGGATTTCCATACCGAGTTCTATATGGACAAGTAGTGAAAGTATGTAACCATTGTGTAAAACTGCTTTGGGTAGTACTTCTAAAATAATTTTGCATTCTAGTTTGTTTACAAATTTGTTATTTCTTGCTGGGATTGTGACCAACAATTTTCGTTTCCATACTAATATGTTTTGCAGTGTGGTTCTGGACGGTCAGTTGCCCCCATCAAGGCTGGTTTTGTTGCTCGGGTTGGCAGAAGAAAGGCTGGGGCATAGAAAACATTGTTATGGCTGTCGTCTATTTTGCTCGCTACATTTCAGTAACTCTTGTTTGCTTCTTTGTTATGCTTTGAATTCTGTTTCTTTGGCACAAGCTAATGTTGAGAGGGAGGCGAATCAGACATTTCGTATTTACATTCTCTGTTGTCAACTTGTCATGAAGTGCTTGAGATGAAGCTGTGCTCGTTCTATAATAATTGCATTTGTTTGATAAATTGCAACAATGATTTGGTTAACTTCTCTACCATCAAAGTACTGTTTTAGAATAAATCACCTTTAATAATAGTTTTTAGGGTAAATACAGGCGCATTTAAAAAAAAACTATCCTTTATTTCATATTTTATAGAAAATCATCCCTTATCTTGGATTGTTTGCAAAAAATTACCTCTTATTTTTTTTATATAGAAAATCACCTTTTCTTTGTATTTCGTTTTCATTGAACTATTTTTCATTAGTTATACTTGTAAATTAGGGTTAAAATACATAATTTTTCCTAGGTTTACTAGTGATCAACACCTATAATTTTCCTTTGCTTGACTAGATTGTTGAAGAGAGAGAAAGGGTCGGTTCAAGGGTGCTTTATAATTGGTGATCTTACTTGGTGCCTAGGAGAGAGCTCGACTTAGAACGATTGATGTCTTCTAGGGCTCGAGAGAGGAAGAGCAATTGATAAACACCCTTGAGTCAGTCCTTTTCTCGACCCTCTTGATCTTTAGCAGACACCTATCCTGCCGAGTCGAGTCCTCCCTAGGCACCCTGCGAAATCGCCGATCATGAAGCACCCTTGACCTTGACCTAACTCATTTTCTCTCTCGGGTAGGGCTGGCAACGGTCCAAGACCGGATTTTCTAAAATCCTTGGACCGAGGACCGGATCGGAAAATACCGGTCCAGGTCCGGTCTGGTCCGGTCTTGGACCGTTTTCACCGACTTTAGTTAATCGCTTGTTTTTTATCACCGGTCCGAGGTTTTGGACCGGTCAGACCGGTTTCGGACCGGATTTTAATCACCTATTTTCTACTTTTCTTTGGTTTCTTGTAATAATCGCTTGAGAAAGACTGAAGGAGAATTTACTAGTATGATTTATTTACATTTACTAGTTCACAAAATACAAAAAGAATATATATATTAAAAATCCGGTTCGGACCTAGACCGGACCGGGACCAGATTTTCCAAAATACTTGGACCGAGGATACCCAATCCGGACCGGATTATGCCCAACCCTACTCTCGGGCAGCAACAACATTCAATAAAGGGTAATTATCAAAGTTTATTAATTTAGTACTTTAACTTAGGGACAATTATGTATTTTAATACTAATTTGACGTTATAAACTTATAATGGATGGGAAATGGGATGAGGGTTGATGAAAAAAGAATAGAAATAAGGGTTTTTTTTGTAAAAAGCTTTAATGGTGTGGAAGAAGTAAAATGTTCAAGCCTCTAACTAGCCCAACTGAGCCATTTTCATTTTTCAGTGAATCGATTTGATCAACACATAAAATTGTTTTCAGATCTTGTTGTGATCGGCTATGTGATGGTATTCAGTCCTAACCCAAGTCAGGCTCCGACGATTCCGAGGCGCCCTAGGCCATGGTGACCCCCTTGGTGCGCCCATGCTGACGCGACCCTCTTGGCCTAGCGAGCCACATCGGTGTTTATCTATTTTTATTATTATTATTTATGTTGCATGACTTTATTTTTATTTAACGTTTTTTTTATTTATATTATTATTATTATTTTATTTTATTTTATTAGGCGTGTATCTCGGTTTGCATATCGGGATTAGTCCAAGTGTGTTCTAGGAAGGAGTGCTCTATATAAAGCCCTCCTTGCCTCTTTTTGTACTCAGTTTCGGTTTTGTGTGGAATAGAGATTACTCTTCCATCTTAGCCCTTACTCCCAAAGCTCTTTTCTCTCTTTTGCTCTCCAATCTCAATCTCTCAAACACCATCTTTCTGTTTGCGTTGCATGTGTGACTTGTCTACGAGACCGGATCCTTGGGGAATGGTATCAGAGCCTACGGTCTTGTAAGTTGCTCGATTCCCTTGTTCATGCAAATTTTCATGTTCGATCCATCACTTAATCTTGCTTTGACTCCATTACAAAAAAAAAAAACACCAAATTTGCCGAGACCTTAGATCGGCTCCAGCAAACCTTGCTTGACCAATCAATTTTTTTGCCCTTATCCTTGCATAATTACTGTGGTGTGATTTGGTTGATCCTATCCATAATTAGTGTGATTTAATTTTAATTTTTGCATGTGATTTTGGCACTTTGTTCGACTCTGTATGGTAACTTTGGCCACGATTTTGTTCAGTCAATGCCATAGCTAGCCTCTCTTATAATTAAGGGCGTGTTAACTAAGTATGTGAGACTGAATATCCATGTGATTATTTTAGCCATATATCTCCTTGATCCTCTCTCCTTGATTGTAGAGATTAGCTTTTGCCTTGGAATTATCATAGCCGAAATCAAAGTTGTTGCCAAATTTATTTTAACGTCTCCTAAAATCTAGGAATTAGCTTTGACTTCGGAATGCCAAATTGTAGTAGTTGAGCCAAAAAAAATTTTAAAAAAATTCAGAATTGATTAAAAAAAACTGAATTCGGTTCTTTGTTTTAAAAAAAAGTTGTTCTAAAAAAATAAAATAAAATAAAACAGCTTCAGTACTTGAAAAAAAAATTCTGGTTTGGGTCAAACTAATTTCATGTGTTCTTAGTGTCATTGATCCATTTCGTTCTTGTTGTCTTTAATATTGCATGCGAAATTGGAGTGTCCTTGATTGTGGTTAGTAGATTGACCGTAACACCACATATTGTGCTAGCCTAAGGGTCACGATTCTCCAAGGATCCGATCTCGTAGACAAGTCACACATGCAACGCAAACAGGAAAGATGGTGTTTGAGAGATTGAGATTGGAGAGCAAAAAAGAGAAGAGAGCTTCGGGAGTAAGGGCTAAGATGGAAGAGTAATCTCTATTCCACACAAAACCGAAACTGAGTACAAAAAGAGGCAAGGAGGGCTTTATATAGAGCACTCCTTCCTAGAACACAGTTGGACTAATCCCGATATGCAAACCGAGATACACGCCCAATAAAATAAAATAACATAATAATAATATAAATAACAAATACATGAAATATAAATAAAGTCATGCAACATAAATAATAATAATAAAAATAGATAGACACCGATGTGGCTCGGCTAGGCAAAGAGGGTCGCGTCGGCATGGGCGCACCAAGGGGGTCGCCATGGCCTAGGGCGCCTCGGAATCGTCTTTAATAGCCGCTATTTTTATGATTAGTTTTTTTTTTATTTTAATTATTGATTATTTATTAAATAAAATAAATTCATAGTATTCCTTTTTATTCGAAACTTATTTATAAAATAAATGGAGTATAATTCTTATGAAATAATTAATCGAATAAATAAAATTTATTAAAAATAGAATTTAATAAATTATTATCCTAACGGAAATGCTCTTCTAAAAAGGTAGTCCTTTCTTAAAAAGAAGGCAATGGGCCTTAGCCCGGCCCATTTTAAAAAAGCCCATAATTCATTAAAAGGGGTTTTTATAAAATAAAAATAGAGACAAGGGTGAGATTTGAACCCTTGACCTCCTACCTCTTCTCCCACTCCTCAACCAATTAAGCTAGTTTAATTTTTGAGTTTTTTGTCGGAAACCACCCAATAATAGGCCATATTAGAAAAAACCACCCGCCTAATAACAAATTACCGCAAACCACCCATATACCTATCTCCGTTAACAATTAACCACCCACCCTCAGACTTCCGTTAACAAATCGTTAGATACAATATTTTGTTTTTATTTAAATGCAAAATTAAAATTAAATTCCTAATTTCTTTTATTTTAATTCAAAATCAAACCAAATTTGTTTTGCCAAAAAATCAAACTAAATAATTCCTAATTAAAATCTACCCTCTCTAGCCAAAAATTCCTAATTAAAACCTAGAAACATGAATCTCTTATCCCCTCAATGCCTCCATCTTCAATCAGCCATGAACGAGCTGCTCTGAACAAGCCCTCCCGAACCAGATCTGTGCACCCGAGCCCAGATATGAGCCCAGCTTCAAACCACCTCGCTCGCCCGACCTTGTTGGTCCCGGATATGTGCTTCTATGCTCCAAACCACTCCTCACCTGAGCCCAGATCTTCGGTCTCTCTCCGGACCCCCTGACCTACCTCGACGCAAGCCGGACCGAGCCCAAGCGAGACCAAACCCCTCCACACCAACTGCCTAGATCTGCGCGCGTGAGACCAAGCCCAAATCTGACTGCCACACCCTCGCGAGACCAAGCCCAGATCTGCCCGTTGGAGTGTGTGTTCCTGAGGGATGTAAGCATCAAACGGGGCTAAGCTCGCCAAGCACCAGCGAGTGGTCGGAGGTCGACGAGCAGCGTGATGGGGACGAGGAAGATAGGAGCGGAATCGCCATATTTAAAGTTGTTGATCTGAAATAATTTGGGCATTAATTTTTTTAATTGATTAAAAAAATTATTTTATTTTTTTCCTCTTAAAAATGAATACAACATTATTATATTATAAAGATTAGAGGGGTAAAGTTGTAATTGTATATATTTAACGATTTTTAGACGGTAAAATGGAAACGGGTGGTAGTTGGCAAACGGAGACTATCATTTGGGTGGTTTGCGGTAATTTGTTATTGAGCGGGTGGTTTTCTCTAATATGGCCTATTATACGGGTGGTTTCCGACAAAAGACTCTTAATTTTTTGATATTATAAGTCAACAAGTTGTATTTAAACCTATTCTTTTCAGTGGAATTTTGCCAAACTGATTTTAATTCGATTAAAGCTCGAATTGGGGCATTAAGGGAGGAGATTGGGTAAGATTTTATGCAAACATTATTCTCTCCCACTCTAGTATTTAATAGAATTTTATTCAATTCTTCCCACTCACCATTGAAGGAGATTTGGAGCAATTCTCTTCTTCTATCAATCCTCCACCTCTTTGCCTATTTAAAGGCTTCATAAACATAAGAGAAAACATCCTCTACTCTCCAACACTCCCAATTGATCACAAAAAACTCCAATAAAACACAATCTGAATTTTTTTCCAAAAATCAAATAAAATTGGGTTTTATTTTTTTGGGAGCAGCCTCACATCCGACCACTCCTGGCCACCCCCGCCTGGCCGCGCCACCCTTCCCCCGCCGCCGAAGTGCCTGGCCGGAGCCACCAGCAAGCCGCCCAGCCCGGTGTCGTCTCCCTTGAGTCGTCGTTCTGTCCTGTTGTTCTCTCTGGTTCTTTCCTGCATGAAAGTAAAACAAAGGAGAGAAGGAAGGGTGAGATTTTTGGGCTCTTTTATTTTTATGGGTGATTTGTTTTCTTTTGTACATATTAAATTAGGCCATAATACTTTTAACTTCTAAAAATTCTTATTTATGAAAAATAGAAACTTAGACATGTTCTTGTAAAATTTTATACTTGCATGCAATGGTTTTAAAGGGGATTTATTTTTTTTACAAGTTATGGGATAAATTCTAATAAATCCCAAATTTGTAAAAGTGGTTTTAATTTGAAAATTCTGATTTTATTTTATTTAAAAGGCCTATACCTTCTTTCTCTTTTTATACAAAAAAAGATGCTTACATTATAAAGTTTGGTCTTGATAATTTTATAAGATAATTTTACATGCAAGCAATCTTCATGCATGTCCTTTATAAGCATTTAGGTTGTTTTTCTATGAATTTTTAAAATAAATAAGTCTAGTAAAGACAAGTTTGATCAATTAATATACCCTAATACATTATAAAGCAGAACCCAAGTCTGTTGTAAAATTTGCGCCATGTGGCATTTTTGAATAAATTAATGTATCATTATATTTTAATAAATTTTGTAACAACTTATAGTATTCTTGCTATATATACTAAATAGATAACATGTTTAATAATTTTTTTATGTATATAATTTTCTATCTATTATGTATTAGTTTAGTACAATAGATAACATATTCATATAATTTTTATATACATAAATTCCTATGAGATGATATTTTCCATATTAATTTAATATTTTTATCTCTTAACAAGATTTAGGATCTTAATATTTTTTTATCTTTTAAAAAGTAAAATCAATATTTTAATAATTTCAAACTAAATTTGGACAAGATCTCCAGAAATAATGAAAAAGTATTTAAAAATATATTCAATTAAATTATGGATTACAATCTAAAAAAAATAATTTGTCTATTGCATAATTTATTATGAAATTATAAAAATATTTTGTATTTAAATTAAGATCGTAAAATTGTATAGTTTTTTAGTATATCCCGAGAATATCACGGGACTTCAACTAGTTTAAAAGTAACTTTGCATGTACTTTTAAATGATTTTTTATAAATTAAATTCTCTTGCATGTATTTATAAACATAAGAATAATCTTTTCTATGAACTTTTGATCAAACAAGAGTAATAAGAACAAAATATGATAATTAAATTAAATAGTGCCTTGCATGTATTTTAAAAGAGCTTTTATAGTTTAAAACTCTTTTGCATGTCATTTTTTTAGCTAAGATGAATATTGATAAAATATTTTTTAACCACCTAGAATTAAATATGAACTTATAGGGGTTTTATTCACTTAAGAAAAGTAAAATAGTTGCTCATGGATTTTTATAAAAAAATCTTTGGGAGAAATCCTTTCTTGCATGCAACCTAATTTTATTCACTAGGTAGACATAAATTCCTTTTAATAAAAGAAAAAGGATTTTTCATAATCATATTCTATTTAATTAGTATATTGTTTTGCATGTGGGAAATAAAATATTTTATAAGGTAATATATACATGCATACTAACAATAGACTTTATTATATAATAAATCAATCATGATATTTGATATTAATGTTGGTCATAATAATAATACTTACTAAGTAGTTTGTATAAGAATATTGATAGTTGGAAAAATGGTTTATTCATAGTTAAAATATGTTTGCATGTCAAAATTAGCTTTGTCACATAAACTTTTGGGGATAAAATAAAGTTTGACATTAGAGATATTAAAATGCATGCAAATCATAATTTAAGTATTTTTAAAATTTTGCATATGATATTAAAAGGAATTTCCTTTTTATTTAAATAAGACTTTACATGTGTCTTTAAAATAAATATTTTAAAATCATAAAGAGTACTATCTTGAAAATAATAATAAAGATTATTATTTTCTATCTCATATCTAAATTGTTAACTAAAATAATTTAGATTTAACTTTCTTTCTCTTAGAAAAGGACAATAAGAGAAAAGTATAGTTAAGATTAAAATAAGATTTTTAATACGAATTCGTTCATCTTCCCTTTCGTTCAAATAGGTTGAAGCGCTTGACGTCTCTAGAGCCTACGTTTCCGAGTTACGAATATTTCCGAAAGACATCCAAGGCAAGTGGACATTCCTACTTGTAACCTTTTCGATATATCGATTCCGTTAAACTTCTCTATGTTGGGAACAAACTTGTTTGTTTAAATAAATAAACTTAGGATATATCGATTGCTAGAAATAAATACATCTCCTTATCGTCATTATTATTCAAATGCTAGAAATAAACTTAGGACCGATGATTGCGACCTTGTTTGTTTAAAATGTCTCGTTTAGATACATCGCTTGGAAAAGTATAGTAAAAAGTGTTGGACATAAGTCCCTAAACCACTTTTTATAACATCATATTATATGTAGGTCATGACTCTACTCTTTCTTCGTTGACTGAAGTCTTAAGCAATGTCGAAATAGCAGGTTTTGTCTGATGTCTAAAGCAATGTCATACGAAAAATAAATGTTGGCTGAAGTCTTAAAGCAATGTCGAAATAAAAAAGGTTTCGTCTAAAGTCTTAAGCAATGCCACATAAAACAGAAAAGACTACTAAAGTCGCTTACTAATGTCTACACTATGCACACATTCAAAATTTATAATAAGGCTAAAGGTTTGCATTGTTCAATCCATTAAATAAACTTATGCTATGTTCTAACTAAGTGTTAGAACTCCGTTTCCTTAAGTGGATTCGGCTCTTTCATAGCCTCCACACCCTTAAAAGTCATTAATGCCATGTAAAGTTTTGACACGTAATAAAGATAAGTGCTAGTGCACATTAAAAGACATCAAAACCGGGCTGGTTTTAGAAGACCCAGCCGACTCTCTTTCCAATAAGGGCACGAGAGGTTTTCTAGAAACTTGCGTGTAATTAAAACATTCCCACCAATAATCTACTCTAAGTTCTACAATCTCGTAGTTTGTTCTTTTTGGTTTAGAGTTATCTCGCTTCGAGATATACTCATTTCCGTCCTGAAGCTCCATATAAAGGTTATACATCTCAAACACATTTCGCATACCTCTTTAAATATTTGTTAACTTACTCAAATTACACTTGAGAACTTCCGTTCTCACTTGCTTAGTCTACTAATTCCGCTCTTTTCTGCAATTTTTTTGCCTGGTATTTCTTACCCTTCGCGACAAATTCCAGACTCTAGGAAACGTCCATCGAAGGTTTGAAGAACGAAGAATCAAGAAGGTCGAAGGAAGGAAGGTCAAGTCTTCGCAAAGATATTTCTTTCGTATTTTGGATTCACTAAGCTTTGCAAGAACAAGGTTTCATTATTTCCGTTGCTTAACTCTATCATGTTGTTTTGAAACAGTTTAAGATGTAATGACAATATTTAAAGTCTCAAGTTTGAGCACCTTTTAATTTCATGTATTACCATTTAAATTCCGCATTTCTGTAAGTTAAATACCTTATAAAGCCTAGGGTGACTTTGGACGGTAAAGCCCGAGGTCACTGGCGGTAATACCCATCGTTGCAAAATAGGGGTGTTACATCGTCGGAGCCCGACTTGGGTTAGGACTGAATGCCATCACTCTGACACAGAAATACCATTTTTTATATATTTAGTTTTCTACATTTTAAGTATTTTTTATCCCACTTTTTACAAATTCAACATCAATATATTGTTATACTGTTATCCCTTTTCAGTATTCAACTTGTTGTTCAACCTTAGCTCCAACCCAAATTCATCTCAGAGCCATCTTTAGTTTCAACTTAATTTACTGAACAAGGTCTTACTATGAGTTACTAATTAATTAACTTCGTTTCTCAAGAAGTATAATTTTAATTTACAAAATTTTCTTATTTGTATAATTATATTAGTAAGAGTAGTACAAAAAAGCTCTCACTAATAATTTTTTTTTCCTCTAAAAATATCAATTATCATTTTTCAGTTTTATTTAAGAACTTATCCAAAGCCACTTAAAAATCAGGGTATAAGTTCTAATAACTTTTATTTCTTACATGCATCTCATCAACATTATTATTTTGATTTTCCATTGTTGATATCTGGTTTTGTGTGAGAGATTCAGTGGTTTTTGTGTGAGATTGTCTTACTCGACATGTTTTTTGTGAGGGATTCCACAAGTGGGGATTGGGTGGGTGATGAAAATGACCAGTCCATGACTAACCCATGACCATCTAGAAAATAAATATTACTTTTTAAAATTCACTATATATCTTGTCAAAATGCTATGTATATGCTACTAATATTATATGAATGTAAAATGACATATGCACTTTGATCAGGGATGTTACAAAAGGTTTTTGAAACATTTTCACTGTGTTGGTACTGTTTTCAACACGGTCATGAGCGTAGCTGATGGATAGGAAGGATTGTCTATGTATGGTCCATGTGACAAGAAGACTGTGCCCCTTCAAAAGGAAATGCTATCTGTGTGTTTTTGCAAGTTCTTAGTGGAGGCTTAGCCAGGGTTACAAGGAAGACGTGGTGTGAGGAGTGAGAGGGTCTGCCTCTACACTCGACATGGCGTATGAGTGCCGAAGGATTGGAAGTCGAGGTGGAGAAAGAGTTGTTTTGCTATAATCATGCGATTGTGTGTATGTGTTTGGCTTATGTGTGACTAACTGTCTAATTTAGGTATTGGTCTTTAGATTTATGATTGCATTTGTGGATTTGGATGTTGACTTTAGAAATGTTTTTCAAACGTCTTACAAGTACCATATTTTATCTAACTTGGTAGATTAGTAGCCGACCCTTCAAGGATTACTTTTAAGTTCCAAGTATGACATAAAGAACTGTGCAGGAGCCTAGGCTGATGGTGGAGCGGATCATTGATGCGCGTGTCACTAATCAGGGGGTTCGGCTGCATTATTATTATTATTATTATTATTATTATTATTATTATTATTATGAGTCCGGTTCAAGTGCGAATGGGCGCCCAGGTGCGAAATAAGAAAGAACAAGAGCCGTTGGATGAAGAAAAATCAAAGGCGCTGATCATTTCACTTAAAAGGGGGAAAAACGGCACGGACGAATTATTCACGTATTTTGAAAAAAACGGAAATAGGACGCGCGCCCAGATTGTTCATCAATATTGTGGATTTGTTCATCAATAATGTGGATTTGTTCATCAACACTTTGATTTTGTTCATCAAAATTGTGATTTTGTGCATAAATAAACTATTGCTTGTACAAAAAAAATCTATTGTTTATACATAAAAAATGAACAAATGTGTATCAAAATTGCATGCAATATGTTCATCAACATTGTGATTTTGTTCATAAAAAATTGAAAATATTTGTTCATTGGTTTTGACATATTTGTTCACCGGTTTGTGCATATTTGTTCATTAGTAACATCAATTTGTCCATTGATTTATGCATATTTGTTCATTGCCTTTTTCATATAATTGTTCATTGCTAGATGCATATTTGTTCGCTAGTAACCTCAATTTGTTCATTGCTATATGCATATTTTTTTCATTAATAACATCAATTTGTTCATAGCTAAATAAGGCACAAGCACTCCTCTTCGATTTGTTAATATCTCGTTCTCTTAGCATACACCATATTATTACAAAGTCAGATTCTTTATCTATTATCCTTTGCATTCAAGTTTCTAAATCAAACTTATCTTATTTTGGTACTATATTTTGGTTATATCAATGAACAAATAACAGTATATTCATGAACAAACAAGGTTATATCAATGAACAAAAAAGGTTAGATCAATGAACAAATAAGGGTATATTCATGAACAAATAAGGTATATCAATGAACAAATAATGGACAAACAAAAGTTATATCAATGAACAAAAAAGGTTATAGCAATGAACAAATAGGGGTATATCCATGAACAAATAGAGTATATCAATGAACAAACAAGGTTATATCAATGAACAAATATGAGTATATCAATGAACAAATATGGATATACATATCAATGATCAAACAAGTTATATCAATGAACAAATAGAGGTATATCGATGAACAAATTGCTATTTTTGATGAACAAACTGGGCGCGTCTCATAAAAATGTATTTTTCGAAAAATACGTGAATAATAGGGAAAAATTCGTTTGTGCCGTATTTTGATAAAATACACGAATAATACGGAAAAAATTCACCCGTGCCGTATTTTATCCTTTTTAATGAATGTTTAATCAAGGGCGTTGATTTTTTGGAATGGATGAGCGAGATTTATTCTTAATTCTCACTTGGGCGCCCATTCACACATGACTCTTTCTCTACTATTATTCATTCTTTGGTTTCCAATTTGTGTATTTTTTCATTAGGTTAGTCTAAGAAATTGTTGTTATGAGTGGGTTGCTTCTATGAATTGGTGTAATTGGGTGTCATCTGCATGGACTTAGGCATTTGCACATTTGCACATTTTGTAATTTCAATTTTAAATAACTAAAAATTTGGATGGTTTTTGGTTTTCTCGTCGTGTCCGCGTTGCAAGATCCTAAAGTGTGGTTGTCAAACTAACTTGAGTAGTACCACCAAGTAGCGCCTTGTGTAAAGACGTGGTGTTACAATAATGAAATAAAAAAAAGGAAGGACAAATACCAATTTTTTTTCATGATCTAAAGAGATTATGGAAAAAAAATCAATGGAATGTTTAGAGTGGCAAGAATGACGAAGCAGGTGGAGCAAAATTTCCCAATTCCCACGAACGTCGAGCAAAAGGAGAAGAAAGAACAAAAAAAAGAGGCTAAATGAATATTTTATTAAAAGAGTTGAAATAACTAAATTACCCCCATTTTAAAGAAATAAGATATAACATTAACCCTTGGATATCTTTGATCCAACGATTCTAATAACTTCTTATTTTATAGGATAAGAAAAGTTTTTTATATGATCCAAACTCAGTTTTTGTATTGAACCCTATTGAACTAAATAAATGAGAAAACGTTATGAAGTAAAAAAAGGCTTTAACAAATATGTTTAATAAATGCTCCTTTTTCTTATAATAATTTCTTCTAATATTAAATTACAATAAGTATATAAAATCATTTTTTGAATAAAGTTAAATAAATAATTACAATTAACTATTAATCTTTTTTAAGGACTAAAATTTCCTTAATTCAAAATAAGATCATATAATGAACATTAATTTTGTTTAGAAAGAAAATGAAGATACAATATTATTGTCAAGTATTCACAATTTTATATACACGAGAATCACATTAATCAAAATCTGAAGAAATTAGTTACAAAAAATAAACCTAAGCATCGATAATAGAGTAAGTATATAAAGTGAAAATAATTTTTTGAAAGAATCCGACATATGGAGGTTTATTTATGCCAAACTTCAATGGCATGTGAATAAATAAGAGATCGAAAACATGAGATAAAGAGAGTAAAAGGGAAAAAAATTCATTTCATTACATACATAAGCAATTGTAACCTTGCAAGTGGATTATTTTATTATCGTATATATCAATTATGCAAAACCTCTCAGGGCGTTTGGTATAAATTTGGGTATGCAAATGAGATGAGGTATCGGGTTGGAGAGGTATGGGATTGGAAACTCATACATTACTTTAGATGTTTGGTAAAAATTCAGAGATAAAATTAGGGTTTATTTTAAGAGATTTAACATTCTCTTTTTCCTCCTCCTATTGTGCGATTTTTTCTTGCGTGTTCTCCTACAATCATCTTCTTCTTTATTTTTCCTACTTCATCACTCGACACTCAATCAAGAAGGAACCCATACTGTAGAAGCAAACTCCATTGTTTTTTTTTTGCCATCCACCTGTACGTTTTTTACATCATATGAAGTTTTAATGGTGACACCAAGAGAGCTGGGTAAGAAGAAGATGGTAATTAAGGAAAATAAAGCCCTAAAATAGAGACTGAAATTGGACCCTAAAATCAAGATCAATTGCAAATATAAAGAAGATGTAGTAACAACGTAAAAATGGTAATTTTCATTCCTACATGGAATGAAATCTCATACCCTAGCAATATGTGAGGTATGAGAACTCCATACCAAGGAGGTTTAGGGTATGGGTTTGAAACCTAAAAATTCCTCTAACAAACACCATGTATGGGGTTTCCATTCCACAACCCCATACTTGATTCCCCAACCCATGTGAACAAACGCCCCCTTATTCTATTTTATATATGTTTTAAAAAATTACAAGATAAGCTCATTATTATTCTCCTCCTCTCTTGAGTCCTGATCGACTTATTCGGTTCCTTTCTGCCGCTATCTAAGAAATTTGCCTCTGACCATGGCCACTAAAGATTGCTGTCTCCCCTTTCATCTTCTTTCCGGTGATAGGCGTCTTCCTCCTCCATGTAGACAACGTCTTTGCTCATGTACTTACCCTTGGATTCCCATTTTGCAAGCAAATTTTTCGTGTACAAAATTATTATGCGCACAAGTTTTTTGTGTGAAAAACCACTTTGCACGAATATTTTCCTTCTATAAAAATCACTTTGTATTGCTTAAGTGTACAAGGAAGTTGAGCTGCGAAAATTCCTTTAAAAACATATACTCACATCAAAATGTACCATATATGCTTGCTACGTAATTAGTCCTTAATGTTTTTTCACTGTCATTCGACATTCTTCAAACAATTAGAGTTTAAGGGAGTATGATTAAAGACAATAGCAAAAGAGAAGAGCGGTGGAAAAATAAATTCGAAATTAATTTTACAATTTTAAGTAAATTAAAAGTTGTAAAAGTAATTGGGAATTTCTAATATGTGTTCATGGACAAAAAATAAAAATACTAATATAAATAAATCTATTATTATATGTTATTTTTTATTTTTTTATTTTAATTTAGGAAATAGTTTTAAATAATCTCCAAAATGAATATAATGACACAAAAATTTTGTGACCCTCCTACATGTCTCTTTACATAGAGAGTATGAGAGAACCCTGAAGAAATGAGCCCTTAACTCCCTCTCTCCCCGAAACCCCTTTTTCGTCCCCAATTCGAAAACCCTAAATCTGAAAATCTAGCCCCTTCGAATGGATTTCGACGTTCAAGCCCTACGATGGTGGTCTTTGTCGGCCTCTTTCATGACCTATGGAAGGTTATCGAAAACGAATCACCAAGAAATCCCGATTCATCTGCAGAAACGACAGTTCATGGAAGGACGAATCTGACATTCACCGATTGGAAGAGGGCTAGTGACAACCGGTTGATGGTTACCGCCCTCTGTAATCGAAGGAGGGATACAAAAGAGGGGCTAGCCTTGGGTGAGCAACGTTCATTGTGGAGGCTAGGATTAGCATACCTATGTTACAGTGAAGGGCGATTCGGGGAAGGAAACGAGTTGCGACCTGAAAGTTTGCTTTCTCAGCTGCTTTTCTGGGCGAATCGGTTAGTAAATTTGAAGAAAACTGCTCCCTCCAGTCTCTTGGAGGAGCCTCGAGAAAAGCTTGGGAGGATATCGCATACCAGGTCGTATCTCTTCACTATTCACACCATTAGATATGTCTATCTCTTAACAAATTATCCGAACTACTTGCTTGCCTATAAATTTGAGAATATACTTGCTTGGTACACCACTTTTCCTGCTACTATCTCTCTGATTTACATATTGGTTGAAACGTGTTGCTTTGCTTTGCTTGGGAAGATCCTCTCTTATTGTGCACTCATGGAGAAAAATAAAAGGAGTAAGTCATTTGAACAAGCTCTTTGCTCTGAATCATCTTTCTCTAAAGATCAGGATCTTAATGATCCATTGGTTGAAAAATCTGATCCTATGCCTACCATGGTCCACGAGACCTTAAAGGGTGGTACTAGCTCTAAGCCTCATGAGGCAGGTCCTTTGGGATTGAAAAAAGACAAGGGTAGAACCAAAGGGAAAATGGACATGTATGCCTTTCTTGGGCAATTGTCGGGTGTGAGAGAAAACATTAACCATCTTAAAGAAACCTCCTTATTTGCCTTTTGTTATTATTGGCTTAGCAAAGATATGTTTAGTTGTTTTATAGTTATGCTGCATGCTTTCTGCTTTCCTATTAGTTCTAATGATTGCCTAGTTGTTTTGAGTGGTCTTTGTTGGTGGAGGATGATCTGTGATGTTTGTGATGTATTGAGGAAGAGTGAGGCAAAACCATCTTCAACTTTTTGGTGTACCAGGCCTGAGAGTGGCTGGTACATGGGTGGTTTGGTCTCGATCTTCTACCTAAGAATGTTAAATCTGATGTACTGCTGCATGTATGAGGTTCAGTTGGAATAGTTTAATGAATATTATGTTTCCTATTATCTTCTTCTTAAGAGAAATGATAGAAATTACTTATACAGGGAGAAAATAATACTAAGACAGGAAGTAGATTGTTGTGTTAGTTTGCACTTGGTCCTGTTGCAAACTAAAATAAAATTAAGATGTCACTCCAATTATGAAATGATGGATGTTATGCTTATGATAGTCATGAGAAATATGGAAAACAGTAGCTGTTGCAGTATGTTAAATTACTGGTGGCCTATTTACTTGATAATCGTGATCCATTTTTGCCAATTGAAACTTAATAAATGCCTTGTTTGGTGGTGTGTTAATCACTATCTATGTCATTTGAGGAATTGTAGGACACATGAACAAGAGGAAAGCAATAAAGAAAGGCAAAGGAGGAACTCCTTGATACTGATGTTGAATGCTAGTTGGGTGATCAAGCACATTAGGGAAAATGAACAATGGAGAGGCCAATATGCAATTGATAAAGAAAAGAGAATCCTGAACCAAGTTAGAGACATTCAATTTCTCCTCCATGTCTGCTCAAGAGGGGTTAGAGGAGAATGTAAAAGCCTGAAACTATTTGTAAAGACAATTGCAGAATTAAAGATGCGTGTATGTAACTTAGAGTATTTGAATTGTATTTGGATTTAAAAGAAAAGTGAGAAACAACTAAATTGCATGTATGCTAATGTTCAGATGGGATTAGCGAACTTGTGGGATACAAATTTGATGAATATAAATTATGGTACAAAATTAGGAGATGTGAGTATCATGCGATTTCCCCTTAGTTTGAGGAACAAAATAGAACCCATTGTACAATATTTAGAACGAGAGGTGGAATGAATCAAAATAAATATATGTAACCATGAAAATCGGATTCTGGAATTGTAGAGGAATAGGTAGAAATCTTTTTTGCTAGAAATAAACTCATTTTGTAAAATTCAAAAAGTGCAAATTATGGCAATAGCGGAAATAAAAACGGACACACTTCCAAGTGACCAGGTTTGAAGATGACCGGGATTTGATAATGTTATTTGGTCTCCGGCCTCAGGTCGAGCAGGAGGTATTGCCATCTTTTGGAAGTCACACCAGCTCATCAATGAGGAAATCACGATTCTTGCCCAAGAATCAAGGTATGTGATACTAAAATACCATCACCTAGTCACTAAATATATGATAGCCATCTGTTTTACTTATGCCCCCCCCCCCCAAATGCTGGGGACAAAGAGGAGTTCTGGAGTAAATTAACGGTAACAATACAAAACGTAAACCTCCTTACTCTTATGATTGGGGACCTAAATGAAATACAAGAGCCTAATGACAAAAAAGGAGGTGTGTACACGGAACCCAACCGGTTTGAAAGACTACTAAACTTCAAAAACGACTGACTTCTAGAGGACATTTCGACTTCAGGTAATGCCTTCACTTGGAGAAAGAATAAAACTGAAATTGACAACATCTACGAAAAACTAGATAGAGTCCTAGTAAGTAATAACATTATACAAAAATTCCCAAATATTAGCGCCAAAAACCATGCTTTCACTAGTTCAGACCATTGTAAAGTGACGGTGGAGTTAAGTAATGAGGAAATAATCAAAGCACAACCTTTCAAAGTAGAAAAAATGTTGATGTACAGAAAAGAATTTAGAAATGTGGTTAAGCAAGCCTGGAGAGTTCAATTACAAGGTTTAAATATGTTTAAATTAGTTAAAAAAACACAACTCCTTAAACAACATGCCAAAAGATGGAATAAGCATACATTAGGCAACACTTTTGAACAATTGAGAGAAATTGAAGATCAACTGGCTGGGCTACAAAAAGATATTTTAATCTCTCCTCAACCAAGCACCATCCAAAAACAGATGAGACTATTAAATAAGAAAGAATGCATCTTAAAGTTCCATAACACATATTGGAAGCAAAGAGCTAAAACAAAACACATCAAACTGTCGGATGCCAACACATGATACTTTCATAAGATTGCAAGTGGTAAACGCAACCGGAAAATAATTAAGGAAATCACCACAACCGAAGGTACACAAATTCTAGGTATAGACAATATCAAAGAAGAAAAAAGAAATGATTTTAAAAAGATATACTAAGCAACCAACTCATCTAAACAATTCACATGAATACCTTAACCTGATAACCAAAGAAATAACGGAACAAGACAACATCATGTTAACTAGCGCCGTGACTAATGAAGAAATCAAGACAACGGTAATGAAGCTGGGCTTTGACAAATCTCCAGGTCCGAATGGTATGGCTGCAGAATTCTACAAGAGATATTTGGATATTGTGGGACCAACAATAATCAAAGCGGTAAAAAGTTTCTTCCACTCAGGGAAGATCTTACAACAAATTAACCATACGTTTATAACTCTCATAACCAAGATAAAGAACCCAAATCAACTAATCACTACCGGCCAAAGTCTTTGTTCAACTATTTATAAAGTCATCTCGAAAATCATAACGAAAAGGCTTAAAAAAGTCATAACAAAGATTATTCATCCTGCCCAAGGGGCTTTTACAACAAACTGTGTCATTCAGGATAACATCCTTATAGCCCATGAAATATTTCACTCATTTAGAAACACAAAAAACAAAGATGGATGGATTGCCATCAAACTGGATATGGAAAAGGCGTACGACCGAGTAGAATGGGAATACCTACTAAATGTGATGCATAGATTTGGGTTTGATAGAGAGTGCATATGCACGGTTTCTCTGTCGGTACTTGTAAATAATGGACCCACAGAGCCATTTAACCTGGAACGAGGACTCAGACAAGGTGACCCCTTATCGCCATTCTTATTTGTAATTCGAGGTGTGCCCGGTTTCGAAACCGGCGGTTCCGGTTCCTCGGAACTGAGAACCCCCCGGTTCCTCGGTTCTGGTTTCGGTTCGGTTCTGGTTTTTTCCGGTTCCTCCCGGTTCCGGAGCCGGTTTCTGGACCGGTTGCAGTTCCGGTTCGGTTCGGTTCCATCAAATGTGATTTTTTTTTGAAGTTTTCTGCTCAAACCGCGATCGTGGTGATAGAGCACCGCGATCGCGGTCCGTCCGCCGCAATCGCGGGTAGACCAAACTGCGGTCGCGGTTTGTGGTTCTAATGGCTATTTTAGCCTATTCCGGCCGGTTTGGGAAGAGAAGGGGTGAGAGAAGAAGGTCTTGAACTTGATATTAAGTTGCCTACGTATCCTCTCGGGGTCATAGAGTAATCAAAGCCCACGTAGTTCTATTACCTTCGATATGAAACCCTGTTTGGCAACGTAACTAAGACGACCCAACGGAATCGGCCGAAGAAGCTTGGCTTGCGTTGTCCTCTATTATATCATCGGATGACTCCGTATAGTTCCTTGATTGTAATTTCCGTCCTCTTCCAATCGTCCACACAAACTTGGGCTTCCAATGCTTCGGGTGCCAATCTTGATCTCCTATTGTCTAAGATGTGGCCGCCTTGGCTAAACTTTTGCTCCACCGCTAACGTTGAAGCGGGAACGACAAGTACTTGAGCAGCGATCCTTGATAGTGTTGGATATGTGTTCTTGTGTTGCTTCCACCAATCTAAAATGTCAAAATCATCTACAAACTCAAAGGTAGTGGTTAGATAAGTATCGAGCTTTGTATGTGAGCTCGTGAATCTCGGTTTTTTTGTAAGATTTTGCAACATACGAGACCCGGCGGATAGAAAAGAACGATGAGACGAGGAGGACGATGGGGGTAATTGAGGTGTAGAAGGAACCTCACCACCCGTACTATAAGTCTTGTACAAATCATATATAAGAGATTTAACACGTTCTATAATGACATTAACATTGCAATTTCTATCATAATGTTCTTCTTCTAAATTTAAAAACTCATAGTATTGATACAAAGTATCTTGCAAACCTTGCATCTTAAATCTTGGATCAAAAACACAAGCAACAAGATAGATATCGGGAATATATTTGTAATAGTTCAACCACTTCCTCTTCATATGTAAAATACTTCAACAATGTCTGGTCGGTCGGGTTGTGAAAGTCCTTCCTTAAAGGCACCCGCAACATTCAAAGCTTTAACAACAAACAAATGAGCACTTGGTGTATATGTTTGACTAAATGTATAAGTTGTATCATTAAAAACTTGTAAAATCTCCACAATATCATAGCAAATATCCCAACAAGCTTCAATTGCTTGTGAACCCGGGATATGTTGAGCGGGAAAGGAAGCTAAAAGTTCTTTATAACGTACACATTGATGAAGTAATTTATAAGTAGAATTCCAACGATGACCGACATCTTTTGAAAAAAGTATGGGTTTAACACCATTCGATTTACAAAACCTCCCCCAATCACTTTTGGCCTTCTATTTTAACCAAATAAAGCTAACAACATACTTAATAGGTTCAAGATATGGCATTAAAAGTGTCAAACCATCTTGAACACGTAAGTTTAAAATATGAAAAGAACATCTTATATGAAAGTATTTGTTTCCAAAAAACGGTTGACAAACTTGAATCAATTGACTAATAGAAGCGGTGTTGTTAGATGCATTATCAAATGAAATAGTGAAAACTCGATGAAGTAGTCTATACTCATCTAAAATAATTCGTATAATGTTACAAATATTTGAAGCGGTATGTGCCGCATCAAATACTCGAAAAGCCAAAACTCGTTTTTGCATTTGAAAATGATCATCAATATAATGACATGTAATACCCAGTATGAATGAGATTGATAGTTATCACTCCAAATATCACTACAAATAGAAACACGAATATCATTTTGAGCAAAAAACCGAGACAACTCCTTTTTACGATACGCATATGCTTTAAACACATTTTTCCTAATTGATTTTCTTGTTGTTCGTTTATAAGCGGGTTGCAAATGGTTGGAAACCCAATCATTTAAACCCACACTTTCCGCAAATTGAAATGGCAAATGATCAACACAAATAGCTTCGGACAAAGCATAAACACTACGCTCATGATTATAAGTAAACAAGGGAGATTGAGAGGAAGAACTTGCTAACCCCGAAGTCAAAATTTGTGTTTGACCTCGCATCATGCCCAACTTGTCCAAGTGTTTCGCCTTCAAATGCTTGTTCAAGGTTCCATAACCTCCATTGCGCCTCCAATTGTACTTTGAGGGACAATAGTTGCACTTGACAACATATCGTATTCAATACATTGCCTTTGGTGAAGTGCTTTGTGAAAATGTCGGATTTCAACACCTTTGCGGTTTGGTTGGCCGTAGATGCCCCCTCCTCCTCTTCCTCCTCATGGACCTCATCCTCGTCGATGTGTTGCTCATCGCCCTCCTCATTGCCTTGTAGACCTTGGTTATGAATAGGAGCGGAAGGAGGAACTTGTGGAGGAATGGTCATAGGCATAGATGCAATACCCTCCCTATTAAATTTTAAAAAAAATATTATTATTATTTGTTCGTATAATTACTAGATTGTTAAATTTAGTTTATTTCATTTCATATATTAATAAGGGCTTCAGTAATTTTTATAAATCACCTAAATGTTCAAAGCACAACTTGGGAATATAAGAGTATACTCAGTATGGTCTCATAAAGATCATTAAATTAATAGAAGGATAAAATTTATTGTGCTATCGACATATTACCCATATCTACATCTACACTTCTACATCTACACTTCTACATCTACATCTACACTACTATAAAAGAGTGCGTAACGTACGGTCTAGAATAACTCTTTGTTACATAGAATAGTGTTTTTATTTTTCCTGGCCGTTCATTCCTTCGCCTTTTTCTTCGTCTCTTCTCCTTCAGATTCCTCTGCTGCTCTCCACCTCTTGTTTATTGTGCTATCGACATATTACCCATATCTACATCTACATTTCTACATCTACACTACTATAAAAGAGTGCGTAACGTACGATCTAGAATAACTCTTTGTTACATAGAATAGTGTTTTTATTTTTCCTGGCCGTTCATTCCTTCGCCTTTTTCTTCGTCTCTTCTCCTTCAGATTCCTCTGCTGCTCTCCACCTCTTGTTTATTGTGCTATCGACATATTACCCATATCTACATCTACACTTCTACATCTACATCTATCTACACTACTATAAAAGAGTGCGTAACGTACGATCTAGAATAACTCTTTGTTACATAGAATAGTGTTTTTATTTTTCCTGGCCGTTCATTCCTTCGCCTTTTTCTTCGTCTCTTCTCCTTCAGATTCCTCTGCTGCTCTCCACCTCTTGCTTGCCTACTTTCCTGTCGTTCACCTTCTCGACTTCTTACTTTCAATTGCACCAAATTCATTCAACTGATATACAACCCTAGGAAGGAATCAAAACCAGATAGAGAATCAGGACGGACCGACGACGGAATGACGGACTCGGGAGTACGATTCTTTGGCCGCCAATGCTGCCTCGTCAAATTCTACAGTCCGCCGGCATATCTTCTCCGCCTCGTAAAGGTGCACAAATTGGTCTCCAAATCCAAGTGCATTGAACTGATAAACAGCCCCTAGAAGGAACCAAAACCAGAGAGAGAATCAGGGCGGAAATGACGCACTCGGGAGAAAGGTTCTTCACCGCCGGCATATCTTCTCTTCCTCATCAAAGTCTACAATTTCGTCCTCAAAATTGATCGGTTTCAACTTCTCGTTCTCAATTCAACCATAAAACCAGAGACCCGGATAGAGAATCAGGAGGAACGATGGAGTCTGGATAAATAAATCTTCACAGTCATCTATAAATTCATCCTCAAAATTGATCGGTTTAAACTTGTCCTTCTCATGATTCCTTCTGTTTGTGTGTGTATAAGATGAGGGAGATCACTACTTCCACTACTTCCACTAATTTGACGAGGTACTCCAGATAAAGAAATCGGCATCGTCACCGCCAGCATACCTTCTCTGCCTCGTCAAAGTGTACAAATTCGCCTCCAATATTGATCGGTTTGAACTTGTCATAGTCAATTGAATTTCGCTTCCTGATGCCTTTATGTCAATCGTTGTTCGCATTTGTCAATAAAAGGAACCTGAACCAGAGAGACAATCAGGACGGAACGACTGCATCTGGAGAATGAAATTTTAACCGGCGTCAACTCTTCTCCGCCTCTTCAAAGTCTACAAATTCGACTTCAAAGGTTTGAACTTCTCTTTCTCAATTGAATTAGTAAGTTGTATCTTACATTATGGAGGTTACTGGGTAGTTAATGAAAGTGGCATACCAGCAGCCAGCCAATCCAACCTTCAATTGAAATCCACCTTATGCGATCGAAATTTTAGTTGCATATCTTAAGTAATTCGTAAGTTAATCTTATATTTTATCAAATGAACTGTTATTTTAATAGTGTGGATCTTATGCACAGATATACTAAAATTCAGGTCTTACCATATTGTGCATACACTTATGTTGGAACATTGCACTCTCTTCAAGGTATTACCAACATTGATAAAAAGCGCATAATGCTCCCACGGCTGTAAACAAAGAAAGGAACCTGAACCAGAGAGACACTAGGAATGTAGATTTTTATTTCTTCGTAGTTACATTTATAATGGGCGAGCATTATTTACTTTATTTGTAAATTAGCTTTCAAATTTTGTGAAGTTTGATGTTTTTCCTGTTTTGCAATGCCTGGAACTGCTTTAGGATTATTTCCAGATGTTGGTGCTTCATATTTCTTATCAAGACTGCCTAGATTCTTTGGTAATTTATAGCTTCCTTTCGCCATCTTCTTAAATGTGCTTTTGTTCCATTTTCAAACAATTGTTATGGTAATTCTCATTTAAAGTAGTTACCAAACAAAAGGATTATAAATCAAAAGGGAAGGTCGATGAGGACGAAGAGATTGCAGAGGCTCCTAGGAAATGGAAGGATTATACTGTTGGGTTCCACTTTCCAGAGCCCACTGAACTTACTCCGCCACTTCTTTAGCTCATTGAGGTTTCCTTTAGCTATCCAAGCAGATAAGTAAGATCTTGAGAAATTGGTGTTTGGTAAATTACTGCTTGATAATTGATGATAGATGCAGGAAGAGCTGCTATTGCTTCAGACTGTTTTGTACAATTCATTGTTTGAATTCTTATGTTCTTGCAAGTTTATTGCTTTGATCTGGTATTGCTTGTACGGTTGCAGGCAATTGATGTTGTTGATAATGGAATCAACCAGTATGACACTGATCTACCTCCTACATATGTAAACAATACACACTTGTCCTCAAGAGTTGGAAGATTGAATTTGGATTGGACTGATCCTGACCAGTCGGCTGAGGAGGAGAATGAGGCCTTTGAAAGGGCCATGAAACTCGCTGGTGGTGAATTATTGGATGTAAGCTCCTTATAATTTTTTCAAATTCCTTTCTAGCTCAGCTGTTTTTTTTTTGTATGAATTGTTGTGATTTTCTTATCCCGTATTTTCTTCTATTAAATGCAATTGATGGCCACCAACAGTCAAGTTTCTTCAATTTCCGATTCTGAAACATCCTTTTTTTCTCCCTAAAATCATGGTTGCCAGCTCGATCGATTGTTATGGATTGTGTTTCACGAAGAAAGGAGTTTGATTCTAGCGGAGAAATTGTCGTTATGGACAGGTTTTGTCCTGTAAGTAAACTACCAAGTTTTTACCACTTGTTGCCTTGCGGTATATTTATCATTTCTTCTACAACTGATCCTTTGTCAATTACTTGGAATATGGAGATTCAAGAGTTTGATGTGTTAGTATGGTATCATAAGTACTGAGGTTGTTACTAAAAGCATGAAATAACCTCTTGCTTGAAAGCTTATCATATGAAACTCTGTTTGGTATGCCTTCATCGATATTTTTTCACCCTGAATTTTATTTATTTGCAGTGGAAACTTCATCTGTATGAGCTAGAGGAGGAGATGAAGATTGATCCACCTATCAAATATGTTCTCTACCAGGTACTAGCTTTTCTCTTTCTTATGGACTACAAGATGTGAGGCTTTTTCAATGATTTTCATTTATAATTGGAGATAGTGGTATTTCTCCCCTATATCTCACACGGTTATGGTACAGACTATATACAGGAATTTTCAGAAGCTTACTCTTCAAGAGAGTCCAGGAATTGTACCAGTAGGCAGGCTCCCAAGGTATAAGGAGGTGATTTTGTTGAATGATCTAATGTATTGTGCTCGCCCCGGGGAAAAAAATTGTAAGACTTATGCTTTGTTATCTTTTTATATCATTACTATATCAAGTTGGAAGAGTTTTATTATGAAGACATATGTTTGGTACTCTTTTCAAACTGGAGCCACTCTTAACATCACTTCCAAAGTTGGAGCTTCTAAGTTGAAGAAGACAAATCTTCTTTTCAGTTGTTAAAGGCAAATTCATTAGATATTATCCAGACAATCATCAAATTCTTATATTAGAGTCCTTACAAAGAGATAAACAATGTTGGTAACATAATTTTGGATTCTGTATACAACTTTTTGATAAGGAAGTAGAGATTTTGAAGTGGTTTGAATGGTGTTTCTTTTGCTGTAGTTATTCCAGTAAAATGGATGTGCATAATTGAAATGGATTCAGTTCATCCAATGAAAAGCTCCTTTATTCCAAGTCAAAGTTTCACATAGGATATAATGTGATACATGTTTGAACCTTATCGGGATCAGTGGGTTAATAAGGAAACTAATGAGACCAATATATTTGATAAAGTGAATATCTGTTGACAAATTAATTATGTTTTTTTTATCACATCTTTCAATTACAATATGATGTAAAATATATTTTCCAAGTTATTATCTTTGGTAATGCTCATAATATTCTTAACTTGTTGTTGTTCCAATTTGTTTCACATTCTCCAAGATACTTTAGAATGCTTGAAAAGTGTGATTTGTGCTGATTTTGAGTATCAGAAGGTACTCGGTTACATTTGTTAGCTGCTTTATTGTGCTTTTGTTGCTCAATCTGCTCACATCGCGTGCAAGGAGCAAATCGTTGCATTGTTTTTGGATTGTGATGACTACAGTATTTGGAATGGCTTTGTACTTGATGGCTACTGTAATTTTGGTTATTAATCATTAACTAATAAATGTGCATTCTCATCACTGTTGAATGCTGCTAGCCATGTGCAATATGTTGTATATTCATTACGTTATTTGTCTGATTGACGAATAGCTTCTTTACTTGCCAGTTATTTACATGAAAAAGGGCTTGCCTTCAACTCTGAAACTGTTGTGGATGCTTGGTCACAGTATAGCAACAGTCATGCTGCTTATGCACGTATTTCACGTGTTCCCATCATGTGCTTCTATAGGTATATGTTATCGAAATCATTTAATCGATATTCTTCATTGTGAATGCATTTGGATATCCATGAATATCCATGAATATCCATCATTTCCTATTTTCCTCGGATCTCAAACCGTAAACTTGGCAGCATTATTAATATGGTTGCTGATGCATATTTGCTTTTTAATATCCAATTATATGACATTTTCTCATTTTTTTTAACCATAAGCTTGGCAACATTGCTAATATTGGTGTTGATGCATACCTGCTTTCTAATATACACATCAAAGATAGAAATGAAGCTATGATAGAATCAAAAAATTTCTGTTTTGGTATGTCTTCTCTACAATGGTAGACTTGTACATGATCTACATGAAGTGTGATTCTTTCTAATTAGGCCTTGTTTTCCATTATGATTATAAAGATATTTTGATTTATATAGTACTTGAATACATGACAAATAATTACTTTTGTTGTATTTTGAAGACTATAAATAAAAATGTCCTTATAATGATAAATGATAACAAGGTCTTAGTTGTTCTTTATTTTTCCCATTTTTGAGCTATTTTTGTGTTTTTGGTGGCAAAAGATTATAGTGCGCAGGGAAAGTTTTGGAAGTAGTAGCGAGCACTATAGGCAGACACATTCTTCATGTTTACGATTGTAAAAAAAATATAAAGAATGTTGAGGAATGAGAGTAAGAAGATTTAGGGTGAAGAGAATTATTAAAAAAATATTACTATTAAATGAATAGTTGGCTATACAGTGGAGCAATGTGGATAAATTCGTATGGTGTAATAGATTTTTTTTTTGTTTTAAAAAATGTTTTGAATCATTTACGTGTACTTGCAAAAATTGCTTTTGCATCAGTCTGTATTTTTAGCATCTTAGTCCAATTGAAATACTCATGGGTTCTGAATGTCTTCAATTGTAGGAGAAGCACTTCTGGTGACTACTGGTCTCGTTATATATGCAGGGACATGCTTAGATCCTCTATAATAAAGGTTCTTTTTTTTTAAGTTTCCTGGAAAAACATTTTTTATCTGTGCGCCTGTTGTTTACGAGGGTAATTGCATTCTTTGATGTTGTTCAGGCAGGCTATATAACTACAGAAGTTAATATTGGTTTCAAAGTTGAGAGAAGTGAAATAAGCACCATTATTCAGGTTCAGCCCCCCTCCTTTCCCTACATCTCTTTTGTTCTGTGAGTGAATCAGATTTTATTTGGAGTCAAACTGTAATTGTTTTCTTTATACAGGGTGTGCTGCTTGGCCTACTTGTCTTCCCATTGTTTTTAAATTTGCCTTGAAAGTCATGGATTAATTCAGAAGTTCAAGTTGCTATGTTACTGGAGAGTGCAATGATATTGGGAAATCTATCATTTTCTTTGGATCATTAGTATTTAATTTGACTTTGATCATCCCATTATGGGTGCAGTTGGCTCATGATTTTCAAGCGCATCCTCTACTATGGTAATCTAATCTTCTTATGTACTTAATATCATTCCCATATAAGTTTTGGCTCTATTTATTTTTAAAGGGAAGGAATATCATTCTTTGAAAATAAACAAGTAAAAGTTATGTTTTGAGGCTCTATTTATTTTTGTTTCTGTTCAATGGAAAAACCTCGTCACAAGTGTTGGATACCAAAATCAAGTATAGAACCACTATATGCTTGGCTTTATCTGATCTTGTAACAATTACATGAATTGCTCCAAATCTTTATTTCAAATGGTCAAAGTGCACTCGTGCTAGAGCTTCTGGTTTTGGTTATGAGTTTTTATGGCTTGCTTCCAGGTTATGACTGTCTTCCATGAATTTGGTCATGGGCTTCAGCATATGCTAACCAAGCAAGATGATTTTGGTGTTGTTGGCATTTGTACAGCTGAAAGTTGTGCGTGTAATTAGTAAATGTTTAAGTGTGTGTAGCTCTTCAGCGGGCGCCAAGTGGGTCTTCGGCCTTCGGTTTTTGGATCCGAGGCTGCTGGTATGCCTGGTAAAAAAAATCCTATGGTGATGTGAAAAAGTCTTGCAGTTTTTAGTATGTGAGCTTTGTCTCAGTGGGTGTTGTTCATTGTGAATGGCAATTTTCACATATGTGTACTAAAGTGATGGTTGTGGATTCATTTGTGAAATGCAGGAATTTATCAAGCAAATCATTAAAGGGTGCAATACCCTCCGCACTTGGCCGTCTTAAAAAACTCCGGTACTTGTAAGTACTTATCCAATCGAGTTTATTTGAACGATGCTTAAAAGCTTATTAGATTTTGACCCACTTCACTACATTAAACTTAAATGTGCTCCGTGATCATATTTTGTCAGAAACTTGTCCACAAATTTCTTCTCTAGGGAAATTCCTAATTTCAGAGCTTTGAGTACTTTTGGAAACAGCTCGTAAGTTTGCCTTCTCCATTAAAATCTTATTACCTTGATAATTTCATAGGGAGGTAGAAAAGTGGAGAAATTTGATTTTATGGTTCTTGATTTTTATGTTCATTTCTCTCATACCACATTATCAAGTAAGATAGAAACACGAGTATTCATCATTATGTCACTTATCTTAATTAGGATTGTTCAATTAGGGGTAGAACATGTACTGTTTTGATAGTAGTAAGTGAGTATTCAGAAATCTGTGATACAGTGCAGTGCTCATGCAAATCTATCTATCTTTTCGTCAAGTGCATAAGCTATGTCGTGCTTCCCTTGGCATCCTTGTAGTTTTACCTCATGCTGAAAGTGAAGAAGATACAAGCAAGTCTTGCATAAACCATAGCAAGCCTAAGAAAGAAAAAATTGTAGATTTTTTCATAATTTCATTAGACTGATGTATTCACATTCTGAATTGCAGTTCTTGGTAAAAGATCATCTCATTACACCAAAGGGATATTATTTGGTGCTATGTCTACCTTGGGTGTTTCACTTGTGTCCTCTTTTCTTTCTTGTGGGTTTGGTTCTTAGCAAAGAAGGAAAGGGCTGCCAAGAAGTACACAAAAGTCAAGAAACAAGTTGAAACAGACTCAGGTCAGAAATTAGGTTCCTGATTCTGTACATTTTCCTATTTTCATATCTCAACTCAATTACTCAAAAAATACTCTCTATTTTACGCATTAAGCTTATCACCTTCCATGGAGATCTTCCATATCCCTCATTTGAGATCATAGAAAAGCTCGAATCTTTAGATGAGGAAGACGTGGTTGGTTCAGGAGGATTTGGTACTGTCTACATAACGGTCATGAATGATTGTGGTACGTTTGTTGTTAATAAAATTTACTGTGGTCGTGAGGGATCAGACCAAGTTTTTCAAAGGGGATTGGAGAATCTTGGGTATGTATCATCTCTCAACTCCCAGGTTATGGTTTAATTTTATTTCAGTTCAGTAACATACATTCATCAGCCTCAACTCCTCACTTAAACTTCTGCTTCGAATATCTAATTGATGTTTATTTTATTCTAACAAGCACTCTAAGGCCAATATATACTGTTGCATCCTTTGTTGATGTTGTTTCAATTATTAAAAGTATGATTTTTTTTATTGCAGGAAGTAGCTGTGAAGAAGTTCTTAGTTCAAGACTTAAGCACCGATGTGCTAAATCAGTTTAAGTGTGAATGTAAGGGGCCAATCTGTTACTTGTTCATTATGGGCTATAAAATATGCTTAATTAGGTTATTCACCATTTCTCAAATTGCCACTATCTTCTTTATGCAGGCTGAACTGATGATAAGATTAAGACATCCTAATGTTGTTCTTTTCATGGGTGTTGTGACTCGCCCCCAATCTTTCATTACTGACGGAGTTTCTTCCCAGGTCATTACCTTATGCTTCAGACTGAAAGTTTTGATCATATAGAAGTGGCCTTTTATCTTTGTAGTTTTCTTGCTTGTACTTTATAAATTGGTTCGCATGTGATATTATAATTACTATTTGTATTAAGTTAGGATAAACAATATTATTTCAAGAGAAACCTACTTAGGACCAAGATCTCTATGAATATTACAGCATGTTTTCTGAAGAAAAAATTATCATGCATCAGAGATCTAATACAGTTGCAAAATCTTAGTGCTTCTCACTTCAGTTTTGATGTATGTACTTTTTTGTCGTTCTTTGATTTCGTGAACAGGTGACTATCATTGTGCTCAACCTGTGAAAATTTTAGGATCACTATCAGATGCTCTCCAAGTTGTTCGATATCCTTCTGGTGCAAAAAATAACTTCTTGAGCTTTAGCGTCGAAAGTAGTTGTGGCCTCGTCATTTGTAGTAACCTATCAAGATGCATGCTCCCTATTGAATCCTATGTCCAATTTCTTATAAAACTGCATGGTACTATGAGGCTCTCTTTCCTGAAACAGGGGTTGCTGTATGAGTATTGAAAATTCTATCCCTCAAACTTTGTCCATTGCCTTCCAATTTATTTCTATAAGAACCTCAATGATGAATGCGTTCTAATAATCGTTAAATATATATGTTTTCCTTCAAGTCTGATCAGATAACAAAACTATCTTACTCTTGTTGGTCTATCTGTGCCCTTTTCTGTCAGAGTCTCTCAACAACATTTTTTTAATCTTATAACCTTCTCCCTAATCTGGTAATTTACTTCCTTAATTCTGAATTTGGTTATTATGTATCTTTCACTGAGAAATTAAAGCTCATGTTTCCTGTTTCTTTTCAAAGTAAAGAGCTTATCATGGTGATAACTAGACATTGTTTACTATGGTCCTATGATGATAAGCTCTTTACTTTATGAATTTGGGCTCGCCGTCCATCATATTATTTTGGATCGGAGAAATTAAAGCTCATGTTTCCTGTTTCTTGTGTCGAAAGCTCTTTACTTTATTAAATAGGATGTTTTGGTTCCTTCTCTGAGCGAAGGCATAGAATTTTATTCAAATACTTTGACAATGGCTCCTGGCATACCATTAGGCCCATGCTTGCGAAGTAAAGTTTCAACCTTTTCTTTCTTGAATATACTAGGAGGTTCATGGCGTTGCATTTCATTTGAGCACTAAGCCTTCTGTATCTGATGTTACAGGATAACCAATGGGGTCACTCAAGTAGTGAAATTGTTAAAAAACAAATTATTCACCTGTGAGTACAAGTGAGTCCAATATATGATTAGTGCTTCCTCTATAATCGATCTTCTGCCATGCCACATATATGATTACATAATTTACCATATCTATTTGATCTTGTGCTTATCTATTTCTTTATGGGAGTCTATGCTCCCATGATTAATCATTAATATGTATCATGTATGCATGCTTCAATATAGCTCTAATTGTTTTTATGGATTTGCATAGATATGATGGACGGCGAGCCCAAATTCATAAATTAGCTGATGGAACTGTGCGCATCTTTTCAAGAAATGGGGATGAAACCACATCAAAATTTCCTGATGTTGTGCATATTATTCAGGATGCATGTAAAATCTTCTACGGTTTCTTTTATATTGGATGCGGAGGTAGGTAATGCTTCACAGGCTGTAATTTGTACATTTAAATATATTTGTGCCATTAGCTATGCTTTGAACTTTAGTTTGGCTTATGATTGTGGTTGTAAATTTATTATGACTGACAATACTTCTTGATTTCAGGTGGTTGCTATTGACCGGAAGAACCCTTATTCCAGAAAGGTGTGGAATTGAACAGCCGGGTCTGTAACAACAACACAACAAGTGGCACAACAACAATTGTCACAGAAGCAGAAACAATGCTGAGAATTGAGTTGATTATATCTTTGGATTTCGTCTTCTTCCAACGAAACTCGTCTTTAGTGTGACCCGTAAAGTAACGAATTCATCACAACAAGAACCAGGAAAGCTACTAACAGACCAATTTTCCCAATTTGGGAAGTCAATTTGTTCAATCATGATAGCGTACCCAATTGTTCAATCATCATTACAACAAGAACCACGAGTCTCTTCATCTAATTTCCGGCTTATCGAGCTCATCATTTCACCCCAATTGGTCTTCATCTCAACAGTGGTCACAAGCATGATAGCGTACCCGTCTCTGACCTTCGTCCCTAAAAGCAAGAACGGATTTGTGGCTCTATCCACCTCCATGTGGTCGCTTTCAAATGAGGGTGGAATTCGAACAAACTCTATCCATGCACATTTCCTAGGCCTTCTTCCATCATCGCTACATTTATATATGTTCGGATGAGATGGGCCACACGTGAGATGTAGTAGATAACAATGCACGTTTTACGTACCTAACAAATATCAATGTACTTCAAAATTTAGTTAAAACTTATCTTGTAAATGGAAGAAATGTTAACGGTATTACAAGTTTGAAACATTCTTAGCTTTTACTAATATATAAATATCTAATAATATATTTCAATTTTGAAATATTTTTTTTACCTAATAGAATTCTACTTAATTGAGTGGTCGCGCAACGCGCGACTTCTCTGCTAAGTAAATGTAAAGGTCGGGATATATACGCAAGCATGTTATCATAATCATCTAAGATATTTTTGGTATGACTAAGAAGCATTCAATTCTCATCCTATGTGTATACGTATGCCAACATCATTTCAAGCTTATCGTTTGGGTAAGTTGCAGACCCAACTTATGCAAGAGCCTCCACGTTTCTCCTACATGTACACGTGTGTGCGCCAAATTCATCCTACATATCACCTTCCTCCTTTCCAAGCAACCATCTCACCATCTACTTCCTTGCAAGTAGTCACCATCTCTTCCATGTACTCGCCTTCGCAATTCAGCAGCCAGGACGACGTTGTGTTCTACCCGCACCGTCTCTCATACGTCCATCAAAGTATCATGTCAAATCCATCACCGGAAGCTCGAGTTGTTGATCATCTTACCGTTAGCCGCTAATCATGCCACCATGGATAATTGCGGAGCCTTTGTTGCAATCACGACCGCCTGTCCATCCCCGGTCTCTGTCTTCGTTATCGGTGAGCCGACGGTCCAGTCTAAACCTTCATAGTGCTATTTCTAACCTTTCTTAGAAGTTTAAAGCTTGTTATATATGGTTGATTGAGGGAATTAGGAGCAGCTCTGGTTTGGTTTTCGTTTGAAATAAAGATAGTTAGGCAAGAGTATCAAGGGATATTCAAGGTTATTATATGTCATGCTACGCATGGAATTATGGTTAGTGGTTGGGTTTTAATGCTAAAAGTATATATACATATAGGTATTAAAGGGAAACGTGAATTATAGTTGGTACAAGTTGGTAATTCATGTTTAATGGGTGGAGAAAAGTGTGGTTTGTGGTTAATTAATTAGTGTTGGATCTAGCTTGAAGTGAGTAATTTATGGAATCCAAGTAATCATAGTTGAAAGTGGATTCAATTGATTGATAAATATATTGGATACGTAAGGTGGATTGTTGATTTGTTGTTGAAGTTTAACAAAAATAAGTAAATTTAAAATCATATAATATGTCTAGTAAGAAAAGAATGGCTAGAATGCCACTTCTTATAAAAAATATTATTCTTGTTCATAGACAACTAGTTGATTCAAGCTTATTCCTTTCGTGTGCGGAACTTCTTCAATGTAAGTCACCTAGACTTACTTAGTTATCAAAACGCGAACTTCTTAAAGGTAAGTCACCTAGACTTACATAGTTATCAGTTTTGATGTGTGCTAGATGTGTAAATATGATATGTAGAGCTGTATTTTAGGATTCATTCCTATATATTATATATATTTATTTGAAAGTAATTCGATATTTTGGAAAATATAATAGATGAATATAATTTTGTATTTTATTCGGATTTCTAAGCGTTGGCACCTAACCGATACGGCTATGATCAAGGATAGTCGGAAAGGCGGAGACATCTATGACTTAGTTGTATGTCAAGGAGGGCCCCTTCAAAATAATAATAAAATGTTTTGGCGAGTGCTCCCGAGGAGGCTTGACCAGGGGTAAGAAGGTGAATGATGAGGGTGTGAGTGGTTCGGATAAACGGTGGAGGCCGCCATCCACTACCCCATGTAAGGCTGGAGGATGTCATGCTTGTTAGATAAATAATGTTGTCGATTGAGAATTGATGGGCTGCGATTGAACTATTATTAAGGCGAAATACGTTGGATATGTTACTAAAGTGAAATGATGTGCTATTATTAGTATGCATCGTATGTCTATAAGTATTAGTATATGCCTCCTATGATTATTAGTATTGTTGTACATTGGTCTATTGTTGTGAATATACTATATGTGAATTATTCTATTACTAATGTTATTATGTATCTGATTAAACTGATTTTGACTATTACATATTGTGTTTGCCATTTAGTGCATACTAGAATTGTTAGCTAACCCTTCGGAGCGTTGATATTTTTAGGATCCAATACAGATGCGAACTATGCTTCAAGGAAACTCTTCCAAGATAATGGTGGGTCAGTTCGACGTGGCGTGTCATAGGATGTGTCGGGTTATTGTGGAAGGTAGTGTGTTAATGTTGTCTTTGAGAATTTGTTAAGTTAAGAGCTTGTGAGTAGAAAGGAATGGTTAGAAGTTTTGTTTGAGTTGTTTATGTTGGAAAGTTGGTGCATACATGGTTGTCAATTTGAATTTTAATAAAATATGAGTTGGATGTTCTTATTTTCTTGTCGTACCTTTGTTGCAAGATCCATAATGTGAATTTGTTGTCAGACTAGCCTAAGTGGACCTATGTGTGGTCTACTACCGAGTAGTATTCCGGTATTTAAAATCGGGGTGTTACAGTAGACATATGAGGATAAGGTGGTTGTGGTTGATAAGCATTAGGATTCATTTGACTTTCTTGTGAACCACCAACACCACCATAGAATTGCTCGACCAACAAATCAATAAAGCCTTGACCTTGGTTTTCCATGTTTCAAAAAGATTAGGAAGGAGATAAGAGATTATGAAGGGAAGTAGTAAGAAAGGAGTTACAAGTTGAAAGCTTATAGAATTATGAGAGTAGTAGTAGTAGAGAGAGATAAGAGAGTATGAGATTGGTGTGAATGAAATTGAAGGTGAAATATGGTAGTTATATGGATAAATTGAAGGAAAATAGCCGTTGGAATTCATGTGAACGTTGGAATATAGCTGTTGGAAAAGTAAATATAGCCGTTGAAACACTGGCCGCGATCGCGGTGTGTGAAAGTCGCGATCGCGGCAAATACAGCGACCGCGGTATAGCACACCGCGACCGCGAATTGCTCCAATTGCAAAACCGCGACCGCGATATCTATTCCACCCGCTATCGCGGTTCCACATTGCTCTTTCAGAGGAACCAGCGGTTCTCCGGTTCTTTTTAAGTAGGAACTGAGACCGATATACTATCGGTTCCTTCGGTTCGGTTCCGGTTCCGACCCGATTCGGTTCCGATTCGGTTCTACGGTTCCGTGAAACCGAACCCACCTCTATTTGTAATCGCATCGGAAATTCTTGCAAAAAAACTACAACTGACCAGCGAACTTGATAAAAACACGATAAGATTTCCAATTGCTCAAGGAGGAACCAGAGTTCCTTTCTTCGCCTTTGTTGATGACATCATAATATTCGCCAAAGCGTCTCAGAGATCATGTGAAAAAGTAAAGACCATTGGTCCATTATCAATGAATTTTGCACAATTTCGGGCCAAAAAGTTAACTATAACAAGTCATCCTTTCAAACGTCGAAAAATATGACTTCCTAGCAAAAAAATCACAACAAGCCCTTGGGATTGCAACGATGACGAATTTAGAAAAGTATTTAGGCTGCCCAATTATAAATGGTAAAGTAATATAGACACCTTTATTGACTATTGGTAATGCGCAAAAAACAACTTACAAAATGGAAAGCAAACTCACTATCTCAAGAAGGCAAAACGACATTAATTAGAGCTAACCTAGCCACAAAACCAAATTATGTTATGCAAAGCTTTATGCTTCCAACTTATGCGCATTCAGAGATGGATAGAATAAATAGGGGATTCTTTTGGAACAAGGATAGAAAATACAAACCTCTGGTGGGATGGGATAAGAGGACTAGGAATCAGAAAAACAGAACATATAAACAAAGCGCTCCAAATGAAATTGCTCTGGAAAATTTTGGCAGAACCAAATAATATGTGGGTTAAGATAATCTCACAAAAATACCTCAGAAATGATATTCTATTCTCGTACAAACTAAAAACAAACACATCATGACAATGGAAAAAACTAATGCACCTAAGAGAAGAATTTTATAAAGGTCTCGTTTGGCAAATTCGAGATGGGAAAACGGTCAAATTTTGGGAAGATAATTGGCTGCCAGGAGGCCCTATTCGGTCTCATGCAAAGAACCCAACAAATGTAGACGAAACAACAATAGTAGATCCGTGGATTACTAAAGATCATAGACGGAAAATAGATGAAATAAAACAAATCCTTCCTGATAACATTGTTGAACAAATTCAGAATACCCCAATCCCGAATAACTATATCCAAGATCGATTGTATTGGGCCCCAAGCAAAAACGGATGGTTCTCCACCACGTTTGTAGTAAATTTAATGACAAATGTAGAAAGACAAATGCCACACATTATAAATAACTGGTTGTGGAAATTGGATACATACCCAAGTGTTAAGAACTTCCTTTGGAAAGTCAAATAATGGACTACCCACGAAAGCTAAACTTAGGGATAAACAAATCACAACTCCCGGAGGCTGCGTTTTGTGTGATTGTACCCATGAGGACATTAATCACTTATTGACAAAATGTCCATATATGATCTACATAACCCACAAAGTAAACCCAAACATTGTAAATTCCATCCCGGGGCATGATCCTCAAAACAAAACGCCTAGAATAATTCTAAGTGAACTATACCAACTCCAAGAAAGAAAAGACTTCATGTGTCAAGCTGTTGTTTGGTGGAGTATTTGGCATCAAAGAAACAAGTTGATTTTTCAAGACCAATGCGAAGGAATATCAGACCTAACAACCTACATAAGGAACCTAATAGTGAATTGGAAGAAAGCGTCGAAATGGTTAGAGGATGAAGAAACCATACTAACATCTCAAGCAAAGATTAGAAACAAAAAAATAAAAGCTCAAAGGAAATGGATAAAACCCAAACCGGGATACATTAAAGTAAACTTCGATGCCTCAAAATTGTCCAATGGAAACAATACTGGAGGAATTGTATTCTGAAACCATCTTGGTCAAATAATAGATATTATGACTGCTAGCTTTGGAAAAGTGTCGGTTTTAAAGGCTGAAGCCCTAGCTCTCCAAGAAGCGTTTAGACAAATACAAAACAAAATGATAGATAAAGTGGAAATTGAAGGGGATAATCTCCAAATCATTAATGTTGTTTAAGGAAAAACCCATTTCCCATGGGAAATCGAACTCATTATCGCTGACATACTTGTTTCCATTTACGGAAACTAGGACCTAGTGATTAACCATATCTTTAGGCAATGTAACGCTTTGGCCGAAAAAATTGCTAATTTGGGCCACAATCTCCCTGTTGAGTGTATCAAGACTCATCTAGAACTTTTAGTTTTCATCCGAAAGATACTCTACCCTAATCCTTAGCTAATCTATGTATATATATGAAAGACGCAAGGAATAAGGCCACCACGTTGCGCCACCTAGGATTTTTCTACGTGTCGTTCTCACATTAAGCCACCTAGGATTTCGCCACATAGGATTTTTTATTTTGGGAATTTATATATGTTGATATTATTTTAGGATAATATAGAAATAGGATAAATTAATCTAGGAAATTCTATCTAAAATAAAGATATTATCTATTATATATTAGGCATTAGGATAGATCAAAAAAGCTTTTATCTAAAATTAAAATAAATTATAGAACATTTGATACGGAGTATATATTAAGAATTTAAGATAGATATATTTATTTAATTTTTCCAATTAAATTTCTATCAATTTATATGAAGAAAAAAATCGACTTTTATTTATAATTAAAGAAAATTATTTTATCTTTATTTTTTTATCTATTTATCTAAAAGATTTATCGTAAATAAAATTTTGATAAAAAATAGAATTTTAAATCTAGATATTACTTACCTTAATTGACCTTTGTTCAAAAAACATTACGTTATCTTTTCCTTAATTTTCTTTTAAATTATTTATGTAACTATAAATGATTTTATTATCATTAAAAAATTCATTATTTATTAATATTTTCTCATCGTTTCTTAGTAAGTATATTTTTAATTTTTATTCAATTTTTTTTAAGAGTTGAATTTGACAGAAAAAAATTACAAGAATTTAGATTATTTTTACCTTTTATATTTTTTTGTAAAAGATTTTAATATTCAATGATTCGAATTCAAATAATTCTTATTTATATTTTTTCATAAATAAATTATCATTAATCCATCAAAAAATTATAGTGAACTTACCTTAATGATTTTGGCCCCGTTTCACATGACAGTTGTAAAATTTATTTACTTTTTTTCCTAATAAATAATTTATTTATAATAAATTAAAATTATATTTATTAAATAAATTAAGTTTTAAATTCATATAGTCGTGCAGGGGGTATAACTAGTAATCCATACTAATATAAAAGCATACGGGCTAAAGAGCATCCCCTCCGTTTATTTTAGACAGAGCTATATAACATAGGTTATAACCTATCGTGCTGTCGTTATTAATTCATAGCTTTTAATCACGACCATCCAATTTCATTAATACTATATATCGTGCGGCTGTTATTAATTCATTATTATTTATTTCTCATGAGTAATTTCGTTATTTAATGTTCCTCGAAATTCGTGCAAAATCCGATCGCTCAAGAATAATTTTGTTGTTTTAATGTTCCTCAAAATTCGTGTCGGTATTGCTTAGCTCTTAAGTAATCTCGGGATATATATTCTTGGAAAAGCGTGATCGACTTATGTGATATTTTGATGTGAACGGGTAATCTTGACATGTCTCGAAAAACGTGTCCTGATATATATTCTTGGAAAAGCGTGGTCGACTTATGTGATATTTTGATGTGAACGGGTAATCTTGACATGTCTCGAAAAACGTGTCCAAGTTACTTCGCTCGTAAGCAAGCTTGGATAAGTTTGTTTCTTAGTGGTTAAGAAAGCTCGTATACATAATAAAACAAGTTTTACAACATTGGATGGCGTGAAGTTTAAGTAATACCAAAAGGTTTTGCTTAGCTATTAAGTAATCTCGGGATATATATTCTTGGAAAAGCGTGATCGACTTATGTGATATTTGGATGTGAACGGTGATTTAGAAATGTCTCGAAAAACGTGTCCAGGTTATTTCGCTCGTAAGCAAGCTTGGATAAGTTTGTTTCTTAGTGGTTAAGAAAGCTCGTATACATAATAAAACAAGTTTTACGACATTGGAGGGCGTGAAGTTACTTAAATTAATACCAAAAGGTTTTGCTTAGCTATTAAGTAATCCCGGGATATATATTCTTGGAAAAGCGTGATCGACTTATGTGATATTTGGATGTGAACGGGTGATTTAGAAATGTCTCGAAAAACGTGTTCAGGTTACTTCGCTTGTAAGCAAGCTCGAATAAGTTATTTTAATGTTCCTCGAAATTCGTGCAAAATCCGATCGCTCAAGAATAAGTTTGTTGTTATAATGTTCCTCAAAATTAGTGTCGATATTGCTTAGCTCTTAAGTAATCTCGGGATATATATTCTTGGAAAAACGTGATCGACTTATGTGATATTTTGATGTGGACGGGTAATCTTGACATGTCTCGAAAAACGTGTCAAAGTTACTTCGCTCGTAAGCAAGCTTGGATAAGTTTGTTTCTTAGTTGTTAAGAAAGCTCGTATACGTAATAAAACAAGTTTTAAGACTTTGGATGGCGTGAAGTCACTTAAATTAATACCAAAAGGTTTTGCTTAGCTCTTAAGTAATCTCGGGATATATATATATATATTCTTGTAAAAGTGTGATCGGCTTATGTGATATTTGGATGTGAACGGGTAATCTTGACATGTCTCGAAAAACGTGTCCACGTTACTTCGCTTGTAAGCAAGCTCGGATAAGTTTGTTTCTTAGTTGTGAAGAAAGCTCGTATACGTAATAAAAAAAATTTTAATACATTGAATGGCGTGAAGTCAAGTAAATTAATACCAAAAAAACCATGCCCCTTTAAATAAATTTACGAAAACGTCATTTACATATCTCTACACTAATGAAGTCTCCGTCTTATAATCGCCGCGCGTTGTAATAAAAAAAATACTAGAGAGTACGAGAGACGGGCCCCTCGTTATGAACGTAAAAAAAAGGAACAAAAAAAAGTCCGGAAACGGCGAAACCCTGAAGAAGTTTCTGTGCCGTTTGTGAAAGGAGCTTCTTTCCTCCAAATACGTAGAGGAAGGGAAAGAGCAGCCATGGCTAAGCGTGAGCTTTCCAGTACTCTCAAGAATTTAAAGGTGAGAACAGTTCCACCTTTTATTCAATTGTTAGTTTATGGATTCATGTTTCTTCGGTGGTTGAGCTAAGAACATTGCTCGCTTGCTTCTTCTTGATTTGATTTTATTGTTAGCTTAACTTTGAATATGAACTGATGAACTTCTTGGGTTAAATTTGATGAATTTCTGATTTTATTTTTAGTTTGAACCGAATATGGGTACCGAAACCCTAAGGAACTCATGTGCAATTGCTTTCTTTTTCCTCGTTTTTGAATATGTTTATTTTCCTTAGTTTATGCAAAGGGCAACTCAAAGAGAAGAGAAACCCGAGAAGGAAGAGGAAACGAAGCCAGCTGGAAACTTTGTTTCCCCTACTATTATTAAACAAAAATGGTACTGTTGTTTATTCTTTTTCACTGCCTTTGATTTCCCCCAATTAATACAAAGATGATATGGATTACTTTAGGCTTCAATTGAAATCACATCTGTCAATTGTTCCCCTTTTATATTGCCTTGCATTCTGTTTGCTTATGTATCTTCTTCAGTACATGGATAACCTAGGCTAATGCTGTTAAGGCTTCAATTCTTGTCAACACTTGCAGAAAAACACTAATCTACTCTTCAGAAATCAGGTCCGCAGTTGTTTTGTGTACAAATCTTTGGTTTCAGCGATATACGAACAAGTCTATTTCAAGTAGTTATCTTTTGTGGATCTGAGTACTTTTTGTGAATATTTATATTTTATGTACTATCTTGTGATGTGTTCTATTTGGTTTCTGATTTTAATTGGAAAATCACACTCTTTCCTAGATAGTTTTTGGCACACAAGCATAAATATTTTGCATCTCTTGTAATGCTATATTGAGTGCTTTAGATTTCCGGAAAAGAGAGTGAGTTTAAAACTTGTTATGAAAGTGCCATAGAGGGTAATCTATTTATGCTTCGTAATGCAGTGTGGTCGTAATGGAAGGAGATCCACATCCAGGGGCAGTGAGAGGGCGAATGTCTTTTTGCAACTTCAATCCTTCTATAGATGTGAGTATCATTGTTGCCTTAAAAACTGCACATAAACCTTCTACAACTTAGAGCCGATAATTCTTACTTCAAAAGCGTGTTCTGTTAGAAACTGAATGAAGATGCTGCTCAGTGTGGTCAATCAGAAGGTTCAGCAGCTTCTTCTGGTCTCCAGGGTGGTAGAACATCAGAAAGGTATGTGTGCTTTCATCACCTATTGCTTCCTTCTGAATCCTTAAAATAACATAATGGAGAAAGCTGATTGAATCATCTTTTTCATTTTTAACTTATTTTGGAATTTTGAGTTTTATTGGTAGTAAAGATCTAGGGTTGCTATACTGTAGTTATTTATTTTATCTGTTTCTACTGCATATTTTTCTTCTGTTTGGTCAAACTTTGTTCCTTTGGAAAATTGAAGAGGGTGGTATCCTGGTTGATGAATAGATTGTAGTCTTCACCCTTAGAGGAAGTATGCTAATAGCAATTTTTATTTCTGCAATGTGTTTAAAAGAATGCAACACACATAGGCTTCAAGGTGCACTCATGCCTTAAAATCTTAACGCCTGCTTGGCCTAGGTGAAGCAGTTTCTATTTGATGATGTGTAGCACAATCAAACACATAAATGCTCCAGGGCTTACTTTATTGCGCTTTTTTTCATGCTTTTGCCTCTCCTCTCTTTCCTGCTTCTTTTTCATGCTGTGTCACTCTTTTTTTTCTTTTATATTAGCTAAATGCAAGACCTTGCTCGACTATTATATTCTAGTTTTAATTGTCTCTCCCCTCATTCCCTAAAACTCTAAAATGACAAACATTTCTAAATAAAATTGAAGAACTAAAATTGGCAATATTTTGTGATCGGAGGGAGGTAGTACTAAATATAGAGGTTTTACTGTGTATGTAAACTATCATTCATTAACCCAAGTTACCTTATTTAGCCTTTAACTAGTACTTTTTCTTAACAAAGTCCAGTAGCGGAAGGAACGAATGAAGGCATTTAGATAATTTTGAATCTGGCCACACTAGTATGCATTGCTGGTGCACTTTATCAACTCCTGTTTTTTTTTTTTTATGAATAGAACATAAAGACTATGTGCATAACAAATCTATTTTCACTTTGATGATATGTGACTGAGACTTCAATGAGTCCCACTCTTTTGCTATGTGGTTTTTGTCTATGCTATATAAAGCATCGCGCTCCCGAGTTTCAGCATAAAGCATATAGTTAATCACGCTCCCAGTTTTCAAGCGAATTTACATTGAGTTTGTATTGAAAACTACAATGCATCTTTCTATGACGTCCTGGAAAATTACATGTATCATACGTCCGAAGCTGACTAACATACTTTATGCTTGTGACAGAGAAAATAATTCATCGAAAAATGGATCAGGAGTCGCTGAAATGGATACGCACAGTGCAGTTGCTGATGGAGAACTTAAAAGGAAACATGACGAGGTAGCCACGGAGTTTCTTCATCCAAATAAACTTCAAAAGAATGGTGACGGCAATCCTGAGCCATCTTCTGGAAGAAAGAAAAGCTCCAATAAGCAATCTAAGCGAGATAAGCTAGATTGGAATGTTCTACGGCCATCCAAGGGTCAAACCAAGAAAGGGTAAGTTTCTCTTAGTTGGCATTCTCCTTCATCTTCTTGCAGATTTACATTCTGTCAGAAATGTTAGCAATTTGGTAAAATTATGTAACTTAGAAGCAATTGCTTGTAGGCTATACCTTCCCTCAATCATTGTTGTACTTTTGTGGGAAATCTCCTCCTTGCCTCTTCCTACCCCAATTCAACATTTTTGATTCAGGTGATTTTGACGGTTTGGCTGAAATTTTCTAAAGTGCAATTCACAGGGACTTTAACCAAGTTGATATTTCAGTTTATCATATAATAGTTTGTAATAGCCTTTTTGACATAAATATGAATTTTAATGGAACCAAAAATGTTTTTTCAACAGAGGTTTGAGTAGTCCAATGCTTGTAAACTGTGTGCCCTGGATTAACGGATATTTGGTAGGATGGTTGTTCTTAGTGCTTGTGAGAGGGCACCATTATGTGCAAGTCTTCTTGTGTTTGTGTGGTCCTGTTTTGAATGAACTTCTAGTGTGGTCCTGTTTTGAATGAAATTGCACCTTATGGCCGTCTTGTATGCTCATGAAACTTATGCAATCCAGGGGGTGTATGTAACTGGATATTGCCCAGAACAAAAACTCTAATCTAACCCTCCATCTTTGCCCTTCAAATCACAGGGGGCATTAGTTATTGGTTATGGAGAATGATGAGGTATTGAGAATTGCTTTTTCGGTACTAAAATGGACTTGTTTTAAATAGTAATCGAAGGTTTTTTTTTGGTTGAATATGGATCGACAGCCGCGGATCCAAGATGATTTTTTTTTTTGCTATGAGCTATGCACCACCCCATTGTTTTAGTTTGCAACCTCCTATTTTCTACTCCGAATTAAAGTTCGTTTCAAGGAAGCCTAAGCTTTCACGATTCCTCCTCTATTCACTTAAAATCCTTTGAATATCCATTCAAAATTTTCTTTTAATGTTCAAACACCTCCTCGCATACTCGCTCGTTGATTCAGACCTTTAAGGACATTTATGCGGTTCATCTTGCAACGTTCGGACAGAGCACAAAAATCCTCAGCGTGCATACAGATTTTGCATGTAATAATTTGATGTGCATTTCTTATTTGCACACAATCTTTCTGCGTGCACTGTTTGTATGCACACAATTTTCCTACGTGCAATACTATTATGCACACTTGAAAATTGTGTGCACAATTGTTTTGCACGCAATCCGCGCACGTGCATGCATAATTGCGAAAATCGGAAAAACGCATATACGAATGGTGAACATACCATGTAATCTCGACTATGTAGCTCGTCTTTGGAGCTTTTTTCATTGTCACTTGACATTCTTTAAGCAATAAGAGTATGAAAATATTTAGATTTGAATTAGGGTTGCAGACAATAGAGAATGAGAAAATAAAAAGGAAAAGTAAATTTGGACTAGTTTTGTAATTTAAAAAAAATTAAAAGTTGCAAACTATTTTTAAAAATGCTGCATAACATGAGCTTTTTTTTGGGGGGTGGGGCGCGTTCCATAATTATATCTTGACTTTATACGATAAAAGAGTGGTAAACTAACTTTATTAGTAAAAAAAATAAAGACCCACCTAATGTGTGATCATGAGCACATATCAACAAACTAAGTCAATACTATTACCTAAATAGAAATAGATCAACTCTTTTAGAAAAATTTAAAACAATAATCATACTTACTAATTTAGTATTCTTATTTTATACTCATGGACACGTATTAAAAAAATCTAAAAGGAATCCTTAAGAAAATGATATTAAAAATATGTAGGAGATAATTCAAGTGTGTAATTTAATTTCACGGTTAAAATTTTACAAATTTGACCACTTAAGTTGAAAAAAAAAACTAGTGAAATTAAATCCGATTATTATCAATGAACATTTCACCTACTACATAATTTTGTTAACAAAATATTGTATGTAAAGTGCAGTTATATACTTGTCTGTTGTATTCTACAGTAATCCATGTATAGACAATTAGACTTGGAATGGTAGGAGTGGTGGTCTGAACCCCATTGGACCTTTTTTAAGAAGGAGCGTGATACTTTATAAGCGTTTCTTCCCCAAAGTTGATTCGACAAATAGATTTCATTCCGTCACCTTCCTGCAATTGTCCGACCGAGTCCGCCGGTTCCGCCATACGGTGGTGAGTATTGTGGGGATGATCTATCGCTGGCGAGCGAATTGTGAAATGCAAGAATCAAAACAGAGTTGATGATTAGTGGAAGTGAAGGATATAGAGATGTGCTGAGGGTGATAGACTGGGTTGGTTAGCCTAGCGTTGATACATGTCGGATGCATGCATGTTTAATTGATTAATATCAACACATAACACATTCATTCATAATTCATTCATTCCATGTGTTTGATTGATATAGAGTTTCGTCTCCTCCAATAAATTAAGGGTTAAGTTGTCCAAGTTTTCTTAGTTAGGGTCCTGCTGACCCTGGCTACTTAGTTTGTTAAGCTCACGTACACTGCATGACCCAACTGTTAAGTAGAGCGCCGACAAGTCATTCGTTACTTGCATCCATCCATCTCATTCAATTCATTCTCAACACACAGACAGTAGTGATTAATAAGATGCTCACCAAACACTCAAACTAACTAGTAGTGATTAATAAGAAACCTCAATCCAGTTGAGGATTGAAGGTCCCTTTGGGTGGGTGATTTGTGAAAATGAGAGGAAAGGCTGTGCCTGCAAAGGCCATCTTCCTGCTCTGTGTTGCCAGTTTCCTTGCAGGATCACTTTTCACCAACCGAAAATGGACGCATCAGCAGCAGCAGCAGGCCAACGACGACGGCCACACCAATTACCTTAGTAGTCAGATTACTTCTATCACCATACCAAACCATCATCCGGAGAAGCAAGCCGTTTTAGATCATAAGCGCGTGAGTAGTATTCATTAACTCATGTTTTAATCCCGTTTTAGATTAGGCTGGCATTCGCTTTTACCTTAATTACTATGGTCATATCAGATGTTGATGGAGGATAAATCAGCACTCATCATGGATCAAGTCAAAAAGACACACCAAGCAATTCAGTAACATATTTTCTTTCCCTATTCTCTCTCTCTCTCTCTCTGTATACATACTCCAAGTAATTAATAAAAATGAAATTGAACAGATCACTAGACAAGTCTATTTCAAACCTGAAGATGGAATTAGCTGCCGCTCGTACCAGCCAATCAACTGAGAGCAGATCTTCGCTTGCAAGCGCATCATCAAATCACACTCTTCAGAAAGCGTTTGTGGTCATAGGAATCAACACTGCATTCAGCAGCAAGAAACGAAGGGACTCCATTCGGCAAACATGGATGCCACGAGGTACAACTTGATACTCAAATTAAGACAAACATATATATCTAATTAGATTATCATATATATATATATATGTGTTAATTAATTGCTTTGCAGGAAGCAAACTGAAAAAGTTGGAGAAAGAGAAAGGGATCATAATCCGGTTCGTGATCGGACACAGTGCAACGCCAGGAGGAATGCTGGATAGAGCAATCGATGCAGAGGAGGCAGAACACGGCGACTTTCTTCGACTTGAGCACGTCGAAGGTTACCTCGAGCTTTCCAGGAAGACGCGCCTGTATTTTTCCACGGCCACTTCTATGTGGGATGCTGATTTCTTTGTCAAAGTCGACGACGATGTCCACCTCAACTTGGGTAATCATAATATATAGTACCAGTCAATTAGTTTGTTACAAAACTAAAGTTTCATGATTTATCATGTTTTAAATGGTTTGTAGGAACATTGGCAACCACTCTTTCAAGGTACCGGTCTAAATCGAGAATCTACATTGGGTGCATGAAGTCAGGGCCTGTTCTCTCTCAGAAGTAAGCTTGATTAGATTATAATTATGCAGTATTTTCCATTAATACATGCATGGACGTACTTATTGCATGATGAATGAATGTGCAGAGGGGTAAAGTACCATGAGCCGGAGTTTTGGAAATTTGGGGAAGAAGGGAACAAGTACTTCAGACATGCTACAGGCCAAATATATGCCATATCTAAGGATCTTGCAGCATATATCTCCATCAACGCGTGAGTACAAATATATGCCATAGATTGTACGTTTTGTACGTGTGAATAAAACAATCATGTATCTCTTAATTGAATTGAATTGAATTGGTACGTGGAGGAAACAGGCCAATTCTGCACAGATACGCGAACGAGGATGTTTCGCTAGGGTCATGGTTGATCGGATTGGAAGTAGAGCATGTAGATGAACGCTCCATGTGTTGCGGAACTCCTCCGGGTACGTACATTACAGTATTACACTAATCATGCATGCATCAAAGTACTTTGCATATATGCTGGCTGTGGTTGATTATTCATTATATTGAGAAGGAATTTGTTGTTGGTTTAGAGTGCGAATGGAAGACGCAAGCAGGGAAGGTGTGCGTGGCCTCATTTGACTGGTCCTGCAGCGGGATCTGCAAGTCTGTGGAGAGGATGAAGGAGGTGCATACCACCTGCGGAGAAGCGGATGCTGCCGTTTGGAATTTAGACCTTTATTAATTACTTCTTCATTCAATTACTATTTATTTACTTCTTATATGTGCTTGATTGGATTGGTCAATAACATTGATCATCTATATCTCTCCATCTATCTATCTAGCTCATGTATTCCTTCTTCGATCCATCACTCATCACATGGTTTAGGTTGTTTTGGTTTCACCTTGATATTGATACAACATCTGCATGTTATATATCATCATCAAATTTCATCGGTCCGTATTATTTTTGGGTACTAAATCATGTGAATTTGGGTTGGATCAATCTGAGGACTCAACTTTCTTCATTTTCACTTGTTCTTTGTTTGGGTAGCTCAAGTTCATTTGGACCATCCAAGTTGGGTCTTAGACCATCTCCAACAGTTTTCCTATAATTTTCTCTAAAATGAAGAGTCAAAAGTTATATTCTCCAAATAAAATTTACTTTAACTCCAACAGTTTCTTCATTTTGGAGAATCTTACATTTATTAGTTATATTTATATATAATTATTTTTTTTTTAATAAAATTTCATATAGCCAATCACAAGTTTCCATGTATATACTTTTAATTAATGTATTCTCCAAATAAATTTGGAGAATTCTCTAAATAAATTTGGAGAATTCTCTAAATATAGGGAAGACACTTTAATCTTTTGAAGAATTGTCCATTATAGAGAATTAGATAGGGAAGCTGTTGGAGCAAAAAAATGGATCAATTTTCCAAATGCACAATTTCCAACAGTTTGGGAAAATTGTTGGAGATGGCCTTAGTGATCGAGGAATGATAAGAGGGAGAAAAATTCTTAATCCCCTAGTATTGGAGTTAGATGTGATGGGTTCTAGAGATGCAAACACAGCGGAAAAGACAAAAACTTTCATCCCAAACTTCCAAGGATCAGTATGATAACGTAGAATAAATAATTAGATCAGATCGTTACCTCAAACGTGAATCCAAATAGAAAATTCAGACTTTTTTTCTGATCACCAAAGAGCCCCAAGTGTTGCTCCTCTAGTGGTATCCACACACACGAACGGGGATAATTTTCTATACCGGAAAAACACTTGCTAGAGCGTTCACCGATATACACACGAGAGAATTGAATTTGGAGAAATCAATTGAGCGTACCCCACGCCGACCGATATGCCCATGATATATATATTATGGCTGATCAATATATCAATCTTATGAATATATCTATCTTTAAAAAATATATTATTATTTTAATATTTTGTTAAGATCTCAACTTATCCACTTGCCATAAGAGATAAACTCTATCTATTATCTCTTTATTTAATTTTTCTATATTCATAATTAATTAAATTACTTTATAATCAATTATGATTATCTAAGAAAATAAACATGTATTCTCCATAATATTTTACAGGTCTAATTATAACTAAGACCCATTAAACCCGATTTGATAAATCTAGACCCGCTAGACTTAGTTATAGTGCATATTCCATCAATCTCCCATTTGCACTATTACTGAGTTCGAGTCATTATCTTATTAACCTTGGGTTCAAAGTCAACTCTCATATTCAAGATTCGTTTCGAAATAGTTACTTAATTCCGAAACTATGTCGACTCATTTCCAATAACTTTAGAAATTTCCAATCAACAATTATTAATTTTCCATCTATCGTGCTTATGCGTGCGACCCTCTAGGTTTCTATCTTGAAGGTAGTGTTATCCAACACAAGTCAAGGTAACCGTCTAGCAACAGTTGTTGACCACCCAACAAAACAGAAATGGTTGGTGAACCATATACCACTATGAACTGATTACTGTGTAGTTCGATCTCTTCATCACCAATATCAAGATTAAGTTAGTGCACAATGCGTCACCACTAAGCTCAATCATTTACTTGGTTTTGCAAAGATAACTTAGACTCAAAATTCTCTACCATGGCCATGGATTTTAGAGTCACTTATATCTCAACCAAGTGGCCAGTGATATTTACTCCCTAATCCAAGAGAGGGATGAATCCTTTCTTGACTCAATCACTATCCTCTCTACACTTTACCTCAACCTAATAACCGTATTAGTAGCAACTCATAAAAGCTACGTTTAACGGCATCAAAGTTAAGACTCCATGCATAGGACTATGTGACAGTCTCAAGTCATGAGATCACTAACACTCATTCATTTAGAGGAGGAACCAATGACGCTTTCACATATATGTGGTATCCTCTAATTCGGGTCGGTCCAGTAACTCTACTTATCCTAAGCACCCATGCAAATGACTTGGAAGAACTATCCCTCGGTTCAGTGAGATGAACTTACAGTCTATTCACATGTTGGTTTGTAGATTCGATATCCCTTCTCGATACTAATCCGACCAAGGACGTTTTAAGAATATAACCTTGTTTGTAAAATTCTCACTGACGATAAATAACTATATCATCAATTCACACAAGACATCATATTCTAAGGTTTTTATCAATATTAACTGTTAGTAGAAAAACAAAATAAACATGATAAACACTGCCTTTTAAATAAAATGTATCATTTTTATATAAGTAAAATTAGTTCGACAAACTTGCATACTATAATAGTATCTTGCATACATCAATGCCAAACTCTAAGTCCTAGTCCCCTCACATGATCATCATGTTTCTGCAGAGGTAAGGCCTTAGTTAATGGATCAACAATGTTTTCATCACTTGAAACTCTGCTTAGTGCAACATCTCCTCTTTGAATTATTTCTCTGATGATGTGGTACTTCCGAAGTACATGCCTGGATCGCTGGTGAGATCTTGGTTCCTTAGCATGTGCAACAACTACATTATTGTCACAGTACAATCTAACTGGACCTTCAATTCTAGGAACCACTCCAAGTTCTGTAATAAAATTCTTGATCCAAACTGCTTCCTTAGCTGCTTCCGAAGCTGCTATATACTCGGATTCTGCCGTAGAGTCAGCAATTGTATCTTGTTTGGAACTCTTCCAACAAACAACTCCACCGTTTATGCAAAACACATAACCCATTTGCGACTTTAGATCATCTTGATCTATTTGAAAACTAGCATTAGTATAACCTCTAACCACCAGCTCCTCTTCTCCCCCATAGACCAAAACTTGATCTTTGGTTCTTCTCAAATATTTGAGAGTTTTCTTAACAGCACTCCAATGACCTTCACTTGGATCAGACTGATATCTATCCGCCATACTTATTGCATACGAGACATCAGGCCATGTACATGTCATAGTGTACATAATGGACCCAACCGTAGAAGCGTAAGGTACATTACTCATTCTGTCTCTCTCTTCTTGTGTCTTTGGAGACATCTGCTTAGAGAGACGTACACCATGTGACAAGGGCAAAAGTCCTCTCTTGGAATCTTGCATCTTATATCTATTCAAGATATTGTCAATGTACGTGCCTTGACTTAGACCAAGCAGCTTTTTAGACCTATCTCGGTGTATCTTAATTCCTAAGATATAGGCTGCCTCACCTAGGTCCTTCATGGAGAAGCACTTGCACAACCATGCCTTTGTAGATTCCAAGAATGGCTTGTCATTCCCGATGAGGAGAATATCATCCACATACAAAACTAGAAACACTAACGTGCTCCCACTAACCTTTTTATAAACGCAAGGTTCTTCTGAATTTCTAATGAAGCCAAATTCCTTGACTGCATCATCAAATCTCAGATTCCAACTCCGAGACGCTTGCTTTAATCCGTAAATGGATCTCTTCAACTTACAAACCTTATTTGTACTCATAGACGTTTCAAACCCTGGAGGTTGTTCCATGTAAACTTCCTCTATTAACTTCCCATTTAGGAAAGCGGTTTTCACGTCCATTTGCCAAATCTCAAAGTCATAGTAAGCTGCTATTGCAAGCAAAATCCTGATAGACTTTTGCATGGCTACCGGTGAAAAGGTCTCATCATAGTCAATTCCATAACGTTGAGTAAAACCTTTTGCAACCAACCTTGCTTTATAGGTACTAATATTACCATCCATGTCTGTCTTCTTTTTAAAGATCCATTTGCACCCAACAGGTTTAACCCCAATTGGTGCATCTACCAACTCCCATACTTCGTTGGTGTACATGGAGTCCATTTCAGAATTCATGGCATTTAGCCATTTCTCGGAATCTGGTGAAGCTAAAGCTTCCTTGTAGGTTGAAGGTTCATCATCATTCTCGATGAGCAAAACTTCACCATGCTCAGTGACGATAAGGCTCATTCTCTCTGGTTCCCTTCGCACTCTTGAGGACCTACGTAACTCTTGCATTTCTACAATCTCAGGTTCTGACTGGGATGGCCTAACCAATTGCTCTTGTTCCAACTCACTTGTTGAATCTTGAATTTCCTCAAGACTTACCTTACTCCCACTACTATCTTTAGAGATGAACTCTCTTTTCAAGAAAGTAGCATACCTAGCAACAATAACCTTGTGCTCATTAGGAATGTAAAAGTAATATCCTTTAGTTTCCTTAGGATATCCAACAAAATTGCATTTAATAGACCTGGCTGCAAGCTTATCTAAGTATGTGCTCTTCACATAAGCTTCACAACCCCATACTTTGAGATAAGACATATTAGGTTTGTGACCTCGCCAAATCTCATATGGTGTCTTATCTACTGCCTTGGTTGGAACACGGTTAAGTGTGTGGATTGCTGTTTCCAAAGTGTAACCCCAAAATGCCAATGGAAGACTTGCATGACTCATCATTGATCTTACCATATCTAAAAGAGTGCGATTTCTCCTTTCTGAAACTCCATTCCATTCCGGTGTTCCAGGAGGAGTTAGTTGTGAAAGTATTCCACACTCCTTAAGGTAATCAATAAACTCTTGGCTTAAATATTCACCACCTCGATCCGATTGAAGAGCTTTTATTTTCTTGCCAAGTTGATTCTCTACCTCGTTTTTGAACTCTTTGAATTTATCAAAGGTCTCTGACTTGTTCCTTATAAACATATCTATATCTACTTAAATCATCTGTGAACGTCACGAAGTAAGAATAGCCACCTCTGGCTTGGGTTGATAAAGGTCCACACACATCACTGTGTATGAGCTCTAACAACTCTCCAACTCTCTTACCTTTCTTGGTAAAAGGTGTCTTAGCCATTTTTCCTTGTAAACACGCTTCACATATATGTATGGATTCAAATTCAAAGGAATCCAAATAGCCTTCAGAATGAAGTTTAGCGATGCGTTTCTCGTTTACATGACCAAGTCTACAATGCCATAATATAATATTATGGCTGAGCGTACCCCACGCCGGCCGATATGCCCATGATATATATATTATGGATGATCAATATATCAATCTTATGAATATATCTATCTTTAAAAAATATATTATTATTTTAATATTCTGTTAAGATCTCAACTTATCCACTTGCCATAAGAGATAAACTCTATCTATTATCTCTTTATTTAATTTTTCTAAAATCATAATTAATTAAATTACTTTATAATCAATTATGATTATCTAAGAAAATAAACATATATTCTCCATAATATTTTACAGGTCTAATTATAACTAAGACCCATTAAACCCGATCTGATAAATCTAGACCCGCTAGATGATGTTCGCATTTTTGGTATAGTTTTTGATAGGTATTCTTTGTTTATTAGGATTAATTTTGTCTAGTTTAGGTTTAGTTTTAAGTGTTTTTAGTTAGTTTTGCATAAATCTACGAAAAGGGTGGAATCTACGCTATTTTGTGTATTTTGCAGGTTTTAGCTAGGAAAGGAGCTAAATGGAGCTAAATTTGGAGCATCACAGTGAAAGACGGAAGAGTGCAAAGATTTAAGAAGTCGAAGCTCAAGAGATCGAGAGGAGGTGTTGAAGAAAACATAACCCCAGGCTCGTTAACGAGGCTGTGAAGGGTCGTTAACGAGGCCACGAAGAAGAAGATTTCGGAGTATTATTTTATTATTCACCGATCCTGAGCGGGAATTTATTTCCGTATCGGTTGAGTATCTTTTTAGAATCTTTATGGGTTATTAGAATGTGTATTTTAGGGTTTAATATCTTTCTAGGTTTTATTTCTATCTTTTAGAGATTGTTTCTATCTTTTTAGGAAAGTTTTTATCTTTTAGCCTTTTTAGTTTTTTAGGATTTTCTAGTATAAATACCCTTCTATCTAGCATAGAAAGAGGGGGGCGAATTTTGGAGTAGAGTTTTAGAGCTAGTTTTGGAGGAGAAGGAAGGCCGAAAGAGAGGCTGCCGGATCGGAAGTCGGTGACGACGGTTTCCGAGGTTCGTTGATCGAGTTTGTGGTTCGGTGATTGTTTGTTTTGGTTTTTCTCTGATTCTCCGTAAGACGATATTTTTGTTATTAATTTAAGTTTGAGTTTTTGTTTCAATGTTCGTTTTATGGAAGTTTTTAATTTGTTTATCATGAGTAGTGAGTAGTCTATTTTTCTAGGGTCGGGGTTAAGCCCGGCATAGTTGAGCATGTTTGATGAAGTAAGATAGTGTTTTGAATGCCTTTTATCTTTATTGAAATTGTTTGTTGTGCTTAAAACCGAAACGGGAGTTGAGGTAATTTGAGTTTTAACTTGATTGAAAGAGAAAGTTAGTAACTTGAAGGTTGATATTGTTTGAAAACGGAAGTTTCAAGCTTTAGATCCAAAACAAGCAATTGAGTGAGTTAGTTTATGAAAATAGATTAATTTACTTGTCTAGTCAATGAAAGTTGATGACTCTATCTATTTAAAGGCATGATCTTATCTTCTTATGAATTCTTATGCTTGGCTATGTTGTGGTGTCCCTTATCCTAGATATTTGTTTTTATTGAATTATTTCTGATAAATCTTCGTTGTTGAATACTTGCTTCGGTACCGAGTGTTAGTTAGAATTTTATTAGCTCGTTAATTGGTGTTTTTGTGTTCGGTGGTTCGGTAACGATCCTGACAAGGTCGTTAACGAGGCATCTCGTGAGTGATTGTGCTTGATTTTATTTGATTTTTATTAGATTGATAGACAAACAACCTTGCTTCATGTGGAACGATCCTGACTCCACTGTACTCAGCGGGGTCTTGACTTACAAATTTATTTGTTGGCCTAGAAACCCTATCAACACTAGACTTAGTTATAGTGCATATTACATCAAGATGCGGGTTGCATAATTAGCTAGAAAGAAAAGGCACCCTCCTCAAGCGGGTCAAGTAATACATGAAAGTCTAAATGATACGTGATTGCCCGAAATACTCCGAATAATCTTTTATTAACTCACAAGGATCGCAATCTTGCCATCAAGTTGCAATCAAATCGATTTCGCTTACACCTTGAAACTTGTCACGCAAGCAACAATAGATTTCGAACCTGATTTTTTATAATGCAAGGATAAATCGAACTAGCTAGATAGAATGTCCTAACTTGATACTTCAATTTTGAGGAGACACTAACACTTTGTCCGATTGATTAAGTAATTAATCCTTTCGAACCAAACTAGAACCAACAAGTTATTAATGCTATCAATTTCGAATCCTGAATTTTTGTGAGCTGAGGGATGATGATCGATCTTTTCTTTAGAACAAGAAGAACTCAAAAATTGCTTTAATTGGCCTAAGGAATAGATAAACTCCAATTTAAGGGTTTATCCATTCTCAAGTTAGATTTTATTGAATGTAAAACAAACATATAAATAGAGTTTCTAACCAAGCTAAAAGACTAGGATTACTTGCTGCCCAAGGAGATCACCATGACTGTCCCTAGCAAGGGTATTTTTTACCTTCTCCTTGGCTTATCTATCTATAATAATAATACAAAATATCTATCCTAAGTCCCCTTATCTAAATAAGTCAAATAAATAATTAATTGACTTAAAGATAAAAAAACCATAAAAGCTAATCCTAAAAAGTCTAAAAGATATAAAATATAGTTAAGTAGATATTTCAGCCAACTAATACCATCCTATGGTCGAAAGTATGCATAAAAATAATATCTAGCTAAAGTTAGAATTAACACTAAAGATAAGATTTTCGCATGATCTTGCACAACTCTCAATTATAATTCACATTTTTTGCCTCTTGCTGTTGTAGTCTTGATTCCATATAAACTACAAAGTTGTAGATCTTTGAACTATCTTTCTAACCCATTTAGAACGGATTTGAGTTCATGTTCTAACCCAAGTTATAACCATTTTACTGAGCATTATTTTTAATTTGACGAGCTTCTTAAATTTCCTAACTTCCTTGTTTTGATCCTCTTTCTTGGTCGTCTTTGATGCCTTTGATGGACATCTTCAAAATGTAATATGACATTCTTGAACTTGAATCCCCGAGACCTACGAAAAGGTCTTGGTCTTTGGCCTTTATTCGTCTTTAAAGAATCCTTGGCTTGGATCCTCCCTTAATCTATATCACCAAGCTAAAAGAAAAAAGCCAGAGAAGCAAAGAAATCAAAAACTTCATTAGCCTCTAAATAAATGTGACAAAATTGTACCTCCTAGTCCCTTCTAATAAGCCTTAGCACTGCAATACTAGGCTAATAAGAGGATAATAATGATCCATAGACTTTCCTAGATATAGAATCACTAATTATGAGTCTACTTCAAGCTTACACACCCTCTTGTAACCCTTGTCCCAAACAATATGAATACCTTGAAGGACTCCCTAAAACTTAACCATCAAAATTGTACAAATTTCGATATTATGAATGAACCCAAACTGCCACCATCCATTACTATCACGTATAACCCCTGCAACTACCACTGTTGAAACCCAAAATAAATGTGCATTGGAATCCAGATTTAGTTGTCGACTATTCGGTGTCTGCCTGTTGTGAGGGCATCCGGGAGATAGGTTCCTTGCCTCATGGAAGATGGCTCTAGCGATGGATGCCGAGTAGCGGGCGTCCAGGATCTTGAGACCTTGCCCTATGAGAACTTCACGGAAATGCATTAGGATTGTTTTTTCATGATGTATTCTTTTGTATACTTGTATGATTACTGGGGGATTTCGTATTCAGTGGTTGGGATCCCTTTTTTCTGGCGTGTAGCACCTGAGTATTCACATGGTTGTACTTTTCTATTGGATATAGAGATGTAGACATGAGATACTTCTAATTATAACATGAGAATTTTCATTACGCATGGGCACAATGTGACTTCTTGTTTACCTAACTTATTCTTTATTTCGGCTGATCAGGCGTCTTAAAAATGATATTTCTTGAGGTGGGTGGCGTTCCAGCTGCGTGGTACAACTTCGCCGTTCTAGGATTCCTGCATGTATGCTCCTTGCCTTGAAATACTGATGATCTTGTACGGGTGTTCCCATGCGAGGACCCATTTGCCGATCTGAAATGTCCGTACTCAGACAATTTTGTTGTAACTGCACGCTACCTACTGTTGGTGCCGAGGTAGGCAGAGCCACACCCTCTCTCTTAGTTCCTCAGTGGTATCCAAGTTGGCTTCCAGTTCTGTGTTATCCTGGTCAAAGGTCAGCAATTCGTACTGAACGGTGGGGACAACCACTTCTGCCATGGCGACCGCTTCGCACCCATAGACTAGGGAGAACGGAGACTATCCCGTGGCGATTTTCTGTGTGGTTCTATGAGCCCACAAAATGTATGGAAACTCATTGGTTCAACACCCTTTAGCTTTTGCTAGGCGGTTCTTCAGGTTGTTGATGATCAATTTGTTGTTGGGCTCTGCCTGGCCGTTGGCTTGTGGATAGCGAGGCACAAGGTCAATGTTCCATTGTCGGCAGTAATCTCTCATCTTCTTATTGATGAATTACGACTTGTTGTCGTAGACGATTTCTGAGAGTATTCTGAAGTGGCATATGATGTGTTTCTTGATAAAGGCAATGACCCATATGTCTTTCACTTCTCGGTATGCCTTAGCCTCTATCCACTTCGAAAAATAGTCTATGACTACTAGGAAGAATACTCATTGATCGGATGAAGGTAGAAATTTTCCCATCATTTCCATCCCCCACCTCATGAAGGGCTAGGGGGTCAATGTTGGATGCAAGGGTTTTGGTGGCGGGTGAACGGTAGGAGCGTGCTTCTGGCAAGTGTCTCATTTCTATGAATATTCGATAGCGTCTTGGCATGTGGTTGACTAATAGTATCCGAGATTCAGCGCTTTGTTGGATTGACTGTGACCTCCAAAATAATCCCTGCATTCTCTGTCATGCAGTTCTTGGAGTACTTGTGGAACCTCGCTCTTGGCCAGGCAACGAAGTGACGTTCCTACAACAGACTTCTTGAACAAGATTCCATTTCGTACAAAGAACTGGACGACCCTGATTCTAAGTGCTTTGGCTTCTTGTTTATCGGGTGGTAGCTCGCCATACAAGAGCCATTACAGGTAAAGTTGGGTTCAGCAACCCTCTTCAGGCAATAGATCGTGGCTACTCGCCTTTGGATTCTCGCTTCTAGAAGCTTCCTTCTGGACGCAAATATCCGAGTTTCTCCAAGCTTCTGACTTGGTTTCGGTGTTCGCTCAAAGCTCTCCGGACTCTTGATGATTGCAAGGGATGTGACATGAACTAGCGGGATCGAAGAGAACTCCTCGGGGATGATGGCGGATGCCAAGTTTGCCAACGTATTTGCTTGTGCATTCGACTCTCTGGGTACTTGTTGGATTGCAAATGTTTTGAACCTTTGCATCATCTCTTTGACTTTCTCCACGTACGCGGTCATTCTAGCGTCTTTGGTAGTGAAAGTCCCTAGAACCTGGTTTACGATCATTAAAGAATCACACCTTACTTCCAGATTGTCGACGACTAGGTCTTGTGCCACAGTCAACCCTAGGATAAGTGCTTCATACTCACACTCATTCAAGCTTTTTGCCAGTTCGGGTCAGATCAGTTTCGTGTATACATTTTTTGGTGTTTTTTTGGATGTTAGGTAGAGTTCAGAGTCGGTTTGATCGGGTGGATTTTTCGGATCGAGTTAAGTTTTGACAACCCTAGTGCGTGGTTATTCCGACCAGGCCGTCAACCATACATGCTCTAACGAATTTGAACATTTTATAATTAAGGACGATTTTGATACTTTAGGGCCTGTTTGATCACATTTTATAATGTAACAACAACAACAACAACAACAACAACAACAACAACAACAACAACAACAACAACAACAACAACAACAACAACAACAACAACAACAACAACAACAACAACAACAACAACAACAACAACAACAACAACAACAACAACAACAACAACAACAACAACAACAACAACAACAACAACAACAACAACAACAACAACAACAACAACAACAACAACAACAACAACAACAACAACAACAACAACAACAACAACAACAACAACAACAACAACAACAACAACAACAACAACAACAACAACAACAACAACAACAACAACAACAACAACAACAACAACAACAACAACAACAACAACAACAACAACAACAACAACAACAACAACAACAACAACAACAACAACAACAACAACAACAACAACAACAACAACAACAACAACAACAACAACAACAACAACAACAACAACAACAACAACAACAACAACAACAACAACAACAACAACAACAACAACAACAACAACAACAACAACAACAACAACAACAACAACAACAACAACAACAACAACAACAACAACAACAACAACAACAACAACAACAACAACAACAACAACAACAACAACAACAACAACAACAACAACAACAACAACAACAACAACAACAACAACAACAACAACAACAACAACAACAACAACAACAACAACAACAACAACAACAACAACAACAACAACAACAACAACAACAACAACAACAACAACAACAACAACAACAACAACAACAACAACAACAACAACAACAACAACAACAACAACAACAACAACAACAACAACAACAACAACAACAACAACAACAACAACAACAACAACAACAACAACAACAACAACAACAACAACAACAACAACAACAACAACAACAACAACAACAACAACAACAACAACAACAACAACAACAACAACAACAACAACAACAACAACAACAACAACAACAACAACAACAACAACAACAACAACAACAACAACAACAACAACAACAACAACAACAACAACAACAACAACAACAACAACAACATCAACCCAAGTGTATCCCAATATGAGCATTTGGGGGTTGAAGATGTAGGCACCCTTGCCCAGAATGAACGTCAGGAGGGTATTTCTAGCGGGCCCAATCAAAAGAATACACCATGGCTAAAAACACGACTAAAATTGAGGGGGGAAGCAATAAGGGGTAAAGACAAAACGACAACGAAAACGATATGTAAACAAAACCCAGCAAGCGATAAAAGAAAAAACACTAAGCAACAGAGACAAAGAGCAGAGCACTCCCTCTAGGTCTTCCTACTCCCGCTCAGTCATTGTAATCCTCCCATGCCATCGATCCCTGCACATAGCCATGTCGGCTGAAACTGCTAGAGCAGTAAGGTCTTGCTTAATGACTTCCTTTCAGCTCTTTTTTGGCCTGCCCTTTCCCTGCGATACCCTCCAACGATCAAACTCTCGATCCTCCGCACTAGGGAATCCGACAGCCTCCTCTGTATGTGCCCAAACCATCTAAGCCTCGTTCCTCAGAGTTTTTCCCCTAAATTGGCCACTCCCAACTTGCTTCTTATCTCTTCATTCCTAATCCTCTCCAATCTCGTGTGCCCGCACATGCACCTCAACATTCTCATCTCAGCGACCATCAAGTTCTACTCATGCGCCTTTGTAGTCGGCCAACACTATGCCCCATACAGTATGGCTAGTCTAACCACAATTTTATAAAACTTGCCCTTCAGCTTGAGTGGAATCTTTCTATCACATAGCATCTAGATGCACCCCTCCACTTCTGCCAACCTCTCTGAATCTGGTGTCTGATGTCCTCTTCGACGCTCCCATTGCTCTGCACCACTTAGCCTAAATTTTTGACCATCTCCCTTTTTGCTACTACCTCTCCTCCCAAGAGTACTTCATCACTTGGATCCATTTCCTAACTAAACTTAAACTCCACATACTCTGTTTTAGTTCGACCTACCTTAAAACCTTTTGTCTCTAACTTCTCTCTCTCTCTCTCTCTCTCTCTCTCTCTCTCTCTCTCTCTCTCCCCAGGATTCTAGCATTCTGCAAATGCCCTCCCTCGACTCGTCCACTAGTACAATTTCGTCGGCGAAAAGCATACACTACAGGACCTCTTCTTGGATATCCCTCGTTAGAACATCCAGAACGGTAGTGAACAGAAAGGGGCTCAAAGCCGACCCCTGGTGCAAGCCAACCCCCACCTGGAAGTACTCAGTGCTCCCCCTCAGGAGTGCACACACTTGTCAACAAACCCTCATACATGTCTTTGAGGATCCTGATATATGTCTCTGAAACCTTTCTAGCTCCCAAACACCTCTAAAGCAGATCTCTAGCTCCCAAACACTTCTAGACCAGATCTCTAATCACCTTGTCATAGGCCTTTTCTTAGTCAATAAAAACTATGTACAGATTTTTCCGATCACATTTTAATGCAAAATTCTATACCATTATATTGATGGTCAACCGAATTACATTGGACCGTATAATGCAGATTCAAAGTGGGCCTGTCTGGATCCTCCGGTCCTCTTTGTTAAAAAAACAGAATTCAATAATTCATTGTGTGGTGCTTATTAAGTAGTACATGAATCTTTTTTGGCTCCGTGTCTCCGCTAATATGCACCTCAAAAAGAATTGATCAGACTTTACACATGATTTTTGAGTCATATGTAGTGGTGGGTCCGGAGACGATTTCATCCTTCTGTTGAATTTCTCTCCGCTTCAATGTTCATCAGTTCATCAGTTCATCATGGTCACCTCAACTTCACAAAAATACTCCTTTTCTCTTTGCTGATTCTCCTCATTTCGGCAATCTCAGATACCAAATTCCCTTTCGGGCTTTAATTCTCAGAACGGTTTCTCTTACTTCCCGAAATGGTATTATCTGCTCTCTGAGCCAAAACATCGAACACTTTGATGGCATCTTTGAGTTCTTTCCCCTTTTCGATCGAAGGGACGACGGAGGGATGTGCTTCCTCCAAGAATCGTGTATTGGCAACAATTGGGCGAAGGAGGCCATCAAAATTTGTGAGCTTTACGAAATGGAGAAGTGGATGTTTGAGAATGGGCAATGACAATGTTAGAAGATCAGTTAGGGCAGCTGGCGAGGATTCGGCTGGAGGTGAGCTAGAGAAGCCTTCGGAGGATGTAACTCAAGAAACCATAGAAAAAAGCCAGCAAATTCTTGCTGTGCAAAGGGAGCTTCTTAAGCAGGTACATTATCTTCTTTGTCTTTATTTTCTCTTCCAATATGGTTAATTACGGTTATAATTCTATCTGTAGAGTTCTTACCACAACTCCACCGAAACAAGACCATTTGTATGTACATTTCAACGGCAAATGGTACTTGGAGGATGTAACTCAACCGAATTACACGGTCCAATGTAATTTGTTTCTTTATTAATTGACATATTTATCCATGAGAGGTTTTGTTTGCCTTTTTGTTCAACTTGTTTCCAAGAATCTTGGTTAGGAGATATGAGGCAGTTCGAAAGGAATCTTGATTGTGTGATTTTCTGGCTGACCATTCCAACTCCAACTTTTCTCCTCTGTTTTGCCATTGATTGATCACCTGTTCTAGATAGGCAAAATAATAATGGTTTCTTTTTTCTTCTTGAAGAGCTTGTCTCATCTTTGAAAGGGGAAATTAAATCAAGGGAAATATTTATGGGTGTAAAATTTCTGTAACAAATGTGAAGGCATACATCTTGTGACACCGGTTGTTTGCATATCCCAAAGGTTGTAGTATTTGAATTTACATGTCTATTAAATGTATCCATTTTGTTGTGTAGAAATTCTACCTTACAACTAGAGCAGTTAAGAATGATGAAGAAATTAAATTCTCAATCCAGTAGAAATTTAAATCTTTTTTACTTGGATAATAAATAGGAATTTTGTTAATTCTGCAACCACTATGGACTAGAAATAGGGACATATAAGCTTTCAATTGTTTTAAAAGTAGGGTTTGGCCAATGTGTGCCCATGGGCACACAATAACAATACTAATTTTGGAAATTATAAGAATTTGTATATTTCAAATGAGTTAGATGTTATTCCTATTTGCAGTAAATTAGAAGCTGATTGTTGTTGATGACATATTGTTTTCAGGTAGCTGAAAGGCGAAAGCTAGTTGCCTCAATAAAGAATGGCACAAACAATGGAGTAGATGCAAGAAATCCCACTCAAGCAAATGAAAACTCTTCACCTTCTCATTCTACCACCTCTAGTGCAAATGGTGGCTCAAGTAACAGACAGGTTTCAGATTCCAGGACGATTCCTGAAAACCCATCCTCTGGTTTCAGTATTAGTTCAGGGAGGCCCGATGGAGTAAATGTTGATTCTTTTGAGCCGACAAAATATTCATCAAGTGATAGTGGGGGTTCAGCTCTAAGAGATGAAAAGATGAGCATCTTACCAGCTTTTCTGTCAATGAGTTCTGAAACTATTACCCCTGAGAATGTGTCGGAAGAATTAATGGCTGAGCGGTTGCTGAGTGATACAAATGAATCTTCACCTGAAGAAACAAAGCCCCCTCCTTTAGCTGGGCCTAATGTAATGAATGTCATATTGGTTGCTGCAGAATGTTCTCCTTTCTCAAAAACCGGTATTGCTGATTAACCCTAAGAAAAGTTTCTGTTATTAGAGATATGATTATAAGTACGTTCTCTTACATGTATAATTCATATATTTCAATGTTAAGTTGCTATCTTGTTTTATATTATATATGGTGACAAAATAAGCATAAATCGGTGACAAACCAATTACTTTTCACCGATTTCGAGGCAAAATAAGCATATTTTCTACCAAAAAACACTTTTTGGTAGAAAGTATAGTAAGCCCAAAAGCATATGTGTATTTTCCTTTGGGCTTTGGCTTCTGTGGTAATCAATTAATCAATTACCGTAATCTTAGCATTCGAAAGAATAGGTGTTTTTTTTCCCTGATTTCACTAACTCATACTGCTTGTTCTTTCACATTTTTTCAATATTTCTGTGTTTTTGTCATCAGAAATTGATGATGATGGGTTTGCTATCCATAGGTGGGCTTGGAGATGTGGCTGGATCTTTGCCAAAGGCATTGGCTCGACGTGGACACAGGGTGATGGTAAGTCAAATAGCTGCTCTCTGCATATTCAACATTGGGTATACGTTCTAGAAATTAGTTGTATAGCAACCAGAAAAGAACAATGGTGTATGAATTATGATTGTGTTGGGATAAAACTATACTTTTCTTATGCCTTTAGCATTCATACTTTTAAATCCATCTGTGATGATTTATTTTCACTTGTGTGAGAACACCGTAGGTTGTTGCTCCAAAATATGGTAATTATCCTGAAGCTCAACATACACGAGTTGTGAAGAGGTACAAGGTGGCTGGCCAGGTAATCAATTGGCTGGATCTGATTTTGTAAGGTCCTATTCAATTAATGAGATAGAATCATATAAGTACCACATGTCTTCTGAAATACAATGATTTTGGCTTTTTGCAGGATCATGAAGTATCTTACTTTCATGCCTACATTGATGGAGTGGATTTTGTGTTCATTGAAAATCATATGTTCCATGCAGTCGAGAAAAATATATATGGAGGAAGTAGGCTGGTAATTTATCTATTGCTTAGTGTTTCTTTCTTCTCTGTCATGTGTTGAGAGTCTACTTCTCTTTGGGCCTTCTCGTTAATTTGTTAGGTAATCAACCAATTTTGAAATTGTATCTCTTTCTTTGTGCAGGAAGTGTTGAAACGTATGGTCTTGTTTTGCAAAGCTACTGTTGAGGTATGAATTTGTCTCTATTCATGCATTCTGCGGCATGAGTTTCTACCTGCTTCTGGTATAATTGATCTGAATCTAAGTTACTTACTTGGAATGTTCCTTGTTGAAATTTCAGTAAAGCATGATCTGAAACTGCATCTTTACTATGATTACTTAAAAATGAGATTATTTTTTATTCTATTCACAGGTTCCTTGGCATGTTCCTTGCGGTGGAGTCTGCTATGGAGACGGAAACTTAGTTTTTGTTGCAAATGATTGGCACACAGCCTTGTTGCCTGTGTATCTGAAAGCATATTATCGGGAGAAGGGATTGATGCTATTTACAAGATCGGTTCTCGTCATCCATAACATCGCTCATCAGGTCTGTACCTTATGAGACAAATGTCATTTTAAGACTATCTTAATTGAACCTGATCAAAAATCTAAATGGTAAGGTTGTTTATGATTGATTCAGGGTCGTGGTCCTATAGACGATTTCTCTCTCATGGATCTTCCTAAACACTGGCTAGACTACTTCAGATTGTACGACCCTGTCGGAGGGGAGCATCTGAACATCTTTGCAGCCGGTCTAAAGGCAGCAGACCGTATCGTAACAGTCAGCAACGGATACGTATGGGAGCTCAAAACACTAGACGGCGGTTGGGGTCTCCACAACATCATAACAGAAAACGACTGGAAGCTCAGAGGAATCGTCAACGGGATCGACACAAAAGAATGGAGCCCCGAATACGACGTCCATCTAAAAGCCGACAGCTACACCAACTACACCGTCGAGACGCTCCACACCGGCAAGCCTCAATGCAAGCGGGCCCTTCAGAACGAGCTCGGTTTGCCTCAGAGAGACGACGTGCCTCTGATCGGTTTCATAGGCAGGCTCGACAACCAAAAGGGCGTCGACCTTATAGCAGAAGCGGTTCCTTGGATGATGAGCCAAGATGTGCAGTTAGTGATGTTGGGGACAGGGAGGCCTGATCTCGAGGAGATGCTGAGGCGGTTTGAAGGCGAGTATAATGATAAGGCGAGAGGGTGGGTCGGGTTTTCGGTTAAGACGGCGCATCGGATTACAGCTGGGGCTGACATCTTACTGATGCCGTCGAGGTTTGAGCCGTGCGGGCTGAACCAGCTTTATGCGATGAATTATGGGACGGTCCCGGTGGTTCATGCGGTGGGCGGGTTGAGGGATACGGTGTTGCCGTTCGACCCGTTCAGGGAGACGGGTTTCGGGTGGACGTTTGAGAGGGCGGAGTCCGGGAAACTGATAGAGGCGTTGGGGAATTGTTTGTTGACGTATAGAGAGTTCAAGGAGAGTTGGAGAGGGTTACAGCGGCGGGGAATGATGCAGGATCTTAGTTGGGATCGTGCTGCGGAGATGTACGAGCAAGTGCTTGTTGCTGCCAAGTACCAGTGGTGATTTACACGTGTGTGGCTTAATCTTTAAGCTCCTTTTTTTTTATGGGTTGGGCCTCGCCCGGTTCAGCACTTTGTGCCTACGTCCGGACCGGAGTTCGGTTGGATCCCGTTAGGGGTCTTGCTCCTCCCAAGCCTCTCTGCTGCATATACACCGCCAGAGAGTCTCGAACTCGAGACCTCTGAATAAATGCTTAAGCGACCTAGTGTCAATTACCACTAAACCAAGGGGTACTTTGTATCTTTACGCTTCTTGTTGTGTTCAAGGAGTTTTGATTTTGAGTAGATAGATGGTTTGAATCCTGTAATGGTAGGCAAGCAGATGTTGTTGATCGAATACTGCTCTGCGTTACTTACTGTCTTACTCATGTCATTCATCATTCCCAAGGGGTCAGGGATTTCAACACACAGTTCATTCTTTTGGAAAGTATGAAAGATCTGGTCAAGTAGGTTAGAATAAATTACATTTATATATCTACGGCTAACAATGAACCGATCCATTCCTGAGGAACTTATTGTTCGGCTCGATTTATAAACAAATCGAGCTTGAGCATAAGAAAACTCGACTACATTCATGAACAAGCTCTACCATATTTATTAATAGAGTTTTTTTTTTTTTTACCAAAAACCACCTTTTAAAGTATGATTTTTTTAAGAAACCACCTTTTAAAATTTTCTTTTAAGTAAAAACACCTTTTATAATACAAACACTCAATTTAAACCACCTTAAGTTATTTTTCGGCGAAAATTTACCCTAATTAGCTCAAAATGCCCTTTTGCATTTATTTTATTTTCTTTATAATAATTCATTTATACAAAATAAATAAACAACTTATTCTCCTTCAATTCAAGTTTCAAATAACCCGCCCTTAAGAGTTTAATGCGCATGTCATTAGTTCTAGGTCTTTGGGGGTGTTTTAGTTTTTATGAATTTTATTTTCTGTGGAATTGCCTTGTAGAGTTGTAGTAGTGTTCGTTGAATTGTTTTTACTTGAACAGTTGGAATATGCGGGTTGGGTTATTTGTTGGATATGTTTATGGAATTGAGATCATGCATTATCAATTTTGCTTTTATTAATTAAAGGTTGGATGATGTTATTTATTTTCTCGTCATGCCCGGTGTTTGTGCACACCCCAATAAAAAACAAGGGGGCGCCATTCCAAACCACTCCAGGTTTGAACGACTCATTAAATTTTAAAATGATTGCGACGTTTGTGATATTCCAATGTTAGGCAACAAATTTACTTGGAGAAGATCCAAAAATCTCGAAAATACTACGTTTGAGAAACTAGACCGCACCTTAGTTAGCAACCAAATTATCCAATGGTACCCGTTCATAGAGACGAAAAACCACGCCTTCTCAACCTCTGATCATTGCCCTATTTCAGCAATCTCCCAACAGGAGTACCTTTCAAAGCACAACCATTCAAATTTGAAATGATGTGGACCTCTAGAAAGATTTCTAAAACGTCGTCAAACAAGCCTGGCGTTACAACGCTGGTGGATCACATATGTTTAATCTCACCAAAAAAACACAACTCCTTAAAACTAAAGCAAAAGCATGGAATAAGCATACTTTTGGAAACATTTTCGAACAAATAAAAAAACTAGATGAGGATCTACTTCAAATTCAGAAAGAAATCATAGAAAATAAAAACACGCAACTAGTCCAAAAGCAGGAAAGATTGGCCAATAAACGATCATGCCTAATCAACTTCCACAACTCCTATTGGAAACAAAGGGCAAAAAACACCCATATAAAACTGAATGACAAAAACACGAAATACTTCCACCGGATTGCAAGCGGCAGATTAAATAGAACCAATATTAAAGAAATCCGAACAACAAAGGGAACGCAAATCACCGGACTAGAAAATATCAAAGCAGAAATCAAACGGGAGTTCCAGAACCGATTCCGGGCTTTGGAAATAAACCGTAGAAAACTCCAAAGCATGACCCAAACCATCCAAAAAGAAGTAACCGAAGAAGACAACACAAATCACAAAACCAGTAACGAACACTGAAATAAAGAACACCCTATTTGACATCGGGGATGAGAAATCCCCCGGCCCGGATGGAATGTCGGCAAGCTTCTATAAGCAATATTGGCATATTGTAGGCCCGGACGTGAACAAAGCTGTTAAAAGTTTCTTTCACACTGGGAAAATTTTGAAACAGATAAATCATACGTTTATAACTCTGCTACCCAAATACGAAAATCCCAACTCAACCAATCATTACAGGTCAATTAGCCTATGTAATACCATCTATAAAATAATCTCGAAAATCTTAACAAATCGCCTTAAAGAGTGTTAAATAAACTTATTCACCCGATGCAAGGGGCGTTCATCCAAAATAGGAGTATCCATGACAACACTCTCATCGCGCATGAAATCTTCCACTCCTTCCGAAGCAAACGTGGGAAGGAGGGGTGGATCGCAATCAAACTCGACATGGAAAAAGCCTATGATCGGATCAGTTGGGAATTCCTAGCTGAGATACTCCACAAATTCGGTTTCAATGATAAATTCTTGGGTTGGATCCGTGAATGTGTAGAAACAGTCTCTTTCTCAGTACTTGTCAACAACAGACCGACAGAACAATTCTACCCTCAACGGGGCCTTAGATAGGGGAATCCCCTATCACCATACTTATTTATCCTCGTCGCCGAGGTACTGGCAAGACAACTCCAACTCTGGAGCTATAACCCAAAAAGTGGCATCGGGATCCAAATCTCGAGAAATTGAACAAAAATCCCTTTCCTGGCCTTTGCAGATGATATCATCATTTTTGCAAAAGCCAACGGCCAAGCATGTAAAAATATTAAGGATACTATTGATGACTATTGCCAGATCTCCGGTCAGAAAGTCAACTTCCATAAATCCGCTTTCCAAGTGACCAAAAACACTAATAATAACACAAAGGAGCAGATAAAACAAATACTACAAATAGCAAACACAGTTGCACTTGACAAATATCTGGGATGCCTAATAATTAACGGGAGAGTCACATAAAACACATTCAAACCTCTTGTTTTGCGAACCCGATCCCAATTATCAAAATGGAAAGCTAACGCCCTATCCCAAGAAGGGCGGAAAACACTAATAAAAGCAAACCTCTCAGCACAACCAAACTATATCATGCAATCGTTTCTACTACCACAGTCAACATTGAAAGAACTTGACTAGATAAACAAAAACTTCTTTTGGAACAAGGAAAACAACTATAAGCCATTAATTAGTTGAAACTCCATTTGTCGCCCTCCCGCCCATGGGGGATTGGGAATAGCAAAAACGGCTGAAATTAACCCAAGCACTTCAAATGAAGTTGCTTTGGAAGATCCTAGCGGAACCAAACAACCTATGGGTCAAAATAGTGTTTGAAAAATACCTCAAATCAGAAAGTATTATAAACTATATGAAAAAAACAAAACACATCTTGGCAAGGGTCTAAACTTGTAAGGGACCTGTTCATTAAGGGTCTCATCTGGCAAGTGGGGGACGGTAAAACCGTCCGATTAACCGTCCGATTTTGAAAAGATAATTGGACCGGTAACGGTCCCCTTAACACGAAACCCGAGGTTGAAAACCTCATTGATAGGGAGGAACCCGTAGAGGCGTACCTCCGAGAGGACAACACATGGAACACTGAGAAGTTGGTTGAAGTCGTCTCAATTGATGATCTCGACAGAATCTCCAAGATTATTAATCCGATAAATAAATTACCGGATAGATTGTACTGGCAACTAAGCAAAAATGGTTGGTATTCCACCCACTCTACCATGCAGTGGCTCCACCAATCAAAGGGTGAACCCAAAATTAACTTAGAATGGATTAACCGACTAAATATCCCTCCTAAAATGAAGAACTTTCTTTGGAAAGTAGCTCGAAACGGGCTACCAACTAAAACAAGGCTTGCAACAAACCACATTCCGGTAACACAAGGCTGCGAAGCGTGTAATAGCACGGTGGAGGACACAAACCATGTGTTACTATCATGCCCTCTCGCTAAGGCAAGCCTTAATTCAGTAGACCCGAAAATACGGGGAATCATTGACCGGTTTTCCCCGGACGGGATGAAACCACATGAGATCCTGGAGGAAATTAAGAAAATGACAACAAAGGAGGAATTTGAACTCCTAACCAACACTTTGTGAAGCCTTTGGTTCTCGAGAAACAAGAGAGTCTTTGATAGCAACACTGGAACAAACCTGACCAATGCCGACCAAATCGCTGACTTTGCCCGAAACCAGATTAAAGATTGGAAACTTCCAGAAACCGCCTCCTCCTCCGGCCCCCGCAATCGTAGTGTTCGCGATCGGGATGGCGTGGCTTCTTTCGGGTTCGTCCTCAGGGACTCTGGTGGCTCCCCCATCCATTTTGACGGAGGACTGATTGGTCGACAATCTATTCTGACATCCGAGACCATCGCCTTACGCCAGGGACTTCTCGAGGCCATCAGACGTGGCATTCCCCGAATCCAAATTGAAGACGATAATTTACAACTGGTCAATGCCGTGCTCGGTGACTGACGCTGCCCGTGGGAGATTGAGCTGCTGGGTGCGGATATCCATTGCTTGTTAGCTCATTTCCAGGATTGACGTATCTCTCACGTTGCTCGGGAGTGCAATTCTGTGGCGGACTTCATAGCTGGATCTTTCAAGCATGTCTCCTCCGTCCCACTTGCAGTTGATTCGGGTCTCCTTACCCTCATCCGCCAGGATGCTCTAGGGCGACCATTAGCTTGTTAGTTAGTGGTCACCCTAACTTCTTTCCTTATCAAAAAAAAAATGCCCGGTGTTTGTGCACCAAAATTCGTTTTTAATGCACTGGTTGAATACTCCTTTCTTCACCTTCCATTCCAACTGCCTCTTTAACCTAGAACATGCATAACAATAGACAAAGGGGACGGGGATCCCTAATCCACATCCGATGCCTAGCTAAATCAGAATAGCAGTTTTCGATTAAACGTCAAGGTAAATGACAATTAGCGACCATATTTATGGTCGCTAAATGTAAAATATGGTCGCTAAAAGGCCGGTCGCTATCCACTTGGCGAGCATGTGGTCGCTGAATGTAGCGACCAATGCGACCATATGGTCGCTACATAGTGACCATAATCGCCCATGGTCGCCAACACTGTGGTGACCACAACGACCACGTGCTCGCCCCTATTAACGACCAACTGGTCGCTAATAGGTGCTAAATTGTCGCATTTTTTGCCGCACCGTAGAGACTAGTTGGTCGTTAAATGGCGACCAGTTGGTCGCAAGCAATAAAAAAGCGCACGGCCCAAGCAGTTATCTGAGAGCAAAGTGCACGATCGTGCACTTCACCGGACCAGCTTGGGCACTTTGCTCTCAGCGATCGTGCACGATCGCTGAGAGCAAAGTGCCCAAGCCTTGGAGTGCACGATCATGTTTCCGATTAGCGACCACTTGGTCGCCAATATATTTGTTTTAAAAAAAATTACAAATTAATTTAAATAATTCATATTAATTCATTAATTTACATAATTTACATAAATTCATTAATTAGCATAAATTACATAATTCACATTAATTTCAATAATATTTAAACAATTTATAATATTTAATAATATTTACAAAAAACCTAATCTAGTCGGCTTCGCCGGAGCCGTCCGCGTCCTGGTCATTCCCATCGGGACCGGGTTGGCAGGACCCACCGGTCTGCGGGTCGAAGCCTCCACTTTGCATCCGTTGCATGAACACCTCAACCTCGAGCATCCTATTCTATAGGTCCTCCATAGTTTGCGTAAGGGCGACGTTCTGTTGCGTCAATTCCTCCACCCGAGGAGCTGGGCGACGCGGCGTCGTCAATCGCTCGCCGTAAACTCGGAGGCGGCGTTGCCAAGGCCGAAGACAGCGCCTCCTGGCCCCCCCAACGCCCATCCGAAAGGCATCACACTCGTCCTAAAAGGACGGCGGGTGCCCGATTCCGAGGACCTTTGGGAGAGGATCTCCTGGGTCCGAGCCTAACAAAATACGTAAATAATATAAATGAAAATAATAATATACGAAATTAAATAAGACATAATATAATTAAAACTTACAGCGATGAAGGCAGACCGCTCGTCTATAAAAAATGCCGATCGATGCCCTGTGTGTGCATCTCGATGAGAAGCTCGAGAGGCGTAATGCGGCGACGCCGTTGTTCTTCCTACGAAATTCATCAAACGTGTTACGAACTATTAAGAATAATTAACTCAATATGAGTTTAATCAATTAAAATAACATACGTACCATTCGACGCATGGTGTCGAGGTGGGACCTCGAACCGCTACTATGGTTCGCCGGATTGACATTCCAGATTTGCTTCTAGCGAGCACACTTGGCTTTGAACGCCTATGTGGACCAATGCGTCGTCTTCCAGTACTCCCAAGTGGCGGACTGGATGAAATTCGGCTTCGTCCGGCCCGACGGTGCTTCACGATCAAGTCGTCATATCTCTTCTTGACTCTCTTCTCCCACAACAATCGGACCGTCTCGACGTCCATACTCGGCTAGGAGGGTTCCCATCGGAAGTGCGTCTAATTATCCGACAAAATAATTATTTAAAAATAGTAATTAATTAATGCGGAATTTGTAAAAATAAATGCAAATTAAATAAAATTTACCCTCCAAGACTCATCGAGTCTTCGATGCGGTGGAGGCAAATTCGAACTCCGATGCCTTATCGTCGGGTTGGCCTTGTATGAACAACAACAACAACTTCTTCACCCAAACGCCTTCCAACAACAACAACAACAACAACAACAACAACAACAACAACAACAACAACAACAACAACAACAACAACAACAACAACAACAACAACAACAACAACAACAACAACAACAACAACAACAACAACAACAACAACAACAACAACAACAACAACAACAACAACAACAACAACAACAACAACAACAACAACAACAACAACAACAACAACAACAACAACAACAACAACAACAACAACAACAACAACAACAACAACAACAACAACAACAACAACAACAACAACAACAACAACAACAACAACAACAACAACAACAACAACAACAACAACAACAACAACAACAACAACAACAACAACAACAACAACAACAACAACAACAACAACAACAACAACAACAACAACAACAACAACAACAACAACAACAACAACAACAACAACAACAACAACAACAACAACAACAACAACAACAACAACAACAACAACAACAACAACAACAACAACAACAACAACAACAACAACAACAACAACAACAACAACAACAACAACAACAACAACAACAACAACAACAACGACAACAACAACAGGAACAGCAGCAGTAGCAACAACAACAACAACAACAACAACAACAACAACAACAACAACAACAACAACACATTGGAGTTCTGCTTAAAGTCCTCACTTGACTATCTTATCTCAAAGAGATTTAAGTTTTCAAGACAACATGAAAATAAATAACAACTAATGGAGAAATTACTAGTACATCCTTTATTCTAAAGAAAGGATTACTACAATATCATTCCTTAGAAAGGGTTCCATTCCAGAGTCCATATCAACTTACTTTCAAGGACAATTCCGCTAAAAAGGCAATGACTTTCTTAGGTCATGACGTCAACCAAGATGAACTACTAGCAACTGCTTAGAGAATTCCAATAATTGTTGACTGAAAACAATCCCAAACTTATAGAGAAGTACAGAGTTACTCCATGCTCTTCAGAGACAAACACAAATTTGTAAAGAATCTTACCAAATTTCTTTACTTATAATCGAACTGTTTTGGGAAGTTTGACCATACTCCTTAAATGGTATAGGGTACCAAAGATTTACTAACTCAAAAGAGTTTTACCAAATACTAGATATAAAAATTGACATAATGCAAAAGAAAGCTTGCATCTTTTCATCTCAACCAACTACACTTGCAAAACTCATATAATTGCAAAACTTATATGATTGCCAAATCATACTAGAAACTATTCTTTAAAACCCAAGGAATTATGTGATTTTATTCCACCATGTGATCAAGATGGGAAACAAAATAAACATAATCCTTTACTGCATTCTCATAGGAATAAGACATGTAATCTTGCCTTACCATGTGATCAAGATGGAAGACAAAATATATTCTTACTCACCACCATGAAAACCATAGAAAATTTTATTCATGAATTTCGTATATCAAATCAACATTTCTTTAAAAAATTCCTACCAGAATTCTACAAAGTCATAAGATTTTTCTCAAAAGAGAAAATCACAAAACAATTTCAAATATCCCTTAAATCACAACAGCTTGACAGGAACTCGACATAGGTTACTAACATACTTGCTTTAACTTTGAATACTGTGGAAACAAATATTAGCTATTCTCTTGAAAAATTGGGCGCGTCAAGCCAATGCATCAATTAAAATTGCTGACCTTATCTTAATGATGCTACTAACACTTTGTTCTAGTTCTGTGATGACATTTGCACATTAGCTGGCCTTACCAACTTGACCAAAGTTTCAAATCAAAACTGAGCCTCAAAGGACCTAAGACAATCCAATTCACTTATGCATACTACATTTCCTTTCGAATGTAATACTTCATTCCCCCCTCAAGATAGAACCTGGTGGTATTCCTTGACTTTTCTTAATTAGACATACTGCTAGATTTTTCTATAATCCATAGTATTGAGTAATCTCTGCCTGATTTAACTCAATCTCAACCCAACTTAATTTCGCAAGTTCAATAAAAGAGTTGATCACTCAAATCCACTTACTTGCAAACCTTAGGGAAAATGTGATTCCGACATCTTCATACTCATAGCAAAGATTCTTCTTCGATCATTCTCAACTTGTATGCCTCCTTGACATACTACTTTAAAGTGATGTAACAATGATAGGTTACCAAAATTCAATGCTTGAGATCATCCATTTGCAAAACAATATCCCTTCTGCAACTTAATTGTCATTTAAATTCCGATATCCAAGAGTGACTATCAAACTCTTTTGACGGTTTTAAGGACTTTCCATCCTTTTACAACTTAATCCTCTCAATATAAAAAGTGAACTTTCAAACTTTGCACCTAGTTCAAAACATCCAATCCTTATATCTCTCTACATATAAAGAAATTCCTTTAATTTCCAATCTCTTTTAGCAGAAGAATGCACATGACCAAACAAGGTATTCTTAAACCTTTCTCAATTCAACATTGGTGAACAAACTAAACTTCTCCATCATTCCCTTGTCTTCTTACTTAACCATAAGGAGATTGCATATACCTTTTCATTAATTTAACTTCAAACCACATTGCAAAGGAAGAGCTTATGGTTAGGAAGCTTGCCAACAGCTTAACAGTCTCACCAGTTCCACCTTAGGCTTTGGATTTGACTGATATAAAATCTTCAAAATCCTACACAACTGAAATTATTTTTCAGCGATAGGGCTAAGCCTTATTAACCACAATATTGAATGATTGATATTTTTCTCCCAACTGTTTAAAATATCACAAACGAACATACCAAAATCATTCCTTGAATGATCTTCTCAAAACTGAACTTTATCATTTCCATCCTTGAAAAAAAACATAAGCCAATACCATTGGCAATTTAGAACACCTTACTATTGATTCCATTACTAGTCAATTATAGACCTCAAGTCTCTTCTCATTATCCCGAGTTGGTTATCATACAACGTAACTCCAATAACGTTGTTGCATAGGTTAGTCATCTGGATATCAACAACTCATGTAAACAATTAACACTTGTGCCAAGTAGTTAATTGAACATAAACACATTATTGATGAACTTTCATATGTTCAATCCATTTTGACCAATCAACCTTATTCACAACAACCTTGATGATTAACCACTTGTTCACAACTTAAACTAAACCAACATTCTTCCTTTCTTTCTTACTATAATAACAAGAAATTCCCATTCCATTTAGGATTCTCAATCCTCTTAACTCAAAAGATATCAACATATATGAAAATCTGAGTTCGAATACTATCAGATTCAAAATTGAACTGCATTTTCCAATAGATTAACAATTCAAGTGATCCAACACTTGAGCACTTCAAAGCTCTTTAACTTCCAACTGACAAGGAAAAGTACAGAATGCCCTTGATTCTATACTATAGATTCACAAACATAGTTGTTGAAGAAAGTTTCCAAAGGAAATCCTTTTCTTTTCAAGATTCTTTTACATCACTTCATGATCCATACTGATTTTTTTAGAATCACTCAAGGCTCATAAGATTTTGAACTCATATTAATCAAACGGATTAACAACGAATCCTGAGTAATTATCCGAAGTCCTTTACCTGCCAATCGATATCAAAACTTGTATTCACTATAACTGAAGATCCTGACGTCCGTTTCTCGAGCGGTTTGAACCTGTGGGACCGTATCAACGTCAAGATTATAAAAACCATAAATTTAATTAGTAAAGCGGAACCGAAAGGCCCTTACGGTGGCTACGCAATCAACCCGCTAATTAATTTCGATCGTATATACCTTCAATCGAGCCCATGGCTCGTTTGGCTCGATCCCCGAGCTCGAGGGTGGCTGAGCGTTGCCCGGGAGTAGCCCTCACGGTGGTTGGTGGTCGGAGGAGTGGTGGTCGCCGGCGGCGATGTAATACAAGGTAGAGAAGACAACCGGCAGTGAAAATTATTCGAAGTCTTCCCGATTACGTCGTTCCGCCCTGGTTTCTCTCATGGTTCTGGTTCAGCTGCACCAGCCCAGCTGACACCGAGAGGAAGAAGGAGGAGATGAGGTGGAGGAGAAGTTGAGAGGATTGCCGGCGGTGAAGGCCGAATTCTCTCGCCCGAGCCCGTCGTCGTCCCGTCCTCTCACTCTGGTCCCCTTTCACTTTTCTTTTACAATTTTTTTTGGGGACAAACACGTAGACTTTGATAAGGCAGAGTGATATGCCGGTGGAGAAGGAATTCATTCTCCTAGATTCCTTCCTTATTAAGCATAGAAAAGTTAAGTTTTAAAACTCAAAACCCGTCTCGGAACGGGACTCGCGTTAAAGCGGTAAAATTATGTACCCTGGGTGGAAAAACTTACTAAATACAAAACGTCTCGTAAATTTCGTTTCGTATTTTCAATCCTTTACAGTACATAATTTAAAATATGGCTTATCCAATAAATATTCTTTTTCCACTGAAAAATCCTAGAATTCACACCAATCCATAAAATCATTTCTTTGCGATTTTAGGATGCCACCAATAATTTTCTAGGATTTAATCTCCAACAAAAATATTGGATTAAGCGTTAAAACTAACAAAAAGATTAAAAAGGATATCCGAAAAAATTTCAAAAATATCCTTAAAAACCGCAGTTATGACAAAATGATCGCTAATTAGCGACAATATAGTCGCGAAAGCACACGATCATGTACTTTCTGTGAGAGCAAAGCGCACGATCATGCACTACAAGTGCACGATTTGTCGTTTGTTTGCGACCACGTGGTCGCAAACATATGATCGCTACCTTCAATATAGCAACCATATGGTCGCTACCTCCAATATAGCGACCATATGTTCTTCAAAGACAATATATGTAAACAAACACTTCCATTGCTTCCACCCAACGAAGTTACAAACAACTTCATTATAGCTTACGAATAACACACTTGCTTCTTGTAAAGCAAAAACATCAATAAACAACTAACTGAATTTCAAATTAAAAGACAAACATCATTTATTTTTAAGAAGCAACAGCCCTAATATCAGCTCCTTCGAGCACGCGAAGCTAAACAGCCGTTTTACTGTCCTCAATGCGGTCTGTGATGTCTTTATCGTTCCAGAAAAAAGGGCAAAATCCCGGTGGTGCTCCCCCACCAGATGACCTCCAACCAGCGATCGTAACTCTTAATGGGCGGTACGGTCTGGTGCTCCATTTCGTTCTGCTCTCTCTATCCCCACACACATGCACGATTGAGAAATGGATGACTTTTGGAGCAAAGGCGGTCGTGCGCCTGGAACACGCTCTCCTTTGATGAGCCATTGATCAAATGAATTGGAGATGCAATCGAAGTTTTAGGTGAGGGTTTGATGTTGAAGTTGGAGATGAGCAGGTGTTGTGAGGGTTTCTTGACAACAAATAAATTTATATCAAGACCCCGCTGAGTATAGCAGAGTCAGGTTCGTCCACAGGGAGAAAGTCAGTATCAAGTTTTGTTACTTTTCACGCAAGCAATCAATCAAAAGAAAGGAGTTCTTATCAAGTAAGAGAGAAAATCTAAGGTAAAAGTGTCACCACAACAACAATCATGCATGCCAAACGCTAATGAAACATAAAGATCATGCTTTTATCATATAAAGGCGCTAACTTTCGTTAACTTAAGCAAGTAAATCAATCAACTTTCGCTAAATCAACAAACTTACTATCTAATCTCTTCTACTTCAACTAGGATAGATTTGCTTTCGCTTCAAAACCGTAATTTGACTATTCTGATTCAAGGTTTCTGCTTTCGCTTCAACTATGAATGAGAAATTCCCTTTAACTTTCGTTTCAAGGATTAAGAGCAAGAGAATAGATTCATGCAATAAAAACAATCAAATCATGATCACAAACAAGCATGCACAACAATTGTTGGGTTTAATCCCAACCTTAGAAAGAGAGACTACTCACAAAGCATAATAATTGAAAACATCCAAATTAAATTAAAAAAGAAAGCTTACAACTTTGAATCCAAACGATAGTTCTTCTCCACAAATCTCGTCCCACTCCCACACGTCTCGTCTCTCTCATCTCTCCTCCTCCCTCCTCTAACTTGAATGATTAATTGATCCCAAAACTAAAGAGGGGACAAGTGTATTTATAGAGAAACTATTCTATCTTAAATGTATCTTTAAGGAAATAAATCTATCTTAAATCTAACTATAAGGAAATAATATCTTCTAATAAAATATATCCCTTCTATCTATCTAATAACATAAAAGGAAATAGGATAAAAGCCCATTAATAGCACCGACTCGGACACGCTACTCCTCGCGGTGCCTCGTTAACGACCTTGACAACACTTCGAACAACTTTGAGTAAAACATGCGTAGAGGATTCGTTACAACTCCGTTTGACTCGATTCTTTTTCCTATATTCTTGTCACGAATTTCTCTATCTCTTTCCATGCTCAAACTTGATCTTCAATAACTTTTCTTGAGCGCTTAATCTTCATCTTCTCTTCATTCTTGAGTGCTATCTTCACCGACTTTGCTCCTTTCTTCAAAAATTGCTCCAAATAGCTTCAAAAACCTACAAAACACCACCAAAGCTTATGTAGACTCCATATCTTAAGAAAATACGAAAACCTACACAAACGACTCAAAACAAAACACAAAACTAAAGAAAAAGACTCAAAAGACACAAAAACACACCCTAAAAACATGACTAAAAAGCCCGACGTACTCCTTGGACTCATGGTGGCTCTTGTGTAGCTGTGTTGGGGTCTTGAGGTACCCCATACTTAGATTTGCATCCTTTATGTGCTTGAGCTGCTAAATTAGGTCCCTTTTCTTCTATCAATATGCTCGGTATTCCTACATGATGGTTAGTGAAATCCGAAAACCAAGGTGGTTTGGACTCCTTTGTAGTGCATATGATGGGGCATGGTGTAGGAACGAAAGATAGAGAATAGTCATGACCATCTTTAGCAAATTCATTGTTAGAGTACTTACCTTGGTTGTACTCTTGCACGTGGGACTCGGTGATCGGCCAATGAGGTTTGGTAGGGACGGCTGTGTCGAGTTCTGGTTGAATCAACTCGATTTGTGCGACCGCAATTGGGTCGTTGGCATTCTGATCCAAGTTGAATTCCACCCGTTCCTCTCCTATATCAAAAGTGAGGAGTCCCTTCCGCACATCAACTCTTGCACCTGCTGTGGCTAAAAATGGTCTGCCGAGAATTATGGGGACATGAGGGTCTTCAAGCATATCGAGGACGATGAAATCATTCGGTATAAAGAATTTCCCGACTTGAATAGGATAGTCGTCCACGACTCTTGTGGCCTTGACACATGATCCATCAGCCATGTACAGATTCATATCTACCGGCTCTAGAGGTCCCATATTAGTTTTAGACCAGATTGAGAGAGGAACTAAACTAGCACTGGCGCCCAGATCACGTAAAGCCTTGAACTTGTGGTTGCCTATGCCGATCGTTATTGCAAATCCTCCTGGATCTCCTAGCTTTTCCGGTAGAGCGATTGATCTGACTTCATCCTGCAGCTCTGTAATGGATCTTTTCCTGTTAAGAATATCCTTCAAAAATTTTGTGTAAGCCGGCATTTCGCTTAGGGCCTCAGCAAATGGGATGGAAATATTAATGCCCTGAAGAATCTTTACGAAACGCTTGAACTTACTCTGAGTCCATAGATTTCTTAGATGGAAATGGAAGAGATTTCACCATTCTCGGGACCAAGTTAGGCTCAAGAGGTGAGTGTACCGAGTCGACACTGGGGTCGTTTGGTGTGCTCGGCGGGTCGTTACCGACCCTGATGGGGTCGTTAACTACCCTGGGGTTGAGAGGAAGGCTCGGTTTAGAAAACTTACCTGGGGTAGGGTCGTTAGGAACCCTAGGAGCCTTGTCACCCTGGTATATGGGCTCGTTATTTGCCCTCGCTGGCTCGTTACCGAGTTGTTTGGTGACGTCCTCTTCCTTCTTGTCCTCAGCTTGGACTCGCTCCGGCAATGTCTTCCCGCTCCTAAGGTGCACCGCTGATATTTGTCCCCTAGGGTTCTCCTCGGGGCGGCCCGGGAGTTGCCCTTGTGGTCTCGGAATTTGGGCAACGAGGTTCCCTAGTTGGGAATCAACACTCTTCTTCCATATATCGAACTCTCCCCATCTTTTATTTTGTTGGTTCAGGTTGGCTTGAACTTCGTTAACCTTGTTGGTCACTCCGTTAATGCCTTCCTATAATCCTTGAACCCATGATGGTGGCTCCTGATGGCCTGGAGGTCGATAGGGTGCAGGTCGTCTATCTGGTGGAGGCACTGCATAGTTTTGATTTGTATTCTGATTGCCCTATGCCTGATAGTTGTTTGACCTGTCAAGATAGCTAGGTTGGTTCCTGTATGACCCTCTCATATAATTCATCTCAGCAATTGTCTCAGCGGCTCTAACCTGCTCTATGTTAGTGCAAGCAGAAGTACTATGTGCAGAAGAACCACATTCTTGACATGATTGAGAGGATTTCAGAAAACTTACCTGCTTCTTCAGATGGTTGACCTCATCTTGCAGGAATTGGTTTTTAACATCCGGGTCAACTTCGTCTCGGTTAGGTATGTAGAGACGTTTCTGGGGCTGTGGAGTCTGCTGGGTTCCATACATGGCATCATAGTTGGACAGCTTATCCAGCAGTTCCCATGTAGCCGTTGGGTCCATCTCTATAAAACCGCACGCAGTATGCGTGTTGATGCAGTTCTTGGTCTCTGCGTTGATACCCTGGAAAAAGATTTCTTGCAGAACATATAAAGGTTGCCCGTGAGTTGGACATTGTCTAAGCATCTCTTTGAATCTTTCCCATGTTTCAACAAATGTTTCATTTGGCAGCAGGTGATAGGAGGTGATGCGTTTCCTCAACTCCGTCGTCTTAGCAGGAGGGAAGAACTTTGTAAGGAATTGATCGTACAAAGCTTTCCAAGTCCTGATAGACTTAGAAGGTAGGCTCTCCAACCAGCTCAGGGCCTTTCCAGCAAGAGACCACCTGAAAGCTTTTAACAGAACATATTCAAGTGAGACACCTTCAGCAGCTATGGTGTCACACAAATCAAGAAAGTTTCTAATATGCTCCATAGGGCACTCAGTAGGTTTCCCTTCAAACTGAGCCCGTTTAATCAAGGATATGAATTGAGACTTGATCTCAAAGGGTTTCTCTATCTCAGGAAGCACAATTGGAGACTCTGGCACCCTCAGTTCTGGATGCATGTATCGTTTCGCATTCCTCGGATAGGCATTAAGCTCCTCCTGTGGACGAGCGTTAGTAGCTCGTTGACGCTCAGCCTCGGCAGCAACGCCTTCTTTCTTGGTTTTCAACGCCTCCATCTGATTTCGGAGGTTATCCATTTGATGAACCATCTCTTCAGGTGTGCCCATGGCTCTGTTCTCTCGGCGTCTACGGTGCAGGGAACGTTCAGGTTCTGAGTAATAACCAGCGCTGTCAAACTCAAGCCTTCGTCGTCCTACCGGCATATGCTGAGAAAACAGACAAAGAAAAAAAATTAAAAACAAAAACGGGGTCGGGCTATTCCCAGACCCACAGATAAACAAACAAATTCGTTTCTTCCCCGGCAACGGTGCCAATTTGTTGGGAGGGTTTCTTGACAACAAATAAATTTATATCAAGACCCCGCTGAGTATAGCAGAGTCAGGTTCGTCCACAGGGAGAAAGTCATTATCAAGTTTTATTACTTTTCACGCAAGCAATCAATCAAAAAAGCAAGGAGTTTTTATCAAGTAAGAGAGAGAATCTAAGGTAAAGGTGTCACCACAACAACAATCATGCACGCCAAACGCTAATGAAACATAAAGATCATATAAAGGCGCTAACTTTCGTTAACTTAAGCAAGTAAATCAATCAACTTCCGCTAAATCAAAAAACTTACTATCTAATCTCTTCTACTTCAACTAGGATAGATTTGCTTTCGCTTCAAAACCCTAATTTGACTATTTTGATTCAAGGTTTCTGCTTTCGCTTCAACTATGAATGAGAAATTCCCTTTAACTTTCGTTTCAAGGATTAAGAGCAAGAGAATAGATTCATGCAATAAAAACAATCAAATCATTATCACAAACAAGCATGCACAACCATTGTTGGGTTTAACCCCAACCTTAGAAAGAGAGACTACTCACAAAGCATGATAATTGAAAACATCCAAATTAAATTAAAAAAGAAAGCTTACAACTTTGAATCCAAACGATAGTTCTTATCCACAAATCTCGTCCCTCTCCCACACGTCTCCTCTCTCTCATCTCTCCTCCTCCCTCCTCTAACTTGAATGATTGATTGATCCCAAAACTAAAGAGGGGACAAGTGTATTTATAGAGAAACTATTCTATCTTAAATCTATCTTTAAGGAAATAAATCTATCTTAAATCTAACTATAAGGAAATAATATCTTCTAATAAAATATATCCCTTCTATCTATCTAATAACATAAAAGGAAATAGGATAAAAGCCCATTAATAGCACCGACTCGGACACGCTGCTCCTCGCGGTGCCTCGTTAACGACCTTGACAGCACTTCGAACAGCTTTGAGTAAAACTTGCGTAGAGGATTCGTTACAACTCCGTTTTACTCGATTCTTTTTCCTATGTTCTTGTCACGAATTTCTCTATCTCTTTCCATGCTCAAACTTGATCTTCAATAACTTTTCTTGAGCGCTTAATCTTCATCTTCTCTTCATTCTTGAGTGCTATCTTCACCGACTTTGCTCCTTTCTTCAAAAATTGCTCCAAATAGCTTCAAAAACCTACAAAACACCACCAAAGCTTATGTAGACTCCATATCTTAATAAAATACGAAAACCTACACAAACAACTCAAAACAAAACACAAAACTAAAGAAAAAGACTCAAAAGACACAAAAACACACCCTAAAAACATGACTAAAAAGGTGGACATCAACAAGATGGAAGACTAATGGAATTGGAGATGAAGTCTCCTTTTATGGTTGAAAATGGAGATGATGATGGAAGACTTGTGATGTGCATGCATGCCTCTTGTCATTAATCTAGCTAGTAAATGATAATAGTGTCATCCGAATAGTATTATCATTATAGTAATAGAAAATAGTGAATCCGAATAGTATTATCCTAATTGTATTATCAGCATAGTAATAGGGATCCCCGTCCATATGATTACTTGCGACATGTGTGATTACTCGCAACATGTGAGCTAAAATACTACGAGCAGAATGTGGATGTCTCCTTAGCAAGATAGGCACTACAAATTGACCCCTCAATGTGGGCTTTGTTGCCAACTGAGGCCTTCAGCCTTGTTAGGAGCCTACAATATACATTGAAGACCATTTCTTATACAAGTTAATTATATAAATCCAAAATCGTACAACTACATATAATTATACGTACCTTTCTTTTGGATACATCCATCTATAATTGACAGGGCCACAAAGTGAAGCTTCCCGTGGCAGATGAATAGGCAAGTGCTCCATTTAATCAAATAACGCGGTGGGGGGGGGGGTGCGCTCCAACTTGCACACAATTATTGGTATTTCCTTGTGCAATTCCATAACCACCTCAAGCTTCAGCTCGTAACACGTCAGGTCCCTGAAGAACGCACTTAGCTGAGCAATGGGCTCCCAGACTGTGTCATCAAGAAATGGTCGAAAAGCAACATGCATCAACCTTTACATGAACACCTGACAATCATGGCTCTTCATCCCAAAGAGTCTAAGCTTATGCAAGTCAATGCAGCGGCTAAAATTGGACACGTAGCCATCTGGGAATTTTACGGATCTCAACCAATCTAGAAGCACTTGTTTTTCATGACAATCTAGTGCATAGCAAGCCTTTGGGTACCTATTGTCCTCCTCATCAGGTTCCAACTCTGGACGCTTGCACAATTCCTTTATATCCTTTCTGGCTGACCACTTGTCTTTCGACTTCCCCGGAACATCGAGAATGGTGAAGAAAACATTATCGAAGAAATTCTTTTCAATGTGCATGACATCTAAACTATGTCTTACCAATAGACATGGCCAGTAAGGTAGGTCCCAGAAAACACTTTTCTTCTTCCAACCCGAACCTCTACTGACTGCGACATTGTGCTCCTCAATTCCCACTTCAGTTATCTTCTTCACCTCATATTGTTTATTTGTTCTAATATCTCGTATCCATCACGGAGTACCGGGTGACCACGACGTTCCTGTCGACCTTTCTTGAAATCATTCTTATTGTTTCGGAAGCGATGATCATGTTCTGTAAACCTCCCGTGACAATCGAACCATCACATTTTTGTGTTCATGTGTTAGATAAAATGCATCGGTGTCCTCCATGCAATAAGGACACACGTATTTCCCACAAGTGCTCCATCCTATACAAACATATATTTTTGTATCACACATTAAATTTCACAAATCATATATGCATGATCATTATATATAATAGTTTCAAATTCATTAGCATATGTAAAACAACACACATGACAACATCGATTATGCCGGGAAGTCACTAATAGTCTTTATTACAGCTGCACGCAACACAAAATTCTGCTTCATCCAAGAATCGTATGTTTACACCACATTAAGCCACAGATTCTTCAGCTCGGCTATCAACGGTTGCAAGTAGACATCCAACTTTTGCTTCGGACTCTTCGGTCCAAGTACAATAATCGTCAAAAACATAACCTCTTCTCGCATACACATCGACGGAAGGTTGTAGGGTGTCAGAATCACATGCCAACATGAATATTGGCGCTTGGACGCCCCGAATGGATTGAAATCGTCCGTGCACAAGCCTAGTCTCACATTTTGTGTTTCTGATGCAAAATCTAGCCACACAACATTGAAGTGCCTCCATGTCTTTGCATCTGACGGATGTCTCATCACCCCATCTTGTACGTGCTCTGAGTTTCATCTCATGTGTTCGGCAGTCACCACAGATGCGTACAATCTCTGCAACCGTGGAGTTATTGGCAAGTAAAAGCACTGGCGGATCTAGGGGGAGCAGGGGTGGGCACTTGCCCCCCGTTCGCCGGAAAAGTTAACAAGGAGTGGGGAGGAGAGGGGTAGGACAGGGCAGCTGAGGGGCATGGAAGACGGGGTTCGAGTGGATCCTGGAGGTTCCGAGGAGGATGGATGGAGGCATTAGCGTCACTCATTCACGGTTCATCGGAAGTGGAACTCGGAAGTCGGGGCTGTGGCGATGGCCTAGCGCCCTGGCGCTGCTGCAAAAAACCTAAAGCCTAAAGGAGCAAGACGACAGAAACGTGGTCGTTTCTTTTATTTTTATCTCGTTTTTTTTCTAGGTAAATTTGAAGGGCCCAATTTGGCTATGATGGCCCATAATTCAATTAGCAATACACGCTTATACATTAATGATAGTAATAAACGCTTATATATTACCTAGTAACATCTAATGAGTAATGTAACCATATTCACTTTAATAAGTATTTTATATTGTCTTCCATGTTTTAAGACTGTTTCTATATTACATTTAATATACAAGTGACTTAAAACTAATTTGATATACAAACTACTACTTGTCAATTTAAAAAATCGGATACAATTTAATAGGTTGATAAGTTGATATTTGTTGAAAAGTTGAAATAGGTTGATAAGTTGATTGTTATGGATTGATAGGTACTAGATTATTTTTTAAATTAAAATGTTATAAATTGAAAATTATAAGTTATTCTTATTTGTTGAAATTGATAGATTGGTGTGCTATTTAAATGGAGAGAGATTTTTTTATAAAGACCAAAAGTTTGAACTGATTTGCATAGTGTTGACTATTGAGCAACCACCGCAAATTTCTAATGTGAATATCTTAGTTTAATTTGTGCCAAAAAAAAGTTTTTTCGTTAGACTTGTTCGTCCCCCCCCCCCCCCCCCCCATTTTGTGGATCCTGGATTCGCAACTGAGTAAAACATACGAGAATATGGAATGAGCTTTGACTTGCCTTGTTTCCATCTAGGATAGTCACATATCTTGCATGCCGCGTATTCTACATCTGCACCCCAATAGATTAGGCAAGAGTTTGGACAACAATCAATGGCCTCGTACAGAAGACCAAGACCCTTAACCAGTTTTTCGTGTCGTAAAACGTGGCTGGTAATGTCGTCTCCGGGTGAGAAACGCGTCCGCAAAAATCCGACATCATGTCATATCCGCGCTCCGTCATCCTTAGCTTAGACTTTAGGCTAAGTAGCTCAATCGCAGCCTCCAACTGGGTCATATCACATCCAGGCCACAAAGGCCTATTTGCAGCCGACAACATGTCGTACATACGTTGTGCATCGGGATTGGGCACTTCATTATAATATTTCTACCCTTGCTCATGGCTTATATCCTCATTCTGCATGGGATCCTTAGCAGTGTAATGACTTCAGGCATTAAAACCATCATATACCATATGTTCCATTCGATTATCATTCTCACCATTTACTGGTGGTGTTGGATCAGTACTGCTACAGTCTTCATGCTGTCTAGACTTGGCCAACAATGCAACGAACATTTCAGTTGTCTCCCCGTGCGAAACCCAATGGTAATAGTTAGGAACAAAACCTTCCTTAACAGGGTGATAATGCACATCATCTACAGATTTCAGTTTCTTATTCTTGCACCTCCGACACGGACACCTTAATTTGGATGGGTCATAGGTCGGCATAGATTTGCAGAATTCGAGAAATTGCTCTAAGCCAGCTAAAAACTCGTTGTTCAAAAATTCATCTATATTACGCACATACATCCACTCACGCATTTTTCCTTCCTGCAATTCAATATAAGAGTGTAATTAATTTAATTCGGGTTCATATTAGCCTGTATGTGGCGACCATATAGTCACTATATTGGAGCTAGTGACCATATGGTCGCTAATTAGTGTCCATATGGTCGCCACATACAATATATCAGAACACATATATATAACATAACCAATTGCTATATGCTATATGTGGTAAAATTTTGTAAGACAATCTCTTATAATTATATAAACGAAAACTTTTTACCGACAATATTTGTCTAAAATAATATAATGATGGAATGAAATATTAGGAATAAGTTTTAAATACATACCTTTAGTGAAGTTGTCGGTAAAAATTGACGGAATTTCTTCCTAGAATCAATTCAGATTTGTGATTGATTGTTTCTTTCTTTTGTGAATATTTTGGAAGAGAGCTATGTATGTATGAGGTTGTGTTGTAGCGGAATGAGGGTGAAGCTTTTAAAACCTAGGTATATATGCTGAAATGGCGGCAATTTTACCAAATACTGTTTTTAGCGACCAAGTGGTCGCCAAAAACGTGGGAAATTACCCGCCAAAATTGATGTTGCCCGCCAAAACATCTGATCCATGTCAGCAACCAAATGGTCGCTATATGTTGCGACCATGTGGTCGCTGGCTTGGTGGAGACCACTGTAATATCCGCTAAAATCTAAATAAAATAAAATGGGTAACTATCCCAATAATTTTTTTTCTAAAGTAGAGAATTTAATAATCTTTATAATCTCATATTATATTATGAAAGGTTATAAAAATTTACTACAATGACAATTAAGAATTTAATTAAATATATTAAGCAAGTCGGGTAGTTATCTAAATATTTTCTCTTAAAAAGAGAGTTTAAATATTATTATAATTTCCTTAATAAATTATAAAAAGTTTATAAAAGGGTATCAAATTGGCAAATAACATTTAAGCAAATATAATTAATAATAAATTCGGAATTAATTTAGTATTAAATTACAAAGCTAGTGAAAACAAGAAGAATGTGACAATAATAAAAACGCAAGAGGTGGGACTAAAACCCATGACCTCTTGCATTTTCTATACAATTACACACTCCCTTTTCCACTATGCTATAGTGACTTATCCACCCACTTATGATTTTAAAATTCTCTTATATCATTATCTCCTCCTCTCTTGTTAGAAGAAATAAGTCATGACCGATTCATTTGACATGTGAGCAATGTATGTCAATGAAGTCTTCTTCTCCCTTTCCTTTGCTTCCAAGAATGGCACAATTACATCATTCAGCATCATCCTTCAAACTAGCACACTTGTGCCCAATGGATGATCATCCTCCTCCTCTCCATTGGTGCACCTCATTTGGCATGGATCACCAAGCTCCTTCCCTTGCCTATATAATGGGCTCCTTTCCTCTTCAAATTCACACATTCATCTCTTCTCCTCTCTACTAGCAATCCTCTCTAGCAAATTCCAAAGAAAATCAACCTCTCAAGTTCTAATTTTTTCCTTCAAATCACCATTGGAGCACCTTCAACCCCCCCTTCTTCCTCCCTTGTGCACCGTCGGCCACCACCCCTGCCCGCTGGAGCCACCCGCGCGCCGCCCGCCTGCACGCCGCCGAGTCCGTCTGCCGTGCCCCTGGTGTCGCCGCCCCGATCCGCTTCTCCCCTGGCCTCCTCTGTTGTACTGTACATACAAAACAGTAGAACAAGGTCCATAAATCTCTATCCAAATTTTATTATATTGTTTCAATCCTTTTTAATAAAATAAATAGCCTCTCTATAATATTGTTAGCTTTACAAATTAAATCTAATAAAAATAATAGTTGAGATCTTGTTAGTTGAGAGGAGGAGATAAATCAAATAAATAAAGTATAATGAATAATTCCTTATTTTAAATCATATTATAGATTGCAAGACATGATTTTTATTAAATAAAAATAAGAACTCATGTAAAAGTATTTTTATATCAAGTCTACTATTTTAAAGTTTGTAGCTTTCTATTATTAAAAGATACCTTGTTAGAAATTATAAGATATTATATAATATATCTCTAAGAGTAGAGATTTTAAAGATATAAGTTTATTTAATAACTATGGTAGTTGTAATGATAAATTATTATATAATATAATATTAATATTGCTAAGTTATAAAAGTTGCCTTGCATGAAAAGATATTGGAAAAATAGGAAAGATGATATAGTTTGAACTAAGATATCATATAAATATGCTTTTGGTTATAAAATAAGAGTTTAAGTCATGATCATAATATTTTTTTTAGATAAACTAAAGATATGGGAGAATTTATGTAAATAAGATAATGAGATTATTTTATGAAGAAGAGTCACGTGCGAATGGTCACCTGGGTGCGAAATAAGAATAAATCTCGATCGTTCATTCCAAAAAATCAACGTCCCTGATTAAACATTCATTAAAAAAAATAAAATGTGGCACGGGTGAATTTTTCCCGTATTATTCACGTATTTTTCAATAAAATACGACACGGACAAATTTTTCCCGAATTATTCGCGATTTTTTCGAAAAATACGTTTTTATGAGACGCGCCCAGTTTGTTCATTAGAAATAGCGATTTGTTCATCAGTATTCACCAATTGTTCATCAATACTGACTAATTGTGCATTGAGTTTTTGATAACATTGTTCATTGACTTCGAACTTTTTTAATTTTTAATTTTATTTTTTAACCTTATTTATTTGTAGGAATACAATATTTATGTAGTTTTTTATGCACATATAATTAGTTTTGATATACCCATATTTGTTCAATGATATACTCGTATTTGTTCATTGTTATACCCTTATTTGTTCATTGATATACTCATGGTATACCATTATTTGTTCATTAGTATACTTCTTTTTTGTTCATTGGTATACCCTATTTGTTCATTGATATACCCTATTTGTTCATGGATATACCCTTATTTGTTCATTGATATGACCAAATATGCATATAGCAATGAACAAATTGATGTTATTAATGAACAAATATGCATATAGCAATGAACAAATTGAGGTTACTAGTGAACAAATATGCATCTAGTAATGAACAATTATATGAAAAAGGCAATGAACAAATATGCATAAACCAGTGAACAAATTGATGTTACGAATAAACAAATATGCATAAATCGATGAACAAATATGCCAAAATCGATGAATAAATATTTTCATTTTTATGAACAAAATCACAATGTTGATGAACATATTGCATGTAATTTTGATACACATTTGTTCATTTTTTATGTACAAACAATAGATTTTTGATGCACAAGCAATAGTTTATTTATGCACAAAATCACAGTTTTGATGAACAAAATCACAGTTTTGATGAACAAATCCACATTATTGATGAACAAATCCACAATACTGATGAACAATCTGGGCGCGTGTCCTATTTCCGTTTTTTTTCAAAAATACGCGAATAATTCGCCAATAATTCGCCCGTGCCGTTTTCCCCCCTTTTTAAGTGAAATGATCAGCGCCTTTGATTTTTCTTGATCCAACGACCCCTGTTCTTTCTTATTTCGCACCTGGGCGCCCATTCGCACCTGAATCTTACTCTAATTTTATTATCATACTATATTTATAGAAAGCTTACTATAAAAAATTATCTAGAAAGTCCTATTTATGGGAATTACTAAAAAGGATGCCTAGTAATATTATTATCTCTACTTAGTATTACTTGTATATTTAAATAAGATTTAATGAGAATATATTATAATAAGGTCAAGTTATAAGAAGATATTGTTTGATAGAAGATAATATTATAATAATACTATGAATATGAGATATTAAATGATACGGGAATTTTAGACTTTTCACAATCCTAAAAAGACTTTATTAATAAATATATTTCTTATAATGTGAAAACTATATCATAAGATTTTATAAAGTTTTCCTGGCTCATTTATATTAATAAAATATCAAGTTAAGATTATCAAGGAATATCTTAGTAAGTTAAATAAAGCTATCATTTGGTTTTCAAGAATGATAATAAATAATAATAAAATAAGGATTTTAAGGATTAAAAGGATATTACAATATTTAAAATGATAATAAGGATTATTATTATTATTATTTTCACATCCAAATAAATTATTAATATAATAATTTATTAATTTCATCCCTTAAATAGAATAAGAGAGATATTTACAACTTTAGAAGAATTTGAGAATTCTTAATAAAGTTATCGGAATAAAGTTATCGGAATATCTAGATATGTGTGCATGCATATCTTATCTCCTAGATATGTGTGCATGCCTATCTTATCTTCTAGATATGTGTGCCATGCTTATCTTTCTCACTCAATTTTGTGCCATATCTTCTACATTGGTGTGCCTTGATCTTTGTCTCTTATATAAGTTGAATTGAATTTGTCTTCTTCCATCCCCTCTATATAAAGCCAAGGCATCACTTCCATATTACTCCTCCACCTTCTCTTCTTCTTCTTCTTACAATTATTCTTTTGCCTCGTCGGCCACCTTGCTCAGCCATGAGCCACTAATCGCCGACCACTAGCACTAGCCGCACACCGTGGAAGCCACCTCCACCCCGGTCGACATTGTAATCTTCTTCGGAGCCTCCGTTGGATTTCTCGGAGCCAACGATGCCCGTCTTTGATGTCGTTAGGATCGTGACGTTGCCACGATGTCATAGGATCAATTAGTTCTTGAAACGAACGATCCGAACTTCCATACCGTCAATCTCTTGGTTGACCTTTGAGCAAAGGAAGTGAAAGGATCACACTCGATCTTCGTCTCGTCAAGGAAGTTGAAGAGTTATCTCGTATAAGGCAAGTGGACGGTTCTCTCTTTCCCTTTTTATTAAACGTAAATTTCTATTTTCGTTTAATATATCTTAATCGTTGGGAACACTTGTTTGCTAAATAACCGAACCTAGGTTTATTTATTGCTTAGATTTAATGATTGTTCATTATTTCATATCATTGTTCGTACTATTAGTACTATTTAGGGTCGTTGAATGTGCTCTTATGTGATTGGAGATTCTCCTTTGAGATCTCTTTGTTGTTGATAAATTTTAGAACAGGGATTACGGGTTTTGACTCGCTAATCTCTTTATAAAATATGTATTATGTGTAAAAGTAGTGACGCAAATGTGCCTACTGTTCTCCTTAATACTACTCCAGGTCAAATTAATATAAACTGGGATAGCGGGTTTTGACTCGTATATCTCTTTATAACTTGTTAGGAGGTATACTTGGTATTGGCTCGTATTAGGAGGTATACTTGGTTTCGGCTCCTAATAACCTCTGTACTATGTGTAGAAAGTAGTGACGCGCAATGTGCCTACTGTTCTCCTTAATACGCGCAATGTGCCTGCTCTATCGATAAGAGGGGTGTTTGCACTCCAGCTAAGTGCACTAATATACGAGGTCTGAAATATTATCCTTCGTATTTCGGCTATGTGCGAGCCAACTTAAAAGTCTTTAACTAAGTGAATAGTTTTATGACTTATGAGAAGATAAAGTGCCCAATGCACTATAATTAAATGAACTTAGTTGTGGTCCGGATAAGAGCCGGATGTTTTTGACTCTTGTATGCATGGTAGTATATTCCCAACAGATCTCATAAATTTTGTAGGAGCCACATAATTGGTGTCCTATCTTAATCTTGAATTCTATTATTTCTTTAAACTTATTTCTGAAAATGCTAGTTGTTGGATCATCGACCGACTGTTGTTCGGATTCCGATGTCACATGTCTAGTCTTTTCATGAGAACCAAGCTTTATTCTTTCACTTGCTTAGTCTCTTGGAAGACTAATACCCTTGTTGCTTCCCGGTTCCGTCCGGCTGGTATTTCTGTCTTCTATGGAAATATCAAGTTCTAGGAAAAAGACTAAAGAAGTTCAAGCTTGAAAACCATGGAAGGATGGAAAGGAAAGGAGGTCGGGAAAGGAAGGAAAGAAGAACGAAAGGATGTTTTGAAAGACGTGCTGTCTCCACAGAGACGTTTCCAGGATTTTGAAAGTTATTCCATGAACGATTCCTGTTTTATGTATTCCGCTGTAAACTCTTGTAACCATGTTTATGAATATAAGACAGTTTGTTTTATCAGATTATGTTGTTTAAACATGTCTTTATTCATTTCGATCACTTAAGCCTCAACGACCTTGGAAGGAAAGTCCGAGTCTGCCGATAGTAACATCCCAATATAAGTTTGTAAAATGGGGGTGTTATAGAAGTGGTATCAGAGCTAAAAGTTTCAAGTCTTCCTTAAGACTTTTATCCTTCCTTAAGACTTTCATCCTTCCATATAAAATTATGGAGAATTCTATATTGGTATTGTCTTAGAACCATTTATGGAAAGTGGTTAAGATTGAAAGTCAAACTCGTGAAAGAGATAGGAGGAAAGGGAATTAGAGACATGGAGTAATAAGTTTGTAATAAATTTTGTGAAAAAGGTCCTACGGTGGACATTTGGTCCCCTGGAGATGGAAATGGATTCCGAGAAGGATCCAAAGCAAGATCATGTGAAGATTCCTAAATTTGAACCAGTCTAGATCAAGTTCTCATAAATTCCTATTCTCTCTTGAGAGTCTGAAGTGGGTGTACCCTCGTTGTTTCTTCCAAGTTATTGTGATGCATTGGCCTGACGCGCCCAATTCTTCATAGAGTCGTTAATCTTTGTTTCCACAGTATTCAAAGTAAAGAAAATATGCTTGAAACTTATCTCGAGTTTCTTGTCAAGGTTCAACATCTTTTGAGACTCGTTGATAGTTATTCTTTTTCATGAATAATTTTAATCGTGCTACCCATTTGTTAATCTTTGTAAAATTGTTATATCTTATTTTTGGGTTATGATCTTATTAGACTTCTATATGTCAAATTGGGTAAAGAGTTATGTGAGTCAAGTTGTCATGATTTAAGGAATATTTGAAAGTATATTGTGATCTTCTCTTTTGATAAAAATCTTAGGACTGTGTAGAATTCAAGTATAAATTTTTATAAGGAAATGTTTATTTGATATAAGGGATTTATGAATAAAGTTTCTACGGTTTTCATGGTGCTGAATAAGAGTGTATTTTGTCTTCCATCCTGATCACATGGTAAGGCAAGATAACATGTCTTATTCCTATGAGAATGCAGTAAAGGGTTGTGTTGGTTTTGTTTCCCCATCCTGATCACATGGTGGAACAAGATCGCATAATTCCTCGGGTTTAAGTTTGAAATAAGGAATTGTAGAAGTTACATTTCTTTTTCAAAGTTTGAATGATTTGCACAAAAGTTGTAATGGTAATTTGAAAATAACCATTTCTATTTGTATAAGGGATTTTGCTTAATTCCTAAAGAATAAAACATTTCTAGTATGATTTGACAATCATATAAGTTTTGTAAGTGTAGTTCTTTGAGATGTAAAGACGCAAGCTTTCTTTTGCATTATAGCAATTGCTATACCTAGCTAGTATCTTGTAAAACTCCTTTGAGTTAGTATATCCTTGGTATCCTATACCATTTAAGGAGTATGGTCAAGCTTCCCAAAACAGTTCAATTATAAGTACAGAAATTTGGTAAGATTATTTACAAATTTTTGATGGTCTCCGAAGAGCTGGGAGTAAATCCGTACTTCTCTGAAAGTTTGGGATTGTTTTCAACCAACGATTAGTGGAATTCTCTAAGCAGTTTGCTAATAGTTCGTCTTGTTTGATATCATGACCTAAGAAAGTCATTTCCTTTTTAGTGGAATTGTCCTTGGAAGTAAGTTGATATTAACTCCTGGAATGGAGCCCTCTCTAAGAAATGATACTCTAGTAATCCTTTCTTTGGAATGAAGGATATACTAGTATTTTTCTCCATTAGTTGCTATTTGCTTTCATGTTGCTCTAAAGATTTAAATCTCTTTGACATAAGATGGTCAAGTGAGGATTTTAAACAGAACTCTAATAGGTCTGGAGTTTGGATATGTAAATTATTATTGATCTTCAGTCTAAGCCTGATAAGTTGTTGGATGTAGAGAATGGACAATTGAGGATATGTTTTAATCCTAAGAGCTAGATTGCTCAACAAGTCAGTATGTCAAGTAACGTTTTAACCGTTCTTCAATGACAATGACTATTATTTGTCAATGGAAATAATTATGCTAGAAATTCCCTGGATTGGAAGTCCTATTGGCAATATGTTTGAATGAATTGGCAAGATAGGTTATCATCTTGTCATACTTACCGTGTTATCTAATCCATAACAACTTTTAAATGATGTTATCGTAAGAAGGTAAGTCGGATGAATCTCACGTTCTTAGTTAAGACAATATTGAGATTTCATCTAGAAAGTCGAGTAAGGATTGCGAGACATCCTTGTAAAGAGGTTATGTGTTAAGAAAGAGCCATTAGTATGGATACTTTGGTTCAAGTGTGGTGGTAAAGAAATCTCAAGTATAGTGACAAAGAAGTTTGTAGACGAACGCTTAGAAAACCGAGCAAGTTATGCAAATGTGTTTTCCTAAGTTGTCTTACCCTAGTTAAAGAATGAAACATTCTTTAAGGGGGTACTTAATTGATAAATCCTTCTCTTTGGATAGAAAATAGTTTTCAATATGCATTCCAATATTCCTTTTTGTACCACCCTAGTCTTTCCTAGTTTCGGGACGAAACTATTTTCAAGGGGGTACTAATGTAATATCCGCTCTTTTTCATTAAAAGATATGATTCTTTATTGTAATATCCTTGATTTTTAATGTTTCCCGAAATTCGTGCCGATATTTCTTAGCTATTAAATAATCTCAGGTAACCTCGTTTTTACTAAGATTTTATGTATTAAACATCTTCCAGTTGTCAAAGTTATCTATTAACTTGTTTCTTAGTCATTAAGTAATCTCTTTTCTTAATGGAATGAAGATAGACTTGTAAAAGTATTGATCTTATCCATTCTCCTAGATATGTGTGCATGCCTATCTTATCTCCTAGATATGTGTGCATGCCTATTTTATCTTCTAGATATGTGTTCCATGCTTATCTTTCTCCCTCAATTTTTGTGCAATTTTTATGTTCGCATTTTTAGTAGGTTTTCTTTGCTTAATAGGTTTAGTTTTGTTTAGTTTAGGTTTAGTTTTGAGTGTTTTTAGATAGTTTTGCATATTTCTATGAAAAGAGTGGAATCTAGGCTATTTTGTGAATTTTGAAGGTTTTACCTAGGAAAGGAGATAAATGGAGTTGAATTTGGAGCATTACAGCGAAAGACGGAGGAGTGCAAGATTTAAGAAGTCAAAGCTCGAGATCACAAGAGGAAGTGTGGAAGAAAACAAAGCCAAGGCTCGTTAACGAGGCTGTGAGGGCTCGTTAACGAGGCCACGAAGAAGAAGATTTGGAGTATTTATTTTATAATTCACCGATCCTGAGCGGGAATTTATTTCCGTGTCGGTTGAGTATCTTTTTAGATTCTTTTGGGGTTGTTAGAATATGTATTTTAGGTCTTAATATCTTTTTAGATTTTATTTCTATCTTTTAGGGATTGTTTCTATCTTTTTAGGAAAGTTTATATCTTTTAGCCTTTTTAGTTTTTAGCTTTTTAGTATAAATACCCTTCTATCTAGCATAGAAAAGGGAAGCTTTTAGAGAGAATTTTGAGGAGGAGATTTTCGAAGGGCCGAGAGAGAGGAAGTCGGATCAGAAGAGGACCGCCGAGGCTCGGTAGACGACAGTCTCCGGGGTCGTTGGTCGTGATTTTGGTTCGGTATTTTATGTTTTCGGTTTCTTCTAAATCTTTGTAAGACGATATATTTCTTATTAATTCGAGTTTGATTTTTGTTTCAATGTTTCTTTTGATTGAAGTTTTTAGTTTCTTAGTTATGATTAGCGAGTAGTTTCCTTTTCTAGGGTCGGGGTTAAGCCCGGCATAGTTGAGCATGTTTGATGAGTAGGATTGAGTTGTGAATGCCTTTTATCTTTAATTGAGAATTGTTTGTTGTGCTTATACCAATACGAAAGTGGAGGTAATTTGAGTTTTTAACTGAAATGAAAGAGGAAGTTAGTAACTTGAAGGTTGATATTGTTTGAAAACGAAAGTTTCAAGCTTTAGATCCAAAACAAGCAATTAAGTACATTAAGATGCGAAAGTTTGTTAATTTACTTGCTAAGTCAACGAAAGTTGATGACTCTATCTATTTAAAGGCATGATCTTTTCTTCTTACGAGTTTTTATGCTTGGCTATGTTGTGGTGTCCCTAGTCCTAGATTTTTGTTTTATTTGAATTATTTCTGGTGAATTTTCGTTGCTGAGTACTTGCCTCAGTATCGAATCTTAATTAGATTTTAATTAGGTCGTTATTTGAAGTGTTTTTGTGTTCGGTGGTTCGTTAACGACCCTGACAACGTCGTTAACGAGGCTGCTCGTGAGTGTTTTTATTTGTTTTTTTGTTTCCTTTTTGGTAGATTGATAGACGAACAACCTTGCTTCCTGTGGAACGATCCTGACTTCGCTATACTCAGCGGGGTCTTGACTTACAAATTTATTTGTTGGCCGAGAAACCCTATCAACAAATATCTTCTACATTGGTGTGCCTTGATCTTTGTCTCTTATATAAGTTGAATTGAATTTGTCTTCTTCCATCCCCTCTATATAAGTTGAATTGAATTTGCCTTGATCATTCTCGTCGGCCACCTTGCTTAGCCATGAGCCACTAATCGCCGACCACTAGAACTAGCCACACACCGTGCAAGCCACCTCCACCCCGGTCGACGTTGTAATCTTCTTCGGAGCCTCCGTTGGATTTCTCGAAGCCAACGATGCCCGTCTTTGATATCGTTAGGATCGTGACGTTGCCACGATGTCATAGGATCAATTCGTTCTTGAAACGAACGATCCGAACTTCCATACCGTCAATCCCTTGGTTGACCTTTGAGCAAAGGAAGTGAAAGGATCACACTCGATCTTCGTCTCGTCAAGGAAGTTGAAGAGTTATCTCGTATAAGGCAAGTGGACGGTTCTCTCTTGCCCTTTTTATTAAACGTGAATTTCTATTTCCGTTTAATATATCTTAATCGTTGGGAACACTTGTTTGCTAAATAACCGAACTTAGGTTTATTTATTGCTTAGATTTAACGATTGTTCGTTATTTCATATCATTGTTCGTACTATTAGTACTATTTAGGGTCGTTGAATGTGCTCTTATGTGATTGGAGATTCTCCTTTGAGATCTCTTTGTTGTTGATAAATTTTAGAACAGGGATTACGGGTTTTGACTCGCTAATCTCTTTATAAAATATGTATTATGTGTAGAAAGTAGTGACGCAAATGTGCCTACTGTTCTCCTTAATACTACTCCAGGTCAAATTAATATAAACAAGGATAGCGGGTTTTGACTCGTATATCTCTTTATAACTTGTTAGGAGGTATACTTGGTATCGGCTCGTATTAGGAGGTATACTTGGTTTCGGCTCCTAATAACCTCTGTACTATGTGTAGAAAGTAGTGACGCGCAATGTGCCTACTGTTCTCCTTAATACGCGCAATGTGCCTGCTCTATCGATAAGAGGGGTGTTTGCACTCTAGCTAAGTGCACTAATATACGAGGTCTGAAATATTATCCTTCGTATTTCGGCTATGTGCGAGCCAACTTAAAAGTCTTTAACTGAAGTGAATAGTTTTATGACTTATGAGAAGATAAAGTGCCCAATGCACTATAATTAAATGAACTTAGTTGTGGTCCGGATAAGAGCCGGATGTTTTTGACTCTTGTATGCATGGTAGTATATTCCCAACAGATCTCATAAATTTTGTAGGAGCCACATAATTGGTGTCCTATCTTAATCTTGAATTCTATTATTTCGTTAAACTTCTTTCTGAAAACGATAGTTGTTGGATCATCGACCGACTGTTGTTCGGATTCCGATGTCATATGTCTAGTCTTTTCATGAGAACCAAGACCTATTCTTTCACTTGCTTAGTCTCTTGGAAGACTAATACCCTTGTTTCTTCCCGGTTCCGTCCGACTGGTATTTCTGTCTTCTATGGAAATATCAGGTTATAGTAAAAAGACTAAAGAAGTTCAAGCTTGAAAACCATGGAAGGATGGAAAGGAAAGGAGGTCGGGAAAGGAAGGAAAGAAGAACGAAAGGATGTTTTGAAAGACGTGATGTCTCCACACAGACGTTTCCAAGATTTTGAAAGTTATTCCATGAACGATTCCTGTTTTATGTATTCCGACGTAAACTCTTGTAACCATGTTTATTATGAATATAAGACAGTTTGTTTTATCAGATTATGTTGTTTAAACATGTCTTTATTCATTTCGGTCACTTAAGCCTCAACGGCCTTGGAAGGAATGTCCGAGTCCGCCGGCAGTAACATGCCATTATAAGTCTGTAAAATGGGGGTGTTACAGTTCCGCTCGTTTGCTAAATACAAACTCGTACAAGCTAAGGCAAGTGGAATTTCCCCTTGTAGCCTTATATATTCATTCCGTGAAATTTCTCGATGTTGGGAACAACTTGTTTGCCATTAATAAATGAACCTAGAAATAACGATTGTTAGATATAACGACCCACTGTTATCGTATTCCGATATTTATTATTTCAATAGGACTATTATGCTAGTTTGGTTGTGGCCTTGATTGTTTACGGTCTCGTTAAGAGAATGGTTTCGAACGAACTAGTGAGGGGCGCGAGATTAACCCGACGCCTCTATATAATTTACTAAGTCGTATGCCTCTGCGCTTAAAGTACGACTTTCAGGGTCATGATCCATGTCCGCTCCGATTGCAAGGAGGGATGAGTGGCACTCTTGATGATCAAGAAACAGAATATTTGGACACACATATAATTTGTTAGAATGCGATTGATTGAAATTCATAGAATACAAAATTGACATATATTCACAATTCTCTGTACTTCCTTCGCCATGGTCCATGATTCCAAAGTGTAATAAATCAAAGAAGATTGGGAAGGAAGAGCAAAGAACTCTAATTGACGCCGTTAAATTTGACGCCCATCATCATCATAACCCTAAACTCCTAAAAACTCATACTTTCGTCAACATTAACTTCTGGTGTAAAAAATCTCCCATCTCCCAGCATCTAGAATGAATTTTCGAAAGAATTTCAAAAGAACAAGTCTTCAACGAAATAAACACCAGAAGCAGTCACGATCATGAACGCCGCTAGTTGCCTTCACTGACTAGTAACCACGTCGCCGGCTTCTTCGCACAAGCCGTGTTCACTTGGAATCTTTTCCACGCCGATTATCGTCTTTTGCATCAGATGAACAAAGTAAATTGTATTTTCTTTTTGGAAATTCCATGTGGTAGCTCTAGGGTTTGACATTATTTATGAGGTGTACAAATGTTTTACATAATACATGTGATAACCGTGAGATTAATACAAAATTTACAATATATCCAGAAAGTTAAATCTAACCTTAGACTATTAAGTTAAGTTTTATTAAAAACAATTAAAAAAATAAAAATAAGATATCATAAAAGTGTTCTGAGTTCTTCTGCCATAGCCACAAGCCGACTCCCAAACATGTCGCACTAGGCGTCGACGAATTGGTTGGTGGTGAGCAAAGTCGGCTCTGGCAATCAAGGTCCCTTCTCTCCGACAACATCTATCCTTGCTCGAATTACAGTTAAAAAACATTTCTCCTCGGTAAGATTACGCAGCTTTTTGTAGGGTTTCATCATCAATTCCTTGTTCTAAACCATAAATTAGTTGGTTAATTCATCGATTCTTGGTTCGCTTTTCATCAAAGTCATTCAGTGGGGGAGTAGAACTCGAGAATGCTAGAACTATAAAATGGTATTCCATATTTGATTGGGTAAGTAATTTAATTTCCTTGATCAAGTTGTTAAGATCGATATGATCTCACATATTCAATCTTCCTATTGATTGAATATCAGGAGAGAGCTCCGTATCTGGCTGAAGTGGCCGAGAAGAATTTTGAGAAACAGACGACCTTCTACAAGGCTTAAGAGAAAACATAGGCTAAGATTGCAAGCAAGATTAAGACAAGAAGTGCTAAGAGAAAGAGATTAACATCCAAGGAGAAACACTTGGACATGGCTGCCCGTGCCATTTTCCGGTCCGTAACTTTTTTGCTTCAATATTCAGTCTTTTTCTATTTGTAGGTTTTGATCTTTTTGGTTTAATTACAGTTCAAAAACGTATTTACTCCCAATTTCTTGAGAAACATCCAAAAGTCTTATATGTAAGATCAATAACTCTTTTCCGTGCAGCTTTTTAGCATACCTTAGATTAGGAATTGATATTGCAGCAGTAGATTGATGTATAATCCAATTCCTTGGTCGCCGTCTACTCCATTGTGGTTATGCAGAAGAACTCTCGTATAATCAAAATACTCGTTTTTTTGGTAGAAAATCAGAACACTCGTATTCTACGGTATCTTGTTTTTATTTTTTAAGATTTTAATTTTCCTTCTCATAAAATTAAGTTAATGGTAAAATGTTAGATTTAATTTTTTGGATATATTGTATATTTTGTATTAATCTCCAGATTACCACAGTCATTATGTAAAATATTTGTACACCTCATAAATAATGTCAAACTCTAGGGGTTACCGCGTAGAATTTTCATTCTTTTTTATTTCCATTTTTTTAAAAGTTAACCGGATCTTTGAGAATACCAGATGAATTTGGTATAAATCTCAGGGTTACCATACGAATTAGGTTAAAGTTTGATACACCTCATAAATAACATCAAACCTCATTACCGAACGAAATTTCCGTATAATTATTAAATCCGTACAAGGTTTAGGCGTTACACTAGTTCTATCATGTTTGTTATGCCCATAACTGAGCTTGATACAGTTTGCCAAAGAACCAACAAGCCCAGCCCAAATAAAAATCAGCAGGTCTTGGTCTTGGACACATAAATGCATACACGGTGGGGAGAGCCATGAGTCGCGGACCGTAGATCTAGCGGTGGACAACCCCGGACCATCTGTTCTCCGGCGTCTCTCAGCCTTCAACCGAATCCAATAACCATATTAGTCTTCTTAAATTCAACGATTATTATTTCTTGAAAGCAGGACCTGAAGGAAGGGAGAAAAACAAAAAGGAATTTCTGGTTGGAGGATTTTGGGGGTAAAGGAGACGAAATGGATGGGATGTTTAGCAAAATTCGGAATCTTGATGCATACCCTAAAATCAATGAGGATTTCTACAGTCGCACTCTCTCCGGTGGCGTTATCACTCTCGTTTCCTCCTTTGTTATGCTCCTCCTCTTCCTCTCTGAACTTCGTACGCCCTTCTCTCTGTCTCTCTCTCACTTGTTTCTATTTAATTGGTACTTTTAACAACCTTCAATCAATTATTTCGATCTTCTGACCAAACAAAAAAAAAAACAAAAAAAAAATTGTCTTGATCTGGCGTCCTGGTTCCATAGAATAATGCAATTGTTGCATTCCATCTACTAATATATAGCTGTTTTTGTTCGCTGCTGGGAAGGAATAGCTCAAATAATTTGGTTTTGACTAGAGATCTACGGGCGAGGAACTGAGAATTGTGTTATTCCTGCGATCCAATTATTGGGGCATCCGGGAATCATATAAGCTTTGATGTTTAACTTTGTCAGATTTCTAGTGTTGGGTGCTTAAAGGTTGTACAACTGTGCCCACTTAGTCAAATTAAATGTTGCTCTACTTGGGTAAGTCAATTTGAGTTCTCAATTGGGTGGATTGTATCCTCTTAGTTTTGGACATGCGTTTGTGGTTATCTTCTCCCCAGGGTGTTAGTAGGTTTTATTGTTCTTTAAAGTGTTTCTTACACGTTTTTTATTTGTTTTTATAATGACATTGTTGGGGAATTGTTAGTTCATTGCTAATGCATGAGAAACTGAGAACTTTTTCCTTTCTTCTTGTTTGATTTTCAAATTTTCATAGAGATGACTAGCTGAGGAAGAATCGATGCCGTGTGCAGTGAATACTGATAGCAACTAGTGTATATCTTTTAAAGTGGGACATAACCTCAGTAGTTGCATGGTCCTTATATAGTGAACATTTGTTCTATGTGCATGACCTGCGGGCAGTGAAGTATTTCTTGATTATTAGTCTGATATGCCTAATAAGGAAATGAAGCTGCTTTGGGTCAAAAAGCATTTATTGGTGTCATTGTTTTGAGTCCATTATAGTGCAGACTGGGTATGTGTGATATTTGGCTTAGTCTGATATGTTTTAGGGAAAGAGAATATTTATGCATCTTTAGTAGGTCAGACGCCTCTGTCAACACATTGAGAGTAACTTAATATACGAGTGTGGTAGAAGCATTGAATTTTTTTAACTTTCAGTCATTTTTTATTCTTTTTATCTACTCCTATATTCAAACTAGCATATATTCTTCTAGCTTTCTACATAACTTGTGGACTTTCTCTATTTAACACATGCTATAAAATCATTTGGCAGTTCTCCCTTTAGATTTTAACTCTCAAGATATTAGTTTAAGTTTCTGTCGTTTCATTGTGTAACACAACAGTTCCCATCAGTAAATGAGTAAATGACACAGAAGGCATCTTCGACAGAATAATTATTCATTGTGTTACTGAAAGATTAAATGTATATTCGCCCCATTTTATGTATTTATTGCTGTTGATCTATTCTGTCTTATCTTGGGAAGCATTAAATGTATTTATTTCTGTTAATCGTCCTGATATAAAAACTCTCACAAAGCCCCCAGATTTACTAGTATTGATAATCTGAAAATAGGTAAACAAAAGTAACCTCCCAATGGAGACAAACCTCCAATTGAGCCTAATCTCAGAGGAGAACAACTCCAATGAGCCCAAAGGCACTTTGCCTTGATCCTCTCAAATTTCTGGATGATTTTCTCTCAGCTACACATCATTATTTATACTACTAGTAAGGCAGGCTAAACAGCACACATGCTGCTGACTCCTCTAACCGCTAAATAACAAAAAGACTCAAATACCCTTTCATAACAAACTTCTGCCTATGCTGGCATATATCCCACATTGGGTTCCTTTCTCTTTCTAGAATATATCAGATTTGGGCCAATTCTCTGAGCTTGTTTTGCTAACAATATTAGTCTTAACTGAGAGGTGGTTGGAAATGGAAAGTTTGATTGGTTTTGTGTTCCTTCTGTCCATTTGATGTTGTTTGCTTCTACTTATGTTGTTTTTGTTATGTTTTCAGGGTTATATCTATATTCTGTAACTGAAACCCAGCTCTTGGTGGATACCTCACGAGGAGGGACCCTACGCATTAATGTAACGTAATTTTTCTCAAAACGATACATATTCTGACTAATATGCATTATTAAAATGCTTTTTAGGTTGTCTAATCAAATATTAATCATGTATGGCTGATTTTACGATTGAAGTACTTTCCCTACATCTAAATATATTTTTTACTTTCTGACAATATACTTGTAAAGCAACTAGTATCATATTAGGCTGTCATTTAATTCTTTTAATTGACTCGTATTTTTGTTTTGCGGACTTGTAGTTTGATGTCACTTTCCCCGCGCTTCCATGCTCACTACTCAGCGTCGATGCCATGGATATCAGTGGGGAGCAGCATCTTGATGTTGTAAGGATTTCTATTTCAAGTGCTGTCTGCTATTACTATTCAATGCTTCCAACACATCATACAAAATGCTTCTACAAAATTGTGGACCTTTTCTAGCTTATAACCATAAATATTTCCCTTGATATGTTTATTATCAAGGTAGTCCTCAAATTTCTGATGCAACAATCAATCCTTACCCTATTTTGACATTTAACTATTGTACACTACCTGACATGTCAAAATTGTGCACATTAATTTTGGAAATCTAACTTTAACCCCAGAGGCTCGAACCCTTAAATTGATCCTACCCTTAAATCTAACTACCAGAAATTAACTATTGATACAAAACATCAACCCTATACGTTAAAAGCTGTTTTTTTTGTGCTCAACTTGATTTATCTTTTGAGGCAGAAAACTAACAACCCAAGCCAATATAAAACATAGAGTTTATAATTTTTTGTCAAATTTTTACTTTTGGCCTTTAGAGCTCATCCCTTAAGTAAAGCCTAAAATTCTTGTTCAATACCTTGTTAATCATCAGAGTAGATGATGATATCTTTATTTGTACAATGCTTTTCTTTTGATTGTGGTTAAATTTTAGCAAGTCTTGTGAAAACTCTTAGCAATTGAGATAAGAGTTAAAACTTTGAGATGTAGTGGTAGTTGACAATCAATGAATGTTGAACGATAAGAATCTTGTCTTACTTGCAGAGACATGACATTATCAAGAAAAGGTTGGATAGTCATGGAAATGTGATAGAGACAAGGCCAGATGGAATTGGTGCCCCAAAGGTCAGTCTAAAATTACTTTTGCAACACTTGATACTCATGAATTTTGCAGTTCTATGAATTTTTCCAAGTTGTATGCACTTTTGCAAAGTTTTGCCAAAATAATTTTGTATCTAATGGCCAATGGTCAATGCCTCTTATCATATTGTTCTCATTCGGTGGGTCTGTGTGATTAATTTGCATGATATATTAAATGTAGATTATTTTTTAGAAATTATAAGTGCTGTGATTTGATATCAGTAAGGTGTGCACCTGCACGCGCAATATACCGTTGTTGCTTTTTTTATTTATTTATTTGTGCTTTTTACTTCAATGCCTGTCTAGTTGCTACTCTCTGAAGCTGACTTTCCTCGGAATATCCTCAGCACTTGCAATTTAATAATTCATACGTGACAGCTAGCTGATTATAGTTTAGGGTACCTCTGTATAATTTAGTTGCTTTCATTATGGTCCAATCATAGAGTTTTCACTTTTGCACATATCTGAAAAATTCTTCCCAGTTTGCCTTGCATAATTTAGTGGCCCTATTTTTATGCGAGGTCCACAATTTCTGATGTTTTGTAAGTCAATAAGGTTCTCAATTTGTTGAAGTAAATATTTGATGCTAGTTCCAATTGGATAGAGGTATATACTGTTCTTAATTGACAGTCTTAGCCAGTGACTATGGTTATTGTTATTTCTGTCCAAGCATTTTCTCAAAGTCCTTGCATTTCAGTACTTAATCTCTTTTGGTATGTATGGCACTATTTTTGTGTTGTTGCTTGCAATTTTAGTGCTGTATTGCGTTATGATCTTTCTGCAGTTTCTTTCAATTTCTCTTCAGTGACAAATTCAATCGTCTTTGAAACAGATTGAGAAGCCTTTACAAAGACATGGCGGCAGGCTCGAGCACAATGAGACATATTGTGGTTCATGTTTTGGTGCTGAAGCGGTACGGCTTCATCCTATTTCAGTGTAGACATATCTGCATGACTGATTAAAATAAGAATTAAATATACATATATTCTTATATCCATTGTGCTAAAGTAAACCCTCCTTACTATAGACAGGCTAGATATGCCAGTATGATTTTTCAAATTAAAAGTAAGTTCATATTTCTACTGTGCTAAAGTTAACCCTCCATACCCTCCTTGACATTGTGCTAAAGTAAGTTAATATTTCTGTATGGGAGGAAATGGTTTTCGATCTATGGTTTCATCCTATTAGTCAAGAGAGATTAGATACTTCAGGACATGTATTGATCCCTACCCCATCAAATGAATGGAATAAATGCTGCTGCTAAATGTAATGTCATTATTGTTACTGCAGTCCGATGATGACTGTTGCAACTCCTGTGAAGATGTTCGTGAAGCTTATAGAAAGAAGGGCTGGGCACTTACAAATCCAGATTTAATTGATCAGGTATGTTGACACCAGATGTTTTATGTCGTTAATTTTCCTTTCAAAAATGAACACCATATGGTCTGATTTCATATATGTTAGCTCACACATGTGTTTATGTGTAATGTGTGTCCTTGCATGTTTGCTCGTTTGTGTTTGTCTCCGTGTTTGTCTCCGTGTTTGTGTGTATCTACAATGCTATATTGCAGAGCCAAGCAGAACTGTAACATCTGAGCAAGTAGTGTAATCGTCTCATTTATTAGTAAGACGCTTGGGGGAGCAACATGTATTTAGCTTCTCTGGAATTTTTAGAAATTCAAATAAAATTTATAACACTTTCTATTATATGACTTCCCTTTTTATCTTCAAGAAATGATTTGGAGTTGTCCGAACAGGTGAAATTGTAAAATAACATTTGTAACAGCAATCGGTTTAATTCCATGGTCAAGAAGATTACAACAAATTTACTGCATGAGCTTTTCTATAGTATTTGTGGGACAACATAAATTTTTAGATTAAGTCGCTGCTAATATGTTGTCTCAAGGTTAAACAAGGAGGTTCTTTCGATTAACATTATGAATTATTGTTATATTGATTTTCATGTCTCTTTTAGTGCAAAAGAGAAGGTTTCCTGGAAAGAGTTAAAGAGGAAGAAGGTGAAGGTTGCAATATTTATGGATTCTTGGAAGTGAATAAGGTCGCTGGAAGTTTCCATTTTTCTCCTGGTAAAAGTTTTCACCAATCAGGTGCTCATGTCCATGACCTGCTGGCATTTCAGAAGGATAGTTACAATGTAAGAATACAGTTTCCGTTTTATCAGATAAGAAATACAGTTTTCATATCCATCTGATGTGTACTTTCTTTTCTTATCATGATGTTTATGAGTAATTGTAAGTTGTGTATCATGCAGATAACACATACGATCAATAGATTAGCTTTTGGTGATTACATTCCTGGTGTTGTGAATCCTCTTGATAGGTGTATTTCCTTGCCCCTTCTAATTCCTTCTTCCACCTGGGTTCTTGTAAATACTTACATCTTGCTCCTGGAATAGAACCATGATTTTGTGTGTATGAATTTCAGAGTTCATTGGACTCATGAATTTCCAAGTGGCATGTATCAGTATTTTATCAAGGTTAGTATAGTTGATTCAATCCAAATGAACTGTATATACAGTCTTTAGTTCCAGTCATGTTGAGTTTTGTTTTCTGAAAGAATAATTTATTCACTGCATGATCATTCACCTCAACATGGGACACTTGATCATGTCATATTATGCTGAGGATTTTCTGTAGTTAAATAGCATGTAAGAAGTGACCAAAGAAGCTAGTTCGCAAAACTGAAAATGGCTTTGTCTAGAAGATGCATTTCTAGTTGAAAAGTTTTAAATACAATTTTTAATTTCTTGGTTTTTGGGGTGTGACGTGCAAAGATTTGCTGCATATAGCATTTTAGCGTCATTGATATTGTTAGCCAACGAGTTCAAAGAATTGGCCAAATCTGATATAATTCTAGAAAGGGTAGGAACCCCATGTGGGAGAGATGCCAGCTTAGGCAAAAGTTTGTTATGGAAGGGTAATTGAGTCTTTTTGTTATTAGACAGTTAGGGGAGTCAGCAGCCTGCGTGCTGTTTAGGGTGCATCACTACTAGTATAAATAATGATGTAAAGAGTGAGGGGAGGTCATCCAGAAAACGAGAGAGAAGGATCAGGCATTAGTGCCTTGGGCTCATTGGAGAAATCCTTTGAGATAGGCTCAATTGGGGGTTTTTATCTCCATTGAGAGGGTTACTTGTGTTCTCTATCTATTTCCAGAAATCTATCTACTAGTATTTGGGTTTTGTGAGTGTTTCTTATCCTCTTGTCTAACAATTTGGTGCTCATAAGAGAGAAGCTTTCCAGCCATGACGAGAACAGAAGAGTTAGATTCGAGGATGACCCTGGTTGAGAGTGACCTTGAGAGATTGAGGGAAGATGGGAGGAAGACTAACCGGAAGGGCGATCGGCTAGAGACAAGGTTGACATCGATGAAGGACCAGATTCTACAGGCGATGCAGGAGGCGATGGCTCAGCAGCAGGCTACGATGGCTCAACAACAGGCATCACTCGTTAGCCAGATCGAGTCACAATTCCAAAAAGGGTTCTCGCTCAACTCTGGGGAAGCCGGTGGCTCAAATTCAAAGGCACCGATCGTGGAGCTATCATCGGAGGAGCCAAGGGTTACAGAACTTGCGGGGTCTGAGAATGGGGGCGTCACAACTCCTTTGGTCGCTCGGAAGGTGGAGTTGCCCTTGTTCGACGGCGATGACCCTCTGACGTGGATTTCTAAAGCGGAGCAATATTTCACGATTCAGTCAACTAGACCGGCAGATCGGGTTATGGTGGCCATGGTTAGCATGGATGGAGCCGCCTTGAACTGGGTTCGGTGGATTCGCCAGCAGCGTCCAGGGTTCTCATGGGAAGAGCTGAAGGCGGAGTTGGTAAAGAGGTTCATGGGCACCCAGGCTTATAACCGATTTGAACATTTGAGTCTCCTCCAACAATCGGGCACCGTGGATGAGTTCATTGATGAACTTGTGGCGTGTGCGGCTCACACCACTGGATTAGGGAACGAACAACTGCTGGGATACTTCTTAGCCGGCATTAAGCCCGAGATCCGAGTCGATCTGCAGAAATATGAAGAATCGGAGTTTTTTGCCGCCATGGATGGAGCGAGGAGGGTGGAGAGGAAGCTCGAATTCGCGAAGGGCATGGGACGAGGGCCTTGGAAGCAAGCTACGGTTAGGGCAGGATTAGGTTCTAAAGAGTGGGCCAATAAAAGTTTATTGGGCCAAAATTCCTTCGTTGGATCAGGAATCGGGCCGCGATATGAGTCTGTGGTTGATGGGCCCAAATCCAATTGGGGGAACTCTTCTTCCCCAAATCTCCACAGCTCCACCCAGGAAACGCCGTTCACCCAAATTTCCAAGCACGAATGGATCGAGGTCGCGATTCACCAGGTACCTACCTCCAAAGGAGCTCAACGATTTGAGAGCCAAGGGTTTGTGTTTCAAATGTCGACAACCCTACTCTCCTTTACATAAATGTGCAGAGAAGGTTTTTAAATTAGTAGAGCTCGAGGAAGATGAACTCTCCGCGGTGAAACCCGGCATAGAGCTAATCCAAATGGGAGAAGTTGTAGCTCCGGGCGATTGGCAATATTCTGATCAGAATTTGCAGTGGCTGGAACTGCCCTTGAACACCATGGGAGGAATCGGTAACCCTCGAGCATTGAAAATCCGGGCCAAGGTAGGGGGAAGGAAAGTCATTGTGCTAGTAGACAGCGGAGCAAGTCACAATTTCATTAACCAGAAGATAGTGGAAATAGAAGAATTGGGTGTTGATCAGACCGGGACATTTGGTGTTCGACTGGGCAATGGGCAAAGAGTGGAAACACGAGGTATTTGCAGAAAACTACCCTTGCAATTCAGCTCATACGACACCGAAGTAGATTGCTATCCATTTGATCTGGGGGGAATAGACCTAGTCTTGGGCTATGCTTGGCTTGTTACTCTAAAGAAGACAACAATAGATTGGGGGAAGATGATCATTGAATTTGAAGAAGAGGGACAACAAGTCACAATTCAAGGAGACCCCACACTAGCTATCACTGTAGCCTCATTCAATTCACTACAAGGAGAGGTGCCTCTCGCTGATCCATCGGGAGCTTCACCCAAGATAGTCACAACTCAGGAAGGGGAAGCGAGTGCTGAATTTTACTCCTCCAACCTTGAGGACAAGGTTTGTTGATCCGGGGTGGAATTGTTAGCCAACGAGTTCAAAGAATTGGCCAAATCTGATATAATTCTAGAAAGGGTAGGAACCCCATGTGGGAGAGATGCCAGCTTAGGCAAAAGTTTGTTATGGAAGGGTAATTGAGTCTTTTTGTTATTAGACAGTTAGGGGAGTCAGCAGCCTGCGTGCTGTTTAGGGTGCATCACTACTAGTATAAATAATGATGTAAAGAGTGAGGGGAGGTCATCCAGAAAACGAGAGAGAAGGATCAGGCATTAGTGCCTTGGGCTCATTGGAGAAATCCTTTGAGATAGGCTCAATTGGGGGTTTTTATCTCCATTGAGAGGGTTACTTGTGTTCTCTATCTATTTCCAGAAATCTATCTACTAGTATTTGGGTTTTGTGAGTGTTTCTTATCCTCTTGTCTAACATATTTATATAGTTATGGGGTGCATCCTCATGCTCATTGGCTTTTATACAGTGCCTTTGAGATGGATTTAGTCCCTATATCAATTTTGGTGCATTTTAACTAAATTAAGTTATTATTGTCACATAGCTGAATTTCAGTTTTTCTTGGGTCTATCGGGCATACCCCCTTTCCCTTGGGCAGGGGTACTCCCATCTTGACCCCCCATATTCCGCTGTAGTGGAGCCTCACTGGGTCAATGATGATGATGATGATGATATTTATATAGTTTTCTCTAGAATTATGGATTCTTCTCTGCCAATCTCTGGGAGTGATTGCCTTAGGGCTGTGAATCTATTTTATATTTGGAGTGAATTGGAGAAAGCTTAATCTGTTTAATACTGAATATATTAAGCTGTCTATTTTTCCCTTTTGATAGGTGGTACCGACTGTATACACAGATGCGAAGGGACATGTTATCCATTCAAATCAGGTGCAATGGCAATTTATGCGTGCCTCTTATTTGTTGGATTTCGTTATGTTGATTTAGTGCTAAATGCATCATTTTGTTGTGTGCAGTTTTCAGTGACTGAACATTTTAGGGGTGCAGGGGGCAGTGTCTTCCAGTTCCAGACTCTCCCAGGAGTTTTTTTCTTCTATGATCTCTCTCCAATCAAGGTAAGCTTCCATTTTAAATTGGCGAACTGGGACCATGAAACTTGCTTTAGAATGTTGTCACCTGTCCATCAGATGTCCTACTCAAACCAAATGGCTTAACTAAACTTATTAGTCCCTTATGTTAGTCCCTGACCTTTTATTTGTACCAATAGAGTCCCTAACCTTTATGAGAATATGCAATCTATGTCCTGTTAGAATCCTGTCAACTTCCAGTTATTTTTATTGTCCTAGCTGTACACTATTCCTTTCTTTACATTACTGGAGAGGTTTAGGAAGGGATTTTGGTGAAAGAAAGCTGGATTATATAATTCAAAAGATCGGCTTCTTTTGGAGAGCCTTCATTCATTTTGGGGAAGGAGGAGGCGAACCTGAGCGCTATAGACGGGATGTACCGGCAGGCTGTGAATTGGGGCGACCTGCCTAGGAGTTTGGGTGATGAGATATGTATTGTTGAACGCATGGAAAAATTGACAAAATCAAGGAAAAATTGACTCAGGCTGATCTTCTTAACTTGAATCAGCTGCTAATTGTGATAGATATTAAGCAACATTAAGAAATATAGCATACACAGCTGGGACATGTTTGGTCCAAGTCATAAGGCCGTGTCAGCAGTAGTAATGGAACAGGATTGGATGGCTAAAATTGTCATTTTATTATAGATTACGGGTTTTACTGGAACAAATTATAGGTTAGGGTCATGAAAAAGGTACAAAAAGTTAAGGACATAATATGCGTTTTAATATGCTATTTCAGATTATCATATGTTTTCAATTTTTATAACTCTGAACCATGCTATGGGTTTAAACATGTATCATCATATATGATTACGTGGGACTTCAGGTTTTATTGACGAGACGTTCTTACTGGGATCTGTTTTAGAAGCCCTCATTTTTTGTTAACTGTTACAGGTGACTTTCATTGAGCAACACATTTCGTTCCTTCACTTCTTGACAAATGTTTGTGCTATTGTTGGAGGTAAATGACTTGCTTCTTTCTCGTACGAATGCATCCAAGAATGCATGTGTTTTTGAGTACACGTGAATATCTGCAGGTGTTGTTCTTTTGACCGTATAATGAATGCGTTTTTCTCATTGTTTGGCCTCAGGGGTGTTTACTGTCTCTGGAATAATAGATGCATTTGTTTACCATGGTCAAAAAGCAATCAAGAAGAAGATGGAAATCGGGAAATTCAGTTAATGGCAGTTATCATTGGTTTGGTAGAGAATGGCGTTATTCTAAAGGGCATACATTCCGAAAAGGGTACTGAGGAATTAATTGTGCCCACAATCGCATTTGCATCTGTCCGAGTCTGTTTGGCTTACTTTATACAGTTATGCCAAAGTTGTTCTTCATCTCATGTTCGTCGAATAGATACATTTATTAGGGCTTTTTGCTTCTCTAGAGATAAATGAATCTTGGAACTATATTGTGTAGACATGCTAAATTTCTACTCCCTCTTTTTAGATAATCTTGCCAATTTAGTTTAATTTTCTTATTCAACAAAATTTGGTATCTGAGATATTTTAACACATTTTTTCAATAATAACCCTGCTAATTAAAAAATATTTTCATAAATCTACAATAAAAGGTGAAAGGTATTTCTTAGACAAATTCTAAAATGATAAGTTTATCCGAATGGAGGGTTTCTTGGAGATCAAAATTCTACATTCTTCTACACCTCTGCATTATTCGTCGGAAGAGATACGCACTCAAAGATGAAAACGTGACTTGGATTATCGATGGATGGTCAAGGACCTGAGTAGTTTGCAGTGGCAATTTTGGCAATATGTACTCTGTGGAAGTTGTGGGGGAATGATTGTGTTTATTGATTTGTAGATTACAAGGGCGGTTCGGGACGTGTGGCCATTTAAGGTTTTGGGTTAGAATGGTTACCAACTTGTCTTTTATAAGAGGGGTCGGGGTGTGGTTGGTGACTCAATACTCAACTTTGTGCGGATGTCTTTCACAGTTGCTAGCTGTCAGAAGGTACAAATGACAAACAGTGAGTGTTGATTGCTAAAGTTGCGATGTTCCACCTTAGAGAGAAGCAATGACGCAAGCCATGGTGGACGAAACGGTAACGAGAGTGTCAGCTTGGGTAATGAAAACATTGGTGATAATCCAATATTTTCTACAATAGCATCATGAATAACGCATAGTAAGGAATCCTGCCAAATACAATGTAGTATGAAAGAATTGTGCGAGAATACTTCGATCAAGCTATTAATGTATACCGTTTTGGGGAAAATGTTATTTTTTTTTACATTTTTATAGAACGTAGTTTTGTAGGATAGAGCTACTTGCTTGTTGTCTTATGACGAGAGACACGATAAGTAGGTGTGTACTCAAACATATCCTTTTCCTCAAGTAACTTCCCATATTCTTTGATTCGATCTTCGACTACTATTTGATTTGATCCAACATCAACCCCGTCGGTCAGCCGGGGAGATATTTATTATATAGATTTTCGACTCTCTTCTGACACACTGTTTTATCGCCTTAACAACTCCTTATGATGAGTTTCAACGAGATATGAAATGTTGCATATCTAAAAAAAGGGACGGACTGCTATAGTGAGTCTAGTGCCTATTAAAGTGGATTCTTGTGGTTTTGGAGCATCCAATTGAAATTGAAATAAGAAGAGATAGGATAGGCATAACCATCTCTCCCTCACCCCTTTAGCTCATCTGAAACTAGAGCTAGAAATGCCCATACTTATGCTTCTATTATCTTCATGGATTCTCAATTGTTCTCACCTCTTGGGCAAGACAAGCTACTTTTAGCTAAGAGCCTTTTTTCTTTCTGCCCAACTCCTTATTGGAACCACTTTTCTATGAACAATGCTTTTGGGTGGAAGCATCTTAGAAAAAATATTCCCCTCTCATGTCCTTTATTTTTATTCCATTTCCTTTATAAGAGGACAAATTTTTACGCCTTATATGATCATATGTATTCCTTCCTTGTCCTATTCTCTTCAAGATTTGTGTTCGACAATTAATAATGAAATGAACCCCTTGATGAAGATAATTTCATGTGGGGAGCCACCTTTGACGACTTCCTTTTCCCCTATGCCCCCTCGACATAGGCTTCTTCCGGTTGTTCCATTACCAATTGTAGTAAGAGCTTTGGCAAGAGCAACTTCAACTTGGGCTTAGGCTTTGGCAAGAGTTGGATACACTGACCATCCTTTTGTTAAAACATGCTCTTCAAATTTACAAATGGAACACTTTTCCCCTATTGGATAGGGATGTGGCCAATAGAGCGCGAATAATCGAAGCACTAATCAACAAGAAGAGTGATCGACGCAAAATGAGAGAACGAGGGAGCATGATGCGCACAAACTCAGAATTTGAGTATAAGATGATGATACTCCTAAAACCACGCACCCTACAAAAACTTACAAGTACCGGATGCTCCCTATCCACGCATATGCTCGGCTGGACAAGGCGGCTTCACTACTGTACGAACAATGTGAATAATAAACTAAGAGCACAAAGACCCCATAGCAAGTGAGTAGCTTCCACAAAGCCCAAGAAAAATAGTGTGATTATCCTACATAACGTCCAAATACCCTTCATGAGCAACACATTGGATGAACGATCGATAACATCGCATATTCAAGCCACTGATTTATAATGCAAGTCACATCCACCTCACATGGCACACGCCTCACACTTTGCAATTAAACAATCAACACATTGAAGATCAATAAGGTTCTTCTACATCAAGAAACTCCAACTTTCAACCTCCCAATGTCTATAAATAGCTAAAGAAGGAGAAGGTTGCAATGGTCGAAAAACATCTCTAGTTTATTTCGGGTTTCAACACTAGCCCCGATCATGGGGGACCTTTTCATCTTAGGGAGGTACACTCATATCAATAAATTGAGTTACAATTTCTTCCCAAAACATCTTGACAATGCGCCCATGAGGGGCGCATATGATCTAAACGACGAGGCCCAACAATCAAATTGGCCTTACAAATGTAATGGTAATTTTTTTCAAAAATAAAAAAAATAATATTTCTTTTCTTATTAAGTTAATTATATTTTAAATTTTTTAACTTAAAGTTAATTAATTAAAGTTTTTGTGTAAAGTTTGTAATGAAGGAGATTTATGGGTTAAAAGTGGAATATAACAAAAATGTATGCCGACTTCCATGTTATATATACGTGGGTGCGTTGATCTTTCTCATTAAGGAACGGAGAGAGAGAGAGAGAGAGAGAGAGAGAGAGAGAGAGAGGTGGATTATGTTGATTTGATCCACTAGGTGTAAGAGTTCTTCTGCCAGTTTTGATTTTGGAGTTCAAGTATTTTTTGGAGCACAGGTCATAAGTCATGATCAGAGACAAGGAAGAAAGGCAATATATTTGCCTAAGAAAGGGTTTCTTGTTCTTGGTAGTAAGAATAATTTGCAGAAGCTTAAATGTCATGTATGTTGTTGGGATGGCTAAAATTTTGACCTAAAGCTCAACTAAAGCCACCTCCTATTTTGCATGGTCAAAGTTGGGATTCCACAACATTAGCACCAAAAGGAATCCGAACACATGGTATAGACGACATTCCCACACTAGATCTTTCTTCATTCTGCTTGCAAATTGGATCTAAAACCAATTGTTTTGGTGATCCACCATCTCGATACCTCCTTTGACAAAATTCCACTCCGCAACCAACTTTTGCTTGTGCTTCACGATCTCAGCTGTCCCTCTCCATAAAGTGCCAATCAAGCATGTTTCCTCCAATTTCTTGATGTTGCTTTCCACCTTTGACAACTTATGAATATACTCAGCAAAACTCTCATCATTTTCTTCACCTAAAAGGTCACCATCATTCTCACTTAGAAACTCATCCACGGATACCTCAGCCGAGTCGGATGAGTTCAGTGCTCCAATCACCTCGTCGGCTTCCTCAACCATTGATGGGTGAGTGGAGCACGAGGGTTTGGTCAAGATCAAGGCCATCTTGTAATTTTTCTCAGAGGAATCCATCAACACATTCCAAGGACACAAAAACCAAAAGAAAGTATTATAGAGGGAAAGTAGATGATTTAGGATGGAGTGTAAGAAGAGAATCCGAATGGTATTTATAAAGATGAGAAGAGACCTTTCTACCGGTGAAACAGAGAGATATCGCCATGCCTTCTACTATTTCCCCTTCACCTAATCCTTGCACCAGAACTCGATTTTGCTCGACCCCTCCGCGAATGGTTTTACAATTGTACACTTTACCCCATACTTCTTTCATCGTCCTCCATTTCTGATGCCACACCTCTCCATTTGGTAGCTTCCACGCCATCGGAGCCTTAGCGAAACCCCAACGACATTGACATGTTTGATGATGCTTCATCTTTCCTAAAAGAAGGGAAATCATTACCCACGACTGAATCTCCAAATGCCCTCTCTTTCCATCAAATAGTAATTCAATTTTGGTCTATTGATTTTTACTCAAATTTGGAAATTTGGCTAGTTTGATTTGGAGGACATAGGCATTTCTCTCTCTTCGCTCTCTTTTCTCTATCATCTTCATTTCAACCGCATATGAATTCAAAGAAGAATATTTAAAACTCGATATTTGATAGTACCCATTACCCACCATAGGTGTATGCATTCCATACGTAAAGTGTACGCATATAAATATAAAAAAGTAATGGGATCATAAATAAATTTTGGGACCAAATAAAGACACAACAAAAAAATTAAAATTTGGGTATGTTGAATTTAGTTACGCAGGCTAAATTTATCTTAGTTTTTATTTATTAGTACTCAAATTAATTTATTAAGCTGAATACATTAACTTTCACTTAAATATTTGTTGGATCCTAAGTGTTAGCTGAGATTTAGGAACAAACATTGGACTGTTTCCAAGGTAGTGGAAGTAAGATAAACATAAGCAAATAAACAAGATGGGACATAGTTCCTTTATAGAGGAACCCCCTACAACCAACTAGCTGTGTGGGTAAATTTTTACCTCCGATTGGAGGATTTTGAATGACTTTCTTCTTTTATTGATAGTTCTATAAACTACTACAAGACAAAGTTCAAACTTCTCTGTTTCCAACAATTTTCACACTTTAAGAACATTAATGAACTTTCTCATCCTAAAAATTAGGACAACAAATCAACGAAAACAAAGAGATCAAACCTTACACTTCTACGCTTGTATTGTTACTCAGTTCCCTGGCACATGGGAAAATCACTTCACCGTCATCGATATCGAACACTTGCCGCCAGGGACTTCTTTGGACTTCTTCTATGTTCTGGACTCAACTCCTTTAGAGATTGCTTAAGGCTTTGTGAGAATTGGTTTGGAAGTGCACTATTCATTGGCTTAGATAGGCATTTGATGCTTGGGGTTCAATCTTCATTTTTGCACTTGTCCAAAATGCCCTTGTCCTGTTAGCCAAGTATATGTACTTTCTTCACTTGTGATTCCATTTGAAGTTGTCAACTCTTCAAGCTCATCAGGACATTGGATCAATCGACTTAGTTTGAGGAACAGATTGCGCCTCTAATTTGTCTAGAACATGCTTCCGTATTTCGCGCTGAGTTGGTTGTCTTCACATGTGAGTTCCTATGACATGGGAACTTGTCTCTCATGAGTTCCCATGATGGGAACTGTTTCTTTCCTGCAGTTTGTCATCGTTGCACTCTTGAGTTCCTTTAAGGAGACATCTGTTCAACCCGAAGTTACCTTGAAAAAACACGTTAGTTCCCAAATAATATTTGTCATTACAAAAATGAAGAGTTCGACATTGTTCTGATATTTTGGAACGTAAGTTCCCAACACCTTCCAAACAATACTTTTTATCACTAAATTTACCTCAATTTCCATTTGAAGCTTATTTGAGTTGAAGTTGAAGCAAAGATAAATATGAGCTAAAGCTTATGTAGTAGTTACATTTAATTTGGTAATAATATCAAATATCTATTTTGAACCAATAATAATACAAACTTTTAAAATCATTGAACTGTATACGAACTATTACAATATTAACTCAAAATAATACAAAGTAAAAAAAATGACTTGTAATAATACCAATTACCAAGTATTCACTTTAACCAATAATAATATGAACTAGTATGATATTAACTCAAAAACAATACGACAGTGAGCTTTTCGGTAAAACTTATGACATGGCAATAGGAATTATGATATGACATGAAATTAATTGACACCTCAATTTTTTTTCTTTCTAACTAACAATTGTCACATCTTTCCTCCTAATTCTTCCTCACCAATTTCTCTTCACCGATCCTATTGCTCAACTCCTCCTTCTCTCCTCCACCTCTTCTCTCTCTTCAAACTGAATTCGATGTGAGCTGTGATATCGAGCACCACATACGACGACCTCGTCCACCTCTCCATAAATTTCGGTTCCTGAACATAGCCTAACTTCATTTGCCACCTCCCATAACACACCCTCTCTGTTTACAACTCCAAGTGGCATGGATACTGATAATAGTTCGTATACAATTTAGTGATTTTAAAAGTTGCTATTATTATTGGTCAAAGTGGATATTAGATCTTATTACAAGTCATTTTTCAACTTCTTATTATTTTAAGTTAAAATCCAAATAGTTCATATATAGTTCAATGATTTTTAAAGTTTGTATTATCTACCTAGTACAATTATAAAGGAGAAACCAAGTATGTAGAAAAGATTGTGCCACTTGTCACCATATAAGAAAGTTAAAATTATTATTTTTTGATAAATTTTGTCAAAAAAAAACCTACCAACTTTCCCACTTCCACCACTAACCAATACAACTTATCTTTTAATGAAAAATTCGATTTAAAAATATTTTACTATTCTAATAATTTATATAAATATTTATTTTAAATTTATCTAAAAATATCTTAGTATTCTAATTGATCTAACATAAATAATTTTTAAATTTATATTAAAACACTATTTTTTAAATAAATTGTATCAAAAAATTATTATCCTAACCATCTCATACAAATTGTCATTTTGAAGTTATCTAAAAGAAAATACTTATGTAGCTTTTTTTTCCACAATTCAAAATTTGAGAGAATATTGACATCAGAGATTGAATTCATTTTTCTAAGTTTAGGTAAAATATTTTGAATTTGAGAGAATCTAGCATTAGAGATAGACATTATCGAACACCTATTGATTAAGTATTTTTTTTATCAAACATCACATTCAAACATTAAAATATGAAACAAAAATCAATATAAAATCCAACCAAACACACCATAACATAAAATAAACTATAATGTAAAATTAGTTTATAAACACATGCATCCAAACACACCCTAAAATAATTTGAATAAAATTGTATGTGAAGATATTAAAATAAATTAAATAAAAGATTTTATGTACAATTTCATGTTATTACAAAAAATGGTTTTCATAAGTTATATAAGCGGCTTGGAGGTAGGTTTATTAAAATAATATCATTTAGACTTCTCTAGAGAGATCTAGAAGAAAATTATGGAATGTTCTAGAAGGTTACATAATCATCTAGAAGAATTAAGAAGGTTATGGAAGAATCTAGAAGATGCTAGATTGTTGTGCAAGCTTCTAGAACACATGTTGAGAGGGTTTCGATTGACAACGAACAAATTTATAGTCAAAACCCCGCTGAGTACAGCGAAGTTAGGATCGTTCCACAGGAAGCAAGGTTGTTCGTTTATCAACTACTAAAAAGCAAACAAAAACAACAAAACACTCACAAGCAGCCTCGTTAACGACGTTGTCAGGGTCGTTAACGAACCACCGTAAACAAAAATACTCAAATAACGACCTAAATAAATTCAGTACCGAGGCAAGTACTCAACAACGAAAATTCACTTAGAATAATTCAGATAAAACAAAGATCTAGGACTAGGGACACCACAACATAGCCAAGCATATAAACTCGTAAGAAGATAAGATCATGCCTTTAAACAGATAGAGTCATCAACTTTCGTTGACTATCAAGTAAATTAACCAACTTTCGCATCCTAATTCACTTAATTGCTTGCTTTGGATCTAAAGCTTGAAACTTTCGTATTCAAACAATATCAACCTTCAAGTTACTAACTTTCTCTTTCAATCAAGTTAAAAACTCAAATTACATCAACTTTCGTTTCGGTATAAGCACAACAAACAATCTCAATAAAAGATAAAAGGCATTTAACACACAATCTTACTTATCAAACATGCTCAACTATATCGGGCTTAACCCCGATCGTAGAAAAGAAGACTACTCACAAATCATAATTACTAAACAAATAAACTCTCTAAAAGCAAACATTGAAAACAAATCACTACTAAATTAAATAAAAATATATGTCTTACAGAAGTTAAGAAGAAAAACCGAAAAAGAACAAAACACCGAACCAAAACCTCGATCAACGAACTCGGTAACTTTCGTCCACCGACCTCGAACTCGACTTCGATCGACTCGCCTCCTCGATTCTTCCTCTTTTTCTCTTCTAATTCGACTCCTAGAATGTCTGTCCCTTCCCCTCTCTATGCTAGATAGAAGGGTATTTATACTAAAAAGCTAAAAACTAAAAAGGCAAAAAGATATAAACTTTCCTTAAAAGATAGAAAATAAAACCCTAAAAGATAGAAACAAAATCTAAGAAGATAATAAGACCTAAAATACATACTCTAATAACCCTAAAAGATCCTAAAAAGATACTCAACCGACACGGAAATAAATTCCCGCTCAGGATCGGTAAATCATAAAGTCAACCTTCGAATCTTCTCTTTCGTGGCCTCGTTAACGAGCCCTCACAACCTCATTAACGAGCCTGGGCTTGGTTTTCTTCCACACTTCCTCTCGTAAATCTTGAATTCTAACTTCTTCAATCTTGTATTCCTCTGTCTTTCACTGCAACGCTCCAAATTCAGCTCCATATAGCACTTTTCCTTGCTAAAACCTACAAAATACACAAAATAGCGTAGCTTTCACTCTTTTCATAGAAATATGCAAAACTATCTAAAAACACTCAAAACTAAACCTAAACTTAACAAAACTACACCTAATAAACAAAGAAAACCTACTAAAAACTATACTAGAAATGCGAACATCAACACGTAAGAAGACCATGGAAGATTCTAGAAGATGTCGGAAGGATATGGAAGCTTCTAGATTAGTATGGATCATTCTAGTGATGTAAAGGGGTATATGGAAAACTCTAGAATAGAAGACTCTAGTATTGGCTAGTTGTAATATAGGCTGGAGACATCTAGATTTCTCCTTAGTGAAGGCCGAAGGGTGGTGGAAAGCTTTGCCTATAAGTAGACCTCCAACCCCTCATTTGCAAATCATCCAAGTGATCAAGCAACAAGTGAGTTGTAAGTGAGAGAGTGTGCCCACAAAATACATCTAGTCTTGTAAAATCTCTTTCCACATAAATATAAAAGTTAGCTTGTAAAATTAGTTGTCCCACTTGCCCATCTTAACCCGACGAAGCGAGAAAATTCGAGTTTTCTCAACAGTGTTATCAGAGCGAGGATCGTTCGACGTCAATGATTGCTCGTTCCGGTTCAAGATGGAGGCCAGTGTCACACATGATGGTGACATGTTCAAGCTCATGACGGACAACTACTCGCATTCGAGGACGATGATGGAAGACCACCTGTATTGCAAGGATTTGCATGAGTCCATCATCACAAAGGACAAGCCAAATGGAAAGACTAACATGGTGTGGGAGCTCCTCAACAGGAAGACGGTCGTAATGATCCGTAAGTACATCGATAAATGTTTATTTGAGAATGTTCCTAATTATACAAACGATTTTGAATTATGGAAAAAGCTTGATTCCCTAATTCAAAAGAAAACGCCTCGTAATAAGGCTCTCCTAATGCGATGATTGGTAAAAATGGAGTATAAAGATGGGAAAAGCATGATTAAGCACTTGAACAATTTCAAGGGGCTCGTAAATCAGCTAAATAAGGCTGAAATGAAGGTCGAGGACGAAATGAAAGCGCTTCTACTCCTAACTTCCCTTCTAGAGAGTTGGGACACGCTAGTGGTTACTCTTAGTAACTCTGCACCAAACGGGAAGCTTACCATGGACGTCGTTAGCGATAGCCTTCTAAACGAAGAAGATAGGAGGAAGGAACGAGGCCATAATGCTTAGGTAGAGGCGAACGTCGTTTACAACCATAGTAGAGACGACACACGTGGGTGCAAAGAAAACGAGGATGAGATCAATCTCGAGGACGATCCAAGTCACGCTCAAGGGTTAACTGCTATTATTGTGGCAAGCCAGGCCACATAAAAGCAGATTCTCAAAATCTCAAGAGGGATCAGAGATTTGGCAATGTCAAACCAGACCAGTTCCACCCCACGAAGAGGCAAGACGAGAAGATCACTACCGTTGTTGCAAATGAAAGTGAAGACACGTACCTCACCGGAGAAGAAAACTTCTTAAACATCGCCTCTAATGAAAGCTCGTGGATCGTCGACTCTGGCGCTTCCTTCAACGTCACCCATCATGAAACTTTTTTCTCATCATACGAAAGTGGCGACTTTGGTAACGTCCAAATGGGAAACCAAGGAAGGAGCAATTTTATCGGTATGACAGATGTCACTCTGACTACAAACACAGGATGCAAGCTCGTCCTCAAAGAGGTGAGGCATGTCCCTGATATGCACCTTAACCTCATATCAGTTGGAAAGCTCGTTGATGCCGGTCTGGTGAATCACTTTGGAGACTACAAATAGAAGCTCACCAAAGGAAGCTTGGTCTTGGCTCGAGGAAGGAAGGAAGGGTCACTATACGTGATGCAAGCTAAGCTTCAGAGGGGAGAGACAAACGTAGCAGGAGTAGACATGGAGTTATGGCACCGAAGGCTTGTGCATATGAGCGAGAAGGGGCTTCGTATCCTCTCCCGAAAGCAACTCATCCAAGATATGCAATGTAACTTTCTCAAACCATGTGCTGATTGTTTGGCTAGTAAACAACATAGAGTTGCTTTCCAAAGACCTTCACAACCTAGGAGAAGGAAACAAATAATTGATCTTGTGCACACTGACGTATGCTCCATGTCCGGGAGATCCCAATGTGATCCAAGTGATCAAGCAACAAGTGAGTTGTAAGTGAGAGAGTGCGTCCACAAAATATATCTAGTCTTGCAAAGTCTCTTTCCACATAAATATAAAAGTTAGCTTGTAAAATTAGTTGTCCCACTTGTCCATCTTAACCCGACGAAGCGGGAAAAGTCGAGTTTTTTCCGACAAGTTTATATTATGAACCGAACAATTGTACCGGACTTATTTACGTAATCTTAAATAAACTTTCATTAACATAATTCATGTCACACCATAATGGATCTAATCGATATCCTAATTTAAAAAAAAAAAAAAAAGCCTCTCATTAGAGTAGAAGAATCGTTTAACACACCATTTTATTTTATTTTCCATTTTTGGTTGAAGTTTAACTAACGAGGGTATAATGTACAGTTTTATGCACCACTCATGCATGCTTTCTTCCACTAGTACCCAGTCAAAGTCAGCCATTAACAGAAATATTCTATCCTACATGATTGCCTGTTCCCCTGGCTAAATCATATAAGAAAGGGATGGCACCATTAGTTTTTCAAAGTAAACGCAAACACTTGCAAACAAATCACGACGACTTCACGATCCCCAAAAACAAATACGAACAAGACTTGATGCTGAGTTGTCTGAGTTGAGTTGACTTGATCCTTTTATTTATCGGGACGAGATGAATAGGGCAGAGGAGGCATCTCCATGATGAAGCTGTACTAGAGCAGAGGAGAAGAAGAAGAAGATACAACAAGAATCCGCAAGTTTCGGATATCAATTGATCCGTTTTTCTTCTCAGGTCAGGTACGTAACCAGCAGATTAATTTAACACTTACAAAAGTGAAGGTTTAGAAAACAATTAACTACCCAATATAGCCTTTCGTATTATTTCAAACAATTGCTCCGGGTTTTTGTTTTTTTCTTCAATCGAACATTCAAACAACTACTTAGCTTTTTGAAGCAAGGATCCAGTGAACGTTCCACTAAATTTTTTCTTGCTCTATCTAATAAATTCAACACGGTTAAGATTTTATAAACTCTTCAAATTGAATCCATTATATTTTTTTCCGGAAATACATGAGACTTAATTAAACCTGCATATTTTTTTTGGTTGAAATAAACCCGCATTAATTTGTTTTGGTTGAAATAAACCTGCATTAATTAAGAAAGGTGAATTTCTACCGAAAATGAAAAATTAAGAAAGGTGGAATTATGGAAGCACAAATATACCCATGTCTTTATCGTGCTTGATATATACGGTAGTGGTTACCAATACACAGTTTGTCTAGTGCTAAATTGATACTAGACTCTTTAAGTGGATTCGATATACAGACTCTGATTTTTTAAAAAGGAGTGATATAGCAATCGCATAATTTGTTGTTTTCTATTTTTTTGGCCAGATTAGCGATCCATAATATTACTCTAGGCGTCGTTGCATAGGCCTAAAACTAGTTAAACTTTGACTATAAAAACCGAATATAAAGCCTCTGTATATGTTTCTGTTTTTTATGGCAAAACGTTATAGGCATGAAACAATATTAAACCTAAAAGCTACATACATATATAGCCAAATTTGCCGAATCTAATTCTTGCATCTCTTTTTACGAGGGTATATAGAATTATAGATGCCTTCCAATATTATTGATCAATTAGCTATAAACTATGTGCAGGTTTTGGTGTATCACGTACTTTAATCAACTTTGATGGAAAAGGGAAAGAACGACGAGGAGGATTACAACGAGCCCTCTGAGAGGGAAGTCTTTGGAATTTGTGGACCCATTCATCTCAACTTTGTTGACTGGTATGTTATTTCTCTTGCACAAAATCTTAGCATATATGCTACGTATGGGCATGTATACTATTAGCCCAACGGTTCCATCCTATTGTAATCTGCTGATCGAGTTATATACAAGTCCTCAACTTTCACATATGAGATGGACATTCTAACATATACATACATTGTTAATGGATCAATCTTGCACATTAATTACACAGGACGTCATCGGACCATCGAAAATCAATTGCAGCAAGCCTAGTTCAAGGAGTGTACGTCCTAGAACGCGACCGCCAACGCAAGCGCGAAGGCCACAAAGCCTTGGCCCCCGTTTGGTGGGACTATTTCCAATTCCAGCTCATCCACATCCTCGTAGACAAAGCCGACGGCTCCTCTTTCGGCGCCGTCTTCGAGTACAAGCAGCAACCCTGCCATTACCAATACTATTACCCCACTAATGATCCCAACTACAACCGAACCCTCAAGCCTCCGAAATACGTCCTCGCCTTTCGTGGAACCCTAATCAAACCGGGGAGTCGTGCCCGTGACCTCAAACTGGACATGCACCTAGTCCTCAACGGCCTCACTCGAAACTCGAGGTACCACACCGCCTTTCAGGCCCTCCAGCACTATGCCTCGATCGCGGGCCCCTCGAACACCTGGATGGCCGGACACTCCTTGGGCGCAGCCATTGCGCTCCAAGCCGGAAAGTCGATGGCTAAGGTCGGGTGCTACATTGAGTCCTACCTTTTCAACCCTCCATTCGCATCCGCTCCGTTGGAGAAGATCACGACCGAGTCGATCAAGAGCTCTATCCGAGTCGCCAATAGCCTTGTCACCGCGGGTTTATCTAAGGTTTTGAAGTCGAAACCCTCGCCCAAGGACGACCCGTTTGTCGTCATGTCTCCATGGATTCCTTATATGTTTCTGCACCCGGATGACCCGATCTCGTCCGAGTATATAGGCTACTTTGAGCATAGGCAGAAGATGGAGTCCATCGGGTTAGGCGGCGTTGGGAGAGTCGCCACGCAGAGCTCGGTGATTAGTTTGATCTCCGGAGTGATTGGACGAGACGGGGAGGCTACGCACTTGATCCCTTCAGCTTATCTCACCAAGAATATGTGTTATGCTAAGGATTTTAAGCAGGCTCATGGGATACACCAATGGTGGAAACAACATATTAATTGGCATTTTCAGCTGCACCAGCACAAACCATGATTCAATTTCACGTACGGCATCAATACAATTGTACAAAGACTAGTGTTATCTGCAATCTGCAGTTTATATATGGAGTGCTGCTGTCTACTAATTATGTTGCCAAATTTGCCATTTGGTTTGGAAAAATTCCTATTTTCCATGATGTTCTGAATATTGTAGGGGCGTTAACGCTCGACCCTAAAGTTTGAAGTGTAATATTAATACCTTATGATATTTATATATACACTCTATGGCTATATGATATTTATATATACCTTACGAGGAGGCTTCCATGAAATGAATATACAATACAAATTATGAAAATATAATAACGTGGTTGCAAGATATGATGGAATTTTATTGAGCTACTTTTACAAAAGCATAAGCCACAACTTACAGTCCATCAGACTTTCACATATGTAGTACCAGAGTTAGTTTTGGCCGGGTATGGTACGGACCTATGATTTAACTTTAAGGTGGGTTAGTTGTTACTAATTTTTTTTGGGTGGGCTAAATTATTTTAATTCAACTAATTTAATACTAAATTTATCTTATTTTTTATTATTAAATTTACCCTATTTTTATTGTTTTTTTTTTATTTTCTTAGGGCGGAGTGGGGAGTACCCCAGCCCGACCTTCGGTCCGTCCTTGAGTATGGATAGTTATCTGTATACATGAGCTATTGTTAAGTTATTGTATTTTGAATGATGAGTGTATTTAAAAGACTGCATTTTATTAGGCTTTGATGACCAGCGTTGACCGTCATCATTATCGTCACCGTCATCACTGTCATCAATTTGTAATAAATATAATTGTCATCAAATGTTTTGACGACATTTTTTTGATGACAAAAAGTATAATCAAAGGTAAAAAGTGTCATCAAAATGTCTTGATGACAACTTTTTGATGACAAAAAGATCATGAAAGTCAACCAACCACATAAAAACAACTGTCATCACATAAAAAAAACAGAGTTATCGTCAAATATGTATCATCACGTTTAATTTTTTAGTGTAATCGATTATCACATATAATTTTTTGGCTTCGTCCATTATATTTTTCATCAAAAATGTGTCATCAAACGCATACCAAATATGTTTGATCACAAAAAAAGTATCATCAAAATATGTCATCACTTTCATCAATTTTCATAAATTGTCATCAATTGCCTTGATCGATGACAATTTTTTGATAACAAGAAGTGTAATCAAAGGTAAAAAGTGTCATAAAAATGTCTTGATGACAACTTTTTGTTGACAAAAAGTTTAATCAAAGCCGCCAACTACATAAAAACAATCATCATCATCATACATAGTAAAAAAACAAAGTTGTTATCAAATATATGTCATCATATTTAATTTTTTAGTGTCATCAAATATGTGTCATCACATATAATTTTTTAGTATGATCATTCAAAGTGTCATCAAATATGTGTCATCATGTACAATTTTTTTCTAGTGTCATCAAAAAGTGCCTTCACTCAAAGTGTCATCAAATAAGTGTCACCACGTATAACTTTTTAGCGCCATCAATTATATTTGTCATAAAAAAAGGGTCATCAAACACAAACCAAATATATCATCACAAATTATGTTTTTTCAGTATCATTAAATAGTTGTCATCTCACATAATGTCATCAAATAAGTGTCATCGCAGTAAATTTAAATAAGTGTCATCACAGTAAATTTTTTTAGTGTTATCACTCAAAGTGTCATCAAATATGTGTCATCACTTAAAGTTGTCGTTTTTATCACTACAAAAAATAGTTGTCATCAAATGTCATCATCATATAAAAGAAAATTTGTCATCACCACATAAAAAAAATTGTCGTCACCACATAAAAAACAATTATAATCACTAAAAAAACAAGTTGTCATAAAAATCATCACTTGTCATCACCAAATATAAACATGTCATCAACAAAAATAGTGTTATCACCATGTCCATTAAATGATCCATAATGTGAAATATTGTGTTAAATGATCTGTATTTTACCCAAGGGAAACCAATACTTGCAAAATAAGGGAATAATAATGAACTGTTTTAAATAACTGAGGTGAAAGTCCAATTTTTTCACAAATTTGAATCAAATCATATATAAGATGCAGTAGAAACTAATCTGGGTGGTGGCACTCTTCATTTACAAATAGACTCCAATATAAAACCAGACAAATGTGTACAGAAAACAAACTATACAAAATAATAGACAACAAGGTTATCAAACTCGAGATTCTAGGATCGGATTACGAAAAGTCTTATGGATAGGATCATAAGATCATAAGATCCTATAAATATCACTAAAACTAATATAATATAGATATGATAAAAAAAATATAGGCACTAAAACCAAAAAAATATATAATTTTATTAAAATTTAATGATCATAATGCCCACAATTGACATTTCAAACTTATATATGGACAAGAAGCACATTTAAAAAATATATATGCTAATGCTCACATAAAGAGTCGAGGAAAGATTATGGATCTTTATTAGGAAAAAATGTTGTAAAATCAACAATTGGAAGTCCGTAAGAGGGAAGTTGGGAGGTAAATGAGGTTAAAAGAGACAAAATGAGCATTTAAGCGATGTAATTTCACTAATAATTAAGACAATTGGTGCTAAAATAAATTTTATAAGCTCAAAGTAAAAACCTGGTTAGGATCTTACGATTTTATATAGGATCTCATGAGATCCTATACGATCCTATACAATTCTATACGATTCTAACACGATTCCAAACCTATTTTAACAAATTTCGATTTTAATGTACGATCCGGATAAAAATCCCATATAGGATAGTAGGATCTCACGATTTTAAGATATGGATCTCAATTTTAATAACACTGATAGACAATCTCTTCTATGCCACGATCAAGTTTTAAAAATGAAAACTAGATCATAATACCTCGATTTCCCTTCTACAGAATTGGGAAGGTAACCTTTTCCTCCATTTGTGTGTGCTCAAGCAAAAAATCATAAAGTTGGCCATATCTCTTCCCGAACTTCCTCACCTCCATCTTCGGCATGCCAAAGACGAGATCGACGACCACCATTCCACTTCCACGACCAGATCTGCCGCCCATTGAATAATCCTTTACAGGTGCAACATCACACTCTGGTGTTGGAGCACCAAAATCTTCACTAGTAGCGGCATTGTATCGTCCCAATCCGGCCCCCACTTGAGACCTCGCATAGATAATTTGCAACATCGTCTCAGTGGAACCAGAAACGACGTTTTTCTTGCCGAATTCGAGTGTAAAAAATGTCATTTAGAGCGAACTCGAGCGATACCGACTTTGGAAGTGTGGATGTGGAGTTGGAACTTTGGAAGCCATGGATCGAGACTTGAGAGGAGGGAAGAGTAAGAGAACGGGAGAGAGAGTCAACAGATTTGGGAAATTTTCGATCATACAGAAATTTTCTATTTAGCTAAAATTTAGAGATTATTAATCTAACACCTAATTAGGTACCCAAATATTGACTTGTTAGGAGAGCCAATGGTGAGAGAGATAGCATCGACATCACAAAAGGCATTAATTGAAATCATCAAGAGCATGCTTAAAAGAACAGCTAGAAGAAACGATATCCGTATTCAACAAAATCTTGGCCTACAGTGTGCTCATTTGAAGCCGAGAAGCTAGGAAAGAATAACGGATAACATCCCTAGCAGCAAAGACACCAAGCCCCTCCTGATGGGAGAGTGGCCAACCGCCATTGCCAATCACCAAACCCCAGCCTTGACGCAGTGACAACCTTCTCCAAGGAGAGACGCAGAGCATGATCATATTGAACTCCAACATCCTTGAAAGACACAAGGGAGCAAACTCGCAAGGCATAGGACAACTTCGCAACCCCAGTACAGTTGGAAAGAAGAAGTAGCTCACATTGGGGTCATTTAGCTGGTTAAGTGACTCCAATAAGGAAATTATTCTAGAGACTCTCTTCAAGGGCAAGTCCCAACTGAAGCCCATATCCAAGCACATAGACCCACCAAGAAGTTTGACATTAAGAGGGTGAGAGATGTTGGATGGGAAAACACCATCCACCAAACTTCTAGGATCCTCCACAAGCCAAAAAAGCTCAGTTTTATCCACATTCAAGAACAACCCATGAGCTGGCCCATCAGACCTAATGATTTCAAGCACCTTGGCCACCATAAGGGTATCTCCAACAATAGTGTCATCCTCAAGATACCAAGCCTGAAGGGTGAGATTACAAGCATGATTAATGGACTGAACCAAAAGATGCAGAGCTAGGGCGGACAACAAAGGCCCTAAGGGATCACCTTATTGTACCCTTGACAAGACCAGAAGATAGAGTCTTCATAGTAAAGCCTAGCAGGTTGAGAGTAATAAAACTCAACCCTTGGAGCAATAGACGGACACCACAACCTAGTTTCATGGAGCTGGAAACTCCTATCAACAAGGTTGAAAGCATTCTTGAAATCCACCAAAAGCATAGAAAGCCCAACCTAATTGCCCTTAGACTCAACAAGCATGTTCACAAAGTGCAAAACAACTTCACAACCACCAAGAACCCCCACGCCAAATTGAAAATCTTGCAGATAAAGATTTATGAATGGACCAACTAGAGTCGAAGAAACCTTGGAAACAACCCTCCTTCATACAGTGCCAAGAACAATATGGCACAAACCATCACCCGACTTGACCAAGAGAGTCAGGGGGTATAGAGGGAGAGTATTTTGTGTAGGAAGTGATGACTTTTAATATTGATTATAGCATGTATTTGTACAAGAGTTGATAACAAGAATAAGTAAACCCTAGTACATAATACCTTAAATAGTCCCAAGACTGAACGGTATGATAGAACTATTCTAAGATACAAGATAATTCTATCTATTGTTTCCTAATATCCCCCGACAAGCTAGACTGTCGATTAGAGAGGCCAAGCTTGTGATGCAGAACATTGAATTGAAGCCGAAGAAGTGATTTTGTCAAGATGTCAGCCAATTGATCTTTAGTAGATACATGAGAAATGCGAAGTGTACGTGATGTGACTATGTCTCACGTGCCACATCATCATGGCCAAGTTGCCCACGGTACCGAGCTTCTTCATGACCCATCCATCGTCGGTACCGAGCCACCCGGGCGCGCCAGGCGCGCCACGACGAAGCAAGCGCAAGAAGTTTCTTCCAAGCCCCAAGCTTATAGTCTCGAGCTACATCTCCACGGTACCGAGCCTCGGCACGTTGAGACCGACCCCTCCAATGCTAACGCCTACAACACCAAGACGCCTCTTGTGTGCCAAGATGAAGGTACTTTTAATGTCGGTTTCCAAGGGTCTACTACCATCAATTATGTGATTATGGCTGGTTTCCAAGGGTCTACTACCATCAATTATGTGATTATAGCTGGTTTTGAAGAGTCTTTTGTTGGGAGCTTCTTTCTCTTAAAAGGGACGTTTTTTCCCTTAGCTAGACATGTTGAATTTGATCAAGAAAACTCGTGTATTGTTTTGCCATGTTTCGGCTTTGGGTTTGAGGCATTTTGCCTTGAATAAAATTTCTTGTTGTTCTTTGTTTTTAACCTTTGATTCGTGAGTAATATCGGATCACCCTTGAGATCCAAGAGAAAGGTGCGTCACATCCTTGTCCTTGAATCTCGTAGTTTGAGTTTCGAGTGTGGTGAGTCATATCCACGCCCAAAACTCATTCATATCCAACTACCCTCCATTTTCATCATCCATCTCTGGTTTCACAACCCCTCACACGTCCATCAATCCATCTCCGAGGCACATCCATCCCATTCCCCGCCAATAAGAGAGCATTCGAAGTGGCCTTGCACCGACTCCACCGATTCGATCCTTATCATGTGGTATCAGAGCACATGATAAGGATCGAATCGGTGGAGTCGGTGCAAGGTAACTTCGGTTGCTCTCTTCTTTGCAAGGGAATGGATGGAGTGCCTCGGAATTGGTGAAGGTGGACGTGTAAAGTTTTGGAAAACCAGTAATGGATGGTGGAGTTGTGAAAGTGACGGATATGAATGAGTTTAGGGTGTGGATATGACTCACCACACTCGAAACTCAGACTACGAAATTCAAGGACAAGGATGTGACGCACCTTGCTCTTGGATCTCAAGATTGATCCGAAATGACTCACGAATCAAGAATTGGAAAACAAAAACAAATAACTTTATTCAAGGCAAAAACGCCACAAAACATAGCCTAAACATGGCAATACAAAACAAGTGTTTTCATGATCAAATTCAAGGTGTCTAGCAAGGGAGAAGGGGCGCCCCTTTTATCCTAAATTCAGCCATCAAACAAGCCTCTTGAATAACCAGCCATTAAACCAAAGTGAAGACAAAAAGACCCTTAGAAACCCGACATTAATTGTGTCTTGAATGAGCACGTAAGAGACGCCAAACTCGGAACAAGCTAGGCGCCCGCCATGGCCTCGGCGCGCTCGGTGACAAGCAACGTGCACTCCATGTCGTCTTTATATTTGATCGGCGCACCATGGTTCAAGAGACCATTTTGAAGCTCTTCTTGCAAGACACGAGCTCGAGCTCTTGTGATCCTCCCTAAATAAGGCCAAGGAGTGTTGTTGGCGCGGTCTGCGCGCCCCGATGACTCGGTACGCAACTTGGTAGGGAGCTCGACAGGCAGCTCGGCACCGAGGTCAGGCGGGTTGGCACCGAGGTTAGGCGGGTCGGCACCGAGGTCAGGTGGGTCGGCACCGAGGTCAGGTGGGTCGGCACCGAGGTCAGGTGGGTAGGTCAGGTGGGTCGGCACCGAGGTCAGGTGGGTCGACACCGACGTTGGATTGCTCGGTATCGAAGGCGTCGAAACCATGATGTGGCTTCCGAGGCGTAGTCACATCATCCTCCCCCTCTTGAAAAGGGTTCATCCACAAACCTTCATCCTGCATCTCATCATCATCGTTAAGAAAATAAGGAGAAAGGTCGGAAACATTAAATACCTCGTGCACACTGTAGCTTGGTGGCAATTCCACTCAAGAAAGCATGGAAACTACGCATTTTATAAAATGACATGTGTTGAGATAGTGAACTATGATGAAAACAAGAATACTTAGGCCTCGATGTCACAAACTCATAAATAGGAAATGAAATCATTTGAGTAATGGAATGTGACATATCCAACACATATTCATGCTTATGGTTGATAAGAGTGTAGGAAACTGCCCTGAGAGATGCAATCTTGGGACAAGCGATCGTCCCGGCCGTGTTGTGGACAGCTTCTGGTTCGAACTTGTTTGAGGTCGTTCTCTGAGCTCCGAACTTGGAATTGAGTGATTTCAAGTCTCACTTGCAAATACAGAAGTCTACTTGACTCCTACCAAATTTCAGCACGAAAGAGCGAGAGATCTGGGTTTTATGGCCATTCTTCCCAGGCTGCGCAGAGATATCCGAAGAACACATTTCCGGCATTACCTCATCGTTGCTCTTGTTGAGTTGATCCTCACCTTGGAGTAGGAACGGTATACACGACGGTACCTTGGAAGTCAAATCGGTCCATGGCGTAGATATTGAATTCATCGAGCTTCTCTTGATGATAGGCCAACATGCATGTCGTGGGGGAGCTGGAATTGGGTTCATACCTTCCTCCCCTTCTTGCTTGGGACTATGTCTCACACGTCCTTCAATCCATCTCTGAGGCACATCCATCCAGTTCCCCGCCAAGAAGAGAGCATTCGAAGTGGCCTTGCACCGACTCCACCGACTCGATCCTTATCAGTACGAGCTTTAACATTTTCCCGAACAAAATGATAAGCTATTGCAATATGCTTCATTCGAGAATGAAATACATGATTAGAACTCAAGAATGTAGCACCAAGATTTTCACAGTAGATCACCGGTTGGTGAGGCAGCCAAACACCTAACTCATTAAGGAGAAAAGTGACGCATAAAAGTTCCGAACAAGCGTCAGGTAGGGCTTTGTACTCCGATTCTGTAGAGGACCTAGAAACAGACTTTTGTTTGCGAGAACTCCAAGAAATTGGCGTGGAACTAAAATAGACAAGATAGCCAGTTGTGGAAATACAATCATCTTTATCGCCTGCCCAATCAGCATAAGAAAAATCATGTAGTTGAAGAGACGATTGAGGAGAAATCAGAATACCAAGATCAAGTGTACCATTGAGATAAAGCAGAAGACATTTTAGGGCTTCCCAATGCACTGTAGTAGGGTGTTGCATATATTGCGATAATTTGCTAATCGCGAACGCAACATCAGGGAGAGTCAGGCTAAGATATTGTAGGATAGTAACAAACATTCTGTAATTAGTAGGAGATGGCAAAGGAGAACCAATATGATGAGATTGATAGGCCCGCAAGTGCACGATACTATCGAAGTAATATAAAAGATATCGAATCTAAGGGAGCACTCGTTGATCACAAATCTCACACAAACTAGTAATCTAGATCAAACATAATTGATTGGGATTTGGAATTTTTATAATTAAAATAAACAAAAAAACAAGAAATAAAACTAGGAAAAATTAGAAGAGGGTTTTGGTTGTTTGAATGATAGGAGGCTAGGATTGGGTTCACCACAATGGAACTATGCAATGTCAAGCAAAAATCTCTCTAAGGTTTGCAAGCAATGGCCTACCATGGTTAATTGTCCTAAGATATCTCCAATCCTCTTTCAAGGCAAAGGAAAACTACTCCAATCTAGCTTAATTCCTACTTTCATGGTAATTAATCCTAGATTAAGTGCATTAAACACATAGACAATTATAAATAACCACTAGGAAAGTAGGCCTACTTTCGTGATCCTAAAATTCCTAGCTCAATTCTTGAAGGTTCAATGTCAAATATCATCTTTCAATGCATACTCAACATCCAAAATATGAGAAAATACTAGCTAGGCATTTTCACAAACACTTGGTGTGCAAGAATTGAGTAGTAAACCAAAACTCATTCAACCAAAGAGAAATCTTAACCAATACATCATATAATCACCATTGGGCTACCCCCAATCCCAACACAAGCAACTACTCACTTATAGTTGGAAAAAACATGGCATAATAAATCAAATCCAACCATCACACACATGGAAATAATGAAAGGCAAAACAAGAAATAAGATAAATGGATAAGAGACACTTATCATTCAAATCAAATCTTGATTTGTGGACACCAATGACTTGTAGGTCTATTGTTGTATGTTGACGGGCCTTTACTCTGGACAACAAATAAATTTATAAGTCAAGACCCCGCTGAGTATAGGGGAGTCAGGATCGTTCCACGATAAGCACGATTTGTTTATCTATCGACTACTAATAATGAAAATCAAACAAAAACAAGCAAAATACTCACAACCAACCTCGTTAACGACTTTGTCAGGGTCGTTAACGAACCTGTATACTACTAACGACCTAAAAATAATTTCGGTACCGAGGCTACGAACTCAGCAACGAATATGATCAAGGAAAATTCAAATAGAACCAAAGATCTAGGACAAGGGTCACCACAACATAGTCATGCATATAAACTTGTAAGAAGATAACGATCATGCCTTTAAATAGATAAATTCATCAACTTTCATTGACTAGTAAGTAAGTTAATCTACTCTCATAAATTAATTCACTCGATCACTTGTTTTGGATCCAAAGCTTGAAACTTTCGTATTCAAACAATATCAACCTTCAAGTTTATAACTTTCTCTCTCGATCAAGTTAAGACTCAAATTACCTTGACTTTCATCTAGGTATAAACACAACAAGCAATCTCAAAATAGATAGAAGGCATTCAACACATCATCTTACTCATCAAACCATGCATAACTATGCCGGGATTCAACCCCGGCCCTAGATAAGAAAACTATTCACTACTCATAATTATGAAATAAACAACTTCTATAAAGGACAAATTGAAAACAAAACAACTACTTCAAATTAATAAGAAAATATCGTCTTACAAAATTCAGAAGAAACCGAAAAAATACAAAACCGAATCGAAACTCGTGATTAACGATCTCGGCTAACTCTCGTCCAACCTCTGCTCGATCTCTTTCTCCAACTCTTCTCTCTCTCTCGGCTCCTCCAAAACTCGTCTTCTACTCGAATACTGCTTGCCACCCCCTCTGTAGGTTATAAAGAAGGGTATTTATACTAATAAAGTTATCTAAATAAATAAGGATATAAGATAAAAACTTTCCTAAAAGATAGAAACATACTCTAAAAAAATAGAAATAAAAACCTAGAAGGATAACAAGACTTAAAATAAAATATAATAACCCTAAAACTCATTAAAAACACTCTATCGACACAGAATAAATTCCCGCACAGGATCGGTAGGTCATCACTAAGATTTCTCGAAAAATCCTATCGCAAAACCTCGTTAGGGACCCTGCATAGCCTCGTTAACGAGCCTGAATTTTGACTTCTTATACACATCATCTCTAAAAGTTTGGACTTCGACTTCTTCATCTCGTATTCTTCTGTCCTTCACCATAGCATCCCAAATTCAGCTCCAAAAAGCATAGTTTCCTTGCTAAAACCTACAAAAAGACACAAAACGGAGTAGCTTCCATACTTTTCACAAAATATGCAAAACCATCCAAAAACACACAAAACTAACCCTAAACTTATCAAAACTAAACCTAATAAACTAATAAAACATACTAAAAACTATACCAAAAACATGAACTTCAAAATACCCCATACTTAGACTTGCTTGTCGTCAAGCAATCACTAAACAATATTCAAAACCAAACAACAATACTTATCAAACTATAGCCTTCATCTAAAAAGCAACATCAAAACATATAGAAAAATATAGCAAATGACTATTAATGTCATCACACATATATACACCAAACAGACATAAGCAAATACAATCCAACCTCACAAGGGATATATGTGTTTCACTCAACTCTCAAGTGTTTGGGCTTAGAATAATCAACTCTCAACTCATCTTATATACAAAAACTCATAGAAATTGGAACTTATATCACCAAACTCTCCACCTAAGATTTGTCAAAACAAGCAAAAATCATCAAGAGAACTTAGTGGGCTCAATGAAAAACTTCATATAAGCTTCCATTCGGCTGGGTTGTAATGCGGCTTGGTAATAACAATTAGGCGTGGAAATATTTTGGTCATGTGGTGCTAATAATATCCGGGAATCAAAGACTCCTAAAAACTCACACATCTCACCAAAAACTTCAAAAGATACCAAACTCTCTCTTCATTATTATGCACACTCTTTACTCACCCAATATATCCTAGAAAGTCTCATAAAAACAACTCAAAAGAATTTCTGGTTTATCTATTAAACACACATGCAGTTCTTACTTCTTTCTTTCTATTTCATGTTCTCCTTCAGCTCATTTTTTTTACGCTGCCTCGTTAACGAGCGAACATGGTCGTTACCAAGCTTCATCGTGTACTCCTCCTCTTTCTTTCTTTCAACAAACAATCTTATTTCGTGCATCTTTTGTACCAAGAGATCTTTCTTTTATAAACAATTTAAGAGACTTCCAATCTACCCTTCCCAACAATCCTTTAATTCAAACCAAATCATAACATTTCACTCTCCTTTTGTTTTACACTCACAAAACAAACCTTTCCAAACTAAGTCCTAGTCCCCGGATAGGGTCAAGCTTATCTCGGCTAGGGAACAATTTTGTGCGGCTAAAAATAAAAGGCTTCAGGCTCAAGTTGGCTTCAAAAAGAAGGATCATGTAAGGGTGGATAGGGATTAATAGGGCTTATAAAAATAAGTTCTCTGTCATCTGATTTTCACAAGTAATGAACTATAAATCTTATATAGGTCTCAAGACATAGATAACCATTACAATTCCAAGAGATAATATGCATATAGAGAGTAAATCACACAAGAAAAGAAGAGGGATTTTTCATAATCTCCCTATAAGGCAAAAAATAACTCACAAGGCAAATTTTGTTGGATTGCATCACTTATGCTAAAAAGTATACATGCTCAATTTCATCAAATGCTATTCCTTCCTAAAAACAACTTCAAATTAAGAAATCCGGCTATATTTCAAAGATATGCTTGCAAGGAATTATATGATCATGTTAGCAACTACTATCATAGAAGATAAGAAAGGGATATCTATCAATTCTAAAACTCTTTTTTTTTTTGAATTTTTTCAATTTTTATGGAACAAAACAAAGAACTACTCAAAACACATAAAACACATAAGGCAAAACACAAGACAACAAGTTTTCTACTTTCTCCCACCCCATACTTAAAATTACAGTGTCCCCACTGTAAGAAAAATAAGAAGAAGGAAAGAAATAGAAAAGAAAACCAAAGAAAACAAGAAAAGAGAAAACAAAAAACATACAAAGTCATGAAGTAGAAAACAAGAAAAACTCTTCTTCATGTTGAATCAACGGTTTGGTGGAGGAAAGTAATGCTCGAAGTTTCCGATGAAGTCATACATCGTCCTCCAGCGCTCTGCATCTTCTGCCTCTCTTTGCCGATGCCTCGTATCCTCAAATGTCATGCGAGCAGAATAGACACTCTCCCATCTATCCATCCTCCGATGAATATGGTTCTGCTGAAGGTGAAGCTGTTGCATCTGAGTAGAAAGATCTTCAGCCCACGGAGGCGGGATACTTGATCCAGTGTACTCGGGCTGAGGAGGTAGTTGATAGTGATTGTGAGGCTGGAAATGGTCTTGGTAAAGCACCGGATTGTAACGCACGAGACCATATGAGTGTGGGTCGATAGGAGGCTGGGAGGGGTCGGTATATGCTCTCGGCCGGTCGTTACCGAAGCTGTGTGCCTCGGTAGGAGCATCGGTAGAAGCCTCGAAGTGGTCGTTAACGACCCTAACTGGCTCGTTAACGAAGATATTTTCGGCCAGAATTTCTGTATCGAGGTCTTCATCCTCGAGGTTGAGCTCCTCTGTGCCTCCCTCAGTAGCTGCTTCTTCAGTCTCATCATCATCTTCATTCATCGCTTCTCCTTTTCGCTCAAATCTCGTCTCACACGGCCTAAGTGATAGCTCATCTTCCGGCTTGGGCTCTAACGGGAATGCATGCCCCGTCCATGCTTCATACCAATTTGGTAAGTAAAGGAGCTCCAACTTGTCCCGGGTGACTACAACATCTCGGCCTTGAACTTTAGTGACATACCCATCCCGAACTTGAGTGAAAATACCGGAGCTAAACCAATAGTTCCGGTTGAGCAATTGGGCGTGATAGGGCGTGTAACGAGTGAGATCGACTCCAAGATTGGTCGCCAGGAGACTAACTAGATTCCCGCACCATACTTCCTTTGACTAGGTTGACTTCTCCACATAATAAAGCCATTCGTACCCCAATTTCAATGGGGCGGGTTCCTAAAAAAGAATAGTGTGGAGGCAAGCAAATTCTATCCTTGTCGGCCTGTTCAACTCTCTTTTTGGCCAGAATGTAGCGGCTAGGACTCGGAGAAAGATCCTGAATATGGGGTTGATGATGCTTGCCCCAGATAATGCCGCAGCGGAGGGCTCTACCTTACCGATGATGTAGCTCCACATCCTTGTCACCTTATAATCTTTGAGGCTATAATCTCGAGATGGATTTGGGAGCTCCAGAATAGCATTGAACTCCGCCAAATTATACTCTCGGTTCACATTGCCGAGCCGAAATTGGATACATCCCGCCGAAGTCTTCATCGGGAAGCTTGTCTCAATAGTGTCTAGGAACTCGGATGTGAGAGCCGGAAAGTGTGGTAAGTTCTCCTTCTTTAGCAAATGAGGCGCACCGAGAATAGCAAAGGCCTCCTTAACATCATCATAGATCGTCATGGCTTTAGCACTAGACCTCGAGAACCATCTAGTGTTGTGGTCCTTGTCTAGGATGGCGTTGTATCGATTCGCTTGCCCTTGAGTGTGCAGGATCACGTTATCCATACACGGTGGAGATGGGGACCTCTGATTCCTCTTCTTCTTTTGGGCTCGGGTCGCGGCTCGGCTTGAACTTGCCATGTGGTCCTAAGAAAAATTACGACTTTTCCAAGATAAGTTCCACTCAAGTAGATTAACAAGAGACCCCATACTTGGTCTCGGAATAGCCCTCGGGATTCATCGTTAACTACTCAATTGGGTCGTTAACGGGTCTAGACTGGTTTTTTTCAACCTTGAAGATATGCAGGGTCGTTAACGAGCCTGGGTGGGTCGTTAACGAGCTGCCGAGAACCAGTCGAGAATTTCTAAATGAAATTAACTCTAAAATTAAGCCATGAATCAAGCATGCATCCTCCATAATCCTACATTAAACACACAATCGGGCATACACACCCCATACTTACTCAATTACCCATCCTGAACATGCTAGAATTGCCCAAAATCGACATGGTGAAGATCGAACTCAATATCTAGAACAAGAAAATTCATGCTTTTCCAATTAATATTGCAATGGGGAACTCGACATGAATAACCTACCTAAATTGAGAACCACTAAGCACAAACCAAATTCATGAGTAAGAGCAAGACATGCAATTCGACCACCTCTCTATAAACGCAATCTAGATACAAAATTTCTACCCTAAAAACCATGAATCATGCAATAAAGAATTAGGGTTGAGAAATCATACCGGTAGATTGAGAAATTGAAGAACAGAAGGACGAAAATTGGGTGGTTAACGAACCCAGATTTCGTCGGTAATGAAAACAAGGGTGGCGGGCGTCGTTGACTTGGTTGGGTTCCGAAGTTCGGTGGAGGTGAGACTTCCGATCGGTGGTGAAGAATTTTGGTAGGGATTTTGAGGGTTTGAGCTTTTGGTTTTGAGGAATTGAGAGTAGGATTTTGGGAGTTTTAGAAGGGTTATATAGGGGAGGGTAAGGATAGGAGGAGGGGTAGGTAAGAGGCGACAAGGAGGGGGGGGGGGTAAGAAGATAGAAGATAGATTAGGATTAAAAAAAATAACTTACCTGCCCGTTTGCTGAGTCGGGTCACCAGACCGGGTCGTTTAACGAGCCTGGGTGGGTCGTTAACGAGCCACCGTACCCTCTTTGAATGGTTTACGAGCCCATCTCCTGCATCTTGTTAGCTAAAAGTAAACTATCCTATTTTCTATCCTAAAAATTACTAAAAACTCAAAAGAAAGCTAGGAAAAAGATATAAAAAGAAAGGAAAATCTAATTCTATACTAAAAGCGGGTTGCCTCCCGTAAGCGCTATTTTTAACGTCGTTAGCCCGACGTACTTACCTTGGCTCAAGGTGGCTCTTTTGCGGCTATGTTGGGGTCTTGAGGTGCCCATGATTAGCTTTGTAGGCATTATTCTCTTGAGTCACTAAACTTGGTCCCTTGTCTTCTATCAGTATGCCCGGTATTCCTACATACGGGTTAGTGAAATCCAAAAACCAAGGTGGTCTGGACTCCTCTTGATTGTACCCTTGCATGTGAGACTCGATAATGGACTCATGAGGTTCGGCAGGGTCTTGCGTGAGATTCTCGTCCACTTTTGTAGTTGAAGGGGGCACGGTAGGAACAACTATATCGAGTTCTGGCTGATTCAACTCGATTTGTGCAACCGTAGTTGGATCATTAGCATTTTGGTCAAGGCTGAATTGTACGCGCTCTTCTCCAATATCAAAAGTGAGGAGTCCTTTTCGCACATCGACCCGAGCACCTGCTGTAGCTAGGAATGGTCTGTCGAGAATAATAGGGACGTGAGGTTCTTCAGGCATATCGAGAACGATGAAATCATTCGGTATAAAGAATTTCCCGACTTGGATAGGATAGTCGTCCACGACTCCTGTGGCTTTGACGCATGATCCGTCTACCATGTCTACAGGCTCCAGTGGTGCCATGTTGGCTTTTGACCAGATTGAGAGAGGAAGTAAACTAGCACTGGCTCCCAGATCACATAAAGCTTTGAATTTGTGGTCGCCTATGCCAATTGTTATGGCAAATCTTCCTGGATCTCCTAACTTTTCCGGTAGAGCAATAGATCGGACTTCATCCTGCAACTCTGTGATGGTTCTTTTCCTGCTAAGAATATCTTTCAAAATTTTCGTGTAAGCCGGCATTTCGCTTAGGGCCTCAACGAATGGGATGGAAATATTAATGCCCTGAAGAATCTTTACAAAACGCTTGAACTTACTCTCAATAGAGTCCATAGATTTCTTAGTGGGAAATGGAAGAGATTTCACCATTCTCGGAACCAAGTTAGGCTCGAGAGGTGAAGTTACTGGGTCGACACTAGGGTCGTTAGGTATTCTCAGAGGATAGTTACCGACCCTGATGGGGTCGTTAACTACCCTGGGATTGAGAGGAGGGCTCGGATTAGAAAACTTACCAGGACTAGGGTCGTTTACTACCCCGGAAGCCTCGTCGCCATATTGTCCCAGATCGGTACTTGCCCTCGCTGGCTCGTTACCGAGCTGAACCGTGGCGTCCTCTTCAGTCTTGTCCTTAGCTTAGACACACTCCGGTAGTGTTTTTCCGCTCCTAAGGTGTACCGCTGCTATTTATCCCCTAGGGTTTTCCTCGGGACGGCCCGAGAGTTGCCCTTGTGTTCTTGGAATCTGTGCAACAAGGTTCCCTAGTTGGGAATCAACATTCTTCTTCCATACATCGAACTCTCCCCATCTTTTGTTTTGGTGGTTAAGGTTGGCTTGAAATTCATTAACTTTATTGTGGACTCCATTAATGCTTTCCTGTAACCCTTGTACCCATGATGGTGGCTCCTGATGGCCTGGAGGTCGATAAGGCGCAGGTCGTCTATCCGGTGGAGGCGCTGCATAGCTTGGATTTGGAGTTTGATTGCCCCACGTGTAACATCCCCGACCAAAATGCATACGTCATTTTGCATTCATATAAGATTAGTAGCATATGGATAGCATATTGGTATGATATATAGTGAGTTTTTAACAGTAATATTTATTTTCTAATTAAGTTTATTACATTTTATAAAGTTTTTAAGTAAAAAATAATTATTAATTATTTCAGGGTAAAGTTTGTAGTAAATGAGATTTCAGGGTGAAAAGTGGAATTTTCCAAAATATATGCCGACTTTAAACGCCGACTTTAGCACATGATATAAATCATGTACTTCTTGATTTGTTTTCATATAAGTTACGTAGAAAAAAAAAGAGAGAGAGGGGGGTTTGAGAATTGAAGAATGAAGTTTGGTATTTTTGAGGTTGGATCTTAGATCTGGTACGAGATTTCTTCTATCGGGTTTTAATCCTGAAGTACAAGCATGATTCGGTAAATTTTTAATTAGTTAATGGTTTATCTGGATTTTTTCTAATTTTTCCAGATCTAGATCTATAGTTGATTTTGATTTGAAAATCGATTGATCTATAGTTTTTAGAGGGTGTTTTTGATATCGGATTTATAATCGGTAAAAGATTTCAGAGTAATTTTAAGGTTTTCCTTGTAATGATATTAGGGAGCCATTTGATCAAGTTTTTCATAAAGGTTTGAACTAGAAAAATGTTCCTTTATATATATAGTTTATTGTTGTCAAGTTTTAAAGGATTTGGATATATATGCAAGAAGTTATAATGCATTATGGCATTTCATTGCATTTGGGGTTAAAGTTTGTAAGAGTAAATAGCCTAAATTGCATTGGGTTATATATAGGAGCACAAGTCATTGATCGTGGTCAAAGAGAAAGGGAAGATATATAGTATCTGTATTAAACAGGTGAGTATAGACCGGAGATTCAACCCTATGTGCTATATGTGAAATATGAAAATATGGATATATGCGCTATATGTGGTATATGAGGTATATGAATATATGTGCTATATGAGCTATATGAGCTACATGGATATATGTGTTATATGGATTATATGGATCAATGTGATAGCTCTGAAATTTCCAGAGTTGTTTGCACAAAAGGTATGTTAACAGATGACATATGATATATGGTTACAGGATGCACTTGATTGCATAGCATACTGCATGAAATTAAAAGGATCTGTAACTGTCTTGCCCTGAATTTGTATACAAAAGAGACCTACGGGTCATACATGAGGCCTGAGATGCCTAAGAGATGGTAATTGAGCAAATGAGGCCTAAGATGCCTAAAAGTCGGTAATGGAGGTAATGGAAAAAAAAAGGAAAAAGAAAAGAAAGGAAAAGTTGGTAATGGAAAAGAGTTGGTAATGGAAACCCGGGGCAGATTCAGGCTTGAAGAGTTCACAGAATAATGAATTGGATACATCGGCATTTGCATTTGTATAGTAAATTCCTATATGACATATGTATAATATGTATGTATATGTACATGGATTAAATGTTTGACTCAGTGTGAAATAATTGATGATGGTTTATATTCACTGAGTATGCGACTAACGTAAATCGCAAAACAATTTTTCAGGTTCAGCTAGTTTTTGCTGATGTGTGTCTCTGTTAGAGGTCATATTCATACAGGTCGGCCGGCTGAAGCTCAATGCAACCTTCTCCTCCTCATTTTGCATCATAGGCATATGACTTGTAATAGAAGTTAGAATAATAGATGTTTTAGTATGAGAAGTAACGACAAAAATGTGTGTGTGCAACCTTTGTGTGGTTGTTAATGTTTGCTTTGTGCTTATGTGAATAGTTGGTATATGTGAATTATCTGCTTATATAAGAGAGATAAGTTTTATGAAGTATACGTCATAGGGTATAAGGGTGTCATACCACGTCTGATAGTTGTTTGACCTGTCAAAATTACTAGGCTGGTTCCTGTATGGGCCTCTCATGTAATTCATTTCAGCAATTCTCTCAACGGCTCTTACATGCTCTATGTTAGTGCAACTTCTTCTCGGTTAGGCACGTAGAGACGCTTCTGGGGCTGGGGAGTTTGTTGGGTTCCGTACATGGCATCATAATTAGACAGCTTATCCAGCAATTCCCATGCAGCCGTAGGGTCCATCTCTATAAAACCGCACGCTGTATGCGTGTTGATGCGGTTCTTGGTCTCAGCGTTGATACCCGAGAAAAAGAATTTTGAAGAACATATAAAGGTTGCCCATGAGTGGGGCACTGTCTAAGTATTTCTTTAAATCTTTCCCATGTTTCAACAAAAGTCTCATTAGGCAGCTGGTGATAGGAGGTGATGTGCTTCCTCAGCTCTGTTGTCTTGGCAGGAGGGAAGAATTTTGTATGAAATTGATCGTACAAGTTCGTCCAAGTCCTGATAGACTTGGGAGGTAAGCTCTCCAACCAGCTCAAGGCCTTTCCAGCAAGAGACCACCTAAAAGGTTTTAACAAAACATATTCAAGTGAGACACCTTCTGCAGCTATGGTGTCACATAAGTCAAGATCTAATATGTTCCATAGGGCACTCAGTAGGTTTCCCTTCAAACTGAGCTCGCTTAATCAAGGATATAAATTGAGACTTAATCTCAAAGGGTTTCTCTATCTCCGGAAGCACAATTGGGGATTCTGGCACCCTCAGTTCCGGATGAATGTATTATTTGGCATTCCTCGGATAGGCGTTCAACTCTTCCTGTAGACGAGCATGGTTAACTCGTTGACGCTCATCCTCGGCAGCAACGTCTTCTTTCTAGGTTCTCAACGCCTCCATCTGATTTTGGAGTACTTCCAACTGACGAGCCATCTCTTCAGGTGTGGCCATGGCTCAGTTCTCTCGGCGTCTACGGTGCAGGGAACGCGTAGGTTCTGAATAATAACCAACGTTGTCAAACTCAAGCCTTTGACATCCTACCGGCATACGCTGAGAAAACAAACAAAGAAAACAGAAATTAAAAACAAAAATGGGGTCGGGCTATTCCCAGACCCACAGATAAACAGACAAACTCGTTGCTTCCCCAGCAACGACGCCAATTTGTTGACGGGCCTTTACTCTGGACAAAAAATAAATTTATAAGTCAAGACCCCGCTGAGTATAAGGGAGTCAGGATCATTCCACGAGAAGCACAGTTTGTTTATTTATCGACTACTAATAATGAAAATAAAAAAAACAAGCAAAATACTCACGACCAGCCTCGTTACGACTTTGTCAAGGTCGTTAACGAACTTGTATACTACGAACGACCTAAAAATAAGTTCGATACCGAGGCTAAGAACTCAACAACGAATATGATTTAGGAAGATTCAAATAGAAACAAAGATCTAGGACAAGGGTCACCACAACATAGTCATGCATATAAATTTGTAAGAAGATAACGATCATGCCTTTAAATAGATAAATTCATCAACTTTCATTGACTAGTAAGTAAGTTAATCTACTCTCATAAATTAATTCACTCGATCACTTGTTTTGGATCCAAAGCTTGAAACTTTCGTATTCAAACAATATCAACCTTCAAGTTTATAACTTTCTCTCTCGATCAAGTTAAGACTCAAATTACCTTGACTTTCATCTAGGTATAAACACAACAAGCAATCTCAAAATAGATAGAAGGCATTCAACACATCATCTTACTCATCAAACCATGCATAACTATGCCGAGTTTCAACCCCGACCCTAGATAAGAAAACCACTCACTACTCATAATTATGAAATAAACAACTTCTATAAAGGACATCATTGAAAACAAAACAACTACTTCAAATTAATAAGAAAATATCATCTTACAAAATTCAGAAGAAACCAAAAAATACAAAACCGAATCAAAACTCGTGATTAACGACCTCGGCTAACCCTCGTCCAACCTCTGCTTGATCTCTTTCTCCGACTCTTCTCTCTCTCTCGGCTCCTCCAAAACTCGTCTCCTACTCGAATCCTGCTTGCCACCCCCTCTCTAGGTTATAAAGAAGGGTATTTATACTAATAAAGCTATCTAAATAAATAAGGATATAAGATAAAAACTTTCCTAAAAGATAGAAATTTACTCTAAGAAAATAGAAATAAAAAACTAGAAGGATAACAAGACTTAAAATAAAATATAATAACCCTAAAACTCATTAAAAACACTCTACCGACACGAAATAAATTCCCGCACAGGATCGGTAGGTCATCACTAAGATTTCTCAAAAAACCCTATCACTAAACCTTGTTAAGGACGCTGCATAGGCTCGTTAACGAGCCTGGATTTTGACTTCTTCAACACATCAACTCTAAAAGTTTGGATTTCGACTTCTTCATCTCGTATTCTTCTGTCCTTCACCATAGCATCCCAAATTCAGCTCCAAAAAGCACCGTTTCCTTGCTAAAACCTAAAAAAGACACAAAACGGAGTAGCTTCCATACTTTTCACAAAATATGCAAAACCATCCAAAAACAGACAAAATTAACCCTAAACTTATCAAAACTAAACCTAATAAACTAAGAAAACATACTAAAAACTATACCAAAAACAAGAACATCATTTTACACCAATGACTTGTAAAGCTTGATTTTTCTTCACCAAAACATTAACAAAATGCCCTTCAAATCTTGTCCAAGCTTGAGCCAAATCCAAATCACTTTCGTTATGCTCCCAAAAGCGCTCCTACAACACAAAAGACGACAAGAGGGCAAAGTTCCGCACAAAGCAACAAAACTCATACAAAATAGCTAAGGACTATGTCATTTATGCACAAAAGTGGGGGAAATATGAGTTAAGATATGATGAAAAATCATGTTATCAAACTCTTCCAAGCTTGAATTTTGCTTGTCTTCAAGCAAGAATGTTCATTCAAAGATTGATATTGCAAAGGAAATATAGAGGTTGTCTCCATGCAAAAGAAATACAAACATGATTTTGTAATATCAAATATGTGATCAATGAAATCATAGGAGATAGCAAGTTGTCATTCAAGAGATTAGGCTAGCATAAAAATTTATAGACCTCACGGAAGGAAAAAAATGTGATCCACTTGCTCTCATGTGTTTGAAGGACATGTTTCGCTCATTCTCAATCCAAAGAAAGTCATCTACCTTAAGCTTCCATCAGTGTCTTAATTCTCCACCACTAAAAAACATGCACATTACACAAATCAAGAGGTCTTTTATTCGGTTGTAATGGGGCCAAGGTAATGAGAAAGGGTAGGGATTATATTTGGCATTGTGGTGCTAGTTAGAGGAATATTGGATGAATTCTATCTTGACTAAACCTATCCTTGAAATTTTCATATCTTTAACAACACACCAAATATATTACAACCTCTCTTCATTTCTTGCTCCCCTTTCTTTTTTTTCACACTTCACACCATTGTTTTATTAAGTTACAAACATTTTGATGCATGTCCTCAATTGCAAAGTAATGTGAGAAGTGCTATTTTTTTTCTTTTTTTTGAACCAAACACTTTACACTTCCATCATTTACATTGAATTTCCCCAGGCTTAGCTTCTAACCACACAAGCAAGTCAATATAGAATTTTCCTAATTCCTCGGAAGGACAAAGGGATAATAATTTAAGGCTCGGATTGCTTTTGTGGTGCTTAATAGGCTAATTTAGGCTCAAAAGGGGGCTAAACAAAAGGGATTAAATGTAAGAGGTCGGTATGGGTAAAGTGGGTTATCAAGAAAGTTGCCTCAATCATTTTTGTGCATGCACTTTAGTATAAATGTGGTCTCGAAAAATAGCTCTAAATGCAAGTTCTAGAGATGAACATTCAATCGAGAAATCACACATGAAAAGAGAGAGGACTCATGAAGTGCAAGTCCTAAGGCCTAAAGAGAAACTCACGGTTTTTTTTGTCATGAATTTAAATTTTTGCCAAATCCAAGAGATAACCACAAGCATCCATAGTTTATTTTGTCACACATATTCAAGATTTTAAATTTTGCTTCATGATCTTTTGCAATTTTGACAACCAAAATATTTCAAATGAAATAACGCAAGTGGTGCAGCAAAAGGCCTAAACTATATGCAATGCAAATGTCATGAACCTAAGCTAATGCAAAACTAACTAAATGCAAATGCAATGTCATGAGTTTATGCACCTAACACTAGAGAGATAGAAAGTATGCAATTCAAGGTAATTTTCACCCCTCCCCCAAGCTTAAAAATATGCATTGTCCTCAATGAAAAAAAAAAATTGAAGGGGGTGTGAAATTACCGAATCATTGTGGTGGTGGGTAGCCATACTTGAGGTGCATGTTGTAGAGGGCTTGAAGTGTGGTATTCATTTGCTTCAAAAGAGTGCGTTGGGCACGTTGCTCTTCCTCAAGTCTAAGTATGGAAGCATGTATTGCATCTTGATTTCCTTGTGCCTCGGCGTGCTTCTTCCTCATGTACAAGCACTTCGGGTGCTGGTGGCTCGAAGGGGCCACCTTGCGCAACATTGCCATGCCCTTCATCATCCCACACCATTCTCCAATTGCACTTGCATGTCTTATTTTGATCATTGAGGATGGCGGTTCGATCTCGGGTTTGGGAGCTTAAGGAAAGGTTAATCCTTGTTGAGTCGTCAATAGTAATAGACACTCTTCATCATGAGAAAGCCTGCCTTGGTGCATTTGGATATGTCAAGTAGCATCGGCTCATGTTTCGGCTCTAGAGTGCTAGTGTCAAGTTTTAGATGATGGGCGATTTGAGTAATGAGACCACCCAATACAATAGGCGATGGGGCTTTGGGAACACTCATGAATTAGAGACCAAGATACCACGCCGAATTTAATGGCTTTCCCTCAACCATGGTCCAAAAAGTGTAGAGCTAAACTTCTCTAACTGTCCCCACATCATGCCGTCCAAAGATTGTGTGAGACATTTAGCAATGAACGTACTTGAATACCGGATTCCGGATGAGGCTTGCCTTAGATGAGCTTGTTTTGTATGGTTCATTTCCAAGAGTGATTTCCTTCCAAAATTGATCTCGGTTGAATTCACGTGGAAAAAATTTGAATCCATCGTTGGGAAGGTGAAAGACGGGAGCAAATGAGGAAAGTTTATGTTCCTCATTAAAGAGGCGAAAGGAGTCTTGGTCCAAGTTGTAGGAGCTAAGGAATTCAAAGACAAGGCTCAGGTAGGTGGGATTTTGGATTTTAATGAAGTCTTGCCACCCGGCCCGAGTAAGTAACCACATAACGCCCTCATAAATGCCAAGGGTACGGAGCATATGTTCATTAAAAGAAAGAGTATAATAAGGCCATAATTTAATAGAGGTATGTGCAAAAAGCCAAATAAAACAAACACAAGTCCAAAGGATGTGTCTTTACAAAATAACAAAGCAAAGACCCAAATAAAAATCATGCAATTTGTGTCATCAAAAGTGTTTCCATGAAGTACTATAATTGCAATTTTTAAGCAAGTAACGATTACTAGAAACTTGAAGCACAAGAGTTAGATCTAAGTTTCACGCATTCAAAAATAAGACACATACTTAAATCAAGTTCTTCAATGAAATTTTCAACAACTTGCTATTCTAATCTCAAGAATTTACATTATAAACAAGCAAGTGAATATGTAGAACAAAAATTAAACCTCTCAAAATGATTGTCAACAAAATGTGCAAGGGGAGGCAATCTCCCAAACAACTAGCATGCATACATGGACAATAACCCAATTTGAAGCCAAAACTCAAAACAATGACCATCAAAATTTAGCATTGTAGTCCTTAATCAAACACATTATTCACCCAAATGCAACTTTTATAAACAAATTGAACCATTAACCCATAAAATTGCATCTAGGGTTTGATTTTTCAAAAGGGGATCTAGGGTTTTATTAGAGGAGGGGATGTGGGGCACGGTAGTGGCTGCGGGATGGGTTGCGGGGAGAGGAATGGTGGTCAGGGGTGGTGTGGTGACGAGCAGGTGGCGCGCGATGGTGTTGTGTGCAGCTACTGCTGATGGTGCGTAGGTGGTATACGGGTAGAGGAGGAGAGAAAGAGACAATATCGGGCCACTATACAGGTGGACGAAGGGGAAGACTTACCGGAGAGGTGGGCGGCGGTGTAACAACGGCGGCGGAGTAGGGGTGGTGGTCGCGCGACGCTGATGGTGGCGTCTCGGAGGGGTTTAGAAATTGCTTTTTGCAATAATTTGTTTTTTTAATTCAAGTAAGGAATGCCACGGTCTTGGTAATTACCACGGTCCGACCGTGGCAAAACAGAGAGTCCATATTTTGGGCCACGGTCGTTGTAATTACCACGGTCTGACCGTGGTCTTTCTGCAAGTCCCAACTCTTTTTTTGTTTTTTCAATTGTGTTCTACTCCTATTTTATAGTGATTCCTACTCCCCAATATAAAGACCTACTTATGGCACCCTAAACAAGTTCAACAAGCAAAATACACCGACAACGGAATTGCACTATCTATCTCGACTCGACTCAACTAAAACTAAGAAAACAAACATGCAATAAAAAAAGGAATAAAGGAGAGAAAAGGATATAGATGCTTGGGTTGCCTCCCAAGAAGCGCTAGTTAGGGTCTACATAGACCGTCCTTCTTCATTTATGGCCTCGGATCAAAAAGGGGGAAGGTGACACCCTTGTCGATCGGATCTCCAACCACATAGTGTTTTAGCCTTTGACCGTTGACTTTAAATTCACCAGTTGCTTCACTCCATATCTCAATGGCACCATGCGGATACACTTTCTTCACTTGGAACGGTCCACTCCACCTTGATTTAAGCTTGCCCGGAAATAGCTTTAAGCGGGAGTTGAAGAGAAGAACCATTTCTCCCTCTTGAAACTCTCTTCGAACAATGTGCTTGTCATGCCAACGTTTGACCCGCTCCTATAGATTCTTGCATTCTCATAAGCACTCAAGCGCAACTCCTCTAGCTCATTGAGTTGAAGCATCCTCTTTTCACCGGCTAACTTCATATCAAAGTTCATAGTCTTGATAACCCAATATGCTTTGTGCTCAAGTTCAATCGGTAGGTGACATGATTTACCATAGATCAACTGAAATGGACTGGTACCAATCGGTGTCTTGATTGCGGTTCGGTATGCCCATAGTGCTTCATCCAACTTTGATGCCCAATCCCTCCTAGACCAAGAAATCATTTTCTCAAGTATGTTCTTGATTTCCCGGTTTGATATTTCCACTTGAACACTTGTTTGAGGATGGTAAGGAGTTGTAACTTTGTGAGTCACCCCATACTTCCTCAAAAGAGCTTCAAATTGGCGCTCAATAAAGTGCGAGCCACCATCACTAATCGCGGCTCTTGGAGTGCCGATTCTCGGGAAGATAGTCTTTGTGAAGAGCTTTATGACTTGCTTGGAGTCACATGTGGAGGTTGGTATGGCTTCAACCCATTTGGAAACATAGTCTACCGCGACCAAAATATACTTGTAGTTGCCGGATGGTGGGAATGGCCCCATGTAGTCAACACTCCATACATCAAAGATTTCAACCTCCAAGATATTGTTCAAAGGCATCTCATGTCTCTTGGAGATATTCCCGGTTCTTTGGCATTGGTCAAATGTAACAACATAGCTACGAGCATCTTTAAAGAGAGAAGGCCAATAGAACCCGGATTGAAGTACCATTGCAGCGGTCTTTGAGAAGCTAGCATGCCCACCATAAGAAGAAGAGTGGCAATGATAGAGGATGTTTCTCATTTCCGGTTCGGGCACACATCTTCTAAACATCCCATCGACACAATGCTTGTAGAGGCAAGGATCTTCCCAAAAGTAATGCTTGACATGCGAAAGATTCTTCTTCCTTTGTTGGTAGCTCAATTCTAGTGGCATGATTCAACAAACAAGATAGTTGACAAAATTCGCGAACCATGGAGCCTTAAACTCAGAAATGGCAAACAATTGGTCATCGGGAAATGGATCATCAATCGGTACCTCTTCTTCAATGTTATCATTGGACTCTTGCCTCAATCTTGAGAGATGGTCAACCATAACATTCTCGGTCCCCTATTCATCTCGAATCTCCAAGTCAAACTCTTGAAGCAAAAGTATCCACCGGATCAATCTTGGCTTGGCATCTTTCTCGCTTAAGAGATACTTGATGGCAGCATGGTCGATGTAGACAATAAATTGAGAACCCACCAAGTATGACCGAAACTTCTCAAAAGCAAAGACAACCGCAAGAAGTTCTTTCTCGGTTGTGGCATAGTTCACTTGAGCATCATCCAAAGTCCTACTTGCATAGTAGATTGCATGCACCTTCTTATTCTTTCTTTACCCCAAAACGGCTCCAACGACAAAATCACTAGCATCACACATCACCTCAAATGGAAGATTCCAATCCGGGGCTTGCATTATTAGAGCGGAAATGAGTGCCACCTTCAACTCGCAAAAATAGGAGAGACACTCACCATCAAAATCAAAAGGGGCATCTTTCATGAGCAATTGAGTCAAAGGATTAGCAATCTTGGAGAAATCCTTAATGAACCGCCGGTAGAAGCCGACATGACCTAAGAAGCTTCGAACTCCTTTGACGGAAGTTGGAGGAGGCATCTTCTCAATGATGGCAATCTTTGCTTGATCCACTTCAATCCCCTGCTCGGACACCAAATGTCCAAGGACAATACCTTCTCTTACCATGAAATGACATTTCTCCCAATTCAAAATAAGGTTAACTTCTTCACATCTCTGCAGCACTCTAGAAAGATTAGATAGACAATCATCAAAAGTAGTGCCGTAGACGGAGAAGTCATCCATAAAAACTTCCATAATATTTTCAATCAAATCGGAAAAAAATGGCCATCATGCAACGTTGAAAGGTAGCGGGGGCATTACAAAGACCAAAAGGCATTCTCCTATAGGAAAAGGTGCCATTAGGACATGTAAAGGTGGTCTTTTATTGGTCACTTGGCTGGATAGGAATTTGGAAGAATCCACTATAACCATCCAAGTAACAAAATGTGAATGCCTAGCTAATATTTCAAGCATTTTATCAATAAAGGGAAGGGGAAAGTGATCTTTTCGAGTTGCTTTCTTCAATTTTCTATAATCAATGCACATTCTCCAACCTGTGACCGTCCTAGTTGGGATCAATTCTTTTTTCTCATTTCTTTCAACGGTCATACCTCCCTTTTTAGGTACTGCTTGAACCGGGCTAACCCACTCTCTATCGGAAATACGATAAATTATACCGGCATCTAGCAATTTAAGTAATTCCTTTTTCACTACTTCCTTCATGTTAGGGTTTAGCCTTTTTTGATGCTCAATTGAGGGTTTATAATCATCTTCTAGCAATATTCTATGCAAGCAAGTGGATGGACTAATGCCTTTCAAATCATCAATTGTATACCCCATGACTTTTCTATCCAACCTAAGTTCTCTAAGCAATTTGTCGGTTTCACACTTACTTAGGTTAGCATTGATAATCACCGGGTAAGTAGAGTTGGGTCCAAGAAACTCATACCTTAGGGTAGAAGGGAGAGGTTTCAATTCTACCTTAGGTGCATCTTTTACCTCATAGGTGGATGCCTTTGAGTCCTTTCCATATTTTTCCACCTTGACCGACCGAGGTGGGAGTTTCGGGTTTGCTTCAAGAAATTGAGCACAAGAATCCACTTCCATGTCATCATCATGAAGCCCTCTAGAGCTCATCCAGCATCTTTCAAGCGGATCTTCCAAGAAATGCCTCATAAAATCCTTCTTCACTAGGTTGTCAACAAGGTCGACTCTACACAAGGAATGCTCAAAAGAAGGATGTTTATAGCATTAGGCAATCTAAATTCAACTCTTTCCTCCCCAACATTCAAGGAGAGCTTTCCCTTTTTGACATCAATAACGACGCCCGTCGTAGCAAGGAAAGGCCTTCCAAGAATGATGGGGACTCGAGGATCTTCCTCCATTTCAAGAACAACAAAATTGGCCGGAATAAAGAAATTTCCGACTTTGATAGGAACATCCTCAAGAATAACCCTTGGGTACCGAATAGAGTGATCCGCTAAAACTAAGGACATGTTGGTGGGTTTCAATTCACCCATGTCCAATCTTTCACAAATTGACAAAGGCATCAAACTTACACTAGCACCAAGATCACAAAATGCACTTTTAAAGCTAGTGTTTCCTATCACACATGGTATGGAGAAGTTATCGGGATCCTCAAGCTTTGGAGGTAATTTATTTTGGAGGAATGCACTACGTTCCTCGGTTAAGGCCACAATTCCATATTAATCAAGACTTCTTTTGTTCGACAAAATTTCTTTTAAGAATTTAGCATATGAAGGCATTTGGGAAAGAGCATCGGTGAAGGGTATATTGATGTATAATTTTTTCAACACTTCAAGGTACCTCGCAAATTGTTTATCTAACCTAGCTTTTTGAAGTCTTTGAGGTAAGGGGATAGGTGGTTTGTAGGGTGGTGGTGCCACATACTTAGGTTCTTTCTAACCTTCCTCTTCTTTATTACTTTTTGACTCTTTTCTCTTCTCTTGTTCTTCACCTTCTTCTTCTAAGGAGACTTCCCTTTGTAGATTTTCAACATCTACTACATTTTCCCTCTTAGGGTCCTCCAAATTCCTTCATCTCATAAGGTTAATTTCCTTACAATCTCTTGGTTTAGGCTTGGGTTGACCGGGAAGTCGACCTTGAGGCTTAGAGGAAGAGCTAGCAACTTGTTGAGCAATTTGAGAGATTTGAGTTTCTAACATCTTATTATGAGTTGTTAAAGCATCAAATTTGGATGTTAGTTGCCCAAATTGGTTTCTGAACTCATCATTTTGTTTTGCTTGAGATGTTATAAAATTTTCCATCAAGAGTTCACGATTGGATTTTTGAGGCGGTGGAGGTTGATAAGGACCTTGGTTAAAACCGGGAGGTTGTGTAACATCCCCGACCAAAATACATACGTCATTTTGCATTCATATAATATTAGTAGCATATGCATGGCATATTGACATGATATATAATGATTTTTTAAAAGTAATATTTATTTTTTAATTAAGTTTATTATATTTTAAAAAGTTTTTAACTAAAAGTTAATTATTAATTATATTAGGGTAAAGTTTGTAATAAAGGAGATTCGAGGGTGGAAATTATAATTTTAACAAATTTTTGCCGACTTCAATCGTGCCAACTTTGTTTGCAATATATATATGTGCATTCTCTTACTTCATTACCTATGCTACGTAAACAAAAAAATTACAGGGGGGTTAGAGATTTGAAAAGAGGAGTTGGTGTTTTTGATTGTATTTGTTGGATCTGGTACAAGATCTCTTCGATCGGATTTTAATCTTGAAGTACAAGCGTGGTTTGGTAAGTTTTTAATTAGTAAATGGTTTATCTGGATTTTTCTAATTTTTCCAGATCTAGATCTATAGTTGCTTTTGATTCGAAAATCAATCGATTTATAGTTCTCAGAGGGTGTTTTCGATATTGGATTTATATGCGGTAAAGGATTTCAGAGTATTTTAGGGTTTCGCTTTGTAATGATATTAGGGAGCCCTTTGATCAAGTTTTTCAGAAATGTTTGAACTAGAAAAATGTTCTTCTATATATATATACATATATAGATTATTGTTGTCAAGTTTTAAAGGATTTGGAAAGATGCACAAGAAGTTGTAATGCATTTTGGCATTTTGTTGTATTTGGGGTTAGAGTTTATAAGATTAAATAGCCTAATTTGCATTGGGTTATATATAGGAGCACACATCATAGACCGTGGTTAGAGTCAAGGGGGAGAGATATAGTATCTGCCTTAAACAGGTGAGTATAGACCGGAGATTCAACCCTATGTGCTATATGAGCTATTGGGATATATGTGCTTTATGGATATGTGTGTTATATGGATTATATATATGGATATATGTGTTTTATATAATAGCTCTCATATTTCCATAGTTGTTTGCACTGAAAGTATATTAACAGATGGCATATGATATATGATTTGGATGCATTTGATTGCATAGCATATTGAAAAGAGATTAAAAGAACCTGTGACTGTCTCGCCCTGAATTTGTACAGGATCTACGGGTCATACATGATCTTCGGATCATACAAGACTTACGGGTCATACAGGATCTACGGATCATACAAGACCTACAGGTCATAATTCTTACAAGGACCATAAGAGTCCATATACAGTAAACCCGGAGCAGATTCAAGCTTGACCAGTTCACATAATAATGAATCGGATACATCAACATTTGCATTTGCATAGTAAATTCATATATGACATATATAATATGTATGAATATGTATATTGACCAATTGCTTGGCATTGTGTGAAATAATTGATGATGGTTTATATTCACTGAGTATGCGACTCACGTAAATCGCAAAACAATTTTTCAGGTTCAGGTAGTTTTTGCTGACGTGTGTCTCTGTTAGAGATCACATTCACACAGGTCGGTCGGCTGAAGCTCTAAGCAACCTTCTCCTCCTCATTTTGCATCATAGACATATGGCTTGTAATAGAAGCTAGAGTAAAAGATGTTTTAGTATGAGAAATAACGACATAGATGTGTGTGTGCAACCCATTATGGTTGTTGCTTTTTGCTTTTTGCTTCCATGGATAGTTGCTATATGTGAATTATCTGTTTTTATAAGAAATAAGTTATTACTAAGTATACGTCATAGGGTATAAGGGTGTCACAGGTTGCCTTGGAGGGGGTTGAGGAATGGCATTTTGGTTGTTTCGGTATGAGAAATTTGGATGGTTTATCCAACCGGGATTATAGGTATTGGAATATGGGTCATTTTGAGGTCTTGATCTTGGTTGGTTGAGGTAGTGAACATGCTCAATGGATGGTTCTTGTGAGGAAGAGGATGGACTCACATATTGACAATTCAAAGCAAGGTGACCAACCATACCAAAAATTTCGCAAGGATTATTGACACCAACATTATTCACATTAGCATGCACATTCATAGCATCAAATTTATTATTAAGTGCATCTAACTTAGCCGACAATGCATCATTTTTAGCCGTTAAAAGATCAAAGGTGTCGACATCATACCTTCCGGGAGATTTCTTAGGCTCAAACTTTGGATTGGACCACTTTTGGTGGTTCATGGCCGTTTCTTCAATCAATGCCTAAGCTTCGGGAATTCTTTTTCTCATGAGAGCTCCTCCCTCTACACTATCAATGCCCATCTGTGATGAATGTGTTAGCCTATTGTAGAATCCTTGAACTAGAAACCACTTCTCAAAGCCATGGTGTGGACACTTCCTCAAGAGCTCCTTGAATCTTTTCCAAGCTTCATAGAAAGATTCCTCTTCTTTTTGGCGAAAAGAGGTAATCTCATTTCTTAGAGCGGTGGTCTTGCTTGGTGGGAAGTACTCAACCATGAAAGCGGTGGCTGCAGAGGTTGTACGCATCTATGGTGACTGTCGAACACATGAGATGGAATTCAGAGCACGTACAAGATGGGGTGATGAGACATCCTTCAGATGCAGAGGCATGGAGGCACTTCATTGCTGTGTGGCTAGATGTGAGACTAGGCTTGTGCACGAACGGTTTCAATCTGTTCGGGGCCTCCGGACGCCAGTACTCATGTTGGCCTGTGATTCTAACACCCTACAACCTCCCGCCGTCGATGTGTATGCGAGAAGAGGTTATGTTTTTTATGGTTATTGTACCTTGACCGAAGAGCCTAAAGCAGAAGTTGGATGTCTACTTGCAGCCGTTGATAGCCGAGCTGAAGGATCTGTGGCTTAATGGGGGTGTGCACATACGATTCTTGGAGGAAGCAAAATTTGGTGTTGTGTGCAACTGTAATATGGACTATTAGTGACTTCCCCGCATATTCGATGTTGTCAGGTATGTTGTTAATTTTACATATGCTAATCAATTTGAAACTATTATATATAATAATACTGCATATAAATGATTTAATTTGTGAAATTTAATTAATGTGTGATACAAAATATATGTTTGTGTAGGCTGGAGCATTTATGGAAAATATGCGTGTCCTTATTGCATGGAGGACACCGATGCATTTTATCTAACACATGGACACAAATGTGCTGGTTCGATTGTCACAGGAGGTTTACAAAACCTGATCATCGCTTCCGAAATAATAAGACTGATTTCAAGAAAGGTCGACGGGAGCGTCATGGTCCCCCGATACTTCGTGACGGATACGAGATTTTAGACAAGATAAACAATATGGGGTTGATGAAGATAACTGAAGTGGGAGTTGAGGAGCACAATGCCGCGGTCTGTAGAGGTTCGGGTTGGAAGAAGAAAAGCATTTTCTGGGACCTACCTTACTGGCCTAGTCTGCTGGTAAGACATAATTTAGATGTCATGCAAATTGAAAAAACTATATTCGATAATGTTTTCATCACCATTCTCGATGTTCCGGGGAAATCGAAAGACAAGTGGTCGGCCAAAAAGGATATAAAGGAATTGTGCAAGCATCCAGAGTTGGAACATGATGATGAGGACAATAGGTACCCAAAGGCTTGCTATACACTAGATCATCATGAAAAACAAGTGCTTCTAGATTGGTTCAGATCCATAAAATTCCTGGATGGCTACGTATCCAACTTGAGCCATTGCATTGACTTGCACAAGCTTAGATTCTTTGGAATGAAGAGCCATGATTGTCATGTGTTCATGCAAAGGTTGATGCCTGTTTCTTTTCGTCCATTTCTTGATAACAAATTCTAGGAGCCCATTGCTTAGCTAAGTGCCTTTTTCAGGGACTTGACGTGTTAGGAGCTGAAGCCTGAGTTGGTTATGCAATTGCACAAGGAAATACCAATAATTTTGTGCAATCTGGAGAGCATCTTTCCCCATGCGTTATTTGATTCAATGGAGCACTTGCCTATTCATCTGCCACGGGAAGCTTCACTTTGTAGCCCTGTCAATTATAGATGGATGTATCCAGAAGAAAGGTACGTACAGTTATATGCGTTTCTCAACCAAGGCCACTAACAGTAGTGGAGTTTGTGTTCTAGGACAAAGCTTCGGCACCGACGAGGAGGACTTCTATGGTGTGCTAGAGGAAATCATTGAGCTGAATTACATATCTCTAACCGTAAAGAGCCCTATTGTCTTTAATTGTTCATGGTTTGACACTAGAAGTCGTGGAGGAACACGCATTCACCCTCACCTAAAACTTCTCGATCTTCATCGACATAAAATGTTGAGAACAAAAGATCGTTACATATTAGCACATCAAGCCACTCAAGTTTATTTCCTCGATTACCCAAAGATGAGGCGTTCAAATGCTGAATGGAGAGAGGTCTATAAAGTGAAGTCAAGTGTGTGGTCCGATGAAGGTACGTGCGTAGACCCTCATGAGAGTTGTTCCAGGGGCGTTGCCATTGAGGAGGCATTTCAACATGATTCTTCCCTTCCACGAGTTATCGACGACACACAAGATAATTATCCACTTGGTCCGCTAAATGACCCAAACGGAGAGGATCATGTCGCTGAGGATCAAAAAGAGACGTCTACTGAAACGTCTGAGGGTGAGTTTGAGAGTGAGACGGATACAGATGAGGAAGACATGTAATCAAAATACTACTATGGTATTGCCATTCACTTTTATTTTTTATTTTTATTTTTTGATTAGGTGAGGATTAGGATGCACTCCTTACGGAGGACGTCCTAGAGCATCCTTACGGATGAGAACCTTAAGTTCTGCATGATTCCTAATACACTCAATAGGGAGGCTGTAGCCCAACTTAGCGATTTTATCAGCCACAGTATTACACTCTCTAGGAATATGATTAATCGTAAAATAATTAATTCAATTTCCAAAAGGCATTTGTTTTTTTCCTTTGATCGCATTGATAACTTGCAGGTTGTCACTTTGAATTTGAAAATGTTCTAGGTTCTTTAATTGCCTCTCTGAGCACCAAAGATTCAGCTTTTAGTGTTGAAATCCGACCAAAATTCCATACCATCATATTAATTACTTGTCCTCTTTGGTCTCTTATGATAATTCCTCCTGATGCGTGCTCGTTTAAAAGTCTGGACGAATCAACATTGATTTTTATGAATCGTTCCTTAGGTCTTTTCCATTTTTTAGGCGATTGTATTTTCCGTTTCTTAGGCTTAAGATATAGAGTCTCATTTCTTTCTTCGTCCTCGGCCCAATGGCTCGATATCTCCCAATTGCCCAATTGTTTCCGGATGTAATTTGCTAAATCAGGGTTGTCATCATAGTGAGCTTGTTGGAATATCAGTTTGTTACTTTGGTGCCAAACGCACCACCAAACTACTGCAATAGTGAACTCCTTCTTGCCAAGTATTTGGTATATTTCATTGAGTATTTGTCTTGGTGTCTTATTATTGGTATTTAAACCCCTAATAATTGTTGATAGGGATTTACTCAACAACAAATAAATTTATAGTCAAGACCCCGCTGAGTATAGGGGAGTCAGGATCCTTCACGGGAAGCACGATTGTTTATCTATCAAACTACTAAAGAAAATAAAACAAAGCAAAACAACACAACACACCTACGACCAACCTCGTTAAAGACTTTGTCAAGGTCGTTAACGAACCTAAGCAACAATATGAAAACACACTAACGAACTAAAACAGGTTCGGTACCGAGGCAACGAACTCAGTAACGAATATAATGGAAGAAATTCAAATAAAAACAAAGATCTAGGACAAGGGTTACCACAACATAGCCATGCACATAAACATGTAAGAAGATAAAAATCATGCCTTTAAATAGATAAATTTATCAACTTTCGCTGATTAGCAAGCAAATCAATCTACTCTCATAAACTAATTCACTCAATCACTTGTTTTGGATCCAAAGCTCGAAACATTTTCTTTGTAAAACAATATCAACCTTTAAGTCTATAACTTTCTCTTTCAATCAAGTTAAGAACTCAAATTACCTCGATTCTCATCTAGGCATAAACACAACAAGCAATCTAAAACAAATAGGTAGAAGGCTTTCAACACATCATCTTACTCATCAAACCATGCATAACTATGCCAAGTTTAACCCCCGACCCTAGATAAGAAAACTACTCACTACTCATAATTATGAAACAAACAACTTCTGTAAGAGAAAACATCAAAAACAAAACAACTACTTCAAATTAATAAGAAAATATTGTCTTACAAAATTCAGAAGAAACCCGAAAACAACAAGAATACCGAATCGAAAACACGATTAACGACCTTAGCTTTACTCTTGTTAGCCTCGGTTCGACTACTCTCTCTCTCTCTCGGCTCTTCCTTCTCGGCTCCTCCTTAAACACGTCCCAACCTCCTCCTTTCTAGCTAGAAAAGAAGAGTATTTATACTAATAAAGCTATCTAATAAAAAAACTAGAAGATAAAATCTTTCCTAAAAGATAGAAACTAACTCTAAAAAGATAGAAATAAAACCTACAAGGATAACAAGACCTAAAATATAAAATATAATAACCCTAAAACTCATTAAAAACCCTACCGACACGGAATAAACTTCCGCACAGGGTCGGTAAACATAAGATCGAATTCTACAAAAACTCTATCCTTAATCCTCGTTAACGACCCTTCACAGCCTCATTAACGAGCCAGGATTTGGCTTTCTTCAACACTTCAACTCTAAAAATGCGGACTTTGACTCTTTTTATCTCGTATTCTTCCGTCCTTCACCATAGCACTCTATTCAGCTTCCAAAAAGCACCGTTTCCTTGCTAAAACCTATAAAAAGACACAACACGGAGTAGCTTCCATACTTTTCACAAAATATGCAAACTTATCCAAAAACACACAAAACTAACCGTAAAACTACTAAAACTAAACCTAACAAACTAAGAAAACACCCTAAAAACTATACCAAAAACACGAACATCAAAATACCCCATACTTAAACTTGCTTGTCCTCAAGCAATCACTAAAACAATAATCAAAACCAAACAATCATACTTATCAATCCATAGCCATCATCTAAAAAGCAACTTCAACATATACAGAAGAAAAATAGCAAATGACTATTAACGTCATCACACATATATGCACCAAATAGTCATAAGAAAATACAATACAACCTCACAAGGGATAATGTATTTCTCTAAACTCTCATGTGTTTAGGCTTAGAAATTCAACTCTCAACTCATCTTATATACAAAAACTCATAGAAATTGGAACTTATATCACCAAACTCTCCACCTATGATTTTTCAAAACAAGCAAAAATCATCAAGAGAACTTAGGGGGCTCAATGAAAAACTTCATAGAAGCTTCCATTCGGCCGGGTTGTAATGGGGCTTGGTAAAAACATTAAGGCGTGGAAAATATTTTGGCTATGTGGTGCTAATAATATACGGGAATCAAAGACTCCTAAAAACTCACACATAACATCAAAACTCTCATAAAAACATTCCAAACTCTCTCAAACATTATGCACTTTTTCTTTCACTCACCCATCATATCCTAGAATGTCTCACAAAATACATCAAAAGAATCTCTGATACATCTTTTAAACACAAATGCACATCTTACTTCTCTTTCTCTTCTTCATAACAAATTCTCCTCTTTTTTTTCTTACTTTTTTACACAGCCTTGATAACGAACCAACTAGGTCGTTATTAATGATCTCCCTATAAAGCCAACTAGGTCGTTATTAATGATCTCCCTATAGGTCTCAAGTAATAGATAACCATCACAATTTCAAGAGATAATATGCATATAGAGAGTAAATCACAGAAGAAAAGAAGAGGGATTTATTAATGATCTCCCTATAAAGCCAAAAATAACTCACTAGGTCATTATTTTGTTGGATTGCATCACTTATGCTAAAATGTACACATGCTCAATTTCATCAAATGCTATTCCTTCCTAAAAACAATTTCAGAACAGAATCCGGCTATACTATCAAAGACATGCTTGCAAGGAATTATATGATCATGCTAGCAACTACTATCATAGAACCATAAGAAAGGGATATCTATCAATTCTAAAACTCTTTTTTTTTAATTTTTTTTGAAAATTTCAGAATGTTTCGATTTTTTTAGAAGAAATAACTACTCAAAACAAATAAAACACATAAACAGATAAGACACAAGACAACAAGTTTTTTTCTACCCTTTCCCACCCCATACTTAAAATTACAGTGTCCCCACTGTAAGAAAAAATAAGAAGAAGAAAAGAAATAGAAAAGAAAAACAAAAGAAAGAAAAACAAGAAAAGAAATTAAAACAAAAACTTACAAAGTCATGAAGCAGAAAACAAGAAAAACTTCTTCAAACTGAATCAGCGGTTAGGTGGTGGAAAGTAATGCTCGAAGTTCCCCATGAAGTCATACATCGTCCTCCAGCACTCTGCATCTTCCGCCTCTCTTTGCTGATGCCTCGTATCCTCAAATGCCATGCGAGCAGAATAGACACTCTCCCATTTATCCATCCTCCGAAGAATATGTGTCTGTTGAAGGTTGAGCTACTGCATTTGAGCTGAAAGATCTTCGACCCATGGTGGTGGATACTTGATCCAGTGTACTCGGGCTGAGGAGGTGGTTGATAGTGATTGTGAGGCTGGAAGTGATCTTGGTAAAGCACCAGGTTATATGGCATGAGACCATAAGAATGAGGGTCGATAGGAGGCTGCGGGGGGGGGGGGGGGGGGGGGTGTCGGTAGATGCTCTCGGTAGGTCGTTACCGATGTTGTGAGCCTAGGTAGGAGCATTGTTAGAGGCCTCAAAGTGGTTGTTAACGACCCTGGTGGGCTCGTTAATGAAGACATTGTCGCCTAGAACTTTTGTATCGAGGTCATCTTCCTCGATGTTGAGCTCCTCTGTGCCTCCCTCAGTAGCTGCCTCTTCAGTCTCATCTTCATCATCTTCGTCCATCGCTTCTCCCTCTCTCTCAAACCGTGACTCACACGGCCTAAGTGACAGCTCATCCTCCGGCTTGGGATCTAACGGGAATGCATGCCCCGTCCATGCCTCGTACCAATTTGTTACATAAAGTAGCTCCATCTTAGATAGGGTGGGTACAACATCTCGTCCTTGAACTTTTGTAGCGTACCCATCCCGAACCTGAGTGAAAATACTAGAACTGAACCAGTAGTTCCTGTTTAGCAGCTGAGCGTGGGCCGGTGTGTAGCGGGTGAGATCGACTCCGAGATTGGTCGCTAGGAGACCAACCAGATTCGCACAACATACTTCCTTTGACTTGGTTGACTTCTCCACGTAATATAGCCATTCGTACCCCAAGTTCAATGGGGCGGGCTCCTAAAAAAGAATAGTGCGGAGGCAAGCAACTTTTGTCCTTGTCGGCCTGTTCAGCTCTCACTTAGGCCAGAATGTAGCGGCTAGGACTCGGAGAATGATCTTGAATATGGGGTTGATGATGCTTGCCCCGGATAATGCTGCAGCGGAGGGTTCGACCTCTCCGGTGATGTAGATCCAAGTCTTCGTCACCTTATAATCCTTAAGACTGTAATCTCGAGAGGGATTTGGGAGCTCCGGAATAGCATTGAACTCTGCCAAAGTACACTCGCGATTCACATTACCGAGCCTAAATCGAATGCGTCCCGTCAAAGTCTTCGTCGGGAAGCTCATCTCAACAGTGGCTAGAAACTCGGATGTGAGAGCCGAAAAGTGTGGTAGATTCTCCTTCTTCAGCAAGTGAGGCGCACCGAGAATAACAAAAGCCTCTTTGACATCATCATAGATCCTCATCGATTTGGCACTTGACCTTGAAAACCACCGAGTGTTGTGGTCCTTGTCTAGGATGGCATTGTATCGGTCCGCTTGCCCTTGAGTGTGCATGATCACGTTATCCATGCGAGGTAGAGATGGGGACCTCTGATTCCTCTTCTTCTTTTGGGCTCGGGTAGTGGCTCGGCTTGAACTTGTCATGTGGCCCTACAAAAAAATACGACTTTTCCAAGATAAGATCCACTCAAGTAGATAGACAAGAGACCCCATACTTGTCTCGGAATATCCCTCGGACTTCCTCGTTAACTACCAAATTGGGTCGTTAACGGATCTGGACTGGTGTTAATTGCCTGTTAAAACACAAGGTTGTTAATGAACCTGGGTGGGTCGTTAATGACCTGCCGAGAACCAGTTGGCGGAGTTCGAGTGTAAGAAAAACTCCAAAGTTAAGCCATGAATCAAACATGCATCATTCCTAATCCTACATTAGACACACAATCGGATATATGCACCCCATACTTGCTTAATTACCCATCCCGAGCATGCTATGATTGCTCAAAAATTCATAGTGAAGATAGAACCATCTAAAACAAGGTAGTTCATGCTATCCTAAATCAAATTTCAATGGAGAATCCAAGCAAGAACAAACCTCTAGAAGGCAAGATCAACCACTAATATATCAAGCAAAAATCATTCAACAACAATAAACATGCCATTCGATCCTCTATGAACAAGATATGAAATTTCGACCCTATAAACCATGAATCATGCAATAGAGAGTTAGGGTTAAGAAATCATACAGGTAGATTGGGAAATTCAAGAACAAAGATCAAAAATTGGATGATTAACGAGTCCAGATCTCGTCGGTAACGAAAACAGGGGCGGCTGTTGTCGTTAACTGTTTGGGTCTCCGAAGTTCGATGGCGGTGAAAATTCCGATCGGTGGTGAAGAAAAACCGGTAGGATTTTTGGAGGATTTAGGCTTCTAGATTGAGAGATTGAGAGTGGAAATTTTGTTTAGATAAAAAGATGCAGGAGATGGGCGCGTAAATCACTCGAAGAGGCTACAGTGGCTCGTTAACGTCGCACCCAGGGTCGTTAACGACCTGATTTGTCGACCCGACTACGCAAAACGGGCAGGTAAGTTTTTTTAACCCTAATCCATCTTCTATCTACCCAAGAGCCGCCCCTTTTACCTCTTCCCCTACCCCTACCCTCTCCTATATAACCCTCCTCAACCTTAAAAAAAAAATTAGTTTATGAGAGTAGATTGATTTACTTGCTAATCAGCAAAAGTTGATGAATTTATCTATTTAAAGGCATGATCTTTATCTTCTTACAAGTTTATGTGCATGGCTATGTTGTGGTAACCCTTGTCCTAGATCATTGTTTTTATTTGAATTTCTTCGATTATATTCGTTACTGAGTTCGTTGCCTCAGTACTGAACCTGTTTTAGTTCGTTAGTGTGTTTTCGTAGTGTTGCTCAGGTTCGTTAACGACCCTGACAAAGTTGTCAACAAGGTTGGTCGTAGGTGTGTTGTGTTGTTTTGTTTTGTTTTATTTTCTTTAGTAGTTTGATAGATAAACAACCCTGCTTCCCGTGGAACGATCTTGACTCCCCTATACTCAGCGGGGTCTTCACTACAAATTTATTTGTTGTTGATGAAATCCCTATCAACAAATTGACGTCGTTAACGGGGAGTAGTTTTCTTTTCGAGTGATTTACGAGCCCATCTCCTGCATCTTGCTATCTAAAAAAAACTATCCTATTTTCTTTCATAAAAACTACTAAAAAATCAAAACAAAGCTAGGAAAAACATCTAAAAAGAAAGAAAAATCTAGTCTATACTAAAAGCGGGTTGCCTCCCGTAAGCGCTATGTTTAACGTCGTTAGCCCGACATACTAACCTTGGCTAATCCGACGTTGTAAGAGCCACAACGACTCTAATCTCTTCATCCGGGTCGGGTTGCTCATGAAACGTTTTCAGTCGGTGGCCGTTAACTTTGAAGATCGTGCCTTGGTTATCGATCAACTCTACTGCGCCGTGGGGGTAGATGTGATGAACCACGAATGGTCCACTCCATCTTGTCCATAGCTTCCTTGGGAATAGACGAAGTCTATAGTTGAAAAGCAGTACCTTATCGCCAACCTCATAAGTTTTGGGCACCAATTTCTCATCGTGCGACCGCTTGGAGCGCTTTTTGTAAATTCCAGCATTTTCATACGCCTTAAGCGTCAACTCTTCTAGTGCTTGCAAGTCCATGAATAGTTTTTGCTCCAGCTGCGTCGAGGTTCATGTTGAGCTCCTTAAGAGCCCATAGTGCTTTATGCTCCATCTCGACCGGTAAATGACATGCTTTTCCATACACTAGATTATAGGGAGTGGTGCGTAGAGGCGTCTTGTACGCTGTCATGTATGCCCATAGAGTGTCATCCAATTTGGAAGACCAATCCTTCCTAGAACGGGACTTTGTCTTTTCCAGTATGCTCTATATTTTCTTGTTTGAAACTTCAACTTCACCACTAGTTTGGGGATGATACGGTGTTGCCACCCGGTGTGATACCCCATACTTACCCAAAAGTGCTTCAAAGCTCCGCTCAATGAAGTGAGAACCGCCATCACTAATGAGGACTCTTGGAATGCCAAACTTGGGAAAAATGTTAGTCTTAATAAATTTGGCCACGGTTTTAGCGTCGTTGGTCCTTGTAGCAACGGCCTCCACCCATTTAGAGACATAATCGACTGCCACTAGGATATAGTTGTAGGGGCCTGATGCGGGGAAAGGTCCCATGAAGTCTATGCCCCATACGTCGAATAACTCGACCTCTAGTATCCCGGTCAGTCGATTCTCATGTCTCCAAGTGATGTTTCCCGAGCGTTGGCATCCATCACATGTTGTCACAGAAGCTTGTACATCTTTGAACATGGTTGGCCAGTAGAGACCACTTTGAAGAATCTTCGCCGTGGTTTTGAACCCTTTTGCATAGCCTCCGGTAGGAAGTGTGTGACATTGATGGAGCACGTTCTCTATCTCCTCTTCCGGTACACAGCGTCTAAAGAGGTGATCACTTCCATGCTTAAACAAGTAAGGATCGTCCCAATAGTACTGTTTTACATCGTGGAGAAACTTCTTTTTCTTTTGTGGGGTTAGTCCCTCGAGAATTATGTCTCCTACAAGATAGTTAGCAAAATCCGCGAACCAAGGGGCTTTTGACCCTCTAACAGCATGAATTGATGTAGAAGGAGTAGAAGCAGCATGAGGGGAAGGGATTGAATCGGATTGAATAAGTTTTGGTTCAAAAACCTTACCTGACCGGGTCGTCATTGGACCTGGGTGGGTTGTTAACGACCCTGAAGCCGTAGTATTATCCTCGGTGAGGACCTCCCGTGGCATGGTAATGAACTACCTGACTGAAGTGTCGATGCACTTTGGGTCTTGGCCTTTGTGATCTATGCATTGCAGCCTCTGTGTCTCGTTAAAGATCCTGAAGAGGTCGGTGACGAGGGTCTTGTTGAGTGCAACCTCTTTCATCATGAGGTGTTAGTCTGGTTTGGAATCATTTATTGGCAATTCATGGTTGGATTCGGTGATATGCTCAAACGACAACCTAGATAAGTGGTCCGCCACCAAGTTCTCTGCCCCCTTCTTGTCTCTGATTCATGATCGAATTATTATAATAAGAGCATCCAACGGAGCAATTTGGGCTTGGCTTCCTTTTTGGCCATTAGATATCTAACAGATTCATGGTCAGTGTAAACGATCACTTTTGATCCAACAAGGTAGGACCGAAATTTTTCGAAAGCAAATACCACAGCAAGGAACTCCTTCTCCGTTGGTATACTTACTATGCGCCTCATCCAGCGTCTTACTGGCGTAGTAGATGGCATGGAGTTTCTTATCCTTCTGTTGTCCCAAGACTGCGCCGACTGCATAGTCAGTAGCGTCGCACATAATCTCAAAGGGTAGTGTCCAATCCGGGGACTGCATAATAGGGGCGGACACGAGGGATGTTCTTAACATGTAAAATGCTTCAAGACGTTCTGGAGACAGCTCAAACACTACATCTTTTATTAGTATGTTAGTGAAAGGTTTAGCTATCTTAGAAAAATCCTGAATAAATCATCTATAGAAACCAGCATGCCCTAAGAAACTCCTAATGTCTTTTACAGAAGAGGGAGGAGGTAATTTTTCAATAAGCTCGATTTTTGCTTTATCTACTACTATCCCTCTTTTAGAGACAAGATGTCCTAGAATTATCCCCTCTTGAACCATGAAATGGCATTTTTCCCAGTTTAATACAAGATTGGTTTCTTCACATCTTTTAAGCACACATGCAAGGTTAGCAAGACAAGCATCAAATGAAGAACCATAAACAGAAAATTCATCCATGAAAACCTCTACAATTTCCTCTATCATATCAGAAAAAATGGCCATCATACACCTTTGAAAGGTGGCGAGGGCATTGCAATGCCCAAATGGCATTCTTTTATAAGCAAAAGTCCCATAGGGACATGTAAAGGTAGTCTTCTCCTGATCATCAAGATGAATGTGAATCTGCCAAAAGCCGCTATAGCCATCTAGATAACGGAAATAATCATGTTGGGCTAAGCGTTCTAACACTTGATCAATGAAAGGAAGCGGAAAATGATCTTTTCTAGTAGAGCTGTTGAGCTTCCTATAATCAATGCACATCCTCCAACTGGTGGTGGTCCTAGTTGGAATAAGCTCTCCCTTTTCGTTTTCTATGACAGTCATCCCCCCTTTTTTTGGGACTACATGGACCGGACTCACCCATTGGCTTTCCGATATAGGAAATATGATCCCAACATCAAGTAATTTAATGATTTCCTTTTTGACCACATCCTTCATGTTAGGATTTAACCTACGTTGATGCTCTATAGTGGGTTTATGATTATCCTCCATGTATATCCTATGCATGCAAAGAGAAGGGGATATGCCAGTTATATCGTCTAGGAAGTAGCCTATAGCTTTTCTATGCACCTTAAGCACATTAAGCAGTTTCTCTACTTCCTCATCTTTTAATTTAGCATTGATGATGATAGGAAAAGTAGAGTTAGGACCAGGAAATTCATACTTGAGAGAATCCGGAAGAGGTTTAAGTGTTGAGGAAGGTTCAGCTGGAATTAGAATTGGTTCTTCTGACTCTGTCTTCAACATCTCTTCAAGGAATGCAAATGATGAAATTTCACTATCATCGGCCAATGTCGTTAACGAAGCTGATGGGATCGTTAACGTGCCTGCTTCTTCTGCCAAGAGAATCGGTAGTGAGGCTGGGGAGCTCGTTACCGAAACTAAAGGGGCTATCTCAGCCCATCTTTGACCTAAAAATTCATCGTCTGACGCCAATTTTCCAACAGGGTCTCCACATTCAATGATCTCTTTGTGGGTATAGAGCATCTTGACTTCGGCCCTATAGGTCTCCTTCATCGATTGTTTGAACCAGAATTCCGTCACCTCATCCCCAATTTCGAAAGTTAGGAGTCCCCTCCTAACATCAATTATGGCTCCATCAATAGCGAGGAACGGTCTCCCCAAGAAAATAGGAACTACTGGGTCTTCGGGCATTGCCATGACTATGAAGTCGTTTGGAACAAAGAATTTGCCCACTTGAACTGGAAACTATTCTACAACCCTTGTTGCTTTGATACAAGAGCCATCTGCCATGTATAACCGCATGTTGATCGGCTCTAGTGGCCCCATGTTGGCTTTTGACCAGATTGAAAGAGGGAGTAAACTAGTAATGGCTCCTAGATCACATAAAGCTTTGAATTTGTGGTCTCCTATGCCAATTGTTATGGCAAACCTTCCTGGGTCTCCTAGCTTTTCTGGTAGAGCAATAGATCTGACTTCATCTTGCAACTCTGTGATAGATCTTTTCCTGCTAAGAATATCCTTCAAAATTTTCGTGTAAGCCTGCATTTCGCTTAGGGCCTCAGCGAATGGGATGGAAATATTAATGCCCTGAACAATCTTTACGAAACACTTGAACTTACTCTCAGTAGAGTCCTTTGATTTCTTAATAGGAAAAGGAAGAGATTTCACCATCCTCGGAACCAAATCAAGCTCGAGAGGTGATGATACCGGGTCGACACTAGGGTCGTTAGGTATGCTCGGCGGTTCGTTATCGACCCTGATGGGGTCGTTAACTACCCTGGGATTGAGAGGAGGGATCAGATTAGAAAACTTACCTGGAATAGGGTCGTTGACGACCCCGGGAGCCTCGTCGCCATAGTGTCCTAGTTCGGTACTCGCCCTCGCTAGCTCGTTACCGAGCTGAACCGCGACATCCTTGTTGGAAAGTTGTGTGTTAGAATAGAGTCAAGGAACAGTTATGAAAACTGTTCCTTGGGCAGCGGAATAACAAATAAATATGCAGGTGATAGGCACAAAGAAGATAACAATATGGAAGAATAGGAACAAAGAATATTAAGGGAACAATTCAAGAAATTATAAGGAACAAGAACCAAAAGCATAAGATAAGTAAAGGGACACAGTTCCTTATAGAGGAACCCCACTTCAACCAACTAGTTGAATGGGTAAACCTCTACCTCCCTTGGAGGATTTTGAATGACTTACTTATATTGATTTGCTTTGTTCCTTAGTTACACAGCCGGATTTACAATTCTCTGTTCCTACAAGTTCTTCCTAACTCTAGCAACACTAGTAAATCCTCTCAACTGAGTTCCTAAGCTCACAACAGCAAAACACAAGTAACTCAAACCTTACGCTGACTTCTCAGTTCCCTTGCTCCAGGGAACTTCAGTTTCACCGTCGTCGAGATCACACACTCGCCGGCGGAGACTTCTCTTCCTTTTCTTTCTTTTCTCTGATGTGGGTGTTTTTAAGTTCTGGGAGAAGTACTCAGACCGAGTACTATTCATTTGGCTTTATAGTCCATTTGTCTTGGGCAGTCGCATCTTTCGTTTGTGTCCAAAATGCCCTTTGCTTGATGCCCAAGTTGTACTTTCTTCACATGTGACTTTGGTTTGAACTAGGTCAACTTCTTGAATCAATCGGACCGTTGGATGAAGCGTGACAGTCTGATCCTCAGACTGTTCCCTTTGGCTGTCTGAGACAGAATCCCGCGATCTGCGCTGAACGGTCGTTGTCTTCACATGTGAGTTCCCATTTCATGGGAACTGACTTCTTCAGAGTTCTCTTGATGGAAACTTTTCATCGTTGTAAGCTTGTGTTTTCTTGTTTGTTTCTGGGAGTTCCCACTTCATGGGAACTTTCCTCTTCAGAGTTCCCTTGATGGAAACTCTTCATTGTGGCCAGTGGTCTTTCTTCTCCTGGAGCTTTGGTCTTGGGGAGCTATTCCTTGGATGGGAGCAGTTCCTTCACATTACATTGTCGTTCTCTTCATTGTTCCTTTGAGCCTGAACCTTCATTGTTCCCATCATGTTCCTGGATGGGAACAACTCCTCATATTGCACTAGCGTTCCCATCACTGTTCCTTTGAGCCTTAAACCTTCATTGTTCCCATCATGTTCCTGGATGGGAACAACTCCTCAAATTGCACTGGCGTTCCCATCATTGTTCCTTTGAGCTTTGAAACTTCACTATTCCCATCATGTTCCCTAGATGGGAACAGTTCCTTATATTACACTAGCATTCCCATCACTGTTCCTTTGATCTTTGAAACTTCACTCTTCCCATCATATTCCCTAGATGGGAACAGTTCCCATCACTGTTCCCTCTAGTTAGAGGAACAGTTCCTTTCATTGTTCCCTTGGACAATTCCAACCCTGAAACACTTCATAGAACATATCAAATGCCAAGGGTTTGTTATCATCAAAACCCAAAGGGGCAAGGGAACCTTGCCTTAACAATTTCCCCCTTTTTGATAATGACAAACCCTTCAAAATTATAGAGCAAAACAAATACTAGTTCCCCCTGAGGGCAAGGGGCAAATGTTTGTTATCATCAAAACCCAAAGGGGCAAGGGAACCTTGCCTTAACAATTTCCCCCTTTTTGATGATGACAAACTCTTCAAAATTGTAGAGCAAAACAAGTTCTAGTTCCCCCTGAATAAATGAAAGTTCCTCAATAAAATGCATGGTTGTTCCCTAAACCTTTTTGTTCCCCCTGAGATGGACTTGTAGTTCCTACTAGTGAAAGTTATCAAGTAGTTCCCTCTTAGCAAATGGAAAAGTAAATTCTACATCTCTTAGAACAACGCATCTCTACAATTTTTCACACTTCCCCCTTTTGGCATCATCGAAAAATGAACTTCAAGTAAGAGGTACAAATACAAAGCACAATCTTAACTCAAGGATAATATTGAGATGATGATAGAGGGATGGGACTACACAATCATCATAAGCAAGAAATAGTTAGAGCAATGGAACTGGAAGCATATGCACAAGGAAAAGCAATATATTGGAATTGATGGGAAAAGGAAATCTTGTAGGGGACTCAATCATGATTTCGAAGAGGGTGTGTTCCCCTGGATGTCAAGCATTACCATTGTTCCTCACAATAGACGTGGGTTCCTTGATTTTTACATCCATTTCCTTGCTTTAGTTCCTCTTATCCTTCCTTGTACATTTCTTCAAATTTTCTTGAAACTTTTCCTTCATGAGACATTTGGTTCCCTTTTTTTTTTTTTTTTTTTTTTTTTGTTTAGAGAACTTGCAACTTTCATATGCTTTAGAGAACTTGCAACTTAATATGAAGGAACTTGCAACTTGTTCCCCCTCAAAGAATGGAACTATATCTAGAGCTTTATCCTCTTTTCTTCTTCCCTTGACTTGTTGTTCCCTTGTCATCCAGTAAAAACAAAGTTCCCACTCTTCTACACCATGATTGAGTAACGAGGGCTTGGTTTGGATAGCATGGGATTTTTGTGGAACAATAAGATAAGCATATCCAAACAAATAAGCATGGAAAGGAACAAAAGACATCCAGGTAATTGAATCCAGTAAATAAGGGCTTAAAACATATTAGGCTCATAGGACGTTTACCTGGATCAAGGTTAAGGGACAAGTCTTATGATCAACCATCATTTCGGCTAATATAGTGGGATAGGAACTCAGGTTGATCATTTTGGGCCAAAAAAAAAAGAAAAACTCATGCATATGTAACAACTCCATGCAAAAAAAAGGTAGTGAAGGCATAGTCCATCAAACAAGTCATCATATTATCATGAAGAAAGTTACTAAGTATTGTTCCCTACCAAAGTTCCCTTAAACTAGCCAATCATTGAAAGAATAGTGAACCGGGACTTGTTTAATTCTAAGAAGATCATGCAAGGAAGCATCCTTAGATGTTCCTTGAGCTAATTTCTATCCAAAGCTTTGGTGAATTTCCTTGCAACTTGATTTTCAGTTCTACAAAGTTCCATCTCAATGGATTTTTCTCAAAGATCAGCTCTATTGTTCCCATGCATGAAAGATGAGCACATTATGGGTTAAGAAACACTTACCTCATTGTGTTCCACAACTAGCATTCAGCTTGTTAATTTTTTTTTTTGAGAGGGGAATTTTTTGTTCTTGACCTTGTTCCCCCTAAATTGTTGCACTTCTTGCACATTAAGTGAGTTCCTAGCTCACTTCCACTTGAGATTGTGAGGAAATTTTTCAATGTGACACTTGTTCCTAAGTTGTTTCCCTCACAACTCCCTACAACACAAACTCAAGTCTTGATTTTGGGCACCCAAACAAGTTTGGGTTCCCTTGGGTTAGGACTAGCATTAAAAAAATCAACATTTCCACACTTCATGAAACAAGATTGTATGGAAGGAACTGAAGACTTACCTTTCCTAGGTTGTTGCACCTTTTGGTCCTTCCTTCTTAATCCAGTGAATTTCCAATGGTTCTTGAAAGCATAGTGCCCACGACGTTCCCAGTTCCCATGGCTTTGTTGGAAATGAGGTTGTGCTTTTCTCTCTTGAAACCTTGTTTCCCTACGAGGTTCCCTCTTCTCAGCTTGGTTCATCACCTTTGGATGATTACGATGTGCACCTTGGGCATTAGATTCTCCTTTCTGTTCCTCTTGTCTCTTGGGTTTGCACCGCACATGAATGCCATTGTTCCATGAAGCTTGCTTCTTTGATCTAGCTTGTTGTTCCCAAACCTTATGTGCCTTTTGTCCTCTAGCCCATGTGTGGTTTAAGGAACTATGATTTTCAAGATCTTTTAGCTTAGCCTCCAAGTGCGTGTTCCTGTCATTAGCACTTTGCAACCTTCTTTGAAGATGGAGCAATTCCTTATCTTCAAATTTTTGTTCCACCTGTTCCTTAACACATCTTAACTCGTAGAGTTTCTTCTCATTCATAAGGTTAGTGGAAACAAGTATCAACTTTAGATCTCAAGCTATACAACTCAGTTTGGTCAGAGGGAACAACAAAGTTTAGTTCCTTAGAAAGTTTCAAGTTTTCAGCTCTATGACTTTCTAACTTAGCATGTAGTTCCCGATTCTCAGACATCAAGTTCCCAACATCAATTTTAAGAGAATAACAAGCATCACAAGGAATGGAAGAATAACTATCATGATTTTCAAGTTCCTCTTTCAGTTTTTCCTTTTCCTTCCAAATTTTCTCAATAAATTTAATTAGGGAACTTTTCTTATAATTCTTCAAATCATTGAAAAGATGGGAACTTTCACTTACCTCTTCTTCACAATCAGATTCACTTTGTTCCTTAGCAACAAAACAAGTACTTGTACTTGTCCATTCGTCAGATTCATCATCATGATTGTTCCCCCATGCATCAAAAAAGAAAGACACATTCCCTCTTCCTTTCTTCTTCTTAGGACAGTTCCTAATGATCTTCTCCCTTTCCTTGGTCACTACATCAAGTATCTTTTGTTGTTCATCTCCCACAAGCTCTAGTTTTGTGGTGGGAACACTTCCATCATTTTTCCTTTGGAGATTTCCCTTGGAGTACAAGGAACATAGTGCCTCTATGCAACAATCAACGTCATCACTTGTTGACAATGTCATATTGTTCCCTAATTACCTGCAAGTAACACACAATCTAGAGCAACCTCGCTCTAATACCAATTGTTGGAAAGTTGTGTGTTAGAATAGAGTCAAGGAACAGTTATGAAAACTGTTCCTTGGGCAGCGGAATAACAAATAAATATGCAGGTGATAGGCACAAAGAAGATAACAATATGGAAGAATAGGAACAAAGAATATTAAGGGAACAATTCAAGAAATTATAAGGAACAAGAACCAAGTAAAGGGACACAGTTCCTTATAGAGGAACCCCACTTCAACCAACTAGTTGAATGGGTAAACCTCTACCTCCCTTGGAGGATTTTGAATGACTTACTTATATTGATTTGCTTTGTTCCTTAGTTACACAGCCGGATTTACAATTCTCTGTTCCTACAAGTTCTTCCTAACTCTAGCAACACTAGTAAATCCTCTCAACTGAGTTCCTAAGCTCACAACAGCAAAACACAAGTAACTCAAACCTTACGCTGACTTCTCAGTTCCCTTGCTCCAGGGAACTTCAGCTTCACCGTCGTCGAGATCACACACTCGCCGGCGGGGACTTCTCTTCCTTTTCTTTCTTTTCTCTGATGTGGGTGTTTTTAAGTTCTGGGAGAAGTACTCAGACCGAGTACTATTCATTTGGCTTTATAGTCCATTTGTCTTGGGCAGTCGCATCTTTCGTTTGTGTCCAAAATGCCCTTTGCTTGATGCCCAAGTTGTACTTTCTTCACATGTGACTTTGGTTTGAACTAGGTCAACTTCTTGAATCAATCGGACCGTTGGATGAAGCGTGACAGTCTGATCCTCAGACTGTTCCCTCTGGCTGTCTGAGACAGAATCCCGCGATCTGCGCTGAACGGTCGTTGTCTTCACATGTGAGTTCCCATTTCATGGGAACTGACTTCTTCAGAGTTCCCTTGATGGAAACTCTTCATCGTTGTAAGCTTGTGTTTTCTTGTTTGTTTCTGGGAGTTCCCACTTCATGGGAACTTTCCTCTTCAGAGTTCCCTTGATGGAAACTCTTCATTGTGGCCAGTGGTCTTTCTTCTCCTGGAGCTTTGGTCTTGGGGAGCTATTCCTTGGATGGGAGCAGTTCCTTCACATTACATTGTCGTTCTCTTCATTGTTCCTTTGAGCCTGAACCTTCATTGTTCCCATCATGTTCCTGGATGGGAACAACTCCTCATATTGCACTGGCGTTCCCATCACTGTTCCTTTGAGCCTTAAACCTTCATTGTTCCCATCATGTTCCTGTATGGGAACAACTCCTCAAATTGCACTGGCGTTCCCATCATTGTTCCTTTGAGCTTTGAAACTTCACTGTTCCCATCATGTTCCCTAGATGGGAACAGTTCCTTATATTACACTAGCATTCCCATCACTGTTCCTTTGATCTTTGAAACTTCACTGTTCCCATCATATTCCCTAGATGGGAACAGTTCCCATCACTGTTCCCTCTAGTTAGAGGAACAGTTCCTTTCATTGTTCCCTTGGACAATTCCTTCCCTGAAACACTTCATAGAACATATCAAATGCCAAGGGTTTGTTATCATCAAAACCCAAAGGGGCATGGGAACCTTGCCTTAACAATTTCCCCCTTTTTGATAATGACAAACCCTTCAAAATTATAGAGCAAAACAAATACTAGTTCCCCCTGAGGGCAAGGGGCAAATGTTTGTTATCATCAAAACCCAAAGGGGCAAGGGAACCTTGCCTTAACAATCCTCTTCAGTTTTGTCCTTAGCTTGGACACGCTCCGATACTGTCTTTCCGCTCCTAAGGTGTGCCGCTGCTATTTGTCCCCTAGGGTTTTCCTCGGGACGGCCCAGGAGTTGCCCTTGTGGTCTCGGAATCTCTGCAGCGAGGTTCCCTAGTTGGGAATCGACATTCTTCTTCCATATATCGAACTCTCTCCATCTTTTGTTTTGATTGTTCAGGTTGGCTTGCACTTCGTTAACCTTGTTATTCACTCCGTTATTGCCTTCATGTAACCCTTGTACCCATGATGGTGCCTCTTGATAACCTGGAGGTCGATATGGTGCAGGTCTTCTATCCGGTGGAGGCACTGCACAGTTCGCATTCTGATTTTGGGTACCCCATGTTGGATAATTGTTAGACCTGTCAAAATTACTAGGCTGGTTTCTGTATGGGCCTCTCATATAGTTCACTTCAGCATATGTCTCAGCGGCTCTCACCTACTCTAAGTTAGTGCAAGCAGAAGTACATGGGTAGAAGAGCCACACTCTTGAAAAGATTGAGAGGATTTCAGAAAACTTACCTGCTTCTTCAGACGGTTAACCTCGTCTTGCAGAAATTGATTTCTTACATCTGGTCAACATCGTCCTTGTTAGGTGTGTAGAGACGCTTCTGGGGCTGGGGAGTTTGCTGGGTACCATAAATGGCATCATAGTTAGACAGCTTGTCCAACAATTCCCATGCAACCGTAGGCTCCATCACTATAAAACCGCACGTTGTATGCGTGTTGATGCGGTTCTTCTTCTCTTCATTTATACCCTGGAAAAAGATTTCTTGAAGCACATATAAAGGTTGCCCATGAGTGGCGCACTATCTAAGCATTTCTTTAAATCTTTCTCATGTTTCAACGAAAGTCTCATTAGGCATCTGGTGATAGGAGGTGATACGCTTTCTCAACTCCGTCGTCTTGGCAGGTGTTGACGGGCCTTTACTCTGGACAACAAATAAATTTATAAGTCAAGACCCCGCAAAGTATAGGGGAGTCAGGATCGTTCCACGAGAAGCAAGGTTTGTTTATCTATCGACTACTAAAAATCGAACAAAACCAAGCAAAAAAAACACTCATGACCAGCCTCGTTAACGACCTTGTCAGGATCGTTAACGAACCACCGCAAACAACTAACCAACACTAACGAACTAAACAGGTTTGGTACCGAGGCTATGAACTCAGTAACGAATATAACCTAGGAGAATTCAAATAAAAAAAGAATCTAGGGCAAGGTTTACCACAACATAGTCATGCATATAAACTCGTAAGAAGATAAATATCATGCTTTTAAATAGATAAATTCATCAACTTTCATTGACTTGCAAGTAAATTAATCTACTTTCATAAATTAATTCACTCAATCGCTTGTTTTGGATCTAAAGCTTGAAACTTTCGTATTCAAACAATATCAACCTTCAAGTTTATAACTTTCTCTCTCAATCAAGTTTAAAAACTCAAATTACCTTGACTTTCATCTACGCATAAACACAACAAGCAATCTCAAAATAGATAGAAGGCATTCAACACATCATCTCACTCATTAAACCATGCATAACTATGCCGGGTTTCAACCCCGACCCTAGATAAGAAAACTACTCACTATTCATAACTAAGAAACAAATAACTTCAACAAGAGAAAACATTGAGAACAAAACAACTACTTCAAATTAATAAGAAAATATTGTCTTACAGAATTCAGAAGAAACCGAAAAATACAAAACACTGAATCAAAACCTCGTGATTAACGACCCCGGAAACTTTCGTCCACCGTGGTCCTTGATCTCGACCTTCGACTCTCCTTTTCTCTCTCGGGTCTTCCTTCTTATCTCCTCTAACTCTACTCTACTTGCTTGCTACTCCCCCTCTCTAGGCTAGATAGAAGGATATTTATACTAATAAGGCTATAAAATAAAAAGGCTAAAAGATAAAAACTTTCCTAAAAGATAGAAATCTACTCTAAAAAGATAGAAATAAAATCTAGAAGGAGGACAAGACCTAAAATAAATAAAATAATAATTCTAAAACTCATTAAAAATACTCTACCGACACGGAATAAATTCCCGCACAGGATCGGTAGGACTTCACTATGATTCCTCGAAAATCCTATCTCGTAACCTCGTTAACGATCCCTCACAGCCTAGTTAACGAGCCTGGGCTTGACTTATACAACACTTCTTCTTCAAAAACTTAGACTTCGACTTCTTTTTCTTGTATTCCTCCGTCCTTCATCATAGCACTCCAAATTCAGCTCCAAATAACACCTTTTCCTTGCTAAAACCTACAAAAATACACAAACCGGAGTAGCTTCCATACTTTTCACAAAATATGTAAACTTATCCAAAAACACAAAAAACTAACCCTAAACTTATCAAAACTAGTCCTAATAAATTAAGAAAACCTACTAAAAACTATACCAAAAACACGAACATCAAAATACCCCATACTTAGACTTGCTTGTCCTCAAGCAATCACTAAACAATAATCAAAACCAGACAACAATACTTATCAAACTATAGCCATCATCTAAAAAGCAACATCAAAACATATAGAAGAAAAAATATCAAATGACTATTAATGTCATCACACATATATATATTTACTAAATAGACATAAGCAAATACAATCCAACCTCACAAGGGATAATGATGTGATTCTCTCAACTCTCAAGTGTTTAGGCTTATAAATATATCTCTCAACTCATCTTATATACAAAAACTCATAGAAATTGGAACTTATATCACCAAACTCTCCACCTAAGATTTGTCAAAACAAGCAAAAATCATCAAGAGAACTCAGGAGCTCAATGAAAAACTTCATAGAAGTTTCCATTCGGCCGGGTTGTAATGGGGCTTGGTAAAGACAATAAGGCGTAGAAATATTTTGTGGTGCTAATAATATCCGGGAATCAAAGACTCCTAAAAACTCACGTCTTACCAAAAATATCTCATAAAAGATATACCAAAGTCACTCAAACATTATGCACTCTCACTCTCCCAATATATCCCTAGAAAGTCTCATAAAAATAACTCAAAAGAATCTCTGGCTTATTTATCAAACACACATGCACTTCAAACTTCTTCCTTTTATTTCATATTCCACTTCAGCTCATTTTTTCTCTTCTCTTTTTTTTGTTACTTTGCTTCTTTCTCGCTGCCTCATTAACGAACCACTATGGGTCGTTAACGAGCTTCATCGTGTACTCCTCTTTCTTCTTTCAACTTCTTTTTGTGCATCTTTTGTAACAAGAGATCTTTCATTACTTTAAAATCAAGAGACTTCCAATCTACCCTTCTCAACAATCCTTAAATTCAAACCAAACATAATTATAATACTCTCTCTCTTTTTTTTTACTGAACAAATCATACCTTTCCAAACTATGTCCTAAGCATCGGATAGGGCAAAGCTTATCCCGGCTAGGTAACAATTTTGTGGAGCTAAAAAGAAAAGGCTTCAGGCTCAAGTTGGCTTCAAAAAAGAAGGATAATATAAAGGTAGACAGGGATTAATAGGGCTTATAAAAAATAAGTTCTCTATCATCTGATTTTCACAAGCAATGAACAATAAATCTTATATAGGTCTCAAGAAATAGATAACCTACACAATTCCAAGATATAATATGCATATAGAGAGTAAATCACACAAAAAAGAAGAGGGATTCTTGATGTTCTCCCTATAAGGCCAAAAATAACTCACAAGGCTAATTTTTGTTGGATTGCATCACTTATGCTAAAAGTGCATGTGCTCAATTTCATCAATTGCTATTCCTTCCTAAAAACATCTTCAAATTAAGAATCTGGCTATATTCTCAAAGACATGTGTGCAAGGATTTATATGATCATGCTAGCAACTACTATCATAGAACATAAGAAAGGGATATCTATCAATTCTAAAACTCCCCTTTTTTTTATATTTTTTCGAAAAAAATTTCACTTTCTTTTTTTTATTATTGAACGAAACTACTTAAAACAATCAAAGCACATAAAGCAAGACACAAGACACATAGTTTTCTACTTTCTCCCACCCCATACATAAAACTACAGTGTCCCCACTGTAAGAAAAATAAGAAGAAGGAAAGAAATAGAAAACAAAACAAAACAAAAGAAGAAAAGAGAAAACAAAAAAAAACTTACAAAGTCATTAAGCATAAAACACGGAAACTCTTCTTCAAGCTGAATCAATGGTTTGGTGGAGGAAAGTAATGCTCGAAGTTCCCCATGAAGTCATACATCGTCCTCCAGCGCTCTGCATCCTCCGCCTCTCTCTGGCGATGCCTCTCGTCCTAAAATTTCATCCGAGCAGAATAGACACTCTCCCATCTATCCATCCTCCGATGAATATGGTCTTGCTGGAGGTGAAGCTGTTGCATCTTAGCAGAAAGATCCTTGGCCCATGGTGGCGGAATACTCGATCCAGTGTACTCGGGCTGAGGAGGTGGTGGGTAGTGAGGTTGGAAGTGGTCTTGGTAAAGCACTGGGTTGTATGGTATGAGTCCATAAGAGTGAGGGTCGATAGGAGACTACGGAGGGTCAGTACTTGCCCTCGGTGGGTCGTTACCGAAGCTGTGTGCCTCATTAGCAGCATCTGTAGAGGTCTCGAAATGGTCGTTAACGAGCCTGGTGGGCTCGTCAACGAGGATGTCGGTGCCCAAAACCTCTGTATCGAGGTCTTCATCCTCAAGGTTGAGCTCCTCTGTGCCCCCTCTGTGTCAGCCTCGTCAGTCTCATCTTCATCTTCATCCATTTCTTCCACTTCTCGCTCAAATCTTGTCTCACACGGCCTAAGCTTCAACTTATTCTATGGCTTGGGCTCCAACGGGAATGCAAGACCCGTCCACGCCTCGTACCAATTTGGTACATAGAGTAGCTCCAATTTGGCTATGGTGGGTACGACAATGCGGTCTTGAACTTTTGTTTTGAGCATGAGTCGGCGTGTAGCGAGTGAGATCGACTCCAAGATTTGTCGCCAGGAGACTAACCAAATTCCCGCACCATACTTCCTTGGACTTGGTTGATTTCTCTATTTAGTAAAGCCACTCATACCCCAAATTCAATGGGTCGAGCTCCTCAAAAAGGATGGTGCAAAGACATGCAACCTCTGTCCTTGTTGGCCTGTTCAACTCCCTCTTTGGCCAGAATGTAGCGGCTAGGACTCGGAGGATGATCCTGAATATGGGGTTGATGATGCTTGCCCCAGATAATGCCGCTGTGGAGGGCTCGACCTCCCCGATGATGTAGCTCCAAGTTTGTGCCACCTTGTAATCTTTGAGATTGTAATCACTAGAAGGATTTGGGAGCTCCAAAATAGTGTTGAACTCCGCCAAAGTGTACTCTCTGTTCACATTACCGAGCCGAAATCGGATGCGTCCTGGCGAAGTCTTCGTCGGGAAGCTCGTCTCTAGAGTGGCCAGGAACTCGGATGTGAGAGCCGGAAAGTGTGGTAGATTCTCCTTCTTCAGCAGGTGAGGCACACCTAGAATAACAAAGGCCTCCTTGACATCATCGTAGATCCTCATGGCTTTAGCACTTGACCTCGAGAACCACAGAGTGTTGTGGTCCTTGTCTAGAATGGCATTGTATCGATCCGCTTGTCCTTGAGTGCGCAAGATCACATTGTCCATGTGAGGTGGAGATGGAGACCTCTGATTCCTCCTCTTCTTCTGGGCTCGAACTTGCCATGTGATCTACAAAACAATTGATTTTATCCAAGATACGATCCACTCAAGTAGATTAGACAAGAGACCCCATACTTGGTCTTGAAATAACCCTCGGAATTATTCGTTAACTATCCAATTGGGTCGGTAACGTGTTCTACACTTTTTTTTAAACTTTGAAGCTACGCAGAATCGTTAACGAGCCTGGGTGGGTCGTTAACGAGCTGCCGAGAGCCAGTTCACAGAATCCGAAGGTTATTAACTCAAAAATCAAGCCATGAATCAAGCATGCATCCTCTATAATTGACTGGCTTAGAATCGTTGATGCCAAATCAAGAATAATCCCTAATTACTCAACTAGTATAGTCAGTAAGTCGGGGTCGAACCCAAGAGACACTTGTATCCTAAGTTTTATTATTATCAACTCAAAGAGGTAACAAAGGGGGGAATTTTGGAATTAAAACTAAAAACTAAGAATTGAAACAAACAAAACAATCAATCAAACAAAGCAAAAGTTGGATTTTTATCAATTAGGGAAAACAATCCTATTCAAGTATCCACTTTTCTTCCTCAAGTTATTGATCCTAGATTCAAACAAGTTATTTCTTTTAGTTATTCCTATCCTGATCAGAATTATAACATGGCAACGAGACATGCAAACTTAATATTCAAAGAATTCATGAAACAATCATAAACAATAAGAATATTAGCATTAAGAACAAGGATAAACAGGATACATGCAATTGAATTCCAACGAGTCAAACAATTAACATGCATTCAAATCACTTCTCAATTGTTTTAGTCCAACGAGTCCTAAACCAATTGAGTTGCTACAAAGATCAGGCTTTGCTACGAGAAAACCTAAATCTAGCAGTAGACAATATTAATTCCAACAAGTTAGCTAGGCCTGAAAGAATCAATACAATCAATAATAATTACGCACAAGAGAATTGAAATAACCTGTAGAAATAAACCTGAATAGACGAATCTCACAACAACTTGAGTCTGAAATGCTTCAACTTGAATAGAATTTAGAGAGTCATAAGAGAAGAACACAAAAGTCTGAAATTAGGTCTAAGAGAGAATACCAAACAAAGTCTGATTAATAACCTAATATAGTCTCGAACCAGTCGGAATCAAAAAGATAAAAAATATAAAATAATAAACTAAGTAGATAAGTATGAACGCGCGTCAGATCTAACACGCCGCGATTGCCACCCGATCCTAGTCGCGATCGCTGCCTGGCTGCATACCGCAACTCCATCGGCGACCTCAACAACCGCGATCGCCACCCAAACATGGTCGCGATCGCGGCCTTCGTGTCATCGCGGTCCTCAATGGCGATCTTGTCCTCCTCGGCGACGTCCACCGTGACCGCCCTTAATAGTGGCGGCGATCGCGGTCTTCAGAATCCTTCGATATCTTCAAATCTTGCTAACTCTAAACTTCCGGCCTTCAAATATGATCTTCAATAATGCTCATAATAGGCCTAAAATACTACAGAAATATGTACTAAAAAGTCCTAGTTATGTTGTACAAAACACAGCATATCAAATTCCCCTATACTTAGACCTTGCTCGTCCTCGAGTAAGCTCAAAAATAAAAATCAAGCATGACAAATCAACAAAGGTCTACAGACAGCAATGGGAGAAAATCATCTAAAACCAAAAAAGCACTCAAAATAAACTCACAACCCGAACCCATGTAGCGAAATAATGAGCAAAAGACATCAAAGCTCAAATCACACGCCTCACATATACAAGATACAACACTCAAGCTCCAAAAAGTGTAGAGCAACCTAGGATCTACCCAACATCTAAAGTGTAATCCCCAGAACCCAAAGTAGAATATAATCCTAAACACTCTGATTTTACCACTCATTCTACTTAGGCACCCTTTCTGGTTTTCACCTAATCACTCTTTTCGTTTTTCTCAGGTGTGCTCACAAATACTCACATCTCTCATTAACCTCTTATTACCCCAGTCTAATGCTGGTCCGGGTTACCTGCTTATTACCTGAGCCGCCCTTTCGGGTTTTCAGCTCATCCCAGGATTTTTTATGCCTTTTTTAAATTTTTATGGCTTTTTTTAAATATTTTTTTATTCTGAAATGTAAGGACAAACTGAAGTGCTTTTGTACATATATACAACAGTGAGTACTCCCTCCCCCATACTTAAACCTTTCATTGCCCTCAATGAAATAAAGACAATTCAGATAAAAATAAAGGAAAGGAAAACAGAAGACTCGCTGTGGGGAACCTGGTGGTTGTTGATATTGTGACCAATCAGGAAAACCGGGCCACATGTGGCTGAAAAACTAATGGTGCTGCCCCTGCATCCGTTGTATGTCTTAACGGTGGATGCAATAGCACTCTGTTGAGTTGCCAACTCTCTCTGCTGCGCCACAATATCTCTCTGGGTGGACACTATCTCATTCTGGGACACAGTAAGTCGTCCCATCTCCTAGAACATCCGGTTCTGCCAATCTGAATCAGAATGCACACCCCAGCCAACTCTACCTGCAGCAGCATCCCATGCAGAGGTATCTCCATACCCTCCATATCCACCTCTGTAATCAGCAGCTCCACCATCATTATAACCAGTATATCCTCATGTCGCCCAACTCGATGTACTCGTTGGTGCTGTACTAGAACTGCCACCCCATCCAGCTGATGACGTCCCAACACCACCTCCAAGCACAAAACTAGCACCTCCAACTCCATGATCAAGACCACCATCACTATCATATCCCCCACCATCCCCATCATCACCATCATTAGCATCATCAGCATCCTGATCCTCCATCTCTACATCAGCGGCAAGCTTCTCCTGCTGAGCCCCACCTCCAACAACAAAATCAGATCGGATGTATAGATAGGCTAAAGCAAGGCCAGTGGGCATGGCTCTAGGAAGACGCAAATAATCCTCAGCTGGAAATCCCATAGTCGATATATAACCCAGCTCTGTCGATCCCTTCAAACAAAGCACTTTATCTCTTCGCCTGGTTCTCATTATATTTAAACTCAACACTATCAGCCCGTCCAAACCTCTCCTCACTCACAAACTCTTTGGCAATCAGAGTAATCATCCCACCTATAGCAATCTTGCCTGAATCCTTCTTTAGGATCTTCTTGATACTCCCAATAAACAACTCAACCCAATCAGGAATCGTTGCCTTCATAGGCATCAAACACCAGGTCATGCTCAAGTCAAAGCGGGATGCCTTGTTAACCTCCCCCTGTCCCAGAAAACTCATAGACAGCACCTTATGACATAATCTAATGTAGGGATGGGTACTGCAGTAGTTATATTCCCCTTTCTTAGGCAAAAACCAAAAACCTGTAATCGCCTCCCAGAAATCATTAAGGCATGAATCTCTACTAACTGCATCCCAATTCTCAGTAGGCACACCAGTAATCCCAAAAACTCCTCTCAACCCCTCTCTGTCTATGTAATATGGTTCGTCCAGAATGTTAAATTTTAACAAACCCTCATCATCCTGAAACGTAGACAGAAACTCCAACACTATGTTCCTATAAGTAGGGGCATTCAATTCAATAAAACCCCCTAATCCAACATTCATCAGAAACCCTCTAGTACAGTCATACATGCCTAGTTTCCCAAGCATCTCAACATCAAAGAATTTAGTACTAGTGAATTTTCTCTTAGCCAAAGAATCCCATTTTCTCTTCTGTGAAGGAGTTAATATCTTAACAGGATACGCCATTAATAATTCAACTAATCAAAACAAAAACAGAAACAGAAAAAGAAAAAGAAAAACTTACCTCGGGTTGCCTCCCGAACAACGCCTTTGTTTAATGTCGTTGGCTCGACATTAGTGCCCTTTTTAGTTGGCAATTGGGGTTGGATCATCAAGACCCATCTCTTCTAGCAGTTCATGGCTGACTTCCTCATGGTATTTCTTTAATCTCTGACCATTAACCTTGAACACCTTTTGGGAATCCCCATCCAATAATTCCACAGCCCCATGTGGAAAAACTTGAGTAATTGTATACGGTCCAGCCCATCTAGAACGGAGTTTTCCTAGGAAGAGTGTGAGTCGAGATTGAAATAGAAGGACCTTATCTCCAACCTTGAATTCCTTCCTTAGGATGTTCTTATCATTCCATTCTTTAGTTTTGTTTTTGTAATTCACAGCATTATCATAAGAATCCAATCTCAATTCTTCCAACTCTTGCAATTGTAATTTCTTGAACTCTCCATTCTCTTTAATGTTGAAATTGCACTTTTGGACCGCCCAATAAGCTTTATGCTCAAGCTCAACTGGCAAGTGATAGCCTTTTCCATAAACCAATCTGAAGGGAGACATCCCGATGGGTGTCTTATAAGCAGTACGGTAGGCCCATAAAGCATCATTGAGTCTCAAACTCCAATCTTTCCTATTAGATGCCACCGTCTTCTCCAGTATAGATTTTATCTCCCTGTTGGACACTTCAGCTTGTCCATTGGTCTGGGGATGATAGGTTGTAAAGATCTTTAGAGTGACATGGTACTTCTTCAATAAAGCACTAACAGTCTTGTTGTAGAAATGAGTACCCTTGTCACTGATTAGAGCTTTTGGAATCCCAAATCTAGAAAAAATGTTGTCCTTAAGAAAACCTACAACTTCTTTTGAATCATCAGTTCTGGTGGCCTTTGCTTCCACCCACTTGGAAACATAGTCCACCGCAAGTAAAATATACAGATTCCCATAGGAAGAGGGGAAGGGTCCCATAAAGTCCATGCCCCAAACATCAAAAATTTCACAGAATATCATACGAGATTGAGGCATCTCATGTCTCTTAGAAATATTACCCACCCTCTGACAACGATCACATGATTTACAGAAAGCATATGCATCCCTAAAAATATGAGGCGAATAAAAACCAGCTTCTAAAACTTTCCTAGCAGTTTTATTAGTCCCAAAGTGACCCCCACATGCATAGGAATGACAAAAAGACAGGATAGATTGTACCTCAGAATTCGGGACACACCGTCGGATTACCTGATCTGTGTAGTGCTTCCATAAATAAGGATCATCCCAGATATAGAATCGGGATTCATGACGCACCTTGTCCTTCTGAGCCTTGGTAAAATTAGGAGGAAACTCCCCTGAGACGAGGTAGTTGCCTAGATTTGCATACCATGGCCTGAACGAGTGGATCCCACAAGCAAACTCCTCGAATCGGGGCTCATGTTCGCCGTCGCCGCCTGGGCCGCGATCTCCGTCGTTGTGGGCCGCGATCGTGGTTGTCTGAGCCGCGGTCGCCTCTTGTTCTGGCGGTGATCGCTGTGTGACAGCAGTGGTGACTCCGAAAAGCATGTCATCGGGGAATCGTCCTTGAATTTGTTCTTGGCTTTCTAACCTGTTTCCACATGTACAAGCCGGCTCAGGTGGTCAGCTACAAGATTTTCGGCTCCCTTTTTATCCCGTATCTCAATATCAAACTCACTCAGAAAGAGGATCCATCTTATCAATCTCAGGTTAGCCTCCTTTTTCGTCATTAAATAACGAAGTGTTGCATGGTCCGAATAAACTATCACCTTTGTTCCCAGCAAATACTGTCTGAACTTCTCCAAGGCAAACACTACAGCAAGCATTTCCTTCTCAGTGTTAGAGTAGTTTCTTTGGGCATCGTTTAGAGTCATGGAAGCATAATGTATGACATGAGATGCTCTAGCTTCCTTTTGGCCCAAAACAGCCCCAACAGCGTAGTCACTTGCATCACACATGATCTCAAAAGGTTGAGACCAATCCGGGGCTTGAATTATTGGGGCACTTATTAGGCGTGTTTTTAGCTCATCAAACGCCTTTTTGCATGCCTCATTGAACTCATAAGGCACATCCCTCTTCATCAAATCACACAATGGGGCTGAGATCTTGGAGAAATCTTTAATAAACCTGCGATAGAAACCTGCATGGCCTAGAAAAGAACGCACTTCGCGCACATTAGTAGGATAAGGCAAAGACTGAATGATATCAATCTTTGCCTTATCGACCTCAATACCCCTGGATGATACTATGTGACCTAACACAATGCCTTGCTCAACCATAAAATGACACTTCTCAGAGTTTAGAACCAAATTGGTTTCTACACATCTTTGAAGGACTAAAGAGAGATGGTTTAAGTAGGCATCAAAGTAGTCCCCATGTATTGTAAAGTCATCCATAAAAACCTCTATAAAATTTTCAATATACTCAGAAAAGATGCTTACCATACACCGTTGGAACGTACTGGGTGCGTTACATAATCCAAATGGCATTTTGCGGTATGCAAAAGTGCCAAACGGACATGTAAATGTCGTTTGCTCCTGGTCCTCCGGTGCAATAGCAATCTGAAAGTACCCTGAATAGACATCTAAAAAACAATAATAGGAATGACCGGCAAGTCGCTCAAGCATTTGATCAATGAATGGCATGGGAAAGTGATCTTTTCTGGTTACCGCATTCAGCTTCCTGTAATCAATACAGACTCTCCAACCTGTCTGGACTCATGTGGGGACTAATTCCCCATGCACATTTTCTACCACTGTAATGCCTCCCTTTTTGGGGCACAACTTGGGTCGGACTAACCCACTGGCTATCAAAGATGGGATAGATCATACCTTCCTGTAGGATCTTCAGCACCTCCTTTTTTACTATGTCCATCATAGGTGGGTTCATTCTTCTCTGTGGCTATCTTGATGGCTTGGCACCATCATCTAGGAGGATCCTATGCATACATGTGGAGGGGCTAATCCCTTCTATGTCAGCAATAGTCCAACCTAGAGCTGTCTTGTGCTCTTTTAGTACCTGCACCAATTCTTCTTCTTGCTCCTTGGAAAGCTTGTTAGAAATAATGACAGGCAAAGTGTCACCATCTCCAAGAAAGGCATATTTTAAATGCTCAGGGAGCTGTTTAAGCTCAACTTCAGGTGCATGTACTACAGAAGGAAGCAATTTCTCGCTAGGGAGAGTTAGTGGTATGGGCCCAATGGCCAAAGCATCAGCAGGAGATTCACAACAAGCACTCAGATCAGCAAGGATTTCATGATATCTATCAGGCAAATTGTAATCCAAGCATGAAAATTCGATGTCATTCTCTAAAACAGATTGTAACTCATCACCATAAGTATTACCAAAGAAGTCTTGCACAATTGGATCAAATACATCAATAGAGCAGAGAGAATGGTCATCCTGGGGTATTTTAATGCATTATCCATACTATATTCAAATTTCTCCCCATCAAATTGCATAGTTAGGACACCTTTACACATATCAATTTTTGTTTTTGCAGTTTTCAGGAAAGGACGTCCAAACAGAATGGGTGCAACATGCACATCATGATCTATATCAAGCACATAGAAATTAGCAGGAAAAATCAGATTATCAACCATGACAAGGACATCTTCAACAACCCCTTTCGGGTAGACTGTGGACCTATCAGCTAATTGAACAATAACACCAGTTTCATGCAAAGGTCCTAAGCCTAGTGAAGTGTAAACAGAGTAAGGCATAACATTAATAGAAGCACCTAAATAAAGCATGGATTTATCTATTTTAGTGTCTCCTATTATGCAGAGAATGCTGAACATGCCTGGATCACTGCACTTCTTAGGCATTTGCCTTTGAAATACAACTGAAACATGTTCACTAACCTTAACTTTCTGTTTCCCTTTTAAAATTTTGTTCCTTTTGATAGTGCACAACTCTTTCAGAAATTTAGCAAATCTAGGAACGCTTTTAATCAGATTGAGCAAAGGGATATTTACCTCACACTTAGAAAACGTCTCAAAGATCTCCTTGTCGTTTTCTGGCTTCCTTGTGTCTTTTAGTGCTTTAGGAAAGATAGGAGGTGGCTTTTGGGAAACCATAGAAGGGAAATCCGGACGGACATATTGATCATTGGAAACTGGAGCCTGGCCGCGATCGCCATCAGAAAGCCGCGATCGCGGTTCATCAAAATTTTGGGAATCACCGCCACCGCGATCGCTGCCAGATGTGGACGCGATCGCGTCTTCAATTTTCTCAAATCCCGAGGCCTCAGTTAAGGGGCCGCGATCGACGATGGTGGGGGCCGCGATCGCGGCCTCTTCAGCCGCGATCGCCCCTTGTTGTGGCGGCGATCGCGGTTCCTCCGATCTCTCGTCAATTTTCGGTAATTCTTTTCCACTTCGTAATGTGATCGCACTCACATTATCCCTCGGATTGATGGGCTGTGTTGGCAATTTTCCAAAATATCTGACCTCCAATTTGCTTACCGCAGTAGCCAGTTGACTGATCTGAGTTTCCATATTTTTGATGCTAGCTTGAGTGGTCTGACCCATCTGTTCTACTGTAATAGCTAGCCTGGCAATCAACTCCTCAGCATTGGATGAGTTATTTTGGCCCTGGACTAGAGGTCTAGGAACATAGGGTTGTCTGGGTTGCTGATTTCCTCCTTGTTGATGATTATATTAAGGCTGATTCTGATTCACATATCTCAGATTTGGATGATGTGCCTGTAATATCCGTATTCGTTTTAGGTCTCGTAAGTCGGAAAACGATAAGTCGGGAAACACGTTCCTTCGCTTATAGGCATTAGAGTTTCTTATTGTACAAGCAACTTAATAGACGGGTTAATTAATTAATTCTCTAATTAAGTAATTGTGAAACTAAATTTCTAGATTTTCCCTTAGAAAAATGTTATCCGTATTTTAGCCACTTGATTTCGTTAGCCTAAAACCTGATTTGATCAAATTCATGAAATCCCTATCTTTTACCGATCCGATCTTTGCTCTCGTAACCGAACGACCATATAAATCAAAGCCTTTCTAAATTCCCTCATACAAGCACCATATCTGGCTCCAAGTTCAGCGGGAAATAGATTTATTTGCGCGATCGACGACAGCTTCGTACTCCCAAACCACCGTTGTTTTTCCGGTTAGGACGGGGCCATTGCAGAGCCGAGAGAGTTGTCGGAGTCCACCATCGCCGCCACCACCAAGACGACCGCCGGTGAGATCCCCTTTCTCCTCTGTTTTGTCAAAATTCCGCCTTGTCCTATATTTTCCGGCAAGAAGCCGGCTTGTGCTAACTGGTGACGCCGACAGAGGTCACCGGATAGTGCAGGAGTTGTCAGTCATTGTCGGTTGGCCGGAGTCGGCCCTGTTGAAGTTTAGCGGTGAACCTGCCTTTCTCACTATAGGATGGGAGTGGTGGCGAGGTTGGGGGGTGACGAAATTGGGGCTGGTGTTGGGTCGGAAAAAGGAGAGGAGATGAGGTATGGGTATAGTTACAGAATTTCCGGCAGGAGGAAGAATCGAAAATTTTCGGTGACCCGAGGTTGAAGAAGAAGTTGTGGGGGCCGCAAGGTGGTCAAAGCCATTCAGTCAAACCGATTGATTGAAAAGGGTTGGGAGTTGGGCCAAATCTTGCCCAATTTGGGTCGGGTTTGGTTCTGTATTGTTTTATTTTATTTTATTTTATTTTTTATTATTATTTCAGTAGTTTGGGCTGATGGGTGTCTACAACAAATGGTGGGCTGGGCTGAATTCCTATTTAATGTGTGTTGTTTTGTTTAAGTAGTGCCAAATAACATTAGGTGATATAATTAGTATTATGTGAGGACGAGAGTGTGGGATGGTAGCACTTTAAAAGTGCAGCGTAGTTTTAATTAGTATTAATAAGTTGGATCACGTTAAGTCGGATTTATAAGATAAGGGATAATCGAGCATATATCTTGTTAGAGTAAGTGTGGGTGAACCTAATTCAACTTGTATGTTAATATTTCTTCTAGGGAATCGTTTGTGCCCACACTCTTAACTTCCGTCTTTTGCGAGGATCCTTCGTTCGAGGTAAGTCGTTTTTCGACTTGCTCGGTTCTTCTCTCCCTTGTTAGATTGCGTATCGATATTGTAGGGCGGGTTTTGGGAACTAGTCCCGAATGCCTTTATAAACTATTTTGAACTTCTTGTATTATTGTGTGTAAAATGGTTTGAACATGTTTTATCGGAAGGATATTTTTAGAACGTTTTCTCTGTGTTGGTACCGTTTCCGACACGGCCCATCGTAGCTGGTGTTGAGGAAGTGTTGGCTACTTTGACCCGTGTGACTGGGAAAATCGTGCCCCTTCAATACGAAAATTATTATCTGTGTGTTTTTGGCAAGCGCTCCAGTGGAGGCTTAGCCCGGAGTTAGAAGGGAGATTGGGAAGTGGAGTGGGAGGGCCTGCCTCTGCACTCGGCGCGGTGATGAGCGCCTTGGAAGTCAGATTGTGGACAAAGGAAGAATTGCATTGTTGTGTGAGTGTGATTGTGATTGTGAATGCGTATGTGACTTGTGTGACTGATATAACTAATTTAGGTATTGGCCTTTAGAGTTATGATTGCGATTGTGGTATCAGAGCCGGGTTGACAACAGGGCACATGGAACTGACCAACAAAGAGTACCCGAGGTCCAACTTAAAACCAAAACCGGCCGGTGTTTTCAAAATGTTTTTACTGGGGTAGACATGTTGCATATAGGGGGTAGGTGACACGTCGCGACTCCGCCCCATCAGCCGAAGGACCTCACGTAGAATAGTAAGAATTAGGTTGATAAATAGAATTATCCTACTCATGATTTGGAGTTGCCAGTTGTGGTACACGCTCTGAAGATTTAGCGTCATTACTTGTATGAGAGTACCTGCAAAGTGATGACAGATCATAAGAGTCTCAAGTACATCTGCACTCAGAGGGAGTTGAATATGCGACAGAGGAGATGGCTGGAGTTACTGAAAGATTACGACCTTGAGATTCTTTACCACCCAGGGAAAGCGAATGTGGTTGCTGATGCCCTTAGCAGGAAGACGCCTCAGGAGAGTATGTTGGCTCATCTGACGGCTCAGCCAGAGTTACAGAGAGAGCTAATGAGGTACGGTATTGAAGTGCAGATTCAGCGCTATCAGGACAGTCCGAAAGCCCTAGAATGTCGACCGTCTTTACTTGAAGAAGTAAAATAGAAGCAGGAAGATTGTCCGATGATACAGGATTTGAAGCAGAGATTGAGCCGTGGAGAGGCACCCGACTTTGCAGAGAGAGCAGATGGTATTTTGTGTTTACATGGTCGGATTTGTGTGCCTCGAGATGCAGAGTTGAGGCAGAAGATTTTACAAGAGGCTCATGCTACACCTTACTCAATCCACCCCGGGGCGAGTAAGATGTATAAGGATTTGCGACAGTTTTATTGGTGGGATGGCATGAAGCCGGATGTAGCGAGATTCGTCGCTAAATGTCAGATATGACAGCAGGTTAACATCGAGCATCAGAGACCCGGAGGAATGCTTCAGTCACTTCCTATTCCAGAATAAAATGGGAGGACATCTCCATGGATTTTGTCACCGGTTTGAGACTCAGCAGAGGCCATGATGCCATCTGGGTGGTGGTGGATAGACTGACGAAGACTACTCGCTTTTTGCTTATCAGGGAGACATGGCAAGTGAGCAAGTTAGTGGAGGTATTTATTAATCAGATAGTTAGGCTGCACGGAGTGCCTAAGACGATTATGTCGGACCGAGATGGGCATTTTGCTTCCAGATATTGGCAGCAGGTGCACGAGGCATTGGGGATGAGATTATACTTCACGACTGCTTACCATCCGCAGTCGGACGGTCAGACAGAGAGGACGATTCAGACCCTGGAGGACATGCTGAGGTCCTGCGTATTAGACTGGGGAGGTCAGTGGTCGGATCACTTGGCTTTGGTGGAGTTTGCCTATAATAACATCTGGCATTCGTCGATTCAGATGGCTCCTTATGAGGCCTTATATGGTCGGAAGTGTAGGACACCGCTGTGTTGGGATGATCCCTCGGATGTAATAGGAGAGAGGCCACAGATGATTGAGGAGACGATCGGGAAAGTGGCCTTAATCAGAGAGAGAATGTTAGCTGCTCAGAGTCGCCAGAAGTCCTATGCAGACAAGAGGCGTAGACCATTGGAGTTTGAGGTCGGAGCCCATGTTTGGTTGAGAGTATCGCCTACCCGCGGGGTAAGGAGATTCAGGGGTGAAAGGGAAGCTGAGTCCCCGATATATCGGCCCGTTCGAGATTCTGGAGAGAGTAGGCGAGGTGGCTTACAGGCTAGCATTGCCGCCTGCTTTAGAAGGAGTGCACCCTATATTCCAAGTTTCTCAGCTGAGACAGTATGTTCCAGATCCTAGTCACAGACTGAATTTTGAGGATTTGGTGGTAGAACCAGATCACACTTTCCGGGAACAACCGCTGAAGATTTTAGATCGACGAATGAAGAAGCTGCGGAATAAGGAGATTCCTCTGGTGTTGATTCAGTGGTCTCGAAGGGGAGTCGAGGAGGCCACTTGGGAGACAGAGTCTAGGATGAGTGAGAGTTATCCAGAGATCTACCCGGGCTTAATAGAGGCGTTTGAGGGGAAGGTTAGTAGTTAGTGTGTTGTCTTCAGATTTGATGTTTGCTTCATGATCCTTGTTTGCTTGGCTTATTGTTTGACTGTTTAAATTTTGTTGACGTGTTGTGTATTTTGGATAGCTAGTATTGGTAATTATCACCGTTATCAATCAGTTCCGGTTCGGGGACGAACCTCTTTAAGGGGGAGAGGTTTGTGAAAACCTCAAATATCTTTTCCTTAGTTTAAAAGTTTCGGGACGAAACTTTCTTAAGGGGGATAGTATGTAATATCCGTATTCGTTTTAGGTCTCGTAAGTCGGAAAACGGTAAGTCGGGAAACACGTTCCTTCGCTTATAGGCATTAGAGTTTCTTATTGTACAAGCAACTTAATAGACGGGTTAATTAATTAATTCTCTAATTAAGTAATTGTGAAACTAAATTTCTAGATTTTCCCTTAGAAAAATGTTATCCGTATTTTAGCCACTTGATTTCGTTAGCCTAAAACCTGATTTGATCAAATTCATGAAATCCCTATCTTTTACCGATCCGATCTTTGCTCTCGTAACCGAACGACCATATAAATCAAAGCCTTTCTAAATTCCCTCATACAAGCACCATATCTGGCTCCTAGTTCAGCGGGAAATAGATTTCTTTGCGCGATCGACGACAGCTTCGTACTCCCAAACCACCACTGTTTTTCCGGTTAGGACGGGGCCATTGCAGAGCCGAGAGAGTTGTCGGAGTCCACCATCGCCGCCACCACCAAGACGACCGCCGGTGAGATCCCCTTTCTCCTCTGTTTTGTCAAAATTCCGCCTTGTCCTATATTTTCCGGCAAGAAGCCGGCTTGTGCTAACTGGTGACGCCGGCAGAGGTCACCGGATAGTGCAGGAGTTGTCAGTCATCGTCGGTTGGCCGGAGTCGGCCCTGTTGAAGTTTAGCGGTGAACCTGCCTTTCTCACTATAGGATGGGAGTGGTGGCGAGGTTGGGGGGTGACGAAATTGGGGCTGGTGTTGGGTCGGAAAAAGGAGAGGAGATGAGGTATGGGTATAGTTACAGAATTTCCGGCAGGAGGAAGAATCGAAAATTTTCGGTGACCCGAGGTTGAAGAAGAAGTTGTGGGGGCCGCAAGGTGGTCAAAGCCATTCAGTCAAACCGATTGATTGAAAAGGGTTGGGAGTTGGGCCAAATCTTGCCCAATTTGGGTCGGGTTTGGTTCTGTATTGTTTTATTTTATTTTATTTAATTTTTTATTATTATTTCAGTAGTTTGGGCTGATGGGTGTCTACTACAAATGGTGGGCTGGGCTGAATTCCTATTTAATGTGTGTTGTTTTGTTTAAGTAGTGCCAAATAACATTAGGTGATATAATTAGTATTATGTGAGGACGAGAGTGTGGGATGGTAGCACTTTAAAAGTGCAGCGTAGTTTTAATTAGTATTAATAAGTTGGATCACGTTAAGTCGGATTTATAAGATAAGGGATAATCGAGCATATATCTTGTTAGAGTAAGTGTGGGTGAACCTAATTCAACTTGTATGTTAATATTTCTTCTAGGGAATCGTTTGTGCCCACACTCTTAACTTCCGTCTTTTGCGAGGATCCTTCGTTCGAGGTAAGTCGTTTTTCGACTTGCTCGGTTCTTCTCTCCCTTGTTAGATTGCGTATCGATATTGTAGGGCGGGTTTTGGGAACTAGTCCCGAATGCCTTTATAAACTATTTTGAACTTCTTGTATTATTGTGTGTAAAATGGTTTGAACATGTTTTATCGGAAGGATATTTTTAGAACGTTTTCTTTGTGTTGGTACCGTTTCCGACATGGCCCATCGTAGCTGGTGTTGAGGAAGTGTTGGCTACTTTGACCCGTGTGACTGGGAAAATCGTGCCCCTTCAATACGAAAATTATTATCTGTGTGTTTTTGGCAAGCGCTCCAGTGGAGGCTTAGCCCGGAGTTAGAAGGGAGATTGGGAAGTGGAGTGGGAGGGCCTGCCTCTGCACTCGGCGCGGTGATGAGCGCCTTGGAAGTCAGATTGTGGACAAAGGAAGAATTGCATTGTTGTGTGAGTGTGATTGTGATTGTGAATGCGTATGTGACTTGTGTGACTGATATAACTAATTTAGGTATTGGCCTTTAGAGTTATGATTGCGCCTCGTCGAAAGACGGGGTGTTACAGTGCCCATCCTGGATTGTATGTATTAGAATAGGGATCAAAACGAGGTCTAGGAGGTCCATAGCCTCCTACAGCATTAACCTCAGCCTGAGGTTCCTGGAGTTGAGGGCAGGCATCAGTAGGGTGAAGTGTATCAACACAGATTTCACATGCCTTCAGTTGTTGAGGGGTTCCTTGGTTCATGAACCGCTTCATCATATCCTTCAACTCTGCCATCTCAGATCTTATAACAGAAGAGGAGTCCATAGCATTGACACCTTTAGTGCCAGTTCTTTTGTTGAGTTGCCTTGAGTTCTCAGATAGCTCAGAAGAGAGCTCAAGGGCATCTGCTGGTGTCTTGTTCATCAGGCTTCCACCACAAGCTGCATTCACCATTCTGCGCTCTTCATCCAGTAATCCACCAAAGAATTACAGTACCAGGTCTTGATCAGAATACCCATGACACGGACAGCTTGCACACAGTCTCTTGAATCGCTCATGATAATCATACAGGCTCTCTCCAGCCTGTTGCTCAATATTGCTCAGGATCTTCAGACTGTTCTGTTTGGTGGCAGGAAAGTATTTCTCCAAGAATGCTGCTTTCATCTTAGTCTAGGTATCTATGGAGCCTAGAGAAAGATAGTAGAGCCACTCATTGGCTGAATCCTTCAAAGAGAAAAGAAACGCCCTAAGCTTGATCTGGTCCTCAGTTACATCAGTAGGCTTCATACTTGAGCAGACCTGATCAAATTCAACAAGATGCTTATTTGGATCTTCTCCACCATGCCCATGGAATTGGGGTAAGAGATGGATCAACCCTGATTTCAATTCAAACATGACACCTTCATTCAGAACAAGGAACTGAACAACCAGGGGTTGTTGTTGAAAGTTTGGAGCAGTTAGCTGCTTCAAAGTCCGATCTGCCATTGCCTCAGTTTCAGCAGAATTCAAGTTGAAAGGTAATTCACGGAGTAGTTCTCGAGCTTCACGTCCTAACTTGGAAAGAGTCCTTTCAATCTGTGAATCAAAAGGCAAAATAGAAGAATCACTAGCATGAGTGTGGACCATAAACTAAGCTCCACACTAGAGTTGGTAACAAAAAAAACTTAGAATTAAACAAAAGTGTCCCCGGCAACGACGTCAAAATTTGACTGGCTTAGAATCGTTGATGTCAAATCAAAAATAATCCCTAATTACTCAACTAGTATAGTCAGTAAGTCTGGGTCGAACCCAAGAGACACTTGTATCCTAAGTTTTATTATTATCAACTCAAAGAGGTAACAAAGGGGGGAATTTTGGAATTAAAACTAAAAACTACGAATTGAAACAAACAAAGCAATCAATCAAACAAAGCAAAAGTTGGATTTTTATCAAATAAGGGAAAACAATCCTATTCAAGTATCAACTTTTCTTCCTCAAGTTATTGATCCTAGATTCAAACAAGTTATTTCTTTTAGTTATTCCTATCCTGATCAGAATTATAACATGGTAACGAGACATGCAAACTTAATATTCAAACAATTCATGAAACAATCATAAATAATAAGAATATTAGCATTAAGAACAAGGATAAACAGGATACATGCAATTGAATTTCAACGAGTCAAACAATTAACATGCATTCAAATCTCTTCTCAATTGTTTTAGTCCAACGAGTCCTAAACCAATTGAGTTGCTACAAACATCAGGCTTTGCTACGAGAAAACCTAAATCTAGCAATAGACAATATTAAGTCCAACAAGTTAGCAAGGCCTGAAAGAATCAATACAATCAATAATAATTATGCACAAGAGAATTGAAATAACCAGTAGAAATAAACCTGAATAGACGAATCTCACAACAACTTGAGTCTGAAAAGCTTCAACTTGAATAGAATTTAGAGAGTTTAGTTCTCCATAAGAGAAGAACACAAAAGTTTGAAATTAGGTCTAAGAGAGAATACCAAACAAAGTCTGAAAAATAACCTAATATAGTCTCGAACCAATCGGAATTAAAAAGATAAAAAATATAAAATAATAAACTAAGCAGATAAATATGAACGCGCGTCAGATCCAACAGGCCGCGATCGCCACCCGATCCTAGCCGCGATCGCTGCCTGGCTGCACACCGCAACTCCATCGGCGACCTCAACAACCGCAATCGCCACCCAAACATGGCCGCGATCGCGGCCTTCGTGTCATCGCGGTCCTCAATGGCGATCTTGTCCTCCTCGGCGACGTCCACCGCGGCGGCCCTTAATAGTGGCGGCGATCGCGATCTTCAGAATCCTTCGAGATCTTCAAATCTTGCTAACTCTGAACTTCCGGCCTTCAAATCTGATCTTCAATAATGCTCATAATAGGCCTAAAATACTACATAAATATGTACTAAAAATTTCTAGTTATACTGTACAAAACACAACATATCAATAATCCTTCACTAGACACACCATTGGGTATACGCACCCCATACTTGCTCAATTACCCATCCCGACCATGCTAAATTTACCCAAAATTATCATGGTGAAGATCAAACTCAATTTTTAGACAAGAAAATTCATGCTTTTCAAATCAAATTTTTGCAATGGAGAATCTAGCATGAATAACCTTCTATTGATAGAGAATCACTACCAATGTACGAAATAAAACTCATGGGCACGAATAAACATGCAATTTCGACCATAAAAAATCACCTCTATAAACACAATCAAGATATGAAATTTCTACCCTAAAAACCATGAATCATGCACTAAAGAGTTAGGGTGTAGAAATCATACCGGAAGGTTGAGAATTTGAAGAACAAAAGTTGAGTTTGGGTGGTTAACGAGCTTGGATCTCGTCGGTGGGGAAATTGGGGCGGCGAACCTCGGTAACGAGGCGTTTCCGACGGTCGGTGGAGCGGAAAATTCCGATCGGTGGTGAAGGGTCTTCGGTGGAATTTTTGAGGGGTTTGGAGTTTGGGATTTGAGGGTTTGAGGGTAGGATTTTGAGAGTTTTAGAAGGGTTAAATAGGAGAGGGTAGAAATAGGAGGGGGGTAGGTAATGGCGGCTAGGGTAGATAGAAGATAGGGTAAAAGATAGAAAATACACTAAGGTAAAATAAAACTTACCTGCCCGAGTCGGTTCGCCAAACCGGGTCGTTAACGACCCTGGATGGGTCGTTAACGAGCCACCGTAGCCTCCTTGAAAGATTTTTGAGCCCTTCTCCTACATCTTGTTAGCTCAAAATTTTTTCCTATTTCTCTATCCTAAAAACTACTAAAAAAAACTCAAAAGAAAGCTAGGAAAAAGAATCTAAAACGAAAAGAAAAATCTAATCTATACTAAAAGCGGGTTGCCTCCCGTAAACGCTATTTTTAACGTCGTCAGCCCGACGTACTTACCTTGGCTCAAGGTGGATCTATGTTTGGGTCCTGAGTTACCCCATACTTAGCCTTGTAGGCATTATTCACTTGAGTCACTAGACATGGTCTTGTGTCTTCTATAAGCATGCCCGGTATTCCTACATACGAGTTAGTGAAATCCGAAAACCAGGGTGGTCTGGATTCCTCTGAAGCATATACCGTGGGGCATGGTGTAGGAATAAAGTAAGAAGAAGAGTACTCACCTTGAATATAGCCTTGCATGTGGGACTCGTCAACGGGCTCATGAGGTTCGGCAGGGACTTGTGTGAGAATCTCGTCCTCTTTTGAAGTTGGAGGAAGTTCGATAGTACCAGCTAGGGGTGGGCACGGTCGGCTAACCGGAGTTTCCGTTAACCGGAACTTCGGTTAGTAAATTTCAATAACCATAACCGTACCATTCGTTATCGGTTAACCACTAATGGTTAACCGTTGAACTCGGTACAGTTTATCGGTTAACCGATTTATTTTATTTTTATTTTTTAATAAAAAAATCATATTTTTAATACAAAAATTATCATATTTTTTAATAAAATAAAATAAAATTTTAAATTAAATACAAAATACCCTCCCTGCTATATTTTTTTTGTTGTACGTTGAATTTCAACCCAAAGAAAGCTAATATGGGTTTGTCTTGCATACAAGAGAAGATGATTGGAAAAGACAAAGATGATCACTATATGGCACCTTTTGCTTTCCTGAATGAATTAATTAAGGAAGAATTTGATGCTAACAGTAATCTTGAGGGAAGATTGTCGAGTATTATTCCATGAGGAAGATTTCTCTGAATTAGCATTGAATTGTCTTGCTCCATTTGTGAAGAATGTTAGTGTAAAGAGATTGATAGAGATGACTAAGAAGCTTTGTTATAAATTGCTTGATAGAGAAGGTAGTTTATTATTTATTGAAATACATTTATTTTTTAATTAACACTAATTAGATAAATTTCCTTTTCAAAAACATATTATATATTAAAAATATTATCGGTTAATCGGTTAACCGCACGTGAAAATATTGATAACCGTATCCGAACTGTTGAACCGTTAACAGTATCGGTTGGTTAACCGTAACCGATTAAATTTTTTTTTCCGGTTCGGTTAACCGTAAAAAGTGATCGGTTTGTCGGTTTTTCGGTTCGGTTTTTCGGTTACGGTTTTTTTTGCCCAGCCCTAACCAGCTATGTCGAGTTCTGGTTGGGTCAACTCGATTTGTGCGACCGCAGTTGGGTCATTTGCGTTTTTATCTAAGCTGAATTCCACGCGTTCTTCTCCAATATCAAAAGTGAGAAGTCCCTTCCGCACATCGACCTTGGCACTTGCTGTAGCTAGGAATGGTCTGCCTAGGATAATGGGGACATGAGGATCTTCAGGCATATCGAGGACGATGAAATCATTCGGTATAAAGAATTTCCCGACTTGAATAGGATAGTCGTCCACGACTCCTGTGGCTTTGACGCATGATCCATCAGCCATGAAGAGGTTCATATCGACACGCTCTAGAGGTCCCATGTTGGCTTTAGACCAGATTGAGAGAGGAAGCAAACTAGCACTAGCTCCAAGATCACATAAGGCTTTGAACTTGTGGTCGCCTATGCCGATCGTTATTGCAAATCTCCCTGGGTCTCCTAACTTTTCTGGTAGAGCAATTGATATGACTTCATCCTGCAACTCTGTGATGGATCTTTTCATGCTAAGAATATCCTTCAAAAATTTTGTGTAAGCCGGCATTTCGCTTAGGGCCTCAGCGAATGGGATGAAAATATTAATGCCTTGAAGAATCTTTACGAAACGTTTGAACTTACTCTCAGTAGAGTCCATAGATTTCTTAGTGGGAAATGGAAGAGATTTCACCATTCTCGGAACCAAGTTAGGCTCGAGAGGTGGAGTTATCGGGTCGACACTAGGGTCATTAGGTACGCTCGGCGGGTCGTTACCGACCCTAATGGGGTCGTTAACTACCCTGGGATGGAGAGGAGGGCTCGGATTAGAAGACTTACCTGGATTAGGGTCGTTAGGTACCCTCGGAGCCTCGTCACCATGGTATGCTGGTTTGGTACTTGCCCTCGCTGGCTCGTTACCGAGCTGAACCGTGGCGTCCTCTTCAGTCTTGTCCTTATCCTGGACACGCTCCGGTAATGTCTTTTTGCTCCTAAGGTGAACCGCTGCTATCTGTCCTTTGGGGTTTACTTCGGGACGGACCGAAAGTTGCCGTTGTGGCCTCGGAATTTGTGCAGCAAGATTCCCTAGATGGGAATCAACATTCTTCTTCCATACATCGAACTCTCCCCATCTTTTATTTTGGTGGTTAAGGTTGGCTTGAACTTCATTAACCTTGTTGTGGACTCAATTAATGCTTTCCTGTAACCCTTGTACCCATGATGGTGGCTCCTGAGGGCCTGGAGGTCGATAAGACGCAGGTCGTCTATCTGATGGAGGCGCTGCATAGTTTGGATTTGGATTTTAATTGCCCCACGCCTGATAGTTGTTTGACCTGTCAAAATTCATTTCAACAATTGTCTCAGCGAGTCCTGCTCTATGTTAGTGCAAGCAGAAATACTATGGGCAGATTTAACACACTCTTGACAAGATTGCGAGGATTTCAGAAAACTTACTTGTTTCTTCAGGCGGTTGACCTCGTCTTGTAGAAAATGATTTTAAACATCTGGGTCAACTTCTTCTCGGTTAGGTACGTAGAGACGTTTCTGGGGCTGTGGAGTTTGCTGTGTTCCATACATGGCATCATAAATGGACAGCTTATTCAGTAATTCCCATGCAGCCATAGGGTCCATCTCTATAAAACCGCACGATGTATGCGTGTTGATGCGGTTCTTGGTCTCAGCGTTGATTCCCTGGAAAAAGATTTCCTGAAGAACATATAAAGGTTGCCCATGAGTGGGGCACCGTCTAAGCATTTCTTTAAATCTTTCCCATGTTTCAACAAAAGTCTCATTAGGCAGCTGGTGATAGAAGGTGATGCACTTCCTCAGCTCCGTTGTCTTGGAAGGCGGGAAGAATTTTGTTAGAAATTGGTCGTACAAGTTCATCCAAGTCCTGATAGACTTGGGCGGTAAGCTCTCCAACCAGCTCAGCGCCTTTCCAGCAAGAGACCACCTGAAAGCTTTTAATAGAACATATTCAAGTGAGACACCTTCAGCAGCTATGGTGTCACATAAGTCAAGAAAATTTCTAATATGCTCCATAGGGCACTCAGTCGGTTTCCCTTCTATATGTGCCCGCTTTGTCAAGGATATAAATTGAGACTTAATCTCAAATGGTTTCTCTATCTCCGGAAGCAAAATTGGTGATTCTGGCACCCTCAGTTCCGGATGCATGTATTGCTTGGCATTCCTCGGATAGGCATTCAGCTCATCCTGTAGACGAGCATTGTTAGTCCGTTGACGCTCAGCCTCGGCAACAGCATCTTCCTTCTCAGTTTTCAATGCCTCCGTCTGATTCTGGAGGACTTCCAACTGACGAGCCAGCTCTTCAGGTGTGGCCATGGCTCGGTTCTCTCGACGTCTACGGTGTAGGGAACGTTCAGGTTCTGAATAATAACCAGCGTTGTCAAATTCAAGCCTTCGACGTCCTACCGGCATGCGTTGAGAAACCAGACAAAGAAAACAAAAATGAAAAACAAAAACGGGGTCGGGCTATTCCCAAACCCACAGATAAACAAACAAACTCGTTGCTTCCCTGGCAACGGCGCCAATTCGTTGACGGACCTTTACTCTCGACAACAAATAAATTTATAAGTCAAGACCCTGCTGAGCATAGGGGAGTCAGGATCGTTCCACGAGAAGCAAGGTTTATTTATCTAATCGACTACTAAAAATCGAACAAAAACAAGCAAAAAAAACTCTCACGACCAACCTCGTTAACGACCTTGTCAGGATCGTTAACGAACCACCGCAAATGACTAATCAACACTAACGAACTAAACATGTTCGGTACTGAGGCTACGAACTCAGTAATGAATATAACCTAGGACAATTCAAATAAAACAAAGAATCTAGGACAAGGTTTACCACAACATAGTCATGCATATAAACTCGTAAGAAGATAAATATCATGTCGTTAAATAGATAAATTCATCAACTTTCATTGACTAGAATGTAAATTAATCTACTTTCATAAATTAATTCACTCAATCGCTTGTTTTGGATCTAAAGCTTGAAACTTTCGTATTCAAACAATATCAACCTTCAAGTTTATAACTTTCTCTCTCAATCAAGTTTAAAAACTCAAATTACCTTGACTTTCATCTAGGCATAAACACAACAAGCAATCTCAAAATAGATAGAAGGCATTCAACACATCATCTCACTCGTCAAACCATGCATAACTATGCCGGGTTTCAACCCCGACCCTAGATAAGAAAACTACTCACTATTCATAACTAAGAAACAAATAACTTCAACAAGAGAAAACATTGAGAACAAAACAACTACTTCAAATTAATAAGAAAATATTGTCTCACAAAAGTCAAAAGAAACCGAAAAATACAAAACACTGAATCAAAACCTCGGGATTAACGACCCCGGAAACTTTCGTCCACCGTGGTCCTCGATCTCGACCTTCAACTCTCCTTCTCTCTCTCGGCTCTTCCTTCTTCTCTCCTCTAACTCTACACTACTTGCTTGCTACTCCCCCCTCTCTAGGCTAGATAGAAGGATTTATACTAATAAGGCTATAAAATAAAAAGGCTAAAATATAAAAACTTTCCTAAAAGATAGAAATCTAATCTAAAAAGATAGAAATAAAATCTAAAAGGATAACAAGACCCAAAATAAATAATATAATAATCCTAAAACTTATTAAAAATACTCTACCGACACGGAATAAATTCCCGCACAGGATCGGTAGGACATCACTAAGATTCCTCGAAAATCCTATCTTGTAACCTCGTTAACGAGCCCTCACAGCCTCGTTAACGAGCCTGAGCTTGACTTCTTCAACACTTCTTCTTCAAAAACATAGACTTCGACTTCTTTTTGTTGTATTCCTCCGTCCTTCATCATAGCACTCCAAATTCAGCTCCAAATAGCGCCTTTTCCTTGCTAAAACCTACAAAAATACACAAACCGGAGTAGCTTCCATACTTTTCCCAAAATATGTAAACTTATCCAAAAACACACAAAACTAACCCTAAACTTATCAAAACTAGTCCTAATAAATTAAGAAAACCTATTAAAAACTATACCAAAAACACGAACATCAGCAGGAGGGAAAAACTTTGTAAGAAATTGATCATACAAGTTCTTCCATGTCCTGATAGACTTAGGAGGTAAGCTCTCCAACCAGCTCAGGGCCTTTCCAGCAAGGGACCACCTGAAAGCTTTTAACAATTCATATTCAAGTGAGACACCTTCAGCAGCTATGGTGTCACATAAATCAAGAAAATTCCTAATATGTTCCATAGGGCACTCAGAAGGTTTCCCTTCAAATTGAGCCCGCTTGATCAAGGATATAAACAGAGACTTAATCTCAAAAGGTTTCTCTATCTCCGGAAGCACAATTGGAGACTCTAGCACCCTCAGTTCCGGATGCATGTATTGTTTAGCATTCCTCGGATAGGCATTCAGCTCTTCTTGTAGACGAGCATTGTTGACTTGTTGACGCTCAGCCTCGGCAGCAGCATCTTCTTTCTCGGTTTTCAATGCCTCCATCTGGGTTTGTAGGACTTCTAACTCACGAGCCATCTCTTCAAGTGTGGCCATGGCTCGGTTCTCTCGGCGTCTACGGTGCAGGGAACGTTCGGGTTCTGAATAATAACTGGTGTTGTCAAATTCGAGCCTTCGACGTCCTACCAGCATACGCTGAGAAAACAGACAAAAAAAAATTTCAAAACAAAAACGGGGTCGGGCTATTCCCAGACCCACAGATAAACAAAAAAACATTGTTGCTTCCCCGGCAACGGTGCCAATTTGTTGATAGGGATTTACTCAACAACAAATAAATTTGTAGTCAAGACCCCGTTGAGTATAGGGGAGTCAAGATTGTTCCACGGGAAGCACGGTTGTTTATCTATCAAACTACTAAAGAAAATAAAACAAAGCAAAACAACAGAACACACCTAAGACCAACCTCGTTAACGACTTTGTCAGGGTCATTAACGAACCTGAGCAACACTACGAAAACATACTAACGAACTAAAATAGGTTCGGTACCAAGGCAACGAACTCAGTAACGAATATAATCGAAGAAATTCAAATAAAAACAAAGATCTAGGACAAGGGTTACCACAACATAGCCATGCACATAAACTTGTAAGAAGATAAAGATCATGCCTTTAAATAGATAAATTCATCAACTTTCGCTGATTAGCAAGCAAATCAATCTACTCTCATAAACTAATTCACTCAATCACTTGTTTTGGATCCAAAGATCGAAACTTTCGTTGTCGAACAATATCAACCTTTAAGTCTATAACTTTCTCTTTCAATCAAGTTAAGAACTCAAATTACCTCGATTATCATCTAGGCATAAACACAACAAGAAATCTAAAACAAATAGGTAGAAGGCTTTCAACACATCATCTTACTCATCAAACCATGCATAACTATGCCGGGTTTAACCCCCGACCCTAGATAAGAAAACTACTCACTACTCATAATTATGAAAAAAACAACTTCTATAAAAGAAAACATCAAAAACAAAACAACCACTTCAAATTAATAAGAAAATATCGTCTTACAGAATTTAGAAGAAACCCGAAAACAACAAGAATACCGAATCGAAAACACGATTAACGACCTTAGCTTTACTCTCGTTAGCCTCGGTTCGACTACTCTCTCTCTCGGCTCTTCCTTCTCGGCTCCTCCTTAAACACGTCCCAACCTCCTCCTTTCTAGCTAGAAAAGAAGAGTATCTATACTAATAAAGCTATCTAATAAAAAAACTAGAAGATAAAATCTTTCCTAAAAGATAAAAACTAACTCTAAAAAGATCGAAATAAAACCTAGAAAGATAACAAGACCTAAAATATAAAATATAATAACCCTAAAACTATTAAAAACCCTACCGACACGGAATAAACTTCCGCACAGGGTCGGTAACATAAGATCGAACTCACAAAAAACTCTATCCTTAAGCCTCGTTAACGACCCTTCACAGCCTCGTTAACGAGCCTAAATTTTGCTTTCTTCAACACTTCAACTCTAAAAATACGGACTTCGACTCTTTATCTCGTATTCTTCCATTCTTCACCATAGCACTCTATTCAGCTTCCAAAAAGCGTCGTTTCCTTGCTAAAACCTATAAAAAGACACAAAACGGAGTAGCTTCCATACTTTTCACAAAATATGCAAACTTATCCAAAAACACACAAAACTAACCCTAAAACTACTAAAAATAAACCTAACAAACTAAGAAAACACCCTAAAAACTATACCAAAAACACGAACATCAATAATATTCGCTATTTAATTTGTGTCTATCTTACTAGTTATGTATAACATGTAAGGGCATTTAGCTAGTAGATGTATAGTATCCTTTGTGGTACAATCACATAATACGCACCCACCAGGTGTTACAATTTGGTTATCCCTTAGTCTTGACTTTGTTGGGAGTCCATTATTATCCATTTTCTAAAGAAAAAATTTCAATTTTGGGTAAATGTCCAATTTCCAAATCCAATGATTTACATATTGGGCCTGTGTTTCTATTTTCGTGATCAGTTCTATAGTTGTCGAGGTAGAGAACCATCCTTTTTTGCTAGACGCCCAATAGATTCTATCTTGGATATTATTTTCCAGTAAAGGGTTGCTTGGATTAATGCAACTATGTCAGTAGGCGATTTGTTTTAATTCATCGGTCTTCCATTTACGATCAATTGTGATCCAGTCAGCGATTTTGGATGCTTCATTAATGTCATTTGGATTTGTAGCATGATGGTATAGGGGCCCCCCGAGGTTCCAATTGTCTTTCCAGAAAATTAACCGTTTTTCCATCACCTATTTGCCATATAAGACCCTTATAGAATTCTTCTTTGGGATTCATAAGTTTTTTCCATTCCCAAGATGTATTTGATTTTAGTTTATACGAGAATAAGTTGTCTTTCTTAACGTATTTCTGGTTAACTATCCGAACCCATATATTGTCTGGTTCAGCTAATATTTTCCAAAGTAGTTTCATTTGTAGCGTCTTGTTCATATGTTCCGTCTTCCGAATTCCAAGTCCCCCCATATGCCTTTGGTTTGTAGATTTTATCCCATCCCACTAACGGCTTCTGGTTTCTATCTTTGTTCCAAAAGAATCCTTTGTTTATCATATCCATTTCAGTGTGAACACTGCTTGGTAGCATAAAGCTTTGCATAACATAATTTGGTTTTGTAGTTAGGTTCGATCTAATCAGAGTTGTACGTCCTTCCTGAGAAAGGGAGTTCGCTTTCCATTTAGTTAGCTATTTATGGGCATTACCAATTGAGTCCTTGAAAGTCTCTTTACTTCTCTTTACTAACTTTACCATTTATAATAGGGCAACCCAAATATTTTTCAATATCCGTCATTGATGTGATTCCAAGAACTTGTTGCACTTATGGTAGTCATATTTTTCGAGGCCTGAAAGGCTGATTTATTATAATTCACTTTTTGTCCCGAAATCCTGCAAAAGGTATCAAAAATGTTTTTCACCTTTAGGCAAGCCCTTTGGGAGCCTTTGGCGAAGATGATGATATCATAAGCAAAAGAAAGGAAGGGGATCCGAGTTCCACCTCTGGAGATCGGGAAACCGACTGTGTTTTTATCCACTTGAATCGTAAGTTGTAACTTTCTTGAGAGAATTTATATCGCAATAACAAATAGGAAAGGCGATAGCGGATCACCTTGTCTTAGACCTATTTCTTGGATAAATGGGTATGTGGAACCATTGTTTACTAATACTGAAAATGATGCTGAGCATACACATTCCCTAATCCAAGCAATGAACTTGTTATCGAATCCAAATCTTTGTAGTACTTCAAAAAGATATTCCCAATCAACGCGATCATAGGCCTCTTCCATATCTAATTTAATAGCAATCCATCCATCTTTGGTTTTGGAGCTCCGAAAAGAGTGGAAAATTCCATGGGCTATGAGAACATTATCTTGGATCGCTCGGTTTGATACAAAAGCTCCTTGAAGAGGGTGTACTATTTTGGCTATTACCTTTTTCAGTAGTTCCGTTATAATTTTAGATATTATTTTGTATATTACTGTGCATAGACTAATCGCTCTATAATGGTTAGTCGATCTTGGATTTTCAGTTTTCGGAATTAGCGTTATAAACATATGGTTGAACTGCTTTAATAATCTCCCAAAGTGAAAGAAACTTTTAACCGCTTTAATTACCGACGGGCCTATGATATCCCAATATCTCTTATAAAATTCTGCAGTCATCCCATCAGGTCCTGGTGATTTATCTGTTCCTAATCCCATCTCTATCGATTTAATTTCTTCATTGGTAATCGGGCTTATTAGCATAGCATTATCTTCGTTTGTTATTTCTTTCGTGACTAAATTAAGATATTCTTGGGCACCATTGCTGCTCGTTGGTTCTTTTGTATATCTTCTTTTGAAGTCCAACCGTATTTCTTCTCGGATGTTATCTGTTCCTACAATATGTGTGCCCTCATTTGTTATTATTTCTTGATAGTTTTACGGTTTCGTCTTCCATTTGCAATCTTATGGAAATAACCTGAATTTGTATATGTCAATTTAATATGTTTTGTCTTGGTTTGTTGTTTCCAATATGTTTTGTGGTAGTTTAGGATACATTCTATCTTTTGTATTAGTCGGATTTGTTTTTGTATGACACCAGGTTGTGGCGAGATCAAAATGTTGTTTGGAGTTTCCACAAGTTGTTCTTCAATACCTTTTAATTGTTCAAATATGTTTCCAAGGGTACGTTTGTTCCAATTCTTAGTTTGTTTCTTAAATAATTGTGTTTTTTTCATAAGTTGAAACATATGAGAACCCGGAAAATGAACTTGTCAAGATTGTTTGACTATATTTCTAAAGTCTTTTCTATACATCCACATTTTCTCTACCTTAAAGGGGCAGGCTGTAATTATATCTTCATTAGTAATTTCAACCGAGATTTACAATGGTCAGAGCTAGTGAAAGCATAATTCGTAGTAGATATGTTTGGAAACCATTGAATGATACTGTTACTAACCAAAACCATGTCTATTCTTTCGTAAATATTATCAATTTCCGTTTTGTTTTTTCTCCATGTGAAAATGTTACCTTTAAACAGAATATCTTCAACAAGGCATTCGTTTTTAAATCTAGTTAGTCGTTCAAATCTACTTGTTTCCGGGGTCGAACCCCCTTTTTTCTCAATAGGATCCTTTATTTCGTTTAGGTCACCAATGATCAGAATGGGTAGATTCAAGTTTTATTGGGTTTCAGTTAGGTGTTTCCAAAAATCCTCTGTGTCTCCCGCATAAGACGGTGCATAAGCCAAACAAATCGCTATATTATATTTAGTAATAGTGTTATAGTATTTTAAAATGATATACCTCGGGTGTTGGACTAATATAGACACTTGCTCGTTGACCATTTCGTGTTCTTTCCAAAGCATCGCAATGCTACCTACTCTATTGTTACAATGGGACCAAACCAAATTATCAAACCCCGCTCGCCGCCACACCTGATCGATTGGTAGTTTATCCGTTTTGGTCTCCACAATTGCCATGATTGGTATACGCTCAATTTTGCAAAACGAATTAATTTATGGCCAAAAGGATTTCCTCCCCATCCCCCTACAATTCCATAGTCCAATCTTCATAATATACCAATTTATTTTGAATGCACCTCAACTCCCATTTCCATTTTGTTAACCGGGTCCAAATATAGTTGACCATTTGGGCGGTGCAAACTATTATCCTGATACTTGCTCTGTTATGCATTCCTGGGTTCGGTTGATCAAATCCATTCTGTACCATATTTTTACTATAATAATCATTTATACAATAAAGGGGTATTTCCCCTCTAATGTCTTTGTACCTCAATTTTTTCCAAAGGGTTGTATTCAGCAAGGTTTTATAGTTCCCATTACAATCATGTTGAGAACACCAACAACATTCCACATTTGTACACTTTTGTAAAGAAAGCAAATTTCTAATACTCCTACTTCCATAGTTTCCCCTTCCTATTTTTATCCATTTCCAAAGTTCTCTTTCAAGTCGATGATCAGGGTTATATTTTCCATTTTCTAGCTTGTCCAAAAGTGTTAGTTTTATCATTTTGACCTGCTGACATTTATCATGTTTTAGTTTAATATTCTTTTTTTGTTTCCGATGGGGCTTATTCAGCCTAATCATCTAGCAATTACTATTCTTGCATCCCCACAAGCAAGGTATATCACCATTCAGATCATACAAGCTTTCAGTGCAATAAATAATGGAAACAATGGGTGTTGAACTATCATACAGACAAGTTTTGTGCCTCAAGCAACAGCTGTTTTCATTATATATCGTATTCAGACAGTCACAAATTAGTATATACAAGTATATCTGGACTCTAATCCACCATAAATCATAGATAAAGATGTGAGAGCTCAAGTTTTGATCATACTCCCTCTTTGCTACATGTTTCTTGATCAAATGTCAATACTTTGTTCTATTTCTAATGTTTGGGTCTTCACTTATTGTTCTAAATATATATAAGTTACTCTTTTTGTATAATTTCATGTTGGCCTTATTTTTACATTTATAGCCTTCAATCATGATCATTATAAGCATATGTTGGCTACCTGTATGGTCTTGGTTCAACATCAGTTCTTGACTAGCCTTCGTCATAGCTGACTTGTCTCCTTTTTGTTCCATTTTCCAGTTGCACCATTTACCTTCTTCCATTTTCCTTTTCCATGTTTCATTTGTGTCCCTTCCATAGCAATATGCATCAATATAGGAGGCAAGCCATCTATTAAGTGCATGAAGTTTATAGTATACAGGTTTTAAGTTAGCTCGGTTTTCTTTTACATGTTTCTGCAGGCTCATACCAAAGTATATCCAATAATAGTGTTTCCAACCTACAGAACACACACATTGTACACATAAATTCTCCATTTTCAGTTTATGACCTACACAGTTTTTTTATATCTCTTCATTTTGTTTCTTAGCACTTTCATTCAAGTGACCTTTGCATTTCTTGCATCTAGAATAACAAATTTTCAACAGCATAAACATGCAATTTTCAAGTAGCGGGATTTTATACTGACTAGTAAAAAAATAAAGTTCAGTAAATAATCAAACATATTTTCTAAAATGATCCAATTCCTATATAGAGAATGAGCAATCAATGATCTCTTTTTCCTCCCATGTAACCAGAATTCATAGTAATCCAGGTTTGAGACATAGAGGTGTGTTGCTTGTTCATCTTTGTAAATGCTCAGATTGGTGTCATTTATTGGGCTCCTCAAATTAATCACCCAACTAAAGGAGACATAATCATCCTTGGATTGTAATTTCTTCATAATATGCATCACATGGATCATAATGGGGCCCTCACTACTCAATTGTGTCATATAAAACAAAAAAGTTAATAGATAATACCCATAGCTGACTGCATTAACTATTCTTACACCACCAAGATTATCAGAGTACACTAACACTTCCAAAGCATTACAGGAAATGATGGCAGATCCACCCATATGCTTGGTTTCCACAATCAGGGCAAAGCAAAAAGGATTCTCACTGATAGAAGCAAGGAGAGAAGTTTCTTTAAAATGTAGGATGCTTTCTTCAACCCCATCCACCTGGTTTACTAGGGCCGACATATCAATCTTTCTTTTGCTTTTTTCTTTCTTATGACCCAAAGGTCCTGCCTTATTAGGCTTTCTTTCCTTACCACCCTTTGAGGTCTCATGGACCATAGTGGCCTTATCTTTGTTCCTTTTAAACCAGTAAGTTTCACACCAGTAGTTATAATTTCAATTCTTTTAATGATCTTCATCACCACATTACAATAATAAAAACTAAGTCTCCACCCTGATTTAATCATTGCATGGAGCAAGAGAATTATTAAGTTTATTGATCTAGGATAGTCATGCCAAGCATAAAAACTAGTCCTAGTACTTATTTCCTTCATGTTTCCAGCCCATTTAATTTGTTCTTTATCAATTTTTAGTCTCCTCAGGAAACCTTCTGAAAAGATCCAAAAGTTCTCATCACAGGAGCATAAGTTTTTCGTATTATTCCTTTCATCCTTCCTTCCTTTCTTTTCTTTTTTCATATTCATGTCAGAATTCCCATCAATCACATAATCATCATACGGCATAATTTGAAACATCTTCATTATATATTCCATAGCAATTTCCCTTTTTTTTGCATACCAGAATAATAAAAACATACAAACATAGTAGAACAAAAGATGCACTTAGCAGGCACACAATAGAAAAATAGAGATTTAAGTTGCATCATCATAAGATCAAGTTTTCTTCTTCTTGAATTCCCCATCACAACATTGATCAAGACTAGATGACATTCACAATAATGTCATCATTGCAAATATAGAAGCAATCTGCACAAAAGTTCTATAACGATTCCAATAAATCATGAAAAGACCACATTTTTGCCTTAGCTTGGAAATCACAATAGGATTCCCAAGCACAAAAGTGAATAGTGAGGTTTCTTTCAAATAGATCACATATTCTATAGCACCTGCCATCATGGCAAGGAAGGCCGACATATCAGTTTTCCTTTTGCTTTTTTCTTCATTAAACCCCGAGGATCCTGCCTCAACAGGCTTGTTCGATTTGCCATCCTTTAAGGTCTCAATGACCATGGTGGACATTGGTTCTTGTTGGGAATGAGCAGGCTCATTCCCAGCTTGTTCTTTATAGAAAAAGGGGTTATATACTAAAGTCTTTTTGACAAAATTTATGTTGTTTCTTATATAGTCATCTTGTTTCTCCATCGTTGCAAACACCAAACCCCAGACCCAACCCAACAACGGATAGAACTTAGATCGATTAGGGAAATTATTCATGCTCAATGAAGTAGAGAGTGTGAATGTAGATGACTCCAAACACCAATCATAACACACAGAGAAGTTCAATGTTGCAATAAGAGACTCATGCTTAAGCAAAGAAAGATACCACCTGAACAAATTTGAGTCTTCGAACTGCTCTGTGGCATTCCAATGGAGGGGCGGTGGCCTTGTCTTTAGCATCACGATCTATCTCACTCCTCAAGAGAGAGCCTCACCCTGAACCACCGAGTTCCTCCCCACGAGCTAGCGGTGAACCGTTCCGCACCTGAGAGTAATCGCACCAACCCTAGCCTCCAATTAGCACGTTGTTCTATTAGAGAAAGAACCTTTCTCAGCCCTCGTCGCCAGCAAAGAATAGAGGGGAGTAGGACCAGCAAGCGAGCAGCCCGAAAAGCCTCATCGGACGACCGTGGAGACGAATTTGAATCGTCGTACTTATGTACAGCCGCTGGAAAATTAAGCAACATCCACCAAATTTCTTCTCAATAGGCAAAGTGTCATCATAATTGATGAATTGAGCCACAAAATCAAAGAGAAGGACTCGATTCAAGATCCAATTTATCAAATTAGGGATTTGAGATTGGGTTTTTTGCATTTTTTTTTGGGCTATGGTTTGAAAGAAAGGGAGCGTTTTCTTCATCGTTCTTTTTTTTGCCATTCACTTTTATGGTAACACTATTGTATTGCCATTTAATTCACTTTTCTGAGAACACTATTGTATTGTCATTCACTTTTTTGATAGCACTATTGTTTTGCCATTCACTTTTATGATAACAGTCATAACACTATTGTATTGCCATCAACTTCTCTGATAACACTATTAACAATTACTTTTCTGAAAACACTATTACCATGACAAGAGTCATGCATGCACATTTACTATTCTGATTCATCCTTTCCAACCATAAAAGGAGATCACCATCTCCAATTCCAACATACCTTCCTAGTGAAAGCTCCATGTACACCTCAAATTTCAACATCAAATCCCACCTAAAACTTCCTTCCTCAAATGGCTCAAAGGAGAGTGTGTACCAGGCGAACGACCGCCTTAGCTCCTGAAGTCATCAACTTCTATATTGTGTGTGTGCGTGGGGATAGGGAGAGAAGAACCGAATGGAGCACCACACCAAATCTCCAATTAAGAGTGATAAAACCCAAAATAAACCGAGCGCTAGAAGACAAGAAACGAGATTACTTTTATTCGGTTATGCAAACACTTGCTTCTTTATTTATTATGTTTATGATGGGATTACAGATTACAAGGTTATAAACAAATGAGATTACACTCAGTGAATCCCCTAGATCTTTCTTAAAGTATTCGAGATCTCGATCTAACAAGATTCGAGATCTCCTAGTTACAACGAGGATCTATCACCCACAGGTTGAGTTTCGAGCTCTAGTGGCGAGGTCGAGGGGTTGACTTAACACGCGGTGACTGTGACCTATGAGACGATGTATTGAGATCTTTGATTGAGGCAGAGATTCTTTTAGGTGACTTGAAGTCTTTTTGTAGACCTTCACTTGTCTGTAGCGTGGTTTTTAATGGTGTTTCAACACGTCGATCTTCAACAAGCGAGATAGTTCTTGAGTTTAAGAGGTTTTCGACCCCTTGCCATCTACGGGGTTCTCCTCTATTTATAGTGATTTGAGAAGGTGAGTTTTGGTGTTTTTTCGATATGGGATGCTCGAGATCAAGCCCTTTGATTGGTCGAGTTCGAGGTGGTCGGTCATTGGTCGGAGGAGAGGTGACCGCTGAGTGACTTAGATAGGGCGGGGGTGTCAGCTTTTGAGCAACGAGGTAGGGACTCGTTGTTGAGGTTTCGGGGCCTCACGGAGGTAGGGACTTGTTTGTTTAATTTAGAGATGGGTACGGTAATGGGCCCCGCAATCAACCTTGGGGGTCCCGCCAGATTTGTTATTCCTCGTACGCCGGGCCCACTTCTTATTTTGCCATTTTGAGCACCATCACAACCCCATGGTCTGGGGACCTCGTCCCGAGGATCGCATGTCATATATGAATATCATTTGGTTCGCCAGATCTGGGGTGCGAGGTTTTTAGCGAGAAGCGAGGTGTAGAGGTTGGGCGAACCCCTTTGTAAGGACTTTTCTAGCAAGGAAGATTTCTGCGAGGCTCGATACTTGGATATTTTCTCTCATTATGTATGTGATGACCTCAGGGCCCGCTCTCCCGTAATCCATTTATGGGCCTCTCTAAGGTGGAATAGGCCCATTAAGCTTTTTTGAGAGCGGGGAGAGGCCCAAGATTGCTTTCTATAAAAAGTGTCTCCTCCACGCCCCCTTAACGTTTCATCTTCATCTTCTTCCTCAAGTACCCTCTCTCTCTCTCTCTTGTTCTTCCGATCTTGAGCAAAGAGCCAACGATTCTCGATGATTTTCAAGAACATCACCGTCTTTCCAAGGAAATTCTTTGAACAAGTAAGTGTCTGACTCCCTCTTCGTGTTTTTGATGTCTCCCTCCCTCTTCTTCCATTTCATCGCCCTAGCGAGAGACGACCGTCCTCTGGCATCCTGCATCGGCGTCACTGCGGTGGAACGGGGGGGTGGGTGGTGCCCATGGCCTGGCATCACCCTTGTTTTTTTTCCTTTCAGCATTTTTTATCACTCGTGGCCTTATTTTATATAATTTCCTTTCCTTCGTTTACGATTGTGTTGCGTGTTTTCCATTGATTCAGTTCATTATATATATCCCGATCCAACCCCATGGCCCGAGTGCCACAATATTTATGGTCTGCTTGGGCCACATCGGGCGTTCGTTATATGTCGCGATCCCGAGACTCGCTCGGACCGCGCATGATAGATTTTATGCCACGATCTCGAGCCTCGCTTGGATCGCGCATGATAGATTTTTTGCCACGATCCCGAGCCTCGCTTAGATCGCGCATGATATTTTTTATGCCACGATCCCGAGCCTCTCTCAGATCGCGCATGATAGATTTTATGCCACGATCCCGAGCCTCGCTCGGATCGCGCATGATAGATTTTATGCCAGGATCCGGAGCCTCACTCGGATCGCGCATGATAGATTTTATGCCACGATCCCGAGCGTTGCTCGGATCGCGCATGATAGTTTTGATTGTCTCTAACCCCAAGCGGGAAGGGAGGGGTTGACTTAAATTCTGAAATCCGATAATCTCCAAACCCAAACGGGATGCGAGGGGTGGACTTAAACTTCGAAAAACCGAGAATCTCCAATCCCAAGCGGGAAGCAAGGGGTGGAATTGATCTTAAAATCGAGAATCTCCAACCCCAAGCGGGAAGCGAAGGGTGGACTTTGCAAACTTAAAACCAAGAATCTCCAATCCCAAGCGGGAAGTGAAGGGAGGACTTCGCAACGATGTTTTCATTTTTGAGACAGATTTGAAAATACCACGTAACCCTTTATTCACAAAATTTTAGGAAATGGTGGAGTCCGGAGAGTTTACATGTAATATCTTTTGAGCCGGTCGATATTCAATGTTTTGCTCAGAGTGCACCCTTCGCTATCCTTGAGCTTGAAACATCCGGGTGCGACCTCTTCCCCGAGGAGGTACGGTCCCTCCCAATTAGGATCCAGTTCGGCACAGTCGGTACGCCTCAAAACGAGACTACATGTGACCAAAAATCGGGGCCTAATCTTCTTGTCGTGATACACCGCCACACGTCGTTTGTATTCCTTGGAGCACAGGGCCGCGACCTCGCGCAGTTCATCCCTAAACAACAGTTCGATCTTGAGGTTGACCTCTGATACACTCTATTTAGTATAGGTTAACTCTTGTATTTTAGGTATGATTTGAGCGTGTTTAGGTTAGTTTTGAGCATAATTGTCATATGAAGACCGAACACACGATTTGAAGAATTGCAAGAGTTTTGAAGACAAGTGTTGATTTGTAGTTGTTTCGACACCACTTTCTTGTAACGCTTATTCCGGGAGCTACGGTGATAGGATGAAGCTGAATTTTGTATCATTGGCAATCTAACTCCAAGAGCTACAATTCATCTTTTTACGGCGAGTTCAAATTCCAACTCTAAGTGGGTCAAAACTACCTCCGAAGTTGACACCAGAATGCTGAAACGCAGGATCCGCGCCCGCGGAAATATTCCGCGCTCGCGGATCGAAGGGATTTCGCGCCCGCGGAAATATTCCGCGCTCGAGGATGGAGGAGTATCTGCGGCCTCGGACATCAAGCAGATCCGCGCCGGCGGAAATATTCCGCGCTCGCGGATTTTGGTTTTTCAGCGCCGACTTTTCACGTTTTATTTTATCTTTTTAGTATTATTATATCTTAGGGCTTCAGATTAGTTTCTACTATTTAAGCTTAGTTTCGAGTTTCACTTTAGGATGACACAATAGAGACACAATTTCTAGCATACTTTTACTTTTAGGTTTTTATTTCAGTATTATGGAGAACTAATTTTTCCTTCGAGTTTGTTTAATCAAGGAAGCCTTTTTATGTATTTCGTGAGATTCTGGTAACTTTTCTATCCCTTGGTTAATATCAAAACTCTTGTTTTTATTTATATGATTATCAATTGATTTCTCTTGGTGCGCAACTTGTTGAATTTGATTGATATTCTACTGTTTGGATTAGTTTGATTGTTGTCTGTGCAATCTTATTCATCCTTGAAACAACTCTTTTCTAGGACCGTTGACTAGAATTGAGAAAGAGTGTTTGATTGTTATTTTATGCATGAGACTCGTATTGCATGAATTAATATCCTTCTATCCTTAATATTTTGTATGATTTGAATTAAGCGTTCTTGTTCATATCATCGTTTCGCTTGGACCGTGGACAAGCGGAAATCTTTTATAAGGATTGGAATTAACTAGGGAATTAATAGAAAAGTGGATGAATCAATGATCGAATGATTAAAAAGGTGGAATTGATTGAATGAACTCTGTTTTCCTTCCATTGATTAAATCCCAAATATTATTTTCTTGTTTGTTTGTTTGCTGAAACTTCCAAAATCCCTGTCTTGTTACTTGCTAATTGATTCAGAAATTCGATTCTCTTGGGTTCGACCCCTTGCTTGCTTGCTATTAGGGTTATTTATCTTTGATCTTGGCAACAACGATTTTAGCCGAGTCAACCTCATTCACTTTTTCATCGAAGTCAAAAACCCTTGCCGATGGGACCAAGGTTTCTACGGGGACTAGCGCTTTCGCTCCGTAGGTTAGAGCGAAAGGCGTTCCCCCGTTGCAAAACGCGCGGTTGTTCGGCACGTCCATAAGACAAGCGGGAGTAAATCCGCCCAGCGACCTTGTGCCATGCCCAAACGCTTCTTTAGATCGGACAGGATGCGCGCGTTGACATTCTCCACCTGGTCGTTGGACTGGGAGTGGGCCACGGAGGAAAACTTGAGGGTTATGCCCAGCTTGGAGCAAAAGGTCCGAGTTTCTTCATAGTCGAATCGGAGGCCATGGTCAGTCGAGATGGTCATGGGGACCCCAAAGCGGCACACAAGGTTCTTCCACAAGAAGTTGGAATTTGAACAGTCGACGATGACCAGTATGTATTGCACGTGGCCAACAGCCTTGGGGAAAGGCCCTAGAATGTTTATCCCCCACATCGCGAAGGGGCATGGTGCGTGGATTGAGCGGAGACGCGAGGTCGGGGCGTGCTGGAGGTTTCCGTGCTTTTGGCACCCATCGTATTTCAGGACGTAGGCCCTCGTGTCCTATTTGAGAGTGGGCTAAAAATATCCCAAATGGGCGATTTTATGTGACAAGGAGCGCCACCCGGGGTGGCCACCGCAAACCCCATCATGCACTTCGTACAAGATGTGTTCCGCAGCCTCGGTTGGCACACATAGCAAGTTGGGATCAGCGAAGCCTCGGCGATAGAGTCGGCCGCCGATGATGTAGTAGCGGGCCGCTTGCATTTTGAGCTTTCTAGCCTCTGTGGGATCTTCAAGGAGGACGCCGCTTTCCATATATCGCGTGATTTGAACCCTCTAGTCTCCAACTGTGACGGAGAGAACCTCGCTGGTTACACTCCACGAGAGTTTTCTTTCCACCATCACGCAGTTTCCTACTTCCAAGGGGATGGCCGATCCCAACCTTGCGAGTGCACCTGCCTTTGTCTCTAGGCAAGAAACCAACGCCTTAACTTTTTCTTGGTACGTATGCAGGAACCCCGTTCGGGTGTCGTATTGTCCGTTCAACTACCTCGCCACCAGCTCAGCGTCGGTGTAGACTCTGATCTTGTGGGCCTTGGTGAGGAGCGCCATCTCTATCCCGACAATCATGGCCTCATAATTGGCCTCATTATTGGTGACATCGAAGGCGAAGTTAAGGGCGTACTCTGTTTCGATTGAGGGACCGGCAAGGAACACACCAGCCCCGCCCCTAGCGTCACACCGTGATCCTTCTAAAAAGACCTTCCATTCCTCCGAGCTTGCGTCAGTCTCGGGGAAGGTAACCTCAACGATGAAGTCGGCGAGAGTTTGTCCCTTCATCGTAATCCTGGGAGGTAGTTGATGTCGAACTCGGAGAGCTCGACTGCCCACTTCGTTATCCTCCCCGAGAGGGCGGGCTGATGGAGGATTTGCCGAAGTGGGAGGTCGGAGAGGACCTGAATTGAGTGTGCATGGAAATAAGGGCTCAGGCGTCTAGCGGCTGTCACGACAACCAAGGCCATCTTCTTAGCCGGACTGGGTGCTCCGCAGGTTGGAGCACGCGGCTTATGAAATAGACTGGGTGCATAGCTTTTCTTGTTAACACCGCGCTGACTGTCTTCGGGCTTACCGCCACATACAGCGGCAAGTCTTCGCCCGCCATTGGTGGTGACAATGTGGGGAGTTTTGATAGGATTGCCTTCAATCCGGAGAAAGCGAGCTCTAGCTCCTCGTCCCAAACAAACTTGTCGTTCTTCTTTAGGGTGGCGAAGAAGGGCAGGGACTTATCCGCCAAACAGGAGCAGAAACTCCCCAGGTAATTCACGGCGCCGTTGAGCCGCTGTACCTCAATACGAGATCGCGGCGACCTCATCAAGAGGATTGATTCAATCTTAGCGTGGTTCACATCGATCTCGCGCTCACTAATCATTAAGCCCAGGAACTTTCCCGATGACACTCCGAATACGCACTTCTCAGGGTTCAGGTTGAGCCGCTAACGTATGAGCGTTGCAAAGATCTCTGCGAGGTTGACCAGATGCTCCTCGGGGGTTTTGCTTCGGACCACAATGTCGTCGACATAGGCCGACACGTTCCTCCCCAAATGATCTTTGAAGACCCAGTCTATGAGACGTTGGAAGGTTGCCTCAGAATTTTTAAGGCCGAAGGGCATGACCTTGTAGCAATATTGTTGGATCGTAATCGGTTAGCAGTGAGCTTGGGAACTGGCAATTAAGCTGTTCCCAAGGCAGCGGAAGTAAATAATCACAAGTAATAAAAACAGTGAAAGGCACAGTTCCTTTATAGAGGAACCCCACTACAACCAACTAGTTGTATGGGTAAACCTCTACCTCCGCTTGGAGGATTTTGAATGACTTACTTATATTGATTGCTTTGTTCCTTAGTTACACAGCCGGATTTACACTTCTCTGTTCCTACAAGTTCTTCCTAACTCTAGCAACACTAGTAAATCCTCTCAACTGAGTTCCTAAGCTCACAACAGCAAAACACAAGTAACTCAAACCTTACGCTGACTTCTCAGTTCCCTTGCTCCAGGGAACTTCAGCTTCACCGTCGTCGAGATCACACACTCGCCGGCGGGAACTTCTCTTCCTTTTCTTTCTTTTCTCTGATGTGGGTGTTTGTAAGTTCTGGGAGAAGTACTCAAACCGAGTACTATTCATTTGGCTTTATAGTCCATTTGTCTTGGGCAGTCGCATCTTTCGTTTGTGTCCAAAATGCCCTTTGCTTGATGCCCAAGTTGTACTTTCTTCACATGTGACTTTGGTTTGAACTAGGTCAACTTCTTGAATCAATCGGACCGTTGGATGAAGCGTGACAGTCTGATCCTCAGACTGTTCCCTCTGGCTGTCTGAGACAGAATCCCGCGATCTGCGCTGAACGGTCGTTGTCTTCACATGTGAGTTCCCATTTCATGGGAACTGACTTCTTCAGAGTTCCCTTGATGGAAACTCTTCATCGTTGTAAGCTTGTGTTTTCTTGTTTGTTTCTGGGAGTTCCCACTTCATGGGAACTTTCCTCTTCAGAGTTCCCTTGATGGAAACTCTTCATTGTGGCCAGTAGTGGCTTTGTCATTCATAGGAGTTCTTGGCTGTACCTGTGTTCCTTAGAAATACTTGAACAAACCACATTAGTTCCCTATGGTATTTGTCATTATCAAAACTTAAAGAGAAGTGAATCGTTGATCCGTTGCTTAGAACCAGAGGTCCCAACAACGTCCCAACAATTTCCCCCTTTTTGATGATGACAAACCCATCACAAAAATGCAAGTATTTCAATGAATGATATGCTGATGAGTTCCTAAGTATGATTTTGGGAAGTCACTCTTAGTGAGACATTTAGATTTAGGGAGCCACTTCTGGTGAGACACATAGTTCCTATTAGGCTTTTTATGCAATTGTTCCCCCTTAGCTTATGCGTGGTCTGTGATAACTTAAACTTTTAACTCATCTCACATTTTTTATCTTTCCCCCTTTTGACATCATCGAAAAATAAGCAACGCAATATTAGGAAAGAATGGAACACACAATCAAAATAAAGACCATTTCATTACTTAAGAAAATATATACATAGGAACCGAAGTACAATTTGTGGTCATTTTTGGATTAAGGGAAAAAGAAGGGAGAGATCATGGGCTCTGAGGGAACAAGGCGTCACAAAAGCGCGTAAGGACTTGTGTAAGCTTTTCTTGTCCTCTGGCCAACACTGCCTGGTCCCTAGCAATCTGATCGAGGGTGTTGGCGATGCGGAGCAACACTGAAGAGTTCCCCTCTTGTGTACCAGACTCTAGGGGAGCCGCCTCCTCTACAGGCTCCGAGTGCCTCATCTTCTGGGCAACTGTAATGTCCAGTTCCCTTCCAAGCTCGATTTCGTCTTTAGAGGCATCGTAGAGACCCTCTTTTTGTAGGAGCTTCTTGATCAGCCCGGAGTAGGGAAGGGAGTGGGACTTGGAGGCCATGCACTTTTCCATGTGCCCAAGGATAATTCGGGGAAGATTTATGGGCTTCTTGAGGAGGAAGTGGTAGAGGATGATGGCATCGGGGATGTTGACGACCAGGCGCTTTTCTTGGCGTGGGATCACCACGTTGATGATGAATTGGTGAGCGAGCTTGGCGACCAAGGACAGATGATGCGTCGAGAGGACCTTAGAGGGAACCCGACCCTCAAAAATTGTGTTGTACACCTCGGCGCTGTTGAAGTCGCCCCAGAGCTTGCTGGGCACCTCGCTAAGCCCTTGACCAGGGACCTGGAGTTGAAGGCGGATCGTAGACGTTGTAAAAATGAACTCGTCGCCTTCGTGGGAGAGAGTTCCCTGAGTGCCGTCGTTGGTGATAGTGAAGTTGTTGTAGAATTGACACACTTGTGAGGGATCTACTCTCACAGTTTCTTGGCAGAGTCTCTCCCAGCCCTGGGCCTTGATCAGTTCCCACAGTTCCTCCAGACCATTTTCAGTTAGCACCTCTTTGGAAACAATGAGGTGAGGGAGAAGCTTTCGGCGCTCATTGACATGATGCTTGGTGGTCCCCTTCCCCTTCCTTGACTTGCTTTTGGATTTGTTCCCCCTAGAGACCGTGCGAGGTCCTTTCTGCTGAGGGGGTGCAGCCGCTTCGATCATAAGCACGCGGTCCCTTGGTGGTGGGGAACTCGCGGACACCAACATTTGGTGTCCAGGTGTAGGGATACGTGCTGGCTCCTTTGTAGCTGGAGCTTCTTCTTCTTCTTCGACCTCATCATGGGAGGTCCCTTCTTCCTCGGAGGAGCTCGAACCGGAGCCCTCCGCGTCATCTCCAGGATGACTTGTTGTTGCCTCAGCACCTCCAGCTGGTGCGAGGTCCCTTGTCTCTGTGGGCTCTTGAGGGGCAACCTTTTCTGGGGACTTTGTCCCTTGGGAGACTGTGTGCTCAGAGGGACCCCTGTTGAGTTCTTCCTCGATGGCCTTGAGCTGGGCTTCCTCCTCCAAAGATCCCATGATAATCGGAGGAGGGTCCTTGGTCATTTTGCCGATGACCACAGAAAGAGGAAGATCGTCGTCGTCTGAGGAGAGGGCAACGGTACTTTTGGATGGTGAGGGAGAGGGGAGTTTGGTGGTGGTGGGAGACGTGATGGAAGAGGGGAGAGAAGAAGAAGGAATAGGGGTTGTGAGTTGAGTGGAAGGAGGAGGAAGGGATCTGCGGTCCTGTGGAGGAGAGATCCCCGAAGCGGAGATGGGAGTGGTGGAAATGTGTTTTGGTGAGGAAGGAGAAGGCGTTTTGTGAGGTGAGGGTGGAGTTGGAGATCCCGTAATGATGGGAACGAGAGGAAGTGAAGGAGGTTGGGATGTTGGAGTTCCCATCGTGGCGGGAACTGGAGGAGGTGGCGGAGGAGGTCCCTCGATTTGAAGAGGAGGGATGGAGGAGGAAGAGGGAAGTAGACTCTGGGGTTCGGAGTTCCCATCGTCGGAAGGAAAAGGGTAGGGAGGTTTGGGAGCACAAGAACTCTCCTTGGAGCAGTTCAGGTAGTCCTCAAATCGGAAGAAGGCCTTCTTTCTGGGCTCCGAGAATTCAGAGGCCTCAGAGTGTTTACGCTTTTTGGATTTGGAGGGGTCGTGGGAGTGTTTGGATTTTTTGGATTTTGAGGGATCTTTTGATGAGTGGCGATGTTTGGATGAGTGGAGATGTTTGGATTTATGGGGTTTTTCATTGATGGAGGGGCGAGCATCTCCGAAGTTGTCAACGATGACAACTCCGGAGGAGGTGTTGGTGGTTGGAGGTGGAAGAGGAAGAGATTCGGAGGAGGAAGAGGTCCAGGAGACGGTTTCGTCAACCTGAGGAGGAGGAGGGGGCAAGAAGGGGCTTACTTGATTGTATAGCCCTTGAATGAGGACATCCTTCATGGTTGGGTCTTGTTCTTGCTCGATCTCGTTCAGTTGAGTGATGAAGAGAGTGCGAGGATTGGCAAGTACCCACTCTTTGATTTGTGCGAATGTGTGTTGAGGGGCCATTTTTGTAAGAATTTGGGAGGCTTTGGAGGTTTCTTGAAAAGAGAGTGAAAAGGATTTGGGGAAGACGAATGACAGGGATGTAAGATGGAGTAAAGGGCCTAAAAATGGCAAAGAGGGGTTTTAAAGGAGAGAGGAGGTGAAGGGTAGAAAGGGAAGTGGAATAACCTCGATAACCGTTGCCCAATGAACGTGGGGCGCCGTTTCAACTTCTCAAGCACGCTTCTGGACACGCGTCACAATCTCTTGGGAAGTCCTTTTCAAATTTTGAATACTTGGCCTGTAACGCTTCAGAGCTTCTGACACGAAAGTCCGCTTCCCAAGTGACGGTTTTTCTTTGAAGATTAGTCAGTGTTCCCTTTATAGATGCAGCAGTTCCCATGATCTTTTCAAGGTCAGGGAGAGTGAAGTGGTTGAGGGAACTTCACACTCATCTTTTTGTGAGGCTAGGGAACTCAAAGGGAACCAGACAATTTGCAACTCGATAAAGGAAATGTTTTGGCTCATGAGAAGCATTTGTTTGGTCCCTAGCTTAAGGTGGGTCATATGATCAACCGTCATGGTGGCTTGTAATGAGGGATAAAGGGAACTCTGGTTGATCATTTTGGGCCAAAAGAAATAGAGTTCCTTTGTACACATTTTTCTCTAGACTAGTAATCATGGCATAGTGAAAGCAATGAATCCAAGTTCCTTATCATGCAATTTTAGATAAACTAGTCAGGCATTGAGAGAGATAAACAGGGACTTGTTTAGTTTAGAGTTATCATCCCTAGAAGCATTCGAAAACGCTGGTAGGGACGTCTGTCTAAAGCTTTGGTAAGAATATCCGCAATTTGCTCTTCAGTTCTACAGTGTTCCATCGAAATGTTCCCATTCTCAACATTGTCACGTAGAAAGTGATGCCTTATATCAATATGCTTAGTTCTAGAATGATGCACAGGATTTTTGGAAATGTTTATGGCACTAGTGTTATCACAGAGTATGGGAACTGGGCCAAAAGACATACCGTAATCCTGGAGTTGTGACTTAAGCCATAGAACCTGGGAACAGCATGATGCGGCAGCCACATATTCAGCTTCAGCTGTGGAGAGTGCCACTGAGTTTTGCTTTTTAGATCCCCACGAAACTAAGCAAGACCCTAGGAACTGGGCCATTCCTGAAGTGCTCTTTCTGTCAACCAAGTGCCCTGCAAAGTCAGCATCTGTGTATGCAATGAGCTCAAGGGAACTGTTCCTTGGATACCAAAGGCACAAGTTATTGTTCCCTTTGAGATACCTGAAAATTCTCTTCACCTCTTTCAGGTGTGATTCCTTAGGGTTAGCTTGAAAACGAGCACAAAGACATACGGAGAACATGATATCAGGTCTACTAGCTGTTAAGTAGAGAAGGGACCCGATCATACCTCGATAGTTCCTTTGGTCCACACTGATACCTGTTTCATCTGCATTTAGCCTTGAATTTGGTGAGATGGGAGTGTCAATGGGCTTTGAATGTTCCATCCCATACTTCACGAGCATTTCCTTGATGTATTTCTGTTGATGGATCTTTGTTCCCTCCTTTGTTTGGGATATTTGAAGTCCCAAGAAGAGCGTGAGTTCCCCAATGAGACTCATCTCAAACTCATTGCTCATGAGGTCCTTGAACTTTTCTACAAGAGTTTCGTTAGTTGCTCCAAACACAATGTCATCAACATATACTTGCACAATCAAAATGTCTTTAGATTCTTTCTTTAAAAACAAAGTCTTGTCTATGGAACCACGAATGTATCCATGGGACAAGAGGAATTGAGCAAACCTGTCATACCAAGCTCGGGGAGCTTGTTTGTGTCCGTAAAGGGCCCTTTCCAGGAAATAGACATGGTTGGGCATTTTCTCATCTTCGAATCCTGGAGGTTGGGCCACATACACTTCTTCCTTGAGATGTCCATTTAGGAAGGCTGTTTTCACATCCATTTGATAAATTTTGAATCCCTTGTGAGCAACATAGGCGATGAGGAGTCTGATTGCCTCGATCCTGGCAACTGGTGCGAAGGTCTCATCGTAGTCAATCCCTTCCTCTTGCCTGTATCCTTGTGCTACTAACCTAGCCTTGTTCCTTGCTACAGCTCCAGTATCATCGAGCTTGTTCCTAAAAACCCATCGGGTTCCTATGATGTTCTTGTTTTTGGGCCTAGGAACTAGCTTCCAAACTTTGTTTCTCTCAAATTGGTGGAGTTCCTCTTGCATGGATTGAATCCAATCTGGGTCCTTTAATGCTTCTTTGATATTTTTGGGTTCCACCATTGAAACAAACGCGTTAAAAGCACAAAAATTATTGAGAGAGGAACGAGTCTGCACACCTTTAACAAGAGGGGAGATGATGTTCTCAAGAGGGTGGTCCTTCCTTTGTTGAAAGGTTCTTATATGAGTGAGTTCCTTTGCATGTGTATCATCCTCAGTCGATGTTTCTTTGTCATGGGAACTCTCATCTCCAGCTTCTTCATTTGATGTTTCTTCAGAGATTTCTGGCAGGTTTCCTCTTTGTTCCCCTTGAATACTTGATTCTGGCAAGGTATTGTCTTGGGGAACAGCAGAGTTGTTCCCTGAAGAGGGGACCTCGAGTGAGTTGGAGGTGTCTTGTGGTTCTTCTGAGGAAGGAGCCTCGAGGAAGGTTTGATCAGTGAGGGTTGGACCTTCGTCGTTGTTCCCTGGTTGCGGGATATTGCTTGCACTTGGATAGTCTTCATCCCTTTTTCTTGGCTCATCCTCGTCATCATCATCGTCTTCATGTCTGACTAGCTTGAACAGAGTTCCCTTCCCTTGGATCTCGGTTCCCATCTTTACAAACTTTTCATTGAAGACGACATGAATGCTTTCCTCTATCTTCTTGGTTCTTTTATTGTAGACCCTGTAAGCTTTGCTTTGTGATGAGTATCCCAGGAAGATTTCTTCGTCGCTTCTGGGGTCGAATTTTCCAAGATTGTCCTTGTCGTTGTTATGAACAAAACACGTGCAACCAAATGTTCTCAAGTGTGAGATGTTTGGTTTTCTCCCTTTGATGAGCTCATAGGAGGTCTTGTTGATCAGGGGCCTTGTCATGGCTCGATTTAGGATGTATGTAGCTGTGGAGATTGCTTCAGTCCAGAAGTACTCAGGAACTCCACTTTCGATCATCATGGTTCTAGCCATGTCCTCCAGAGTTCTGTTCTTTCTCTCGACCACTCCATTTTGCTGAGGATTACGGGGAGCTGAAAAGTTGTGAGAGATCCCATTCTGTTCACAGAAGTTTAGGAACTCCGAGTTTTGAAACTCAGTTCCGTGATCAGATCTGATTGCTTTCAGTTTCAGCCCCAAGCTTACTTCTGTTCTTTTGATGAAGGGCTCAAATTCTTCAAGCGCTTGTGACTTTGCCTTCAAGAAAATAACCCAGGTGAATCTTGAAAAATCATCAATTAAAACATACATGTACCTTTTTCCACCGTAGCTAGCTGTTCTCATGGGACCACAGAGATCCATGTGAATTAACTCCAGGGACCTGGTTGTGCTTACCACCTTCTTGGGTTTGAAGGAGATCCTGGTCTGTTTCCCTCGAACACATGCTTCACACATTTTGACTCCTTCGAGATTGATTCGTGGAAGACCAATGACCAGATCTTGTAGATAAAGCTTTAGGATTTGATTCACACCAGCATGTCCCAGTCTTCGGTGCCAGAGTTCCGTGTCATCTTCGGAACTCGCAAGGCACAGCTTCATTGGTGGTTCAAAGTTGGTGTCCACCACATACACATTGTTGTATCTTTTTCCTCTCAGAATTACTTTGTTGGTCTTTTTGTTGATGACGAGACATTCATCTGAGTCGAAAGTAACGATGTTGTTTCCTTGATCACACATCTGGGAGACACTCAACAGATTATATCCCAGATCCTTTACCAGATTTACGTTGCTGACTTTGATGGATTTGTTGAGCAACACTTCTCCTTTTCCAATAACTTCTCCTTTGTTCTTGTTGCCAAATGAGACGTGGCCTCCTTCGGCATGAGTGTGGAGTGAGATGAGGATATCCTTGTTTCCTGTCATATGGTTCGAGCATCCACTATCTATGAACCATGTACTGTTCCCTCTCACAGCCACCTACAAGGAAAAGTTAGTGTTTTGAGACCCAAGCAAGATGACTCTTGCCAGGTCCCTTGCAAGGGAAAACATTTTCATTTAAGATATAGTCAGAAATGTTGATGTCTTTGGAATTTTGAGAGTTGGAGTTCCTTTGGTGATGAGCATGACGTTTTTGTCTGTTTGGGAACTCATGGCTTCTAGGGGTTTGGGCTCTCTTCTTGGGACATGCATCCTTGTAGTGCCCATGAGCACCACAGTGCCAACATGTCTTGTAGTATTCTCCCAGGTAGTATTTTGGGTGTGGTCTCGGGATACGGTTCCTATCCATGGTTTCTTTGTTGTACACTCGAGACCCATTTCCCTTAGCAATTTTGACATAGATTCTATGTCCAGAGTTGCCAGTATAGTAGTCTTTCTCACCATTGTTTCCACTCTCTAGGACCCTGATTTTCTCCTCGAGATGAGCATTTTTCTGTTTCTCGCACTGGAGTTCTAAGGCCCTACACTCATGGATCTCATGTTCGCTCAGGGGTGACTTTCTGTTCTTGGAGAACTCACCTTTGTATCCTATGCCATGTCTGGCTGGGACAAACTTAATTTGGGAACTAGAGGCTTCAGGATGTTCGGGAGTCTTACTCAGGTTTTGCAGGAGGGTGTTCTCATCTTTCTCTAAAGTTTTGATTTCTCTTTCTAGATCTACGATGTGAGACACATGGGACTTGAGTTTTTCTAGAAGGGATATGCAGTTGGGACAGGGCTCAAGACCAACTAATTGAGAATTTATGTGTTCCTGTTTTTCCAACTTGTTTTGCAGTTTTATGTTATCTTTAACAAGACTTGAAAGAATTTTCAACAATTCAGGTTTTTCATAATTACTCAAGGAATCAAGAACAGTTTCAGTGGTTACCTCACTGGGTTGTTCCCCAGTGGTTTCTCCTATGGCCATGCCACACATGTCTGGGAGTGCCCATGCTTCAGAATCTTCGTCTTCATCATCGCTCCAAGTAGCGATGTAGGCCTTCTTTCCTTGCTTTCTGCCTTCAGTTCCTTGTGGACATTCCTTCGCAAAATGTCCTTTCCTGTTGCATTTGTAGCAAGTCACTTCTGAGAGATCCTTCTCTGTGGGCTTTCTTTGGGAACTCTGTCCCTTTCCCCAGTTCCCACTGTTCCGTTGAGACTTTCCTTTGTAGAAATTTCGAAGAGCTCTTGTCACAAGGACTAGCTCTTCATCCTCTTCTTCTTCGGAGTCTTCATGTTGTTCTTGGGTTGATTTGAGCATTTTTTCGATCTTGAGTGCGATCCCTCGATGAGCTCGACTTTGTTCCTTATCATCGATCTTCCTCTTCTCATGTCCCACTAACTTTCCAAATACTTGATGGAGCATAAGCGTTCGATTTTCTGGGTTTTCCTTGAACATCGTTCTTTCATTTGCCCATTCTCCAGTCAATCCATTGAAGAGCTGTTGGACCTTCATTTTGTGGGTGATTTCTTCTTTTGTGATCCCCAATCCTTCCATCTTAGTGCAAAGTCCTTCAAACCGAGATTGGTAGCTATCGACGGACTCTCCCATCTCCATTTGGAAGTTGTAGAACTCCCTCTTTGCGTTCATTTGAAGATCTTCTCTGAGATCTGAGTTCCCAACGTGCATTTGTTGGATGGCTTCCCACATTTCCTTGGCTGTGTCAAGGTTGGCAACCCTGTCACAATCTTGTACGCACATGGACCTTTTTAGATACTGTTTTGCTTTGTAGTTTGCCTCCATGCACTTGTACTCGTTGGGACCCCACTTTGAGAGATCGTTGACAATAGCTGGATCGATTTCGAAGTTCCCCCTTTCGATGACGCACCAGGCTTGGTAGTCTTGGCCACGCATCCAATCTTTCATGTCGCGTTGCCAGCTTTCAAATCTTCCTGTTATAAGCCTTGGCGGCTTGCTGGTATTGTTCCCCACCTGAGTAAGTTCCTGAGCCATTTTGGCACCTGCGATGCTAACACAAATCTAGAGCGCTGGCTCTGATACCAATTGTTGGATCGTAATCGGTTAGCAGTGAGCTTGGGAACTGGCAATTAAGCTGTTCCCAAGGCAGCGGAAGTAAATAATCACAAGTAATAAAAACAGTGAAAGGCACAGTTCCTTTATAGAGGAACCCCACTACAACCAACTAGTTGTATGGGTAAACCTCTACCTCCGCTTGGAGGATTTTGAATGACTTACTTATATTGATTGCTTTGTTCCTTAGTTACACAGCCGGATTTACACTTCTCTGTTCCTACAAGTTCTTCCTAACTCTAGCAACACTAGTAAATCCTCTCAACTGAGTTCCTAAGCTCACAACAGCAAAACACAAGTAACTCAAACCTTACGCTGACTTCTCAGTTCCCTTGCTCCAGGGAACTTCAGCTTCACCGTCGTCGAGATCACACACTCGCCGGCGGGAACTTCTCTTCCTTTTCTTTCTTTTCTCTGATGTGGGTGTTTGTAAGTTCTGGGAGAAGTACTCAGACCGAGTACTATTCATTTGGCTTTATAGTCCATTTGTCTTGGGCAGTCGCATCTTTCGTTTGTGTCCAAAATTCCCTTTGCTTGATGCCCAAGTTGTACTTTCTTCAAATGTGACTTTGGTTTGAACTAGGTCAACTTCTTGAATCAATCGGACCGTTGGATGAAGCGTGACAGTCTGATCCTCAGACTGTTCCCTCTGGCTGTCTGAGACAGAATCCCGCGATCTGCGCTGAACGGTCGTTGTCTTCACATGTGAGTTCCCATTTCATGGGAACTGACTTCTTCAGAGTTCCCTTGATGGAAACTCTTCATCGTTGTAAGCTTGTGTTTTCTTGTTTGTTTCTGGGAGTTCCCACTTCATGGGAACTTTCCTCTTCAGAGTTCCCTTGATGGAAACTCTTCATTGTGGCCAGTAGTGGCTTTGTCATTCATAGGAGTTCTTGGCTGTACCTGTGTTCCTTAGAAATACTTGAACAAACCACATTAGTTCCCTATGGTATTTGTCATTATCAAAACTTAAAGAGAAGTGAATCGTTGATCCGTTGCTTAGAACCAGAGGTCCCAACAACGTCCCAACAAATATGTACCTCGCTGTGTGATGAAGGATGTCTCCTCCTCGTCGTGCGGACTCATCAAGACATGATTGTATCTTGAGTATGCGTCGTTGAAATTCAAGACCTCATGTCCCGCGGTTGAGTCGACCAGCTCATCGATCGATGGCAAGGGGTAGTTGTCTTTGGGGCAAGCCTCGTTGAGATCCTTGAAGTCCACGCACTATTTGCTATTTGCCGCTAACTTTTTTGACCACACAACGTTGGAGAACCATCTAGGGTACTGGACCTCGTGGATAAACCCCGCGGCCAATAGCTTCCCCACGTTGGCGTTTGCGGCATTAGACCTCTCCTCATTCATCTTCCTTCGTCTTTTCACCATGCGGCGGGTGGTAATGTCGACGTTCAGGGAGTGTTGGGCCACGGTTCGTGGTACGCCACGAAGGTCCTTGGCAGTCCAAGCGAACACGTTGTGGGACCTGGAAAGCAAGGACTCCAGCGATGTAACTGAATTCCCGCAGAGACATTCTCCCAGGTAGATTTTCTCGGCCTCATCCCTGAAGGGGGTAACCACCCTTCTTTCCACCTCTGGGATGGGAATCGTGAAGTCCCGGACATCGAGATCAGCTTCGCCGGGGGACTCCACCATGAACGCCGGGCATTTCTGTTTTGCAAAGGTCGCGTAGCATACGCGACCCTCCTCTTGGTTGCCCTTCACCTCTTCGACCCCGCCATCGACGGGGAACTTCATCTTTAGGTGGTAAATAGACACCACCGCTTGGAACTTTATCAAGGATACTCTCCTGATGATTGCGTTATATACCGAGGGCAGGTGCACCACGGTGAATTCCACCATTTCGGTTCGCCTCGGCCAACCGGTGCCCAACTTCATCCAAAGATCTATAAGACCTCCGACGTCAACCTCGTTCCCGGAGAAGGAAGTGAGTTTCCCAGCGTAGGGTTTCAGGGACGTCTCGGAGATGCCCAACTGCTCGAAAGCGCCGTAGTACATGATGTCCACGGAGGACCCCATGTCCACCAGCACCCGCTTCACCATTTTTGAGCTGACTTGAGCATGCACCACCAAAGGGTCCGAGTGCGGCATGTGGAGTCCCTCGGCATCTTCAAAGGTGAAGGCCAAGCCTAAGTGGGACCGGGAGGTCTGGGCAATGCTGAATACCGAGGGCTCATGATGGCCTGCCCTCGCGTACCTCATTCTTTCCACTTGGCTTGATCTAGCCAACGAAGGCCCACCCGAGATGGTGTGAATATATCCATCGGGTGTTGTTGTCTGCCCAGACCGTGCATGCTTCGAGGGAGCCTGCAGCTCGACGTTGTTGGCCCTGGCTTGACTCGAGCCTTGCGGCACGGTGTTTGCTCCTGATGCGGGGTTAGCGCGTCCCTTCTCATTTAGGTTGTATAAAGGGCCGCCCTTGCCCCTATAGCCTCGCTGCTTTCCACCTAAGAAGTTCCAACTTCCACCCACACCACCGGGTTATTGTTGCGGTTGTTGTTCTTGTTGTTGTTGTTCCTATTGTTGTTGTTGACAGGGTTTTGGGCCTGCGTTACATACACATCCCTCGTGGCTGGCGCAGCCACTTTCGCCTTTCCCTTAGCCTCGGCGACGATTTCCTTGTCGGTCCTCGGTCGAGAGCTTTGGTTGGCAGCGTCCTCGGCATACACCTGGGCCGTGATCCGGGCGCATAGGCTGTCGTACGTCGTCGGGCACTTCAAGAAAATGTAATTCTTGAAAGCCCCTTGGCATATGTTGCCCATGAGGGTGTCGCGCACCGACGATTCGTCGATATGCGCGATTTCTTCCACCGCGGTCGTGAACCTTGTAAAAAAGGTGCCTAGTTGACTCTCCTTCTCCCAGCTCGAATCCGCGGAGATCCCGCATGTTCTTCTTGTGCTTCCTCGAACCGCTGAAGTGTGCGATAAAAGACTCGCACAATTGAGCGAACGAGGCCACATACCCGATCTTGAGACTGATGAACCACGTCATCGCAGCCTTTTCCAGGGTGGTTGGGAAGACGCGGCAGAAAGTGGTGTCATCGTAGGAGTTGACGTTCATCTGGACAACGAAGTGCTTCACATGCTCCTCCAGATCTGTCGAGCCGTCATAAAGCCCCATTTGTGGTCTATGGAAACCCTTAGGACATAGCGCGCTATGAATCTCGTCTATGAACGGGGAGAGGCTTCCAGCCTCAACGTGATGGCGTAGCGATCGTGACTTTAGGGTGTGCAGCTCTCTCTCCGCCGTTTCGGATAACACTAGATCCTGCATCCTCGAATGACGTGAGCGGGACCTCGAGATGTGCATGGGGTCCCGGGGAGGCCTCTCTGTAGACGAGTCGTTGGTCGACGTCTCACGCCCCGGCACATGCCCGGGGACGTACGCGAGTACGTACTCGGAGTGGGGTTGGCCTAGGGCGGGCATAGGGACGTATGAATGGGCGAAGCCCTGCTGGTATTGCCCATATCCCGGGTACGGATATGGGTTTGGGGGAGCGTCGCCCGGCTCATACCCTTGGAATGGGTAAGGATTTTGTGGCGCGTTGTACGCCCACCCCGGAGGGACCACGAACGGACAACCCGGTGGTCCCGTGCTCATCCATTGCGAGCTTTCGAGCATGTTAGCGGGGTGTTGGGGAAGAAGTTGTTTGGGCAGGCCATTTTGAGGGATTCAAAAGCCAATGTTTGCACAAACTGGGAAACTTCTTAGGATGAAGAAGTTCCCACAGACGACTCCAGTGATGAAACCCGAAATAAACCGAGCGCTAGAAGACAAGAAACAAGATTACTTTTTTTCGGTTGTGCAAACACTTGCTTCTTTATTTATTATCTTTATGATGGGATTACCGATTACGATGTTATAAACAAATGAGATTACACTCAGTGCATGCCAAAGATCTTTCTTAAAGTATTCGAGATCTCTATCTAACAAGGTTCGAGATCTCCTAGTTACAACGACGCTCTATCACCCACAAGTTGAGTGTCGAGCTCTAGTGGCGAGGTCGAGGGCTTGACTTAACACGCGATGACTGTGACCTGTGAGGCGATGTAGCGAGATCTTTGATTTAGGCAGAGATTCTTTTAGGTGACTTGAAGAAATTGTTTGTTGAATTTGATTGATTGAGAAATTGATTGAGAAAATTGGTATTGTTTAGTTGTTGTTGCTTGAGAAATTGATTGAGAAAATTTGATAAATTTAATGAGAAAATTTGAGAAATTGATTAGTTGTTGTTGTATAGGGGTTAGGGTTTAGTTATTGTTGTTGTTGTTGAATTTGAGCAATTTTAATTGAGAAGTTGTTGTTGTTGTTGTTGTTTAGGTGTTAGGGTTTAGTTGTTATTGGTTAGTTGTTGTTGTTTGAGAAATTTATTGAGAAAATTTGATTGATTGAAAATTTTGAGAAATTGATTTGAGAAATATAATAGTTGAATTTGTTGGTGTTGTTCTTGATGGTATTAATATTGTTTAGTTGAATTTGTTGAAGGAGTTGGTGTTGTTTTTGTCTGTTTTTTGTTGTTGTTGTTGTTGTTGTTGTTGTTGTTGTTGTTGTTGTTGTTGTTGTTGTTGTTGTTGTTCTTGATTTGTTGTTGTTGATTTGTTGTTGTTGTTGTTGATTTGTTGTTGTTGATTTGTTGTTGTTGTTGTTGTTGTTGTTGTTGTTGTTGTTGTTGTTTGTTGTTGTTTTTTATTTGTTGTTGTTGGTTGTTGTTGTTGATTTGTAGGTGTTGTTTGTTGTTGTTGTAGTTGTTGTTTGTTGTTGTTGTGAAATTTAGTTGTGTTATTATGGCCAGATCCGGATCACGTTGACATGCATAAGCTCCTTGTCGGGACGAGCCGAGCTCGTCCCGGATACCAAACGAGAAGAACTCGTCCAAGGCGACCCACACGGACACACCACGCTTGTCCGATGACGACGGGGCCCGTCATCCTAGTACAGAGGAGTCGGGCACCCAAGCGGAGGAGTCCTGGACCACTACGCTCGCGACCTTGTGGGGATTGAGTCGAGGACTCGATGCCAATCGCGTATGGGATCTTTACATTGTCGGCGGGTGGTACGTACAATTTCTTCTAAGACAAAAATTTTATTTAAATTCTTTTCTTACTTTTTTAAATATGTTATAACACGTTTTTTGAAATCTCGCAGCTTGCAGACGTCGAACATGGTGTCGCGGTCGTCGACACAAATCATACAAGGCAAACCCGACGATAAGGCGTCAGAGTTCGACTTTGCGTCCGCGGCATCGAAGACTCGTTGGTTTGAGTCTTGGAGGGTAAATTTTATTTAATGTGCATTTCTTTTTACAAATTCCGCATTAATTAATTATTATTTTTAAATTATTGTTTTGTCGGATTTAATTGGACGAACTTCCGATGGGATCCCTCCCAGCCGGGTATGGACGTCGAGTCCGTCCGGTTGCTGTGGGAGAAGAAAGCCAAGAAGAGTTATGACGACTTAATCGGGAAGCATCGTCGGGTGGGGACGAAGTCGGACTTCATCGACTCCGCCACTTGGGAGAACTGGCAGACGACGCATTGGTCCACGGAGGCGTTCAAAGTCAAGTTTGCGCGCTAGAAGGCAATCTGAAATGCCAATCAGGCTAACCGCATTAGTCGTTCGAGGTCCCACATCGACACCATGCTTTGCTTGGTAAGTATTTTATCTTAATTTTATTAAACTTAAATTAAGTTAATTATTCTTAACAGTTCACGCCCTTAATAAATTTCGTAGGAACAACACCTGCAACGCCGCATCCCGCCTCTCAAGCTTCTCATCGAGACGCACACGCAGGGCGCCGATCGGCATTTTATAGGTGAGCGGGCGACCGTAATCGCTGTAAGTTTTAATTATTTTACCTCAACTTTAATCTCGTATATTATTATTTTTATTTATTTTATTTGCGTTATTTGTTAGGCTCGGAACCAGGAGATCCTCACCCAGAGGTCCTCGGAATCGGGCACCCCGCCGTCCTTTCAAGACGAGTGTGATGCCTTTTTGACGGCCGCTGGGGGGTGGGCCCAGGAGGTACCATCTTCGGCCTTGGTAACGCCGCTCACAAGTTTTACGGCGATCGATTTACGGCGCCGCATCGTCCAGCTCCTCGAGTGGCGGAATTGATGCAGGAAAACGCCGGGCTTAGGCAAGATATGCAGGACCTACAGAGTAGGATGTGCGAGGTCGAGGTGTGGATGCACCAGATGCGACGAATGGACCCGCATGAGGGTGGGTCCCGACGGCTCCGGCGAAGCCGGCTAGATTAGCGCAGTTTTATTATATTATTAAATATTGTAAATTATTTAAACTTATGTAAATTAATGAATTTATGTACGTAAATTATTTAAATTTATATAAATTAATGAATTTATGTTAATTAATGAATTATTAAATATTCAATATTAATTCGTGATTATTTTTTAAAACAAATATATTTGCGACCAGGTGGTCACTAATTTACAACATGATCGTGCACTCAAAATTGCACGATCGTGCGCTTTTAACCAGATAAAGGCTAGGGTTGTGCGCTTTTTTTGTGCTTTTAGCGGACATATGGTAGTGAATGGTCGCCATCTTTTGGCCACTATTAGCGACCATATAATCGCTAACCGCAGCGACCAAGTGGTCGATGTGGTCGCAAGATGGTCGCCAACAATGTGGCGACCATTGGCGACCATAGTCGCTAAATAGCGACCATCTGGTCGCAAACTTCAACGACCATATGGTTGTTATTTTTAGCGACCATATGGTCGCCATGTGGCTAGCGACCGGCCTTTTAGCGACCACGATATGGTCGCTAAATACATTTAGCGACCATATTTTGCATTTAGCGACCAGAAATATGGTCGCTAAATTTGCCTTTTTTGTAGTGTTTGGAATTTTTATAATTAAAATAAACACAAAAACAAGATATAAAACTAAGAAAGACTAGAAGAGGGTTTTGGTTGTTTGAATAAAGGGAGGCTAGGATTGGGTTCACCACAATGGAACTATGCAATGTCAAGCAAAAATCTCTCTAAGGTTTGCAAGCAATGGCCTACCATGGTTAATTGTCCTAAGATATCTCCAATCCTCTTTCAAGGTAAAGGAAAACTACTCTAATCTAGCTTAATTCCTACTTTCGTGGTAATTAATCCTAGATTAAGTGCATTAAACACATAGACAATTATAAATAACCACTATGAAATTAGGCCTACTTTCGTGATCCTAAAATTCTTAGCTCAATTCTTGAAGGTCCAATGTCAAATATCATGTTTCAATGCATACTTAACATCCAAAATATGAGAAAATACTAGCTTGGCATTTTCACAAACACTTGGTGTGCAAGAATTGAGTAGTAAACCAAAACTCATTCAACCAAAGAGAAATCTTAACCAATACATCACATAATCACCATTGGGCTACCCCCAATCCCACCACAAGCAATTACTCACTCATAATTGGCAAAAACATGGCATAAGAAATCAAATCCAACCATCACACACATGGAAATAATGAAAGGCAAAACAAGAAATATGATAAATGGATATGAGACAGTTATCATTCAAATCAAATCTTGATTCTTCATTCATCCATGGGAAACAAGTTGGGGTTGAGTTCCTCTTCCAATTTCTCCAAGTACAAGAGAGCTCAAACAACCCCTCCCCCCCCCCCCCCAAAAAAAAAAAAAATGGGATTTTAAATCTAGGTCTACTACTAAACTAGCTAAAATCTAGAAAAAGAAATATAAATCTAAGAGAGATTAGAGGATGAGAATGAAAGAGTGGGAGTCTTCCAAAACCCTAGAAAGATGAGATAAAATGAGGCATGAGTCTTGCAAAAGTCTCTACAAAAGCTATTTATATAAGCCACCAAAAGGGAGTAGGGTTTTAGTGCTTTCTAGAAAATTTGTTGTTTCACCGCGACCGCGTTGGTCACCGCAACCCGCCCGTGGTGAAGGCCATGTTGGTCACCACGTTTTGACCATGGTGAAGACAACGAAGTGTAGGTGTATTGTTGGACACCAATGACTTGTAAAGCTTGATTTTTCTTCACCAAAACACTAACAAAACACCCTTCAAATCTTGTCCAAGCTTGAGCCAAATCCAAATCACTTCCGTTATGCTCCCAAAAGCGCTCCTATAAGACAAAAGACGACAAGAGGGCAAAGTTTCGCACAAAGCAACAAAACTCATACAAAATAGCTAAGGACTATGTCATTTGTGCACAAAAGTGGGGGAAATATGAGTTAAGATATGATGAAAAATCATGTTATCAAAGACAAAGGGACATTGCCATCAAGAGGAATAGAGACCGGTTTGGCAGATTCCATGCTAGCCTTGACAAGAAGATCGGTGATGTATTTATGTTGAGATAGAAATAAGCCAGATGAAGAGCGTAATACCTCAAAGCCAAGAAAGTATGATAATTCACCAAGATCTTTGAGTTAAAATTGCTTTGCAAGGGTAGCCAGCATGCATGAAACAAGAGCAGAG